>JACDOX010000044.1:0-600000 GCA_014549065.1 Cardinalis cardinalis | reverse complement strand
ATGCCTGCAAAGTGCACAGCCAAACAAACTGCAACTGTTTTCATGCAGGGATGTGCACTGTTTGATTTATCCTTACCTAACATCTGTTTCTGAGAAAAAAAAAATTAGACTTCATGAAATGTTTACTTTCATAAGTAACTTAAAGCAAAACAAATTAGGAAGGCAATGTTAGTAACAGCACAGTCTTAACTACTAGAACAAACTAAAGGGTACTAAAGGGAGAAAATGACAATGAAACTTTCATGTAATTTTACCAATTGATAAGAAAAACAATAGCAATTCCTACCTAAATGTTTTCTTTTGGAAGAAAGATTGCGCAAGCCAAGCCCAGCTTTTTTTTGCCTATGTATCCTTAACTTCAACATCTGCCAAAGAAAATGCAGTTTTATGTAGGCTGCAGCCTAGTTTTTCCAGTCTGTTTATGCTTTTCTCTAATGAAAATGTTATTAGAAAAATATTTAGCATTTACAGGTTGTGGCTATACATCAAATCCACGAGTCCAAAGTGTCCTATATGGAGCATTCTGGTATACACCAGCCAGATTTTTTTGTCATTTTGTCCAAAATCCATTAAATCAGAGAGAAGCTGTAGTGCCTGTACATAGTAAAATTTGTCCGCTTGAGATTTACTTTATTTCAATGGAAGGGGAGGGGAAGGGAAAATTTATTTGAAACTAGAATTCAGAGGGAAAATTGCAAATTAGCTCCTGGCTGTCAAAATGCTGCACTCTTTAAAGATGAAATAAGTAAACAGTTTCAGAGGAAAATAAAAAAGATCATAAGAAAATCTGCCATTTTACTTTCTTATTTTCCCCTGTTCCGTCATTCATATACAGCTCTGCTTATAATCTTTCTTTTCAGCAAGGACAGATTGTCCTTTTAAAAATGATACTTCCTCCTACACTACCACCAGGAAGATAATATTGTGTAGACTCATCCTGAACAGAAGGAGAGAGTTTTTAGAAGCTCAAAATAAACCAAAGAGCTGAAAAAGAAGATATTAGGTTTCATTCAGCTTTTATTTGCTTTTTCTTTTTAAATTAATCTTCTCATTTTCTTTTTATCATTTATTTTTATTTCTCACTGCAAGCAGAAATTCAGAGATAAAGGAAAATCAAGCAGATTTCTCTAACATCAAGCAAGGGTCAAATAAAGGACAGTGTACACCTTGTCAAAGGCACCTGTGCTCACCAGCCTGAGCACAAAATGAGCCAGTATCAGTTGGCAAATGGTTTCTTTACTGGATTTAGCAAAAATCCTTTGGCTTTTGCTGCTGCCATGGCTGTTATGAATCAGCAATAATTCTGTGCTTCTTTTTTCTGCAGGTTTTGGTTGGTTTTGTTTTCTTCCTTCATGAGGAGATTTTGAAACAAAAGACACAATCTCTCTCTGCTGCAGCAACGTGGAAAAGCTTAATCAATTCTAAGTAAAGTGGTTACCCTTTCAAAGGGTTTTTCTAACAAAAACAGATTTTATTTTTTTAAACCTGAAAAACCTAGAGAAAAAATAAGGGGGAAAAAGACCCCCACATTTGAACAGGGAAAACCCTACAGGTAGGAATTTGCCATCAACATCTCAGTCTCGTAGTCATCTGAACCAAATCAAAGAATACCAAAAGAGATTTATTTTCCTTGGATAAACTCACCTGTGCACTTCTAAAAACACGTAAAATGGCAGAAAACAACTGTTCCTCTATATCCTCATGTTCACTGATGACTCTGCACACTTTGACACACCAGCACACCCTACAAATCCCTCCCTTTTTTCTCCTTAGAACAAACCAGTGAAATTGAAGCAGGGTCACCAAGAAGCATCAGGCCAGCACAGGAGCTGGCTACACTCACACAACTGTTTTAATTTTTGGCTGGACTGGTTCTTTTCCTCCTCATTCCTTTTTGCATCTTGAATTTCCCTGCTTGTTTCAGATGTCTCTGGTGCTTATACTTGACCTTCACTCAAGTTGTTTTGTAGGGCACCATCAAAATGTACCTAGAATGGCTGAATCATATAGCTTTTTATAATATATACAATGATGATTTCTTGCCCTTCAGGGAATTTTAACTTGTCTAACCTACAATTTCTTATATTGGTTCTGCAAAATAGGAAATATCTGTAAAACCAAATAAAAATAGAAGTATTTTCTTTCTCTATCAAGAAAACCAGAAATCTGCTGCCATAAGTACTATAATTTCCTCAGGGTACTTTATCATATCTTTTAAAGGTGCTTGGGAGGTTACTCCAACCAAAAAAGAGCACTTCAGAGCAGCTCCTACTCTGCCTCAGCACCCCAAGGTGCTCTCAGCTCCCATCTGGCAAACATGATACAAAGAGAACACTTCTGCAGAGGCAGGAGTCTTTGTCCAAGGTCCTAATGCCTGTTAAGAAGCTTTAATTTGGGAGAGGAACTGGCAGAGTCCATGAAGTTCCCTCCATCATGCTCATACCATAGTAATTCTCACTTCATCTGCATAAACTCACCAGCACTGCTACTGACTTCTTACACAACAAGCAGTAACTGAGGTCTCCAGATATAAGAAAACAATCAAATTCCTTTCCAGTTGGCAGGTGATTACTGAAAAATGGATTTTTTTTCAAGCAGCTGCAAAAGCCTAAGTAGGATTTACCTGGTAATACCAGTATATCAGGCCTTATTCAGAAAACCAGAGGTAAGTACTGTCTGCTAAGAATATTATCACCTCCACAATACGCTAGCACTCCTTGCTATTCACAGCCCAACAGTTTCTTTCCTCTTTTTTCTTCTCAGTACTCACTCTAAATCCCATACCAAATTTAGTGCACACATTTTTTCATCCAAGTATGAGGATGAAATTTACTAATAGCTGTACACCAAGCTCTTGAATTAGGACATGCTTCTCAGGGAGAAGAACAACTGAATATTATTTCTTTATCATTTGTTGCAGGTGCTGCTATGCTGGGTAATTTCAAGTTAGAATATGAAATCCTATCTTGATTTCTGGATCTGTAGATTGATCAATAAGATTTTTAGATTAATGCCACTGTTGCCTTTAGTAAGAGCTGAATTTCCCTCCCTCACAATTATATACAAGAGCATCCCAGATATGCTCACAGAATGGCTGGGATTGGAAGGGGCCTCTGGAGATACAGCCCTGCTCCTAGAGCAGGCTCAGCACCAGCAGGTAGCTCAGGATTGTGCCCAGGTGGGCTTGGAATATTTCCAGAGAAGGACACTCCACAACCTCTCTGAGCAGCCTGTTCCAGCACTCTGTCATCCTTGAAGTAGACATTTTTCCTCATATTCAGGTGGAACTTCCTGAGTTTCCATTTGTATTGATTGTCCCTTGGCCTGGGCACCACTAGGAAGAGCCTGGCCCCATCCCTTTGACATTCACCCTGGTATACATTGGTAAGATCCCCGCTGTCATCTCTTCTCAAGGCTGAACAGACCCAGCTCCCTCAGACTTTCCTTGTGAGAGATGCTCCAGTCCTCTCATCGCCCTTGTGGCCTCTGCAGGGCCCACCCCAGGAGCTCCATCTCCCTCTTGTGCTGAGGAGCCCAGAACTGGATACAGCACTCCAGATGCTGTCCCACCAAGCAGAGTAGAGGAAAAGGATCACCTCAACCTGCTGGCCTTTGTTAAATTCCTCAGCTACCAGAGAAGTTATTTTTTCTTCTTCTTCCTCTTTTTTTTTTTTTTCAATTTTTCATTAGCCTACTTTATCACAAAACAGAAGCCATTGACGCACCAAAGGTCATCCACAGCAGAGTTATTTCAACTAGGCCTGTAAGACTGGCAAAAGGCAGCCAGCCACTCAGTGATCAAAAACTCCAGCATGACCTCAAAGCAGAAAGGTCACTGTTCTGAGCTCTCCTCTCAACACAGAAACATTCAATTCCCAGATTCCCAGCTAGATCCCATCATTCTCCAAGCATAATTCAGACAGCCTCCTCCAGTTTTAACACTGAGACCCCATGGAACTTAATTTCCAGTGTGCAGGTTTTTCTGACTGAGAACCCAAGACACAAAGTTTTCTGAGAGTTCAAAATACTTTTATTACTGTGGGCTATGTCATAATTGCTTGAAAGAAAACCTATGACATAGTCTGTCACTTCATATTTACCACTACATTTTTTAAAGTCAAAATTATTAAATTCTGCACTGAAATACATAAAAGTTTCTTCACAGACATTCCCCAGACAAACATAATTTCATGAGGAAAATACCATTGCTCACTTTTCCATCTCTGTCGAAGATTCTGAAGGAACAAGTCACCAAATATTTTCAGTAATATTTTTTCATTTTGGGTGAGACACATAGCAATACAGGGGGAAACCAGAAAAATAGAGCACCAATATTTGCATTCAGTGTTTTCTGCTCCAACTGAACAAATAATTTGGTGTTGTCTCTGATACTTTGTGCAGAATCCAAATTAGACAACTCTGTTTATTGACCACTTGACTATTTGAATGGAGCCAGAGAACAATCTGCCTGCTGTAAAATTCGTCTTCCTGCATGTGTGGTTTAATCAGCACTGAAATATCTGAATTACTTTAGCATTATGTTTGCTTACAGAATTTAYCTACTGAAAATATAATTTTCATCCATGATATGCCTCATTCATTGTAAATTGAGAACACCCCCATGTTTTATCCTGATGTTATTTCAATTTACACCAGTAAAACAACAGTAGAATTTAGCTAACTAATGGCTGAACAGGTCTACTGCAGCATTTGGTGTTCTGCAGGCTTGATAGTGAAGTGTTGACCTAAAGAAAATCATAGGAGCTATGCTTTGCACATTTCACATAGGAATGCTGACACTTCCCCTGCTTCCAGTGTGAATTGTCTGCTCTTTGTGGCTATTGCACAACCACAGGTCATTGGCATGGGCCATTAACTGGGCACAATTTTACTCGGCATACCAGAGAGCTGGAAGGGTCTTCAAATATGCCCTGTGTGATAATTTCATTAGCTTTGTGCATAAGGCCTTAACAATATTATTACTGATCTGGAAAAATGAAAACACAAATTGTAAAACTCAGGGTGTTTACACATCCAAGCAGGTAGAGCAAGCTGCTAGTTAATTAACCATACACTAATGTTGTTTCATTTTTAGAAACAATTTGTTTCTTGTTTCTCAGAACTTTCCCTATTCCTTGTACTGAGTGAGCAGCTACTCACTGTTGTTATCTACTAATTAAGACTGAACGTCTGATATTATAAGGGTTCAACTGAAACAAATTGAAATAAGCTCTCTGAGCTGCCAGCCCCTCTTGAGACCACAAATTAGTGAGATGCTCATCGCATGAAGCTCTCCACTAGGGCAGCTTTTAAGTAAATAAAAGCAAATACACTGAGAAGAAATAACAGTAAAAGATACAAAGTGGATTTCTCTTAAAGAGATGTCTATTTTCCTGCTGACATAGAGCCTTGCATATTCTCCTCAGGACATCTTCAGGATGTTTTCAAAAGATTCTGCTTTTTAAAAGGTCACCTAATCAATGATAAATACATAGGCACACACCCACACACGCATAAAAGTATTTAAATACACACTTTTAGATTACTTGTATCTGTTAAACCCGCTTTGTGTGAAACTATTTTGGATTGTTTATACAGTGTAGAACGCAGCTTTCCAGTTTGCTAATGGGAATAAAAAACTAGCCAAAAAACTGCAATGTATTTCCTTCTCCTCTCCAGCAAACTGAAGGTAGAAAGCAGTTCTTTACATTCAGACACTTTGTCAGATTTTTCTTCTTTAATTTAAGAGAAAGCAAGCGTCATAAGCATCCCCCGGAAACTTAGAGCACCCAGGTTTACTCATGATTCTTCTTGGTGTGCATTACAAAGAACTGGCACAATTTTTAACCAGCCCATCCATTTTGTAGGACTCGCCACCTACCACCTGTAATCTCCATAACAGAGCATGTCATTTGAGATGTGCACTGCTCCTCCTCACATTCATTCCCAGTGTGTCACAGTTCACCTGTTTGGCAATAGCAATTCATCACCCTCTGACAAACAGCGCAATAAAACTGCTCCCTGTGCCTCTTGATGGGAGCCACACCACACCAAAAGAAAAAGTCCCGCTCTCACACTTTGGACTAGACACAGACCCATGTAATACCCTTACATGGCATTGCCACGATTTCAATTACTTTGCGCTGTGATTATTAATGACAGAACAATGTAATGAGCCTGAATGAAGATAAAATTCCTGTGGTTAAGTGAGGCCTTGATGCTGAAATTTCTTTACCAAATTAAAGCACTTCTTCCCCAGGCATTTGCGAGTCTCATTAAAAGCCAATTTAAGCCAATGAGAATCTTCCCATTGACAGACATAAATTTGAATTAGGTCCTCACTATATTAAAATTGAAACATGTAAGGGTCAATTTTTGGGAAAAACAATTTCTCTAGTACTGACTTGGTATTGTACCACATCTGCTCACGCATCCAGCACAGATTTACGACTTCATATCAGATAACTATACACAAATGCATATAGAGAAATCTCACTACACATATACATGTAATAATCCCATCTGAAGATATAAATAGTGACAATAGATACTTTTAAAAAGGCCTCAGAGTTATTTCAAAGCATCTTAGCTCATGGGCATACTATAAAGCATATTCCTTATCCCTTCTTCTGTCTTATTATTAAGAATCACATGAATTTTGCACTCAAATTCCCCACACAGAGCCACATAAATTTATCCAGAGTCTGCAGCTATATAAAGGACATGGTTGCCTAAATCCAATCCAAGTCCCTCTGCGATGTCCCCATGTTGCAGTGTGTTGCAGTTTCCTGTTTTAGTCTACCCATTCCTTCCCAGGTGTGGCAATACCTTTTCCCTTCCCCTCCCCCTGCCTCCTGCTGAGAGCTGTCCATTCCAGCAGGGGCATCCTGTGGTTGACAGAAGTTCCAAAGATGCTCCTCAGGTCCGGGCTCATTGGCCTGTGCAAGTGTCTTTATCCCTTGAGCCTTCCCCTCCTCCCACCTGGTTGGTGGCTCACCTGTCCCTTCCCTCCCCCTGTCCTTGGGCTTAAAAGGACACTGAGACCATGCGGTCGGTATTCTGATGGAGCTGTCACCAACATTCAGATGTCCGTGACCCTGGAATAAAGTTCTGGGTTTGACCCTGCGTTGGAATCCACTCCTATTTACTCCTCACCTAGCCTAAGGACTCCCTCAGAGGTAAAGCCTGAGCTCCTACAAGCCTGGACTTGGTTCCGAGTGCCCAGCTGCTACATCCAGCCAGGCAGAGGTATCACTGTGGTGAAACACCACAGCAGCTGCCCCTGGCCAAGCAGCAAGGGCCAGATGAGCCCAGGCACGTTCCATCTGGCAATATTGGGATTTTATTCCAATGGCCCAATCAGGAAGCTACTTTTCAAATTCCACTATCAAGTATCATCTAGGGATCTTTGATTTTTATGTTGAAACTTTATAGGTGCCAGAGCACTTGTGGCTTCCCCAATGACTATTTCTCATTTCCTAGGAGGCTAGAAAGGATGCAGCCACCTCCTCTTTGAGCAACTACTAAACTATTCCTTAAAAACATATAAGTGCGTATGTAGGCATATATACATTATATATATATATGTATATATATAAAATAAAATTGAACTTTAAGTCTGTGAAAGACTGCACAGAACTATTTAGCCTAAATTACACATTAATTTGGAGATTCCTTGATTCAAGACCCTCTCCTCTAAGTGTTGATATATATAAAAAATAAAAATCACTCAGATATTAGAATGGGAATAAAAGTATTTTCTAACATGCTTTAATTATTACAGACCAGGATTATCCAATAGATTGTAGACATTGTCCTTCTTTGCCTTATTTACACTGAATTGAAGGGAGTAGATTCAAACCAAAATTGGCATTCTTTCCCATGCCTACCCCCAACCCAATATCCTACTGGAAATTATGCAAAGGCTTTTAATGAGAAAATATTAAGAAATGCAGCGAATAACCAGAGGAAGTGATGACAAAATGATAAATTCAGATCAAGATCCAATATCTTTCTGTAAGAAAATCTTAAGCAAAAGCCCCCATATATTTTAGACCGACTCAAGTTAGCTGCATGAAAAACATAACTGGCTACCTGAGAGAAGCAAAACTGACCCACACAGCCCCAGGTGTACCTCTTGCTCTTAAGCTGTACGACCTTTAGCAGGTAGAATGTGTGTTTACCCAGATGAAGTCAAATCTGGGTTGTTCTTAAGATCACTTTCTATCTTTATTGCAAAGGTCTTTCAAAAATCCAAATAACTGGATGAGTTTTTCTGGACTGCATCATGCAGGTAATCAAACCAGATGATCTCATTGGATTAAAATTTCATGCACTGGCTCTTACTTTTATCTGCCAGAGACATTTTTTTATGCTATGAGGATTTTTCTAAAGATAGATGAAAGCTGAAAATTTGTAATCTAGCTGCTCCCTTACAAACGGCACGGCCAGCTCCCCGCTTCCATGTGTGACATTACAAATGGAAATATCAACTGATCACATAAAGGCATCTGAAAAAAGTTACACACTTCCAATATTCTGAGATTATTTTCAGAAGTTCATTTAAACTGGACATGCTTCTGGTTTAGCTCTAGGTCTCCTCCTAAGAACAAGCAAACAGCCAAAACCCCTTCCCTCAAGCTGACAATATGCTCTTGCTTCCCCAGATATAGGATGACTATTTGACTGAAGCCAGTAGACTGTAGTCTGCTATTGAATTTACAGTTAAAGACAGATCGACACTAGATTTGCCTCATAAAAGAGATTTCTACAGCTCCCTTGGGGCCAGGTCCATTATGTAAATTTCCCATTTGCACTGAAATTCATAACCCTTGGAAGAGTTTGGATGCCGTTGTTGTCCTAAGCACTTGGATCTGACATGGAATAGCTGAAAAAGGATATGCTGGCACTTTGGTGATGCAAATAAAAATTCAAGAGTAAAAGAGTCTTCTCCTCTTTTTCCTTTCTTTCTTACACTATTCTCTAACTTTACAGTACAATGCACATCTTACTTGAATGCTGTCATACATTGTAACTGAAAAAACTGGAGAAATGTCAGTAAATTCGAATCAAGGTATGCATAAATTTTCAGAAATTTAGAACAAAAAATTCACAGCAGTAACTACTTTATTCATTTTGTCTACCAATTACAGAAAGCAGCAAATAAGGAGGAGCCTGATAGAAACTTCAGTCTGCCAAATACTACTTGCTGAGTTACTTGAAAATAATGTACTGCTCTCAATACAAAGATTCTGATATACCAATATTAAGATGAGAAAAACAACAAAGGAGTAAAACAAAAGAAAATGTAAAAAAAATTTTCTAATTTCAACCAAGAGACCAAGGTGATCAAGGCTGAGGCTGATAACAGCTTGTCTGATAGAAGCATATCCACATTCTGAATGTATTTTCATACTTCATCTTTTTATTCAGTCCACTTGCATTGTGATTAAAAATCAAATTTAATCTGATAACTCATTAAAAATCAAACTTAATCTGAAAAATAATGAGTTAAAATCTTGCCCTAAACTAGATCCAGCTGGATCAGAAATTTTTCTGCAGATACCATGTGGATTGAACAATATTCCTTTTCCAGTGTTCTGTCAGTATTTATGCATAAGCAGATGCACAGCTTCATTGTTTGGGTTAGGGCTACAGAAACCCATAAATCCAGAACCTTTTGAATCTAAATGCTACAGTTTAAAGCATAGCTTTGGMAATCACAGCTGTAATGTTTCACCTCAGGTGTTGTTGCCACATTAGCTTTCTTTAGCTGAACAGAAACAGAAAAGTTTCAGAGTTAAAAATATATTCCAGTCTTTTCCATGAAGATTTCTAACCCAGTTTTGTACTTCTAACATATTATAAGATCATATTCAACCCTGTATGGCAGACAAGAGGAAACCTATAGTCCCTTCAAGACCTTGAGTGACAGGGGAGGAAGAGGTGTGTCCTGATAACACTAAAGTATTTATTTTCTGGCTCCTAGAGGTGTTTGAAAGACAAGGAATAGGCTCCTAGACCTAGCTAAATATTAGATAATTTTCCAAAACTTATATTAAAAATCAAACTGGCATAATAAATGTTACAAGCCATTTATTTTCTTCTTGTGAAGGCCTAAGACACATATTCAACCTAGACTAATATAACAATTTAAGAATGAGCATGTTGAACTCCACACTACAAGGCTGACTTTTCAATTAAACCAGTCCTAACTCAGCATACACTCCATACATGGAAAAGTGGTTTGAGTCATTTGCTGCTCACGCTATGTAATGTGCACCTGTGCCAAAAAAAGTTAGAAAGTATAATAGTAAAAGAAAAAATGACAGTGCTAGCAGACAAATAAGAGTGTCAGAAGCGTGAGATGTACTTTACTGACACTGATGAGATAGAGGAACACAGAAGCTGAGTGACCAGAACCAAACCCAACCCAGAGCCATCCGAGATGGGGGAGCTCTTGGTTTGTACTTCTGCTTACAGCATGACCTGTCTGCCAGGTACCTCTCCTGTCCCACAGCTTCCTGATTCAGTGTCACCCTTCTCCTCTGGTTCTTGAACATCCCATAGAGAAACACTCTGAGGAATATGATAGAGTGCCCTGAACACCTCTCTCTCTCAGTATTTCTGCGTCTGTTGGGACTCTCACAGTAAATTTAGAGGTTTGGTTTCTAAATATCTTCTGAATGAAGAAATGCATACTGTTTTAACCACACAAGTCAACTAGAAAAAAGTACACACAGTGCTATAAAAAATGTGTACCTTTTCAAATTATTCCTTATTTAATAATTAATAAATGTTTTAATATTTAATGGCACTTTAAAAAATAATTTAACAGGAAAGTTACAGAAATTATAATAGTCTACCTAGCAGCAAGAATGTGTTAATTTTCTTAGCAGGTATATCCCACTAATGGAATATTTTCACAGCATTACCATATCAGCATGTTAATACCATTTGCAGAATTCAATAAGAGTTAATGAGAACAATAATTATTTGAGAGTGAATGTTGCTTTGGGCTTTATTATTCCTTTCTTGTAACGTGGAGTTCTTTGTTTTGGACTCTGTATAATGCTAAACTGACTGTCTCACCAAGTAATTGAATTTCTCTTATTACACACACACACACACACAGAGAGTCCCTACAAAGAGCATGTGAGACAATGCTTTTCTCTTCCTTGCTAAATCATTCCAATTCTTTGTGGGAATAAGTCAGATCCTACTTCCAAGAACTCTGCTGAAACTCAGTGCAATGTCCACAAACACTGGTAGATATTTTTCATTTTCAAGAGGGTTCTGTAATCAAGATTATTTGCCCCATTGACCATATATTCAAGCAAAGTAAAGTCTTACAGAATTAATTAGAAAAAAATAATCCCATTAAGTCTTGAACTTAATAAAAAACTGGCAAAGCATTAACATTTTGGTCATTAAACTTATTTAATTAAATTTAATCGAGCTCTTGCATTATTATGGCTACAGTAAACTAACTACCCACATTGTCTTGTCCCTCCTTCCATCCTCCACCAGGAGAAAAGACAAGAAAGGGGTAAAAGAGGAAAATAATAAAAAAAATTAAAAACAAACAAAAAAAAAAAAGAAAAGAGAAAAAAAAGTCAGATTTTATCAGAGGCAGACTGATTCAAAAAGTGGTTCAAAAGACCCTCATAACAGAGCTGGGCCTCATGAAATCAGAGAGTGGAATCTTTACAAGCAAAGAGGGAAACATCTTAGGAAAATTTCCCTACCCTCTCATATGACCTGTGAGTTCTAAATCCTAATTTCTGTTATATGTTGTTTTGTCATAACTAACATGTAATTATTTGTGTTTAGGGCATCTTCACACTCCTTGTGGCAAACAAATAATTTAACATTAAATCAGTGAAGAAGCTAGAAAAAAATATTGTTTGGATAGGTGTATAAAATATGACCCAGCTGCTTTTTTTTTTTAAGGGTTTCCTCGCTGTGTGTTTGAAATAGGCCTAATCTTACCTTTGAAAAATCCTCAACCCACCAAGTTATAATTTACAGTTGAAAGTGCAATAGTCTGTGCATTCTGAAACAAAAATTTGTTATAAAGTATCATTAAGTTAGTATTCACTTTTGCCAAAACTGTGCAGATTCCCTAATGGAGCTACATCTAAAGGCAGAGAAGCTTATGTAGTGCTGAGTTATGACTTTCAATTTTAGCATCATTTCCACTGAACTAAGCAGACAAGGAAAACGCCGGATGTTTGTAGTTTCACCTCTACACCACCAGGAAGAAAACATAGGCTTAATTTCCTTCCTGGATTAATTATTTACATAAATAAAAGATTATTTACTAACACCAGTTATGCAGTCTGAGCCTTCCCCTTTCCAACCAGGAGCTTGGCAGGGATGCTGCCAGCAGCAGCACCCTTAGACTTTTCCACAGAAACAAGCTTCCTCACAGGAAGGTGCCAACTAAATCCTAGTGTCTGCTTTACACGTTTTCCATCAAAAATACCTGGAAAACAATTTATTTTTTTTTATTTAGACATGGCACTGCAGTGTTTCACAGCAGTTACAGACAAATTACTCTGTGCCTTCAGTCTTCTAAGGAAAGACAGTATTTTCTGGAAAACATAAATTGGGAGGCATAAATGATACAGATAAATTGAGTCATTAGGCACTAAAATAAGAATCTTCTGAGATACCGTGGCATCAATACCAAATACAAATACTAAAGATTAATACCAAAGTACTGAGGTTTGATTTTTCACCAGAAGTTCAGTCATTTCCAAGGAGAAACCCCAGCTTTCAAACAGTTCAGATCATCAAGATTTATAACATTTAGAACAGATCGCAGCAGTTCTTAGTGCAAGACACTCCACCAGAATTTTCACCTTGCCCAAACGTCTTAAGGATCACTGGAGATGTCTCTCCAAGGCTTTGTAGTAAAATGTTCATTCAATCCTCAGGTTTTTTTGTTGTGATTCATTTGAAGTCCATAAATACCACAATTTCTGCTATATCAAATTTCACTGAACCACTTTGATGTTTCTAAAGTCTAATATTTAGACTAAAAGCTTTCCAATAGTAAATTCTTAATATAAAATAAAGATGTGGCTGCAATTTCTATCAGAAGCTTAATATTTTTTTATTGATTTCAAGATATTTTGAAATACCAGACCCTAAACAGAAAGGTACATTTAGTGATTAAGAAAGATATAAAATTGGAAGAATTAAAGCTTGACTCTTCCTTTTAGACTGAAAAAGTTATAATAACATTTTTTGGCTGCTAGGTATCATTGTCAAAAATGTCTGAGAGGTGCAGATTCAGAGGCTGTCACTCTAATGAAAATAACTTGACTGAGTGGCTCAGAACCTTGTCATTCTAGTGAAAAGGCAAAGAAAGGCTATAATGCTTGCAACCAGTAAATCAAATTTATACATAAAGGGGGATAAAGACTTTTGTTGTTACTATTCTTTACCCATTAAAAAACCCAGAACCATTAACAGTCAACAACTAACTCAAACATTTCAATTACCTGTAGAAAACTGCACCATCACAAAACAATCTGGAATCTCCTTATACATGTCACCAGATTTAATGAAGCTCACTAATTCTTCTCATAACAGCAGAAAACTTGCATTACAAGTAAAAAGTCTTGGTTTCAAATTGATGAATACTCTATTTACTACAGAATAAAGTGTAAGTCTTTTCCTAACTGAAATCAGCTTTAATATTAGATATTTATGAGAATGACTTATTTCCACTTTTCCTTTCTCTTTAGGGTAGCAGTGTGACTAAGATGGGAAAAAACAGAAAATCACCAAAGTGCTACTTGAAATCAACATATAGAGTGAACCAAAATGTCATACTTATAAATATTTATAAGATAGAATTTCCCATTATATGTTCAGCATTGAATGGTGCATGTTATTCTTATTAATGTTTCATAAACATTTGTACAGAAAACAATATGCTTTATTTTTCTTCTAAGTATTAAGTAGAATTATAGCAGCATCTGCTTTCAACAGTTGAGTGCACAAGCTATTCATGCCCTGTCGTAAATTCCATGATGCATTAAGATGCCATTAAATGTACCTTCTGTGGTTGTCTGCTCATTTGCATACCTTGTAAATCATCATGTGAAAATCAAGTGAACTAGGGAGCAATCACCTGCACTCTTCCCTTCTGCCACAGAACCCAGTGCCATCCACATCTTCCTCCATCAGGATCATCATCTCCATTAAACAAAGTCAATTATGCCAATGATAAGGAGCTTAATTGCTAAAGGCAATTTGAGCTATATTTTTTTTTTAATAAGTCCATTTTCTATAAAAAAAATTTGAAAGCCAAGCAGTTTAGGCAAGCCAGAAGACAAACATAGGTGGTGAGCTCTTTTTCCTCAAGGATCCTCAATTGAGAGTGTTACATAAAATAAATAAAYATGCAAAAATCCCTTGAGGAATGAAAATAAATTAAAACAAAAACTTGTTTCTTTGTGGTCTTTCCTCCTCACAGACACTCTTTAACAAGCTTCCTTTACAGCCCCTGTGCTTGGGCAGAAGAATATCTCAGCTTTTGCAGAACTAGAACATACTGGAGAAGAAAATCTCCTCTTTTATTATTATTTTTATTTCATTAGTGTTCTAAGTACTATCTTTTCACTGTATGTACTGATTTAGTTTCTCCAAGCCAGTTTTTAAGGAAATACCTGGAAAAGGTTTACTTTTATGAAAACTGAGCCGTTTCCTACATTGGCTGGCAGGAGAGTTTTGCTGGCGTCGCAGCTGTAGCTCCAATGACTGCAGACGCTGCCTCCCTCACCACTCTGGTGATTCAGCCTCTAATGGTCAGGAGCTTGGAAATAGGCACCTGCACCTGGGTACCAGAGATGGCAAAGTAAAGTGCTGCTGGCACAATACCCACTGCCTTTCGTTGTTTCCTCTGCAATATTTAAACATTTCAGTCCCGGTAAATTAGGTCAGCTTTCTCAGAGTTTAACAATTACTTCCACACACTTCTTATGAGCTTTCCTCTTTCTAAGAAGCCAGACAAAAATGCTTACCCTACAGAAACATTGCCCCATGTCTTTATTGTGTCAGAGTGTCCTTGGAAGGGAACAAATCTGGTGAACTGCAAGGCCTGAAGTCAGTAACAGAGGAGCTCAGGAGGGAGGGAGGAAGGCAAGGACAGAGAATGGTGAACACTACTGAGTGCACATATGCATCCAAGGTGAACTGCAAGACTGCCAGAGGTAACTAATTTATTTCATTTTGAGTCTGTCAACTTCCACTGGAAAAATATTTTTTAGACTTAAGAAAATGAAATAATCCTTGATTTTAGTGTCAGGCTTTCACCTAGCACACACTATTCCCTCGCTATGAGAATGTGGCCCATGGGACTTCTTAGCATCCTTTTCAAAGCAACAGCTTCTGAAGATAATCAGATCACAGGGGTTTTTTCCCTCAGAAGGAGAATACAAAAAGGGGAGGAGGGAAGCTAATAAATAATATGAAGTTTCTTGCATTAAGTGACAAATCTTATGAAAAAAGCACAGTCCTTCGTAAGTGATGCTCTCTCCTTGCCTGTCATCTGTGTTTATACTGTACCTATCAGTCTTCGCAACCCTCAGTCCTTGAACTCCTTCTGCAAGCAATAGAAAAGCATCTACCATGTGCTGCATTACCAAACACGAAGACTCTTCTCTTCTCTTTCTTTAGCCTTCCAAGAAATAGTGGGGGAGGAGGATTGTCTTCTGACAATTAGAGGAAATACATGTTCAATTTGGGGTGATAGGTCATTTGGGGTGATATTGAGCACACCAATGTCGAACAATTAATGGTGGAGAGCTCCTTTCAAGACAGTTCTTCACACAGGAGGAAGTCAGGTTTGAGTGGATCAGGCACCCTGAAAAGCCCAGGTAGACATTGGAAACCCCATTTTTACGAATATCTCTTGGCATATCAGTCATTCATAGATGGCAATTTTTCAGTTCTATTAGTAGAACATTATTGAGGAAAACTTCGTCAGCCTGGCACTAAAGCAATGGGACCACAGGTAGCAGTGACAAGCCAATAGCTTTGGGTGCCACCACAGTCACCACAGGAACAACTGATAATCCCTCTGAGGTGCCACAAGGTTCTGGGAGGACGAGTTGGATGGAGAAGCTTGTTCTCCCACAGATGATTCTGGGTCCCTGTCTCCATGAGAGAAAACCCTGTACTGGCCAGCTGGCTGCCTCTGAGCTGCTCCTCACCCTCATTGCCCACACACTTATCATCTAGAAACAGAGGCCATCCTCATGCTACTGAGAATGGAGCTTGGGAAAAGCTGTTATAAATACTTAAACCCTTTTCACATCTTCTTATTCCATTTTTATCAACCTCTCCAAACAGTTCACAGATCAGTGAGCACTGCCAAAGCTTTCCTGCTATTTTTTCAGCAATTGCTGCTACTGACCTTTATTTTCTCATTTAGGAAAATATTGTGGTGCCTGTTGACAGCCTTACTTTTTAATTCTGGAACCAGTGTTTGCACTGGAAGAAACTCTTTGTGATACTGAGTGAAAGGAGAGCACTGAAGGAACTGGAAAATCAGTGCACACATTTTTTATTTAGAGACTGGTCAATCCAGCGCCTCCTGTCATGGTAGCATCTCCATGCACTTGGTGTGGCAGGCTCTTACTGCAGTCACACAGCTCAGAATGTTTAAAATTAAGTTTGCATTCTAATTTAAATTCCAAGAACTAGCCTGTTTCCATTGAGAAAGCCTGCAGTTTTACGGTTCTATGAAGTAATACTCCCTTTCTATTGCTGTAAGCAGCTCCAAATATTCATCCATAAGAAGATTAACAATAATCTCAGTATTAGTCAGACTAGATGTTTTTAGTCCTAGCTGAAAAGCTACATCCTTGCCAGTGCTTATACCTGCTGAGTTCAGTCCTTTTCAGTCAAAGGCTACAAAGGCACAGAAATCTGCCTGTGTGGGTTCATTTCCAGCAAACTGATCCCAGAAATTATCACATTACATTTCCAGATCCCTAAGAAGAACCTGCCAACGTGCATAAATAATTTTAAAATCTAAGAACAATGCTTGAATTCTCTTTTTTTCCTACCCATAATTCATCCAGCACAGTCTGACCATGGTCCATGACTCATGCTCCCACAAACTACTACTGTATAAATAAGTGATGATTCCTCTAAGCAGCTGGAAAATGTAACTGGATGAAGTGCACAGCCTAATATTTAACATCTAAAAATTCACTACTTCATGAATGCAAATTTATGTACATATCTACATGTATAAACTGTGTACCAAATTCTTTTTGGTACTGAATGGGTAGTATTGCCCGCATGGGTAATTAATGATGTAATTGTTCCTTTCTTGTGGTTTTTTTCCTCCAAGAAYACTAATACATGTTTTGCAACAGGTGTACTATGTAACTAAGAGAAAAATTTGTCATCACCTTTTCTTTTCCTACATAAAGAAGCCAAAAAAAAAATACTCAAAGGATGACTGAGACAAACTAAATCAAATTTGAAACCAAACCAAAACTTTTGAACTAAAGCAAAGCTTAATTTTATGCATATTCTTCCCAGGTGGATTTTGAGTAAACAAAAAAAAATCCATTGCTTTTGTATTTTTAAAGTTTTTTTCCTACTCCCAGGCAGCTTGATTCTCATAAGAGGAAAGGGAACAAACTCCCAGAAACAAGAGAGATTCTTTGTGTTTGTAAAGTTATAGTCTTGAGGGAAATGGAACTTTCTCATGAACATTTTCATCTCTTCAAAAGGAATATTGTTTTGTTAAGAAAAAAAAGAGGCAGGTAAGTGTTATAAAAGGTACTTTAAGCATATCTCAGTCAGATTTATGACTCTGAAATGTGTGCTATTTCAAGACTTCCTGCTCTGTTACATTATTCAGCTGCCAACTGTCCTGTATTTCATATCTTTTACAGACATTTAACACAAAGTACACTTCATTCTGGCATTGAATATTCCTTTTTTACTTCATACTCACATATCATCTCTATTTCTTCCCAATGCAAGGAACTACAATGTTTAAGAGAGGAGTTTTATGTAGCTACTAATTTATTTTGCTCATAACTGGATCCACTCAGTTTTGTTACACATTTCCCATGGGAAGTCTAGTCCCACTAGACATCATGTAAAAATCAGTAGAGATTACATATAATGCTTCTCTTCAATTATTTCATGTTAGTTTTTTAAAATTTGGTTTCCTTTCTTTCTTTCTATTCCTTTCAAGCATATTTCTACCATTCCCAGCTCTCTCCATGGCATTTACAGTCCTCATGCCAACATGGCTTGACAGGACTGACATATGAACCCTGGGAGCTGCTGCCCACTTCTACAGGTAGCCAAAGCCACGTAGAATGCATTGGAAAAAAAAATTAATAAAGATATCTCTCTCAGCATCCTAGAGTGGCTTTTTGTTCCTCAGTCCTTTCCTTTTATGCCACCAGTCTGTAACCAAAATAAGAAAATATCCTTGTTACAGGAAATGCAGCAATGCTCTGACCAAAAATTCAGAACAGAGAATCCATCTTAGGTTTGACTAGACAAATACTGTTTTTCATATCAGACTTGCTTTTTTTATAGAATAAACACAGAGGGTCAAATCTGTCATTTTAATATGGAAAACCATTGTTCACAACACAGACACACAAACACTTATGGTATAAAATAAATATTGTAGCTATATGCAGCTTTACTCTCAAAGCAAATACACCGCTCAAGAGATTATAATCTCAAGTAGTGCACTGCTGTGATTTGAAATAAAACATCTATTATATAACCTGTATAATAGAAGCATGCTAGCATTCACTTCAGAAGTAACTAATTGTAGAATAATGATAATAACAATTTGCAAAGTGATGGCTGCCATTCAAAACTCTCCTGAAACAACTCAAACTTCTTGATTGAATTAACAAACCAACAAATTGCTTGTTTCTTCCCTCTACTTCCCTCTGTCAAAAATAAAAACCAGAAAAACATTTTTCTAACTGATGTCATTCTGATATAGCCATTTGAATTTTACCAATTCCAGAGCCTATTTCAGAAAAATCTAAATTTTCTATGAAAGGAATAATATTTGTTGTGTTATGGCTTATGCTAAACTCTTCCCCTACTGGAACCTGAGCTAAACACTAATGCCACATTCTTACTGTGGTATGGATAGTAATATTTATTTATTTACAAGTAATACTTATTATTCCTCCAGAAATTCAAAGTGGATAAAATCTTGTTTCAAATTATGCTTTTCATTAATTTCAAATATAATTCTTGAAACTTCAAACAGTGTGAGCTGCCTTTCTGTACCTGGCTCAAAATATTTAAGGAAAATTCTGTTGTTAAGCCCTATATGACTGCCATGTTAGGGAAATGTAATGAAAATAAACCTTGAAAAGTTCAGGAGAGAGAACCTGGAAACAGCAAATGGACCGAGAAAAAGTTCATATACCATTCAATTAGAGTAAAAACCTTGGGTTTGTGGCTACTGAGATAGCAAGCAACCACAGCATTGTCTGGAATCTACCAGGAAAATGCCTTTCACTATACCTAGTCCTAAATTCTGTAGGCAGAAAAAAAGCACAGGAGAGATGAAAACCAGCTACAAAGCCCACTGGGAATGAATCCATCTGCTTCTTTGAAATACATGTGTTTCTATTTTCCAAATTATATCTTTAACACAGAGCTGGCTTCTGCCTCCTGTCAGCAAATGTTTTCTTTATTTTAAATTGAGAGGCAGTCAGTGTCAGAATGACATTTTACTGGAGCATCAAGTTTCTATAGCTCTAATTAAATTTAGATCCTCTCTGTTATTTTCAGTCATAGCTGGCCAGATAGCCCTAAGAGAAAGCTGTTAGAATGCTAATGTCTTGGCCACTGAGTTCATCATGGCTTCATGCACTCACATAAAAAAAACAAAGCTTTAATACATTGTAAAATTCTACGTTAAATCAAATGTTTTCAAAAGGCCCCTTTAGGATAATTCATCTGGATTTTGATCTTGAATTTAATCAATGGATTCTTAATTTATATCTATGTGCAATTATTTACTGACATGTGCAATATTAACAGGTACAGCAGTTTGATTCATTCAGCCCAAATATTCCTGGCAGCACTCGCCTCTAGAAAAGTGATCCACTGTTGGTTTTCTCAGCATTTACAGAGATGGGGCAACTGAGAGGTGTTTCAGAAGGTGTTCTATTATCAGTCTCGATGAATAGTGAGACCCAAGAGATGTAAATCTCAACACCATTCTATCAGAAGCTAAATTACTTCCTGGTTACAATACTTTATAAATATTTTTCAGCTTATTAGCTTTTGTTACACAACTTTGCTATTAATTCTAACACCAATCACCTATATTTTTTCTCCAAGTGGTTCTACTACCAGGCATATTTCACAGTTCTAATTCCCCAAAATATCTGATCTTTTTGCAAAGTCATATTGTGAAACTTGTTGAAACTTGTTTCTATTTCAATCTCTCTCAACAATGTCATCTCTATTCCACGGCCTTCCTAAGTCAGGACATATCCCTGTGTTTACATACAGATGCACAAGACTGTGTGAGCTTTCTGCCAGGCTTTGAGAATTCATTACAAATCCATTTCCCACAAGCCATCAAACCCTGCTCAGCTGCCACCTGCTGTGAATCCGTGAGACACTTGAGTCCATGAGATGCCCCCAACAATCTTCAAGAGATTCAAAGAGGTTTAAAAGTGGAATTAAAACCTTCTGGTCTTTTCTTCACAAACTTTTAACAAATCATCTTTCATCTGGCTTTAGCAATAACAGGAATAGTCCATGGGTAAGGGAACAAAAGGTTGATGACCTAGGGTTATGTTTGTTTTGTGTGTACATGTTCAGAGTTTTCCTAATTAAATGTTGGCTTTAATTATCCCATCCATCCTCAGTTGGCAGGCACTAGTAATTTATCAAGATATTTCAATAGATGATGGATTCTGCAGGATATCACAGTCACGTGTTCAACAGGTGCAATTTGAAGATAATGATTTCAAAAATAATTTTATGCACATTTAATATTTTAAAATCCCTGTTTTTTAAACATGGAATCTAAGCTGCATCGCATCATTATTACATTACATAATCTTCCCTGTTTCAATCTGGAGGAATTTGAAAACCAAAAAAATCAACACCTACATACTAAATATTGAGTGAATTTTAGTATTTTCCAATATTTGCTGAAAATCTACCAAAAGGTCACATGGTTTAGAAGCACATGGAACAAAGCAAAACACCCCAGTCCCAACAGAGTTTGTGAGTAATTGTATACATTATTTCCTAATGCAAACAGAACAAAAATGTACTTCCTTAACTGTGTATTCAGACAGAGCAATTAAGAATATAATGGTACATCCCAAAAACCCCAGAAATAATGCATTTTTCTACAGATTCTCACACTCCAGAGTCCTGACTTTCCATTATTCACATTCTGGTTGAAGTCTCTAACAGCTCTGGAGATGGATTTCATTAATGTGATCTTCATTACTTCACTTCTCCCTCTAAGTCCTCCCTGCTCATTAGTTCCGAGAGCCAGGGCTTGTTAATGGCCCAGCAGTTGTATGGTAGATCAATAACATAATAAGGGCAAAACTCTAAGTGCAGGGGGAGAGTAGAGAAAGAAGGAGAAAAACATTTCAAAATTTACATTTGTTCCTCCCCTGGTAACATGTGAATCAAATTCCAGCAATGTGAACCGGGAGTTTTGGATCAGGTCCTAAAGCCTACACAAAAATCCAGTTGGATTAGATGATTATTTCAGTTCTAAATCCTGGTGTTCATTCTGATCCTGCTCAGCAGCTGGCAGCAATGCTGGTGGTTTCTAAGGTTGGATAAATATAAGCTCCCATAAAAATCTGGTTTAAGGCCATGATCAATTATGAAGTGTTATGTACTACAAGACCCTCGTTTAGTACCAACTCTTTCCACACAGAATCCTTTCTTCCGATGAAGGTCTTTTTTTTATGATTTCAGTGGGAATTAGATGTGCAAATGATCTGACAGCCTGCATCACAGTGCCTGCTAAACTGCATGATAATAATACTGCAGATATGATGATAATGGTCCACAACAGTGTACATTAGCATATTTTTCTGATCTGATAGGCATCCAACAAGCAGTTATCAGTCAGGAATATGCTGCAGGGTTAAATCCTTAAATATCTCCTAGGTCAAGAACTTGTCTTTCCTACAACACAGAATACTTTGATCGCATGCAACCAGTCTCACAAAGATGAATGCAACTGTAGCACATTCATGGTATTTTTCACCTCCCTGGGTTACACAACGTTAGTGTGATTTGGGCACATTTGTTATATTTGTTGTCCTTTGCAGCCACAAAAATCAGAAGCCATATCAGAAGAAACCCCATGAGACTCTAGGTAAATGCTGGGAACTCTCCTGCAGCAGCCAGCTTTAATGAGGTATTGCATCATCAGCCTGTGTGTTTCAAAAGCAAAAAATCCAGCAGCTTTCTGAAAAACAACACCCTCATCCCATTCTCAGCAGTGCTACAGCCTGACATGTATCATCTGGCTTTTAAGCTTTTCTGGAAGGATCCTGTTTGACCTAACCCACTGGAGGTAAATCATTATGTGATTTAATAGGCACAAGTGCTTGTTAAAAGCTCTGCCCGAGCAGCCAGTTTTACACCCACAGCAAACACATCCTGTGCTATTCTAAATACTCATTTTTCCACATATTGCTTACTGTAAGTTCCCTGTTGTTTTGGACTTAATTACCTTTCTGTGAGCATCATGCTGTTTTAAAAAGAAAAAAAGACGTTAGACTTAGATCACCCTCCTGGTGTGGGATTTTCCCCCATCGTATGGCTTGCTACAGCTTTGCTGTATCCTGCACCCAGGGTAGTGGGTTTCTTATTGGCCCCTGCGCACAGAGGCTGCTCCTGTCAAAGGGAACTTTTTCCTTAATCCACATCATTCTACCCTCTTCAGCTTCCTCTTCTGAACTTCTCTCTGAACACTTACAGATTCACCTAAGGGCAGTAGCACACGCTCTGCTTAAGCGATTTCTTTTTTCTTCCAACAGGTCTAGATTTTCATGGGATTAGTAAAGCCAGCTTGGTTCTAATCAGGACAAATAACCTTCAAATAGTATTTTCTAAAATATGCATTTACTGACTCTTTCAAGCCATGTATAACTAGAAATATTTCTGCTTTCAATAGCATTTTTTTATTACTCCCTTATTTCTGTAGCAAATGTACATTAATTAATAATTTTAAAATAAAATCAGGAATTCTCCGCTATAAAGAACTGCAAAGAGCTCTTGGGTGGGTTCTTGTTTAGGAAATATGTTTTTAGCGTTGATATTTTATTAATTTTCCTGGCTTGGTGGCAGTTGGATTCATGCTGACAATAAAAATGCATTCTGTTTTTAATATCCACATAATTTTGCACTCTATTTTGAATTTATTATTCATTGATGAACCCAAGTATATAGAGTAAATAAAGCATTCCATAAAACAAGACAAAACCTAATTGCACAGAAAAAGTGGTAATGTAAGACAATAAGAAATCATTCAAATTAAACAAATTCTACCAATGATTTTAAGAATTAATACCCCCGGGCTGTTCTACGCTGTGTTTCCATTCAAAGAAATTACATGCCACAGAAGAGAGTAAAATTGCAATGAATGAGCACCTCTGTGTTTTGGGACAAAGAAACTGACTTCATGCTTAGTTTTGAAGCGCCTTCAGAAATCTACTTGTTAAAATTCATATCCTCTGTATTCCCATTGAGAATGGTTAATCTCCCATATCAAGTTCAGGCATGCAAAAAAATAATACACAAAAGAAGAACTTAATTTACTTTGCTTTATTCCTCTAACTTCAAATCAGTACTGGATATTTGCACATTATGTGGATCAAACAATTTAAAAGTAGTACTGGGGTTTTTGTTGGACTGATAGGGAGTTTTCCAAGACTCACATTCCACTGAGCACTTAACATCTCTCCTCCACAAAACTGGAATATTAAAAAATTTCAATAAATACTGAAATCTGGAATGAGCAAAGACTGTAAATTGGCAAGCTGGATTGTTATATGAAACAGAACAGATCATTTATCATCTCTCTGCCAATGATGACCCATCCGCACAGTGAGGACACCAAACTACCTCAGCACTGCTCTGCAAGGCTTTCCATTTATAAACCTTTCCAAGGTCCCTAAGTGCATGCTGATAAGGAAAACTTCACTTCTAAGTCTTCATGAAGCCAGCCTCTAAATATACCAAGCAATAACAGAGCAATTGTGAATACTGCCATGTTTCTTAATAAAGAAAGAACACTTTCTTCAAAGTGTGACTGTTTATGATTTATCACTCATCTTTAGAAACTGCTTGTGTGTCCAGAAATTCAATTTAAGAAGCAATACTTTAAAAGGCAGCCATGGGAGCAGCATGGGGGCTTTAAACTGACAAAACACCTATTTTCTTGGAAGTCATTAGAGTTAGATGTTTATCTGCCTTTCACATGTCTATCTGACAATTCCTTTTGTTATTTTCCATCAAGCATTGTTCAGTTACAATGTTTTTTAAAAACCTGGATTGTGAGAGTGAGTGGGGAATTGAAGAATGGGGTCTGTCCTGCTGGCTCAGGAGCAAAGTGCCATGAGCTGGCTGGCATAGTCTAGCATAGAGGAAAGCAGTGGTTGAAGTAAAAGGGAGTAAGATCAGCCTGTGCAAGACTCCTCTGTAGCTGTGCTGCTCTTGGGAAAGGAAGCCATTAAAAAAGCTGGAGAATTCACAGCAGTGACACACATGGCAAAACAAATTTAAAGTTTTTCCAAAATTTCATGGAGAATTAAGGAGTTATTAGTGCTTGCCTTAAGTCACCTTTCGCCCTTTCAATCTGACCCTTCGCTCAAGTTAAGCACATTTAAATTGCCACCTCCCAAAATTGTTCCTCAAAAGCATTCTAATAACCCTCAGGATAACCTCTGAGGGTGCACAACACAGTAGAGATTGTACAACTCACCAGTGGCCTACAGGCACACAAACAGGAGAAGCCAGGGGAGAAGAATTAAAACAAGAATTAAGTTTGCATTCTCTTCTCTCATCTTGCTCTTACTGAATGAAAACTTGAAGAAAAAGGTTTCATCCTGATCTACTACAAATATCTTTATCCCTCCAGAGAGGGCATCTGAAAGCTCTTTAATGACAGAATTTTGTTTTCCAAAATTGCTCTTTCTTTACAAACAAAACTCCTAAACAGCAGTTGTTTGTGGGTTTTGTTTACTACATTCTTCTTAGTGTAAAAAAGTCCCAAATGAAAACATCTGAACAAGCAAAAACACACAAGTAACTAGAACTCAAACCAAGTACTCCACTAAATACATATAATTTGCTTAACTGGAGAGACAAAGGCGATGGAAATAGATAATAAAATAAGAAGGGAAAGAAAAATAAGAGAGATTAGTTAACTTTCAGAAACCAAGCTGATTAAAACCCTGGACAAAACATTCTATTTAGAATTTGCTATGTTTGCCCTTATTCAGGGGCAGCAGAGTTAGGCCTGCACTTCAAGAAGCTTCAGAAGATCATTTTGTTTAATAAGCTCAAAGATTTGAGAAAAACATTTGCTGGGAAAAATACCAGAGGAGCTTGGCTTTCAAAGTGATTCAAACACAGCTCTTTACTACAAAGTGTCTTTTCAATTAGGATGCTAGGAATCAGAGGAGGATAAGATGTAAGGTAATGAGGGCAGGCATGACACGGCAGCCTTAGGGCTCCATGGGATTTTCCTTCAAGATTGGATTGAGCCCCTTGGAGAAACCTGCAGTGAATCTGAGAGCTTCCTTCCCCTTCCCCATGCCTCAGCTTTCAGGTCTTGCATGCTCTGTCATATCTTTGCATCTATTGTGCACACACCAGCACAATTATAAAGCTTTTGTTTCCAGGAGTTCCCCATTTTATTATTTAACAAAATAAAATAACTTTAATAACATGAAGCCAGGCCTGTTTTTCAGTCACTAGGAGATTAAATGAGGAAGGGAGAGATCATCTGAAAGTCTGTGTGTTGGCAACATCAAGTAATGACCTTTATTACTAATGACCTAGGCCCTCCAGCAATGAACCTAGACAACACTGATTAAGAGAGAAGCCTGCTGCTTTTTACAAGCATATAAAATAAAAGGAGCCTTTGTGCTAATAGAAAGGAGTATGACACAGAAGGAAATGTAAAAAATGAATGAGCTATAAAAAGAAGGTATTTTTCCTCCTTTGTGGAAGACAATAAGAAATTAATCTACAGATATAAAAGCTTGAATCATAGTTTCATACACCATTGCAGAAGCAGATCTTTACAAGCTAATGTTAACTAAATCCTTTGATGCAGAGTTGCAGAGAATAGACAGTAACTTTTTTACAGGTGTGGTATAGAATAGCAACTTAGTCTTAAAAACAATATCAACTAGCTCCATTAGAGTAAATAACATCCTAAGGGCATTTCTGTATCATATATCCATTAATTTAAAAAAAAAAGTAATAGAAATCGTGTATATTTCTACTTACAACGTAGCCAAACCTTCCAAAATGTCTGTCTTTTTTTTTTTTTTGTGACTACCAAGTCCTTAGACAGGAAGAAAGCTGTGAATGGTGACAGGACATGACTGATTGTTGCAAGACAACGGTTCTGGGAATATATCTTCAATGGAAAATGCTCCTATCTAAACTATGCCATTCCCAGATCCACACTACAGGAGCACTAATAACAGACAAATCTTTTTACTATTAAACAGTTACAGTTCAATGCCCTCATTAAGAGACTGAGCATTCATGTTCACCTTCATGACAGGGACTAGATGCAGGAATGGAAATTGGAAGAAAACGTTACTCAAAAAAAAACCCCAAAAAACCTGTGGAAAAAGATGACAGAAGAAAATAAAACTGCAAACAATAGGGAAACTCCAGAAAGATAAAGTGGATAACAAGTGACAGCTAACATCAGAAGGCAAGAGTACTTACTCGTCCAAGACAATTTGGGTTTATCAGCTAATAAGTAAGAACACCAACACCCCAGCAGCATCATCTGGCTACTTCTAATGCTATGGCTATAAAAATCTTGGTAGAGCCCAGGCGATGGTAAATTCTGAAAACATTCTTCCTTGTTTTATTTACAATGAAATCAAAATATTTGGTTTTCTCATTAGGCAAAGAGGGGAGCCCCACTCTTACCACAAGCAAAGGGATTTCAGCCTGGAAGTTCAGCTTAAATTATTGCAAACCAGATTGGTTCTACAGCTCCTCTGACAGCTTTCATGAATAACTATTTTTCACTCTAAAACTGTCACTCATGAAAACTGAATGAGTTCATGAGTGTAGGATGACTAGCATTATATACTATGCTTGGCTTAAAACATTCTCTTTTTTTTTCTCTATTCAACACAAATTTTTACTTCGATACTTTAGCTATCTATAGTCTACAAAAAGTATAAAAAGTTGATAACTCAAAAAAAATTCACTACCATCTCAAAATAATAATTTTAGATACATCTATCCAGAATAAATTACGCAGACTGCTACTCCAGAACTTTCAGACTTGCTAGCTTTCCTATCCATTATGCCACAGCCTTCAGAATAGCATGTAGAGCAGCCAAGTGTCAGCCTGAGTGCAGAGCTCTGATAAAAGGGGCCAAGAAATCTCAAGGCACTCACAGCTGCAGTGGCAGAAAACACAAAATGCCAAAGGGAGAAATGAATTCAAGTACAAAGTCTCTGCAAGTTTGAACTCTCAGGAGAGAATATAAAGTAATCAGAGCACAGCAAGTTGCCTGCTGGAATGCTCAGCCTTTCCTTGTCAGACTGCTATTCTGAACAAGCACCACCCAGGTTAGAAACAGTGTTATCACTCAGCTCTTACTGCCACCCCAAGCACAGCTGTGCCTCTGAATTTCCTGTGTGGGATCATCTTTTTCCAAATACAGTGATGCTACTTGACAGATGGGCAGCATATCTGCCTTCTGGCCAAGGTAAACCAGTAGTTACAGACTCCTGCAAGTTTTGTTTCCATTAGAGAGTCAATCCACTCTCTCACACAGCTGTAAATATTCTACTCCTGTCAACAACCTCTTGATGACACACAAACACCAGCTGAGCTCAGGTGACCCAAACTCAGCTGGGTCTGCAGGACAGGGCTTGGGGTACTCATTGACTCAGCTAACACCCTACTCATCTTCAAAAGTATTCACAGCAGGATTCCAGTGGCTTCTACTGAATATCCAAGGCAGACAGCTTCTCCAAAATACAGTTTCTTGCAAAAATTAAAACAAAGAAGCTTAAGAGGTACCCAACTAACCGGACCAGTGTAGCACGAGGAGGTGTCACAGCACACATCACAGTTGAGACGACCACGATACACAGAGTATCACCATACAATTCCAGAAGGCTTCAGCCCATACACAGTAACACCAGACCACTRCAGAARGCTTCAGGTGTCAGCCCTTCTTGTTCTTTAGCCCAGCCTTTTATACCCTCATGTTGATGCATTGCACCTGTGTGCCCCCTGCTCCCTTTGGTGGTGGGTCAGTGCCCCTGGGCACTCCATGGCTCATTGCTGTCAATGCTGCTCACCTGCTGCTCACAGCTGCAGCCCATTGGGGATGAGGCTGGCCACAGCCCCACCCCAATTACCACAAACTGTGTGCCTACAGGAAGGGATACTCCAGACTGACTGGACAACTTCCTGTCAATCTAATTTTTGTGGTCACGCTGGTTTGTTTTTTCATCTGGGATAATTCTAACAAATTGGAAAATAAACCGAAAAAAATTAGACATCTTAAACATTTTGTTTCCAATGAAAACAATTATTTGAACTGACAGCCAATTGAAATCAATGCTATTTCCTGATAATCACTAGTACTTACAGTTGTAAAAGTCTAATTACACAGTTATTTTAAAGGATTGTTTTTCAAACTATTAAGACAGATTGATGTACATGAACCACATATTTGACTGTAAAAGCCTTTCTTTTAAGCAATGGCATGCAACACTGCCTTAAAAAGAAGAAATTCCTGGAGCAATAAAATATTACAACGATTTAAATAAATTTCTACTCAGCTTTTAGCTGTGCCCACAAAATGCTGGGACAGCACAGATTTTCTTTATTTTGCAGCTGCAAGTTCAATGTATGCCTGAGTTGTGTTAATATCTATCTCTCCAAAAGCATTAGGACTGGGAACAAGTCTATTTTTTGTACACATTGAGAAACTAGAAGTATGCATGGCTGGTTACACAGATGTATTCGTGACTGAAAAATGGAGAAAAACATAAACATATGGCAGGAATCAAAGAGAAGAAACTCCTAAAAATCTGGTCTTCCTTCTTAGACGATTTTACTGCACTAAAGTCGTATTCTTGGATGTGACAATTTCTAACAGAAATGCAAGGGCAGCATGTTTGCTGGACTAATAACATCAGGTTAGGAACACCTAATCTAATAGCATTATCTTAGAAACTCCTACATCTTCCTCACAAACTAGCCCCAAAAACAGAGGATGTGATTCAGTCTCCCCACATTTTTGTGCCATTTCACAGGTGTGTCTCTTCTAAGACATTTTGCTCATTAAAAAAAAAAATTCCTTTTTCATTGACAAAGAATTTTAAAAGCACTATTGAAAAGTAATATCATCTAGAACTTACTTCTGATGTTGTATCCTAATGAATATTTCTTATAAAACCAAAAGGGCCCTGTTGATGTCCTCTGGGATAAATCGTTAGATCTCTGCCCACTCTTCCCTAAAAGTTCACCAATTTTTTCCTAAGCTTACTGACTGCAGCAGTGTTATTGTGTGCAGCTCCCATTAAATCATCTGAAACTTGTTGGTGCACAATGTACATGACTTAGGAAGAACTACCATATATTCTTCTGTAGATGTGTTCATTCCACTGTAAGGCTATTACTGACTAGCAGCCTAACTAGAAAACATCTGTTAAGTTTAATTAAAGTAATTTTAGCCTAGTTTTTACTACAGGTAGGAGGGAAGCATGCTGCACAAAAACTGTTGCTTTACAACTCTTGTAGCTCAACAGCAGTAACACTACTCAAATTACAGGTTATAACCAAAATACTCTTAACATAGCACCAGGACCCCTGTAAGATAGGTCACAGGCACATAGAAATTATGGTGCTTGTCCCAAGAGGTTTACAACCCAGCTGTTAGGAATTCAACCCACACAGAGTAAGACAGCATGGGAAAACAGCTCATAGCAACGGAGAGCACAGCACAACGCCTACCGAGCCTCAGTTTAACTAAATTGCAATTCCCATTCAGCAGGGAAAGCTCTTCAAATGCTACTGCAAGAAAAAATTAAATCCTGTCCTAGGGAAAGCCCTCACAAGGAATGTTTTGTTGATTCTCAGCATTGCAGTATCTAAGCATGTTCTTCATTTTGCTTTGTTTCTTGGAAACTGTGGCAATTTTGCACAACTTATCATAGCTGCATGTATATCAGTATATAAGTACGTGGTAAGAAGGAAAAGTCCTTTTATAGCTGAGAAAGCTATTTTCTCTTTGTTGTCTTTGTTACATTTCATAATCACTTACAAATCCCCAAATCAGTGGTATGCAGCTGATCTGGGTGCTGGCAGGAATTCTTTTTCCCCCAGTCAAATGAAAGGTTCATGTTTCCTCTTTATAAAAACACAAAGTTCACTATAAAATAGTAAAGGGTTCAGCAATGGTTAGATAAGCAATCATAATTTCATTCCTTTTATAATAATCTCAGTAATCTCTTACTGACTATCATTTCCCCCCGTTAATTGCCTTTTTAAAACAGTTTGGAAAATGCATTAAAATTGAGGTCAATAACTTACAAACTGAGCTTCTGCAAACCTGCTCCAAGCACAGGCATTTGGTCACACATCAGCTTCCCAGCTGTGTTGCCAGTTTGCCAGGAAGGCTACAAACTTCCTCAACTGGTAACACAACATTTCACAACCCTTTCTCATCTGCATCTAGGCGCCTGAAGGGCTTGGGAAGGAAGATGTCTTTTCATTGTGGGGTCAGTGATGATAACCACGGCAAATCTTCTGCCTGTGCTGGAGCAGCAGGCAGGAAACCCTGGCAGTTTCATAATTAGTGTGAAAGCACTAACAGGCTTCCAGGAGAGAAGTTCAGGAGAAGGCTGGCAGCATTGAGAAAAGGTCATTTTGCAGTAGAAAAAGCTTCCTAGTTGAAAAATTCCCTGCTCCTGCACACCAAAACCCTATGCCAGGTGGGCAGTCTTCAAATCACACTAATCAAACCTGCTGTTTCTCTCCTGAGTACAGATTAGCAAGACTCTGCTCTGCCATATTATTCATTTATTTGGGAGCTGTAACCATGCCTAGGAAACAAGAACTACTTGGGTTTTTTTCTATAGACTTTACTGTGTGCTGTATACAATACTCCATAAATCCTCCGAGGAAAACAGTAAAATAATTCATAAATTTATTTTCTTTCTCAGCAAAACCCCATTAACCAAAAAGAATACACAGAAAGAAACAAAAACTGAAAGTCCTGTAAGAATCAGAGCACACAGGTAACAGGTTGTGCATTCCTGCAGTGCAAATGATTCCAGGTTCAGACCTACTGAAATTTAAATAAATACCACATTCCCTTCCGTCAGGATCTTCAAGGATGCAAATGATTTTTATTTAAAATTATGTGGCTTTACATGTCAGAATAGATCAATTTAGAACAAATTCTTTCTTCTGCTAGTAGAAATTCATATCACCTTCACCAATCCAGAGGCTACACCTTAGGTTACACCCCTCCTTACTGGTGTGGGAACTTGGCCCTCTGCCCTGCCTCAGTCATGCCAGGTTCTTAGTCAAGTCAACAAGAGCAGATGGAAGCAAAAGTATTATCTCTTGGGCAGAAGAGTCAAAAATATTTGGGTTCTCTTTTTTTAGTTGAGAACTTTCTTGTCTCTCTCTCTCATATCCCCCTCAAGCATCTTGCCAGACATTAACTTCCTGCAGACAATTTACCACTCATCAGAGCTGCGTAACTGGATGGGAATTGTAAGGAAAAGCAGCACGTGCTGTTGTATTATTAACACCTCTTACTCAAATCCCAGTAGAAACCACAAGAATAACATCAAATACAAGAAGTTTGAGTCTGTTTTCAGTGGAGATTCAGGGACAGCCTGTCCTTAGGACTTCCAGATTTCTTTCAAGTGCTTCACACATTGTTATCCAAATGTCTCGTTTGAACTGCTTGCTAATTTTCCTCTGAAACATTTATATTTTCATGATATTGATAAGCCAAATGCTATCAGTAAAAGTCTGCTTTGCTTTTTTATTTTGCTCATTATAAAAATGAAAGGCAACATTTCAATTTTTTTAGAATTTTTTTCACTTCTTATGCAAAGTAGTTGGATTTCCATTACCAAAAATGCAAATATAACTTGGCTTTCTCTTTTCTGATGCTCTGCCACAAGTATCTCAGAAAAATAAACAATGTCATTACTTTCTAGTACAGTTCACTTCTTGTTCTTCAGAAAGAGCTGATCTGTTTCTGTAGTCAATTTTGAATAACTGGCAGAGATGTTTCGTCAGCCCACTTTTGATATCAAAATTTTCAGGGAGAACAGACCTGACACAACTATAGCCTCAGTACATTGTTACTAATAATATTGCCACGTAGTCCTCATTTGTATTAAACAGAAATGCTGCTACAGAGACTGCTGCCATTTCTATTCTGTCAAACAAATGAGGAAATAATGAATATTCATGTTTCTTTCAGGTAATGAACAATCCAAAATGGACCACATGTCTGTGCCAAGCTGAAACACAGGGAATCACAGTGTGGTTGAAGTGTAATAAGGAACTGGGATGGGAGAAGCATTTATTTCACACTCTGGATTTAAGAGCATCTATATTGCAGTACAGTAGTACAGCCCATTGATAACAACATTACTGGTTTAGATTCAGATTTAGATTTTGCAGATTCCATGTCACAGATATTATATTCATATCATTCTCACCTCCAAGAACCAAATAATATTTTACAGAGATGCAGCAACACAGCCCCAGACTTGCAAAGGAGAAGTGGCTAAGAGTTTTAAAATGTTTCAAATTATTTAAAGAAAAAAGCAAAATTACATCTTAGAGGGACGAGTTAGAAAAGCTGAACATTAGCAAAAAATTAATGCAGCTAAAAACAATTGAGCAACTTCCTGTTAAGAGACTTTCAAGTGAGGCAAGCTGAAAAACCCCTTTAAAAATGACCACAAAATGATGTACCCAGAACATGCCTTCACGCTGGAAGATAGCTTGGCAGCACAAACTAAAGGTCCAATGGCTAACACTCATAATGAACATTGAATCTGAAGGTGCTAAAAAGCCATGGCCAAGGTGTTCTCAGGTATATGGAAAAAGGGTGCTGAACAATCTCCACTCTTCAGAAGTGAAGAAAAGCTCATTATAGAAGACTATTGCTTCCATAGATGTCTCTCCCCAAGTTCTCCACACCTTTGTTTTTTTCCATTGCCTCACTCACAAAATATTTTTCTTTTGCCCTACAGTTCTTTGACAGGTTAATTTTGTACAAAATTTTGTTAATTTTGGCTATGAAAAAATTGCGGATAATTGCCCAGCTTTCATCATCTCCTTCATATGTTTTATTTTGTCCCCTCACCATATACATCTTCTTCTCCCAGCACAAGGATCTGAAAAGGGGCTGATTCAGTAGTTCTAATCTCTCAAAAATGTTTTGCCTTTTTTTTCCCTCTTTACTGCTGAACTAATGTCTGAACTGATTGTACCCTATAAGGGACTTGGCCCAGTGTCATGCAAACAGGGGAAACAGATTGAAGCCTTATAACTCTCTATTAGTACTTCTTAACTCTCTATTATCTTTTCACAGGTGGAATTTTGGCATCACAAGTGCTTAAACTGCCCTGCTGAATGCTTATGTAATATGTAGTCAAAGCCAGCAAAGTGCAACAAGGTTGAATTTTCTTAAATAGGAAAAAAACTCCCACAATTCTATCTTGCACCCTGCAATCTGAAACAAAAATATCAACAAAGATTTGGAGCTAGGAAATTATAATTTACACTTTGAACATGTGTAAAACACTTCTGACTGTAAATCCCCAAAACACTAAACAGCAGACTCAATCCTTCACTTGAAAAAAACAAGAGAAAAAGAAATATTCTAGAGCTCAATGACAAAGGATATCACTTTATTCTACTATAGTTTTATTCTATTCTATACCTACCATATTAGAGCATGCTTCAAATAAACAGGCAGCCATAAAAGAGTGCTGTTTTTCTATGGAAGCATTTTAGTATTAGCAATAAATACAGTACACACACAATTTAAATGCAGAAATACTGCCAATGTGTGAAGAAATTGTCTCTATTATAAACACAGCCACCTGTTTACTGTCTCTAATTCTAAACCATGAGTCAGAAAAGAGGAATTAATTGGTAAAAACTTTCTGAGATGCCAAATATTTGGCTTGCATGAAGCCAGTGCTATTTAGCTGGAGAGAATCCCCCCTCTCCTCCTGCTGCACTGGAAATAGGTGCCATAGAAGTCACACAACTTTAGACTCCTGGCACAGTGAGTCATTATAACATTTCTGGTACAAGAAAATAGCCCATAAGATGCAGTAACTTGTTGGGAACAAGACATTTTTTAGAATCATAGAATGGTTTGTATTGGAAGACATCTTAAAGATAATCAGGTTCCAACTCTCCCTGCCAATAGGCAGGGACATCTTTCACAACAACACACTGCTCATTTAGCCTGGCCTTGAACACTTCTAGGCATGGGCCATCCACAGAACCTGTTCCAGTGTCTCACCACTCTCACGAAACCAAAGAAAGTAAAAAGAAAAGGAAGTGGAGGTTCAGCACTGAGACACTCCAGAGCTCTCAGCTCTGGAGCCAGCTTCACTGTCACCCTGCAGGCCCTGATTCAGAAAAGGCCCAATCATGAGCCTAATTCTACCTGCTAGGATTAGGTTTACTGATTTCTCTAGGACAAGTCACAGCAGAGGAAATTAAATACTCATAATTAGGTTTCATAATAATAAAATAATAATAAATAATGTAAAAATAATTCATAATAGTAAATACAGGTTTTGTAGCTATCAGTAACACTGGATGGTTCATAATAATTACCTTGCAGTGTTCCGTTAAAGACATTTTGTAATATACAGATGCAAATAGGCATAGCTGCCTGTAGAGTGACAAATCAGTTATGTTGATATTAGTCCCATCTTTTCCTGTATATTAGGTCATTTTCAAACCATTAGAGAATCAGTCTTGGCTGTAAAACTATTTTCCAGTACTGAGATTCAAAAGTCATATAGATTTGAAATGCGAAAATATTAGTTCTTAAAATTTTCTCAAAATCCAACTGAAACAGATTTTTTTTGTCATTGCCTTGTATCAATGTTTCCTTCTAGTCCTGTCTATGTTCTACAACTGCACTGCACTGGTGCCAAGTTAAATTACTTCCAAAATTTCTCGTCTTTGAGAAATGTGACTTCAATCACTTGCTTAACAAGTCAGGATGGTCCTGCAAGAGAGGGGACATTGAAGCAATGTCATCCTGTGCAGGTTGCAGTTACTGAAAATACATGCAAAGTACAGTGATGGTGTATCTGACGGGCAATGTGCAATAACCATAGACACTAATTAGCACTCCATTGACTTTGTTTTCCAAACAAAGCAAGAGAGCTTTATACATCACACCTTCTTGTCCTCCCCTTCCCCTCTGACCAATCCCAGTTCACTCTGTGTGTAGCTATAGACAGGGAATCAAACTCAGGCTAAATCTTATGCTTTTCCTGCTGCCTATCTGGGAGGTTTTTAATTACATTTTACTGAGACCAGTGAATTTGTTACTCCCATTGTAGGGAAGGGAAAGATGGAAAGGTAAAAGAGAAAAGCAAAAGGGAAAAAAAGGGGGGGGAAGGGGGGGAAAAGCGGGAGAAAAGGTGGGGGGGAAATACACTGTAGGCTAGTGACTTCCCAGCCTCTCTGCCACCAAAACTATTTGTCACACCAAATTATCACACTGGGCAATGGTATTTGAACTGAGCACAGAGATTTGGACTGGTTAGAAAGGAAACATTTTCTTTGTGAAAACACTCGTGCACAGGTGCCCAGACAGGCTGTGCTATGCTTGCAGGTTTTCAGAACCCAGGAGAATAAATCTGGGATCAACCTGGTCTGACGCCACAGCTGACCCTGAGGTTACACTGGAGATGTTCTGAGGCCCTTTCCAATCTGGGTTATCCTCTAAGCCCTGTGCTCAGAGGACAGTCATAGAAGTCTACTGGGTGAAGATGAAGATGAAAGAATCTTGGAGACAGTTATCTTACATTTTTCAGCGCGGGAAAAGCTGCTTTGCTCTGTAAAAATCTTCTCTTTCTGCTGGTGGTTGCTACTGGGGGTAGTTTTTGCACATTTTTATTTGTGAATTACTGTTAGTTTGTAAGGCAGCAGTCCTGAGCACTCATACTTAAGAAACAATACTTCCTCTGCAGAAGCAGTGATGATGGATTAAAAAACCAAAACAACCAACAAACGCCCAAAAAAACTACTCAACATGATCCATAGAAAAACTAAAAGACAGTTCTTCACTCTGTTTAAGRTTATTAGCATGCTCCACAGAGAAAAGGAAAAAAGAATAGTATACTATCTCCTTAAAATCGCTGAATAACACCTCTATTTGTCCTCTTTTCTTAATGTATTCAACAATCATATTTTCTACCTACTCTTAAAAAGCATTCTGTATGAAATAACAGATAATAAAGATATTTTCAAATAATAGAAGTTTCTTTTTGTGGTAATTCTGAGAAATACAATGAAATGTGCCATTAAGGGAAAACTACCAAAGACTAGAGATGCAATTAAATTTCCCCTCTCTGCTGAAACTTGTAGAACACTAAAAAGAAAGAATTTTCATGTTTACTCTTCCCTTTAAAAATAAAATATTGTTCTCACTTCAAATATTCTCCCTTAAAACTCCAGCATAAGAGTTGCCATCTGTACCACTGCTTCTATTCCTGGCATTGCATGATCAATTCAGAGATGCAGGAACACAATACCTCAGCTTGATACACCAGGGCCAAAACCCTCAGTGAGGGCATTCTCTTCAAATAATCTCCATCCCTCTATAAACAGTGTGCCTGCAAGAGAAGAGGGCAGGGGGCTCATTTCCTTTCATTCACCATGTGTCTGCCCTCTCCCTAAACTAAGCTGTTTAGATCAAAGATTTTCTCATATTATTCAGTAACACAAGGCACAGCACACTAGGACTTGAATCTTATTTGGGACATATACCTGCCACATCCAGAGGAAAAAAAAGAAAATTAAAAATAAAAATTATCAGCTATAGAGGAAAATATAGGCAGGTGAAACAGAAGCTTGCTCACCATAGAAATGATTAGAAGATTTTGCAATGGTAAACAAAGAAATTCTTATCAAACCATGGGCCATTTTCCCCTTGTTTTGCTAGACTGCATAAAAAGAGGATTTCCTGCACTTTATCATTTTTAGATGCTCTGCTCAGACTCTCACAGAAGAAATGACCAAATTTGATGAGGCCTCCAAGTACTGTAAACAAACTTTGCTTCAGTGAAACTTTATGAACCACATTAGAGACAGCCAATACAATGGCAAAGATTATGATGGCTTTAGATGCTACATCCTGAGGCTACTTACTACAACACGTGGGAGAAGGGGTGGGAAAAAGGACAAATACCTGAGAACAGGATTCAGGTATTTGGTGAACCATTTTAAACCAACACTAGAAAGTGCTATGCAGAGGAATGATGCCTCATGCAGATTTTAGGTTGGCTTCCATGAGAAATTCCCAGCTATGTGCCTCCTTGTGTCCAGTTCTGGGCTCCTCAGTTTGGGAAGGACATTGAGATGCTTGAGCGTGTCCAGAGGGGGGCAACAAGGTTCGTGAGGGGCTTGGAGCACAAGCCCTGTGAGGAACAACTGAGGGAGCTGGGGGTGTTTAGCCTGGAGAAAAGGAGACTCAGAGGTGACCTTATCAATCTGCAACTCCCGGAAAGGTGGCTGCAGTCAGGTGGGGATTGGTCTCTTTCTCCAGGCAGCACTGACGGAACAAGAGGACAAAGCCTTAAGCTGTGCCAAGGGAAATACAGGTTGGATATTAGGAAAAAGTTTTTCATAGAAAGAGTGATAAAGTACTGGAATGGTCTGCCCCAGGAGGTGGTGGAGTCACCATCCCTGGATGTTTTTAAGAAAGACTGGATACGACACTCAATGCCATGGTTTAGTTGAGGTGTTGGGGCATGGGTTGGACTCCATAATCTTGAAGGTCTCCTCCAACCTAGTCATTCTGTGATTACTTGCAGAGTTCAGCCCTTTGCACCAAAACTGATTTCCTGAAGAAAAAAAAAAAGTGTTAGCCACTCTTCCTACATATCCTTTTAGGGAATACTTCCACACTCATTGGAAAGGAGTGCACACAAGTGCCCTTAACAGCAGCAATAAGGGGTGGTTCCCTCTCTTTCCCTCTGGCCTAATTATTGTACAGGCATCTGACCTCTACCAAGGCCTCTCCCTCCAGGTTATTGAGCAGGTGATGAAGGCAGAGAAGCCAGGCACAGCTCCACTAGATGTGCAGATTTATCAGCTCCTGCAGGCACTGTGTGAGCATGGCTGAACTACTGKCAGGCAGTGGCCCAAGGCAGTTGGAGCTCTGGACCTCCCTCAAGGCACAACAGAGGCAGGTCAAGTACATCTACATTGCCCTACAGGAAACGGATCATCATCATCATCTACAGGATGAAGCAGAGAAATTCTACATAGAGCAAGGCCAGATCTGGGCTGTTTGCCCTTCAGATGAGGCTAAAGATTCTTGCTGGACCTGTGCCATGCATTGCAGAGTCAGCTTGGCAGAATGAAGCACCAGTACACTATGGGGTGCCTGAATTACTTATGATTCTCTAAGTTATTTTTGCCCTCCATTTTTCCAAATATTAACAATATTTGCCTTTGTGAGATCTCATGCACAGCGAAAAAGCTTCCCCAGAAGAAATAAAGAAAACCTTTCCTAAAAATTCTTTTTCTTTTAGGAGCTAGGATTTTCCTATGATTGGGAAACTTGGTTCAGACCACCTCTCTAAGATGGGTGACCAACACTTTTACAGTCAGTCTTTCAAATCCTAAATGAGTGCCCTAGCTGTGTTCCAGCAGGAGACAGCAGCTCTCCCAGTGGTTAGATAACCCAAACTCAACACACAAGTATACCTCTTGACAGGCACAGCTAGATGATATCTCCCAGACTACCCTGTGGATGATGCAGTAAAAATTAAAACCAGGCTTTGAGACCCTTCAGATACAAGCACAGAGCTGCTTGTCACCATGAGAACAGGAGCAAATGGCTAGGAAACCGCATGTCTACAGGATTTACTGGCAATGTAATAAAGGCAAAAAATTCAAAGTATCAGACTTATGGATACAAGACACCTCTTCCCTCCCTGGTTCTTTAGTCATGGAATTCTACTATATAGTTAGGCTTCAGCAAATAAGACTAATAATAATAATATGTAACTAACTTTTAAGAGAAAGAAATCTAGTAAGTATAGTCACACCAGTAGGGTTACTGAATGGCCAAGCTCTTATTCCAGCAGTGATGCACACTGCCTCTGCAGACACTTCTTATTTGTCATTAATCTACCTCCAGTTTCTTCATCTGTAAAGGGAAGGTAGTACCTGCTTTATAAAGGTGCAGGAAAATCAGTACTCAGTTAGTGCTTGTAAAGTTTCTGATGCAAATGGACCACTTGCTTTTCCCACAAGTATACACCAGTGTGGATCTCATCTGAAGTCGTGCCATCACAAGGCGTGTGCAAAAATTAAGGAGCTGGGAAGAACTGGTGTGACTTTATTTAAATGGTGACCACCTGAGTCAGATCTGTGCAGCTAATCCACCCAACTGCACACAGGAGAACACTCCTGTGGACACCTTCACCAGATTTTCAGAAGGCAGAGAACTTACAACTGGAACATGTTCAGCAGAATACCAGTGAGATGTTTTGAGGTGTGAGGAAAGCAGACTTGTCCAGGATGCAGAAGCAATGGCTTTGATGGAATGTAGCAGCAGCCTCACAGCCCCTGCACTGCACTGTGACATCTTTCAATAGCCTTTCCAACCCCACCAGCTGGGACTCACTGCTCAGCTAATGCCCAGAGACAGCCCTTGACAGAGGAGTAGCGGGGTACTGCTCCACATCAGCCTCCCCTACTGTGTGACAAGAAAAGATGCCACATCTTCAGGTGTGATGGGGGAGCTGGAGGTGCCTGTCTTGATCAGTGGTTCACAACAACAAAGAGAAGTTTAAGCAGAGAACAAAACAAGGCCTCTCGCCAAACCTCAGTCTCGTACCCACAACATCGAGCACCAAAGACAGACTGTCTTCTTAAAGAGCTCTGTGTGTGTGTGTGCCTTGTCACATCCCTGCTTGTATCACACAGACATGAAAAGAAACAAATTCTTATGATTTTGTACTGAGATTTTACTTCATAGGCTCCCGGCAAATGTCTCTGTTGGAGGGGAAAAAAGGAAGAAGAAAAATTCTTCAAGTCATCAGCTCTGCACACATCTTATTATAGCAGCCTCTGCAGTGAAATTCATGCATGCTGATGACAACGCTGGTACACACACATGTCATCTGAGCTGTTTATAGCCATTCTTTCATTTAGTGCATCTCATCTGCCAGGTTTTCTTGCAGGTTTTGTCTGTTTTACCATGTTACCATTTAAGTCTTTATCTATAAATCAAACTGAACCATAAACCACTTTGTCATCTTTTGTTTTGCAACAGATGTACAGCAAGCAGAGACTGCTCCTGAATTGGAAAAAATGTGAATACAAACATAGGCTTAGATATGTGCAGAAACTCTAAAAAAACAGTGTGGTTTCTCTTACTGATAGTCGGTGGTACAGAAGGATGACTACTAAAATAATGAGAAGTAGAATAAACCAAGATTATAACACCCTTTAGATTCTCTCTATAAACAGGGAGGATCAATCTGAGGGAGTGAAATAGATGATTTGGAGTCATCTTCAGAAGGCTCCTAGAATATGGACACTGAAATAGCAATTCAGTTGCAAAAAATAAAAAACTGATATAAATTTCTACTATGTTAATAAGCTTTCATTGGCAAGCTCTGATATACTCTAACACACTTTGGCCATTCCAGCATCCTGTGACACCATTACTACTGAGAAGGTCCTAAGCTGTAGCTACGTAGCTTTTGTTCTCCAACCAGTAACAAGAAATACATAACTTCAGCAATGTCCAGTTCAAAGGGATTCAGAACATCTGACTTTGTGCTGATGGAAAAGTTTTTCTCTTCCATAAAGGATGCTGGGTTTTTAAGGTTTTCTTGCTTTTTTTTGGTGCTAATAATTTCACTTATTATTAGCACTCCTCCTCTGGAGGAGTTGAGTCAATCCAAAATACAAACCACAAATTTCTGCCAGAAAATGGGCAGATGCTAAGGTGCAGTGCTGTAGACAAAGAGCATCCTGGCTGGCTTTGGCAGAGACAAAATTCAAACCAAAATCATGGCACACAAGGTCAAATATCTCAGAAGTCTTGCCTGACCCAAAGTATCCCATACATCCTTAACTAAAAAAAAGAAAGGAAGGGAAGGGAGGGGATGAGTACAAGATTTGTCTATAGTAAAATATATATTAAAAAGGAAAATAGAAGCTGCAATTTGGGATTTTCAGCAATATCTCTGATGACAGCAATAATTATTAGGGATAGTATAGTCAGCAAAAATCAGAAGTGCTAATTAATTTATCATCTTTCTTTACTCTAGCAAATTACTTAAAATAGAAAGTAGCATGTACATTTTTATTTGTATTTTCATGCCCCATTCAAGTTCTAGTGTTCGCTATGACTATGTGCCAACCTCTGGAAATTTCCAGAAGATTCAAAAGCCATCCTGAAAGAAGACTTGGGCCAGACAAGTAATTCATGACAAGTACACAAGTCATCCTTACAGTCAGGTTTCCATTATTCACAAAGCCATGAATTGCTATTCCCATATGCATAAATTTGTACTAAGACCATTAAATTGCTAGGAAGAAATGCCTAATTCCTCCTCTCCCACCTCCAGCTGATATTTACCTTCAAGATCTAACTTAGATACTTAATTCATCTGCTGACATCTTTTCCTCCTCTATACAGGAAAAAATTCAGCTAGAGAGTTCTGAAAGAATGTAGGACACTTTGAAGTTTTTCAGAAGGCAAATCAAAACAAAAGCCCACACCTCCTCCTGTAGGCGAGGTTCTATAACCTCCTCCAGCTTCAGATGTAAGACACTTGACTTGCCCATGAGATGTTCACATTCATTATTCCTTTCTGCCCTGGAACTGGATATATGTTATCTATTTTACTCAAAAATATAATCCAGTTATCAACTGGAAAAATTCAGAGAGGAGGTGTGGGGGGGCGGCATGCATTGGATTCGTGAAAATTAATCTTGGACTGAAAAATGCCATTTAATCAGTTCAAATTGTTCCACCAAAAGTCAGAACTTTGACTCTATTTCCCAATAAAAAAATGTATTCTCTAAGAAATCCTCACCAAGGTTACACCACTGCCTTCTCCCAAAACTGTCCTGGAAATCTAACAGTACATTTGGATTTTACTGGACTCTGATTGCAAACTGGTCCTGGAAAAACTTGTTTTAGAGATGCACTAGTTCTGATATTTTTTACTAAATATTTAAGAATCCTAAATCAAATCTAGAGATACAAAGCAGATTTAAAATTCAACCTTAAGACAGTTCACCAGGCACAGGAAAGTATGTCCTTGCCTGTGCACTTCTTTCTTTCACTTGAACAGGATTTCTTTCAGAATTTAATGCAGTGTTCTGGGTATCTTCAAAACCTACAGTCTGGGCGGCCAACTCATTCTTGCCTATGTGGGCAAGTGAAGAATTCAATGTTACCCTAATTTCCTTGCTTTTGAAAATACAGCCCTATGACTGTGTGACTGCAATTCAGTATATTTTTTCTCCAAAATTAGTTTAAATACCTTCATATTTCCTTTAAATTAAATAATTATGGTTTTGATACATAGAGCACTCTGAGATTTTTCAGGTCTCACACTGTATCAGTCTAACCAGGAGCAGAAGCATTTATTTGGGGCATTTTGCCTCTTCCCTAATGAATTTTAAAATCATTAGTGTGCAAGGGGGAGGAGGGAGGGGGCAACCATCAATATAAGATTTTTTAATGTTAATATCTGTGAAGTTCTCTTTATTTTTGCTCACTTAATGCACTGTACCTAAAGCAAAAGACATTCCAGTCCTGAGAGTTTTATTTTCTTATTTGTTTAAATTTTCTTGCAGCCAATTATGACCACAGAAGACAGAAGCCCTCTTTGCCATAGGGTACTGCAACTGAGGATTGAAATCTGATTCTAAAATAAGCAATATTTCATATTGGTGGGTTTTAACAGTAAAAATACTGTAGACAAAATAGGTTTTTTTGTAAAATATTTTCTCTGGCCAAAGTATTATTTATGATAAAGCAACCATCAACACCATGCAAAATTTTGTAGTCCAGCTGATGCTTGTAATTTTACAGAACAAAAAGCTAATGATTCTATTCTTACAGTCAGACCAATTTCTGAACAGTTATCAATAGTTTTGGGGGTTTGCATATATTATTAGTATGGATGCAAAACTGCTAACATTTGGTGCTCACCAAATGCTCTTAGGCAATATTTACAGACACTCTAAAGATTATTCAGGTTTTGAATAATAGCATCTCTGTCTGACTGTCCAAGTGAACAGATTTATAACGCATATACTTTTACCCCAGGTATTAATTTGTGTGTTCCTGAGTACTGTAAGCATGAAATTCTGCTTCCTAAAATGGTGGCCAAGTTGAATATTCAGAGCTTGGGACATGATTTAGGTCTTGCTAGAGAACCAGCTGTGAGCACAAGGCAAGAAGGCACAGACGGGAGAAATAGCCAGCCCAGTAGGAAATGGGAACTCCAGAGCCTGGAGCTATCCAAAGCAGCAGCCACTGCTTACCAGCCACCAGCACTGATCTGAATGAGAAAACAGAGCACTCAGGAACAAGGGGGGAAAGGAGACAGAAAGAGAGATAACTAACCTAATAATTACTTGATTACTGAGTGGGAAAATATCACTTAAGAAACAAGATGTTGTCACTGAACTGAGAAACAGAAGCTGCTGGTCCCTGTAGGATTTAATTAAAGTGCTTCAAGGTTTGCTTTCAGACACTGTGAGATGCCTGCTGGTAACAGGATCTTGTTGGACTTCACTACATCTGGAAATTCTGCAACCAAGCCATGACAAGACAGGAATACTTTTTCTGAAGAGAATGTTTTCTTTTATTTTATTTTCTCAAAGCTCGGGAGCACAAGTCAATTAAGATACAACAGAAGTTTCTCAAACTGAGAGGTTATACTGAAGGTCAGCTTACACCACAGTAGAACAGATAATCATCTTAAGTACTTTGCAAAGCCCCAAAACAGGCTTCTCTGGCTATCCAAAGATCAATACTAATGTGCCAACCCTCCAGCCAAGCCAAGTACAATTAACTGGAATGTTATTACTCTGCAAAGAACAAAAACTTTATTAGGCTGAAGAGTTTCATTTAGGAATGCAGCTTTCACAAGAGCACGGAGTGCAGAAATACCACCTTTTTTCCTGCATTCAGCTAAAGTTAATATTCTTTCTGAAAATGTATAGAACTGTGGTTTGGATTTGGGATAAGAGAGAACGAGGTTTGTGGCACACTGATGCTGTGGTTGTTCACAAGCAGGGATTAAGGGCTCTTCAGCTTCTCCTGTTGTCCTGCCAGAGAATAGGGAGAGCACAAGATGCTGGGAGGAGACACAACCTGAATAACTGACCCTAACTGATCAAAAGGATATTCCACACCGTATCATGCCTTGCTCAGTATATAGAGTAGGGAGAAAAATGCCTGAGGGCCGCTGCTCAGGAACTGGCTGGACATTTGTTGGTTGTGAATAACTGCATTGTGTATCACTTGTTTTCTATATTCTAATTCTTTTATAGTTGTTATTTTTCTTGTTATTATCATTTCTTTCTCTTGTGTCCTATTACATCACCTATATCTAAACTCACAAACTTTACACCTTCATTTTGAATTGTCTTCTCCATTCCCCTGGTGGTGAGAGGAGCTGTGATGTGCAGCTGCCTGATGTGTACATCTGTACACACCTCATTTTACACAGTTAACATTGTTGGAAGCTGTATAATATTGGTGGTTTTAATAAAAGACTCACAGAAGAACATCAGGCTGAGGGTTCTAATTCCAACAGACCTGTGGTATCACTTCTATACATTTTGGAGCCAATTTTGCTTATGGATAAGCATCACCAAAATCAATCAACAGATTTTGCATCTCTATATATCACCAAATGCAGTAAAAAAGGCATTAATGCCAATTTTTTAGAAATATAAAATACTTTTGTCCTCAGGAGCCAAAAGCCAAAGAGAATTTTAGCATTGAATTTCAGCAAGGATCACAGATAAATCAAATGCAAATGCTTAGAAAAGTCTCATCCCTAATTTGTATGTACTGCTGGTAGCATAATATCAATATCACAACACGGCAAATAGATAAAAGTCTCGGGCCTGTTGCCTGTCCAGGATCCAACTTTTGCAGAAAACTACAGCACCAGCTGGTGAAGAAAGCCAGCAGGTTGAACACAGGCAGCGAACACATCCAGCACAGGCATCCCTTGTTTCACACAGACCTTCCAATGTATCATAGCTGACAACACATGTAATCTTTTAGAGGAATACTTCTCTGCACCATAATTTTCAAAATCCTTTATTTTTATCAAAAAAGAGGTCAGCACTAACCCGTGCAGACAGAAATACCTCATACTTTCCCAGAAGTGAAATGCAGTGTACAACAACAAGCATAATTCTAGTGCCTCCACACACCCCAAGGGAATCTCAAAATAAAGCAATGACTCTCTTTCACACTTCATGTTTTTCAGTTATTCACTATTTCCTGGAGTTCAGAAATCCATGTGCTGTGAAATCTTTTAAATCTGCTCTCAATATTTCCAGGTACATAATCATAAGCACCTATTGTGCATTGGGCCTGAAAACCTCTAATATTCCAGCAACTCAGTTATCTTCTTTTAACACAACTTTCAGGCACAGCAGGACTTGTAGCTTGAAGAAATTTAAATAAAATAATTTTTAATTTTTCTCTCATTTTTAACATAAAATTTCCATTAGATTATAATTCAATATGTTAGAAAAGGAAAATACCTTTTAATTAAGTTCTAGCCAGGACTCTTTAGCAAACTGATGAGAATTGTCTAGGCCAAGATTATTGTTTGCTACAAGTGTTAATGCTTCATTTTCCGTTCTGCTTTGAGCTCTGCCTTGTGCTGAAAGCTGACTCAGTCTGGACAGCAGTTCTGCAGTGGCCCATTCATCTCTTCTTGTAAACCAGTGAACAGCAGTTTGCTGCTCATCGTGATCCAAGCTCCAAGCCCCTTTCTATCCAGTGACTAATTCCACCATCAATCCTGTACTGGCTAATGAAATGTACTTTCCTTTTTGGTGCTACTGTGTCACAAAGCCTTCCTGAAGTCATAACACTTTATATTGTTTTCTTTACCCCTGTCAAGTCCCATTGACCATGTCTCCTTCTGAGAGAAGTTAATTGGATATGTGAAACATGACCTTCCTTTCATTAACCTGCACTGACTCCCCATATGTGTCCAGATTTTCCCCAACTTTATTTTAATTAGTGGCTTGAATCTTTCCTAATTCAAAGGTTACTTGTGCACATATTCCATTTTCTCATTTATCTTGTAGTCCTTTTCCAGCTAAAAGCTTTACATCATGGTGAACTCGCAACTGATCACATCTTAAGGAATCTCCCTCTTCCTATTCCTATGCATAAACACACACACACACTCTGCAAAGAAAACAAATAGGAAAAAAGCCACTTTCTCTTTAAACTCTGGGATCACCGTTTAAGCTAAAAGAAATCTTATTTATCTTGAATTAGCAGATAATCAATCTATTATTCTCAGCAGGCCCACATTATGTTACAATGCTGGCAGTTAAATTACCTGCCCGGCCAATATCTCTCTTAAGGTTTTCAAGGGTTCAGATTCTATAGCAAATCAGCAGTGTGTCACACACGAGGGTCAAAGCTTCAGGGATTAAAGAGAGAACTGTACAGACCAAGTGAGCATATTTTGATTAAATCCCACTCTACAGAAGTCTGATATTACATTTGCCTAGAAGTTGACTTCTGTAACTATATTAAGGTACTTTAATAATGCAGCTTCATTTACTATGAAGCTGTACAACCAGCAAGTCTAATTAGCTTCTGGATATTGTATTTGAGGAACATAAATCTGAAATTTAGTGAACTTCAGTGCTGAAATCACCAACTTAAATGTCCCTTACTTTTGGGAAGGGAAACGAAATCTTGTGAAACAGAAAAGAAAGACTTAAAAACACTCTGGAAAGGAGATATGATCAAAGGCAATGCAATTGAACGAAAAAAAAAGAAAATTGGGAAATTTAGTGACTACAAGAAAATGGACTGGGATTACATGAGGTGCAGTGCAAAGGACCAAACCAGGCCAAAACTAACCTCACAGATGGTGCAAAATCAGGGGAAAAAATCAAGGAGGAAGACACAACTTGGAGAGGATGATAGGAGGGACATGCAATGGATACTGGAAAAAAAAATATCTTCACCAAAGTGAAAGCCATCAAAAGGCATGGGGTGCCATGAAGTGCAGGGACATGGACCAAAGCTACCAAATTGATCCCCACTGAAATAGCAAGATTTCATTTCCCTTCTTGAAAGGAAATTTCCTTCAGCTTCCTGTGTACTGATCCAAGGTTTGTAGACTTGGATCACATCTAAAAATTATCTCAATTTTACAGTTTTATCTGTTTTCTACTGTCCTTTCATATCTTGAGATCTAGTCGACATTTCCAGAAGATTTACTGAGGTTTTATCTATCCTATAGGATTAATAGGAAGACATCTGTAGTCCTGGGCTACTATGGCTGTAGAAGAAACATTGCAAGTACTGAAAGCTTTGATATAAGGATTCTATCAAATCTCTCTTAATTTTCAAGCCAGCGCTCCACAAATCCAGTATTCCTCAAGCCAGGCTCCAAAACTGTTTTTAAAATTAACAAAAAACCCAACAAAACAAAACTCAACTTGTCTTAAATTAGGCATTTGAATTAAAATTATAATACCCTCACCCTGTGCTCTGCCAGGCTTTTAAATCCTCCTGGACCAAAGGCCAGAACTGGAGTTTTGCTCATTACTATCTCTACTTAGAAGCAAGATGAAGACAAAAGTCTTTCAGTAAGTTCCACGATGTCCTCTGTTTTCTTCAACTGATACTTGAATATGTAAAGCTGTGTGGAAGAGGTTATTGTCCCAACTACCCACATAAAATCAGAGTCACAGAATAGTTTGGGATGGAAAGCACCTTAAAGGTCATGGAATTCCAACCACCCTGCCATAGGCAGGGATGCCTTTCACTAGACCATGCTGCTCAGGGCCCCATCCAGCAGGGCCTTGAGCATCTCCAAGAATAAGACAGCCAGATCATGTCAAAAACAAAATCATGTTTATAATTCAAAGCACAAGGTCTCCAAGCCTCCTTGCCAATCAAGTGAGCATTGGCTCTAAGAAGTCATTGTTTCATACAAATATCACATCTTCTGTGAAAAGTTTCCTTATGGCCCCACAGTGCCTGCAGTCTCTCTCATCAACCTCTTGCTTCTTATAATTTGTATTTGTATAGCTATTTCTTATTCATATTTATATCCTATGTAATTTTCCTTTCACTTTTGATCTCAGATTTCTTGATAACTCCCTTGTATTTTTTCTTTTGCCTCCTATACCTTTTCTTTCAGACCTAACACTTCTGATTTATCCTAAGGGATTTCTTGGTAATGAGATGTTAGCTCTCAGTGGAATGGTTTTATGTCAAAACAATTTTTTGAAAAAAATTGTAAACATCTTGACTGCATTTATCCTGGTCTTCATTGCCTCCTGTAATTTTCCAGTCATCCATATTGATCATTTTTGCCACTTCCTGAATATTTATGTCTTGATTAGAAACAGCTTTTTTGTATTTGTTGAGCTCCCAGTAATCTGCCTTTGGTACTTTGTACTCCCTTTGCCTCCTGCAGCGTTTTGCTCAGGGGCATGCACAGCTACGTGGCATTAGGAATTGGCATCTCTGTGTTTGCCCATGTAAGGAGAAGGACTATAGGTTATCTAGCATGCAGCTACTGAAAGTACTGAGTTTTGTGCCTGGAATGCCTTGTTCCCTCAGAGAAGATAACAAGGGGCCAAATTCTCTGTTTCTTATTTCTAGATCTGAAACTGTCAGAACATCAATTTTCCATTTGCCAGTCTGTTCTAGGAATGTATATTTCAGTAGATAATGCACTTTGCCTACTCTCCCCTTCTGTGTGCTATCAAATTCTGCCAAAGTCTGTGGTGAATTTTAAACATCGTCCCACTATTTAAAGAATTCTTCTCTCCAGAAAAACAGAGAACAAAAAAAGCCAAAATTCTCCTTAGTGCACTCCCTCTGACTACTATACACTATTTTTTACATTATAGATTAATAATCTTGCTTTGTGGGGGAGCTATTACTTGACCTTTACCTCCTCAGAGGGAGGAAATGTCACTGTAATTTTCTATTTCTCAATTCTTCCATGTGTTAAACTGGTGGGAAGAATCTCCTTGGCATTTCAGTGCTGGAATATGGTATCATTGTGATACAGGCTGTGCATTTCACCGTTACGTTCAATTCTCTCATCTAGAAAAAGAGTATCAAGATTTCTTATAAATTTAAGTTGTCTTCAATCTAAGACAACAACAGAGATTATTAACCAGAGCTCCTCACCTACCACTCCCCCAGCTACAGCAGGGAGTACAGCAAACCCATATAATTCATCTTGACAGCTAAGAAAACTTTGAAAATGCATGAAAAATTCATATACTCTGAAGTAGTGCGGGATATCTAAAATGCCTCTGCTGTACATATGGGTTTTTTTAATACTTATTAGCTGTGTGATGGGTTAAAATAGAACACTGAATAATGTGTAAATGGGAGTGGTGGATACATGGGAGTCATGTGTGTGTGGATGGATGAGTGTGGAGTCAGGAGGTGGAGAAAAGAGAAGCACACGAGCTGTAAAGAATGGAGACAAAACTGATGCTGCAATTTTCTTCAACACTTTGAACACTAAAAGAGTAAAACTAGCATTTTGACATTTTCCAGAGAGATAAAAAAGCATCTGTATGATCCTCACTTGTATTATTTAGGTTCCCTTATTACTTCCGTACTTTGTAAGCCTGCCATTTGTTTTTTCTTTGACTGCTGACCAATACAGGAGATTTCTTTGCAGAGGGCAAGCAGCCAGCAGGGTCTGCAGCCTTGTGCCTGTCACACAAGAACAAGTTCTCATTGTAGACATCAGGACATACACCCACATTTGCTGCCTGATGCTGTAAAATGGTGAATACACTGGAGAATGCACTGCAGGTTCTGCTGGAACTTGCAAAGATTCAATACCACTTACAACTGGACTTTTTGGTCCTAGGATGCATTTTGGCCACCCTTGGTTTTCTCCCAAATGACACAATCCTACCAACAGGAAGGGAAAGAAGTCACAGAGCTTCAGGTTCCACAGTCTTAAGGACAAGCCAAGGATGGTTGACTCTGGCATTTGGGTATGCACTTTTGAACCACTTCAGCAAATACTGGTGAAGCAGCCATTACAGGCAGCCAGCATACCCACAATCAGTTAAAACATGAAGTGTGCTTATGCCCATTCCCAAATTAGAATCACTGAAAGGGAATGTTGGACTCTGGGGATGTTTTGTTTGGATTTCCCTCCTCTTTTTCTTTTTCCATATTTGCAGTCACATTACCCAAGAGGGAGGTTTCTCTGCTCCTCACAGAAGTAAGCAGAGCAGCCAGTGGTTTCCACAGTGGTGGTAACACCACATTGTGAAACTCAGTGTATTCAGAATGTAAAATGTGCTTAAGTGAAATGCACTGTCAATTTTATAACTGTGATGCCTTAGGTTTTAGTTTTTATGTTTTTCAGATTCTGTGCTGCTTTAGTGTGTAGTTCTGAGCTTCATATTAAGTGTAGGTGAGTTCTCTTCCCAGACTAGGTACACAAAATAATTCCTTTCCTAGCTTGGAACCCAGGACAACCACCCAAATTTCAGGCCCAAGAGCATAAACAGTGGACTGAAAAGAGAAAAACAGGAAGGATGGGACTTCACGGGCTAAAGCTGTAACTGGACAATTAACTCCAACATGTCAATGGACCAGAACTTTAAAAAGTGAGAGACCCCATGACTGGTCGTCCATTTTGTGACCATTTTGGTTCCATCTTGGCTGTAGCCCTAGCTGGGCTCTTGTACTGCCCAAGGTGTATCCATAGAGGCCTTTCAATTAACACCTGCTTTATTTTTTAAGTCTGTCCAGCCTCTGTTCTAGGTCAGGCTTGATTAGGCATCAACAGAAATGCTCTCCATCATCACTGTCAAATGATGTAGTGTTAAACATCTCTTGAACTGGATGGTTTTGAAGAATACAATGTGAATAATCTCACACTATTAAAGACTATCCCACTTTAAAAATTCTATAATGGCAGCTAAATCAGAGCTCTCATTTTGACTCAGTGCTGTACTCTATCATCACCACTTCCAGTGAAATATTTTCCTCTGCAACTGACTTATTCAAAGCCTACTCTCTAAGTTACCCAAAGAGGACTTCAGCATACTATAACTGCTCTTAGTCTTTTTTGCCCAAAGAAGATTTTGTTTTCACATTCTTCCTTCCAGGAATGCTCATTTTCACAGGCTGAGAGAAAAAAAACCACCTCATTTGAAACACATTCAGTGGTAGGAGACAGCAAAAAGATATCTACAGAGAGAGCAACAATGTTTCAGAACACAAAGTGATTCAAATCTACATTCATTTTTATCCTAGTCTGGAATTCCTTATTTTTTAATGACTGTGGCCAAAGATGCTTTTCATGTAGCAGCTCCACTGGGGTCAAGAGCTAACATAGTCCCTTTAATTTTTTTTGGTTTTTTAATTACTAGTAAGTGCCTTATGTTTTCATGTTACAAAACATTAAAAAAATATTTTCAAAAAAATAATGGTATATCCAAGGAAGTTGAATTTTCTGTATTTTTCTGTTGCATAACATAATGTATGATGAACTATTCTGCAATTTCCCAACAAGAGTCAATTCTAAAAATATATCACCACTCTAATTGTACACTATATATACATGGGAAATTTCAAGTTCATTTAATTAAAAATCATTTTAAATGAACACAGTAAATTCTGCTGAACACTGGCTGAATCCAGAAGAATTGTCCCTTCATGGACATTTATTTTATGTGGTTTTCCAGGTCCTATATAGTATTTTTTAATGCTTCCATAATGTTGTTCCTTTGTAGGTATCAGCTTTATAGGATGACAATCAAAGCTAAGAGTATTCAAAAGTGAGGTAAAGACAACAAACTAGGCACTTTTGATAGGCACAATGGTCAGCTCTACCAAGTGTTAATATTGACAAGTTACTGACACAGATTAAACATCTGAAATACAACCTAAAATCTCAGTTGCCAGCTCTAGTAATAAACAGCAGTGTGTTCATTTTACCTTTCCAACAGTAATCACAGATACCATTGTAAATCAACAGTTACAGAAGAAAAAAGATAAAAAAACCACATCTCTTTTTTTCTGGAAATGGCCTGTTCTTTATGCTAAATTCAGAAAGCACTGCTTTTTTGTTTTATTTTTACACTTAGTGGAGTTTTTAATTTTTTTCTTATTTGGGTTGGTTTGGTTTTTTTTTCTTTTGGCTTGGGATTTTTTCTTGTTTTTCTTGTTTTTTCTTTTTGTAGTTTTGAAAAAAATCCAAAAGTTTCAGCAAGATTTTCCTGAGATAATCCAATAAATCTGCCGTGGATGTCATGGCACTCATATTATTCAATGCAATAACTTGAGATATAGCCAAAAATTCACATCTAAACCCAATTTTCAACTCTTTAATGCTTAAGAAACTAAGAAACTACTTCTTATCAACAATTCTGTGATTCTGTGAATGGTTTATATCAGTTTTTTCCTTTCACTCCTCAAAACAAACTTTCAAAGAATTACTCATGCATCTACTTCTGGTCCAAATTTCAGTTTGATGACAAACTAATTTCTAAAATAACAGTCATGTTCACCCCATCTAAGACATCATAATCACCCTAACTTGACACAATGGTAACCATTCGCTTTCAAATTTTCTACCCTACCATGAAAAAATGATCACAGGAGAGGGCTTAACTCACCAGTGTTAGCCCAGTGTGTGTATCAGCAGGAAGTATTTTGGCTCACATGGCCACTTTCTGAGGTGAGTTTTCAACAAGAGGGATCTAATTGGTGGGGCAAAAAATCCAACAAAACTAAACAACCAAATCCAAGGCAAGAAATGAGAAACAATATGCAGAAAAATCAGACGGCTCATTCCCTGTATGTCTACAGGTGCACCATCCCCAACACATGGTTTTCTGCCAAAGAACCAATTTCAGAGGAGCCCTCAGGCTGTTTCCCCTGCTCCTAAAGCCGCGCCTGGCTGCGCAGTAGCGCTGGGTGTCTGTCACACGCCTCGCCCGCTGTGACCGATGGCGTGGAAACTGACATCTGCACGCCCATGGCGGCAATCAGAGCTCGTCGCTACGCCAACCACGCCCAGGCCCCACACTGCAGCCACCTGCCAGCCCCAGCACAGCCACCCCTCGCTGCCACACGCTGCCCTGGCACAGGGATCGCCCCACCAGGCCACCCTGGGATGGGCGTCATGCTTGGGCCACCTGGCAGGAGAGCCAGCCCCTGCGGCCGCTTTCACGAGTGATGAGATCAGACAGGGCACTGCAGGCCCCTGAGAGCCTCAGCTGTGCCCTTCTAATTGAAAGTGGCACCAACAAGTGTGCCACAGGATTTAGTCTGAGAGAAACAATCATTCTAAAATAATTGCTGTGGCAGAGGGCTCATGGCCACCAAGGGTGACCTGCCACGTGCCGTTTGAGGGGGACGCAGGAACACTTCACCCTGCACATCTCTCCCACTCCTGTGCAGCTCTGGTTTGCTTCTTCCATTCCATTGAACAATTCTAAGGATGGCTTTTGCAGTGTTCTATAATAAGTGAAAGAGATACCTTTTTCATTATAAAAGAGCTTTTGAAATTAAGCCAAGATGATTCATAATTAGATTGAGTGCAAGTATAAAACACTAGGCCACATCCTCAGTGCTTGCCCACAGCAACCCACAGAAAAATGTGGAGTGGCTATAGGTGAGCATAGGCACCCTAGGAGTTTTTCCATATTCTCCAGATTTCCACTGGGCCAACTGCCACATTTGCTCTTTTCTCCTGATTTTTTGAAGAGCTCAGACTACACTCGAGATCCTGGAAAGAGCAACAGAACAGTCAACAGTGCCAATGTTCAAGGAGTTGCTTCTTCACCAAACATGACTAGCAGTACAGAATGGGCAGGATTGTCAGAAGCTCAAAGATTAATGTTAGAGGCTGGCAGGGAGAAATTAGCACAAGGGGGAAAGAACCCCTTATGCAACTTCAAAAAACTAAAATAGTTATACAAGTATATATAGGTATACACATCTATAAAATCATACAGAGTTTGACTGTGGGACATGAGTGATCTGAGAGGCGATGGCACCCTCACTGAAGGAAACTTATAAAGAGCCAAGAGAAGATACTCCCAAGCAGTGGGAGCTTGATGAGAAAGACTAGATGCTCTCTTACAGACAAAGATCCATTTTGCCAGAGTACAGGACAGTAAACTCCCACACCTCCTGCTTTGGCTCTCTTTCTGTGTGGTAGTGCATCTCCCCGCCTTATGCCACACCATGATGTGCAAGAGTCTAAATTTCTTTTAAATTTCTTTTACCTTGTCTTCGGCACTGATTTTTTCTAAATAATGCACATAACACATGCACTTTTGAAGGAGGAAGCTGACCCTGTTACAGACATAGTTTCAAGCCCTAGGGCCAAATTGTCAAATTTATTCATGTTGTTTCAAAAAAGGTATGCCAATTGTCAAATAAGTGTATCTGTAATTTTTTTATGAGTTTGCATCAATAAAATAAGCTTTATTATTATTGCTGCTGCTGTTTGACTTTCCTTGTTTCAATTACTCGTCATTGTAGTATGTTTTAAGTGGCTCAAATTTTTTTTGCCTAATATCCAGACTCAAAACAAAATAAAGGCATCAATGAAAAATATCATAACTACCAAAATGACATCTTTCATTTTGGAAAAAAGATCACATGGTACAAACTTTCTTTATACCATATTATTTCCATTTTTTGATGGTCCAGTACATCTGTTTTGGTCAGGTTTTTTTAATTATTTCAGTTTAACAAGCTCCCAATACAGTAATGCACATGTTCACTCCCCTAACCTGGAACAGAACCAAGACCCTTCACCAGAAATGACAAACACTCACCAATAACTGATAAAGCAGAGCTCCTTTTTAAATAAGTTATGCTCATCTTACAGACACAAAACTTGATCCTGGGCCAACATAACAAACAATGAAGCACAAGCTTTAGAATCCACAGGAGTACACATTTTGGTGAACAGGATATGAGCTGCAGCAATTTGCAGTGCAGAGTGTTTGATAAAGTGATTATATTCAGAGTACACCATAGACACAGCTTTCTGCTGGAGATATTAGTTTGCTCTCTGTGAAAGTAGAAGATGAAAAAATTGTTTTTCTTTGTTCTTGTGCAGTTTCTAACCAAGTGATGTGCATCAGGAGAGATGCAAGCTCACACAAAGCAGAACAGGAGAAAATCTGTTCTGAACTCAGGTTTGGGTCTCATGTATAAGTTGGCTGAACAGCCCACAGAAGAGAAACAAGGTGGAAGTCGTTTGTGGTTTTGTGATGAGACTAAAAAAAAAAAAAAAAAAAAAAAAAAACTCTAAAAAATTTTGTCACAGCCTTCCTACAGATTAGGTTGGGCTTAGCTCCCTAGTCCTTGAGGTGTGGGACTCAGCCCCAGAGCCTTCCTCATGCAGATTTGAAATAACAGTTGAGGCTGGTGCTTACATCCCAGGTCCCCGTCTTTGCCCTAAAGACCATCAAAGTCCAGAAATGATAACACAAGGGATTGTTTTGTTGGCTTAAGACTGTGATTTCACAAGGGGATTTTAACTCAAGCCTTTGCATCAATATTTTGTGTATCCCTTTGCACAGTTGCCCATGATACTGAAGTTTTAACAGGAGACTTTGCAGGGAAATCCTACTCCAGGCCCTTCCTACCTCCTCTTCAATGGGAGCACTGCACTCATTGCCCACTTCTTCCCAGCTCCTCATCAGAAGATCCTGTACTGATCATAGAAGACACTGAAAAGAAAAACAAAACAAATACAAACCACCACAAAAAACCCAAAACAACCACACCTAGAGCAGAAAACATTTCAAAGTGATTTAAAAATGTCAGCTAGTTTAAAGGAAATAGGAAGATAGATAAAGTAATTACCTTGCCTTCCTTTTATATTATTTTTTTCCTGGGCTTTTCCCTTTGGCATCTGATCAACCTGTCATGACACAGTCCAATTAAAATTATATAACACCACAGGCACCCTTTCACTAGTGCCAATGTTCCCACTGGACAGAAAATTCTTTTTGATAGCACTTTGATGCCCACTATTCAGTGTTTTAATTTCCTGACAAATTTATCATGTGCAATTTATCATCATGGGTGTTCAATCTCACTATAATAAAAGGCAGATCTTGGTGTTTTCCACACCTTTTAATGTATAGGCCCTTCTATTTTTAATTAAACTTGTATTAAAATGGCAGATTCCTCTAATATATTCCTTTTTTGAAATGCCACGTTTTGTCATTTGGTTGTGTTCAGAAGATGTCATTGGTCTGTTTAACTAATCAAACCTAAGCAAATATTTTATTACTGTTTCACTGCCAAAAATCCAACTTGTGTCTAGTGCACAAAGACTACATCAACAAATTGGAGGAAAATGCCCATTTTAAAAGTTTGTAGCTCAGAAGAGGTGTGTAAGTGTCATAGAAGTAACATTTTCTCCATTTTAGTGTGACAACAGAAGCAAGGAGATTAATAAAGGAGGAAAATAATAGATTAAAGCCATTTATAAAAAGTTCTATTGGAAGCTTGTAGAAGAACAAAAACTTGGTAACAGTTCTGTACTTACATGACAAAGCTCATTTGTCCTTTCATAAATGTCAAATAATGTTAAAAAAGCAGGTGACTTTCATACCACTTTTATTTCTTCCTGACAATCATCCACAGCCAAAATCCTAGATTCTATCTCCGTGCATATTTTAGACAATTTAAAGAATTTCCATTCTCCAGAAGTTCTTTAGAACCATTACCTGAAGCTTAAAATACTTTTCCTTGTGTTCTGCCAGTATCTATTCTTCTCTTTTAACCCAGAAGGGTACTTAGTATGTGGGATAATGCACATTTTTAAACCAGACAGAGGCAAAAGACAAATGATGAATCCAAAAGAACCACTATGCACTGCTGGAATGGAGATTCACAAAGGAAGATCAGAGTCACTGACTACAGTTCAGGTTATTGTTCCTTTCCCAGCATGCTTAATTTAAAGGCTTTTGAGCAGGATTTTTCTAAACTTACACAAAATACCTGTGGTCTAAGAGAATCGTCCCTTAAATCTTCTGAGCAGCAGGCCCCATGTAAAACAAAAAGGCAATATGCCCAAAGTTAGCTCCAAAAAAGCCCTGAAGTTGGATTTTGCTTGTCTACACAAGAGTAAGTCAAGATACTTTACATTACCAGCAAGAAACATCTGCATAATAAGTGTGTTCTAAGAAATTAAACATGTCAGCACATTATATTGATACATTTCATTCACCATTAAAGATTTTACAGCCTGATTTGCGAAACATGTGTTCCGCAGTACTTGATCTTCTACAATTTACGAAGCTATTCTAAACTTCAGCGTCCCCAACTGCATGCCACTGCTACTAAACTTCCTTTGAAATTAGAGTGTAAATAATACATAAACCCTTTACCAAATTTTTCAGTCAGTATTCACTTCTCTGCCCCTCAATTATGCCAGTCTGAGCCTACAGGATATATGTGGGATCTACACGCCTACCAAAGCCCCACAGAATCATGTATTCTCTCTTTTAGAGAAAAAAAAATTGCAAACGAGGTGAAAAACAGTTTTAAGTAGTATTTTTCCTGATTTTCCATTATAGTTTTATGATGCTTATGAATTTATAATTCCATAAACAAGCTTATTAAGGTTAAAGGCCCATAGGAGATTCTTTTTATGAACAACAATTTTTTTCCAAGCCTTGACTAGAACGATTATGAAACATCCCAAGACATTTAATTCATGCATGGTAGCAACTGAGGCTATCAGCATATCCTTGTTTTGGACAGCAATCTAATGACAAAAAACTGTGCTTCTGAGGACACCTGTCATGAAGTGCTGGTGTCATCTTACTGCAAAAGTCCCATACCTTCTTGGTGATTTCTCATGGGCATTTCCTCACAGCACCGACTCCTTCTTCACAGCTCAGCCAACAAACTCCAGCTCTCTCCTCACCCAGCTAACCCACTCTTTTGTAGCACTCACCTTCTTATTGGACACAGCTATGGGCTATTAAGGGCAGGCCTGTTCCTAATCTTTGGTGATTAGTACAGCTGTAACTCCTCAGGGGTGAGACTACCTTCTGCACTATCTTTGTTTTCTTATATTCTATCCCTCCACAGAGTGCTGACACAAAAATGCCCATTAGTGAATCAATGGATTTCCTTTTCTCAGCTCTATGAGTTCAAGGTCTGATCCTTTTTTCAATACATCAGCTGTGCACTTATTTATACCAGGATACAGCGCTCAGAGTCACGCCACCTGCATGTGGTTGTTGCTACTTCTAACAACTTATGGATCAGCCTGGACACAAGACACTACTGTCAAATCAGCCAGCTCAAAAAACGCAGCCTCATCCCCTGTGTGTGTTACCTGGAATTTGCCTGTACCTCCAACTAGCCTGGTGCTTCTCATAGGTACAAGTGGAAGAAATTCTGAAGCTCTGGCCCCTGGCACAGAAATTTTCCTTGATTCATTGCACCCACCCCCTGCCTGCATCACCTGCACGTAGCCTGAAGCCCCCCTGTGCTCACACTCCTGTTATCCCTGTCAGCCACAGGACAAGCAACCTGCCCCTAGAACTTCCCAAGTCACTGAGGGCACACTCTGAGACAGAAAACGAACCAAACCAAAAACCAGGTACCTGTGGGCCCCTGAAGGTGCAGCTAACTCTTGGGAACAGCTCTTTAAAGAGTCAGGAGTGCAGGTAAATTTGCTTTCTCACGGAGAAGAGCTAAAGCCAAAGGCACCTGATGAGACATATGGGAGTGACATGGTTAGAGGCAAGGCAGTTAAAAAAGGGAATAAGTGTGTGCAAACAACAGAAAAGGTTCTGTTACATGTGTGACCACAAAAAGAGCAATTTCCAGACCTCTTGGAAGCTGCTGGATATGTCCTCAAAGTGCAAGTGGCTGTAATCCAAGTTGGGAAGGGTTTTGAAGAGAAAAATCGCTAGTGGTCAAGAGATCCCCAGAACCAGTGGCAGAACAAAAACTGCTTATGGGGAAGAGGGGAAGTTGGAGAAAAAAAGAGCCATAAGTATTAAAAGAAAAAACAAAACAAAGAAACAAAGACTTTTAACAAGCTGGGAATTACTATTTCTTTTCCTTTCCAATGCTAACTCTTCCCCAAGCTCCTACTGAGACACTTTGATCCTTTTTATTTTGTTTACAAGTACTTTTACAGTATGTAGGTTTTCTTATCCACATTTTGTTTCTACAATTCCAATCACCTCTTCCTACTGTAATTCGTTCTTTCCAGTCAGTCATGAGAGAAATAAATGCAAATGAAAGCAGAGTAACAACATTCCTTTTTAATTCATTACCTTCATTCAATTTGTTCTATTCCTCTCCTCTTCTCTTTCCCTATATAGATTAACATATCCTTCCCTTCCCTATTTTTTTTCTTTATTAGCTGCTACTTTAATTCTATTTCTTTGGTTTATTTCCATAGTCAGAGCCTGTCTCCTAATTTTTGGTCACTCTGCCCTTGTTTCTCTTAGATGTGTGCAATACAAACACACATACAAGCCCTGCCTTTTCTCTTTCTCTTATATTGCTGTCTCCATCAGCCTACAGGAACCTTCTCCACCCTCACTGTCTCATCTCCATCCAGTTCTCCTTTCTAACATGAATCCAGGCATCCCTCTTTTGAAGAGTCATCTCCCTTTCCTCTGGCCTCTCTCCTGATTATCTTGAAATTACACTGCACAAACAGGACAAGTTGAGAGAGGAAGGAGTAGTTGGAAACTCACTGGCTTCCTGACTGTGCCTTGATCTCAACTCTTGCCCATTCAAATAGGAAATGAATGGAAGGAACAACCAATAACTGAAGAGGCGGCTTGTATTTTCAGAAAGCAAAAATAGCTAAACCATAAATATGACTTTAACTTAGAGAAAAAAATTTTTTTTGGTTTTGTTACAAGAGGAGAAGAAGAAACAGCTGAGACTCACTATCATTATATAGATAAGTTGCAGTGTGTTCAGTTACTCCAAATGGAGCACAATTCCACCAGATATTTAAAAATTTTCCTTTCTGTTATCGTACGCTGCACTGTAGAGACTGGGTTATATGTTAGGTGTACTTAAGATAACTACCCATGCATTGAGATACAAGCTTTTGAATGTGCAGGCTGGCAACAACAACTTAATATTCACAGGCTGACTTTTGAAACATGGGAGAAGAAAAGAGGCGACAAAAGAAACAGCACAAATTTCTCTTGACAACATCCTGACAGACTTTTGCAGTAATGGACAGAGTCATTTATGGAAAAAAAAAGTGGCAATTAGCATTTCACTTTTCTTCAGCATTTTGAGAGATTTAAATATACCAAATATCAACATTATCATGAGAAACAGCTAATTCCTCTATTACAGGTATTTTTGCTGAGGCTCACCAAATAAATTTATTGCCTACTGCAAAAAAATATGGTGGTGGTGAAAGCAAGTTGCTTTCCCACCTTCTTCATCTGCACACAATTTTCCTTCTACTTTCAGTTTGGTGTTGCACATAATTCATGTGGCATTCACATCAGTCATGTAAGGAAAAATGGTGTCATAAACCCAGCCAGCAAGACCTCCCATGAGATTTCCCCAGTACTGCCTACAGTGCCCTCAAAACAGACAGACACTCTCCCTCCCTTCTCAGTGCGCCAGACCTTGCATCAGTGCCTGATCTGTGGCAGGAGTTACAGGCAGGGTAAAAATTTCATATTAATGAAGCTAGCTTGAACAGATTTTGTCTTCATTTTCAATACAAGACTTCATCTCCTCTGAACTTTTGGTTGCTAAAAGGTCACGTTATTAATTTATTCTTTTACAATTCTGAAGTACAAAATATTTAGTAGGACAGAAAAGAAAGATAATATCAGAGTCATGATGTCCTTACTCTACTGTTACACATAGTTATATTTTCTTCTGCCCTGAACCTTCTTCAAACTGCTTGTATTAGGCAAAATCTACTTCTGAGAGTAGGAAAGAAAATGTCCCTCCTGCTTTGCAGAAAGCTTTACTAAAATTCAGCCTGAGTACCAGGTGGGAAGCATGGAGAAGGAAGATGGTGATATTACTTAGGAAGGAATTTATTTTTCTAAGAGAGTACTTCTATTTTTAATGCCAACATTAAAAGTCTTACTTTCTCCTCTCTTCTTTATCATTTTAATATTTCTTTCAGTTACAATATATGAGTTGTATTTAATTAAACAGCATATTGCATTGAATACCTGATTGTCACACACTCCTTTTTTGGGGCCATGCTATTCTTAGATCATTTGTGAACACACTCTATTAATCAAGTTGCATTGCACAACAGAGTAATAACAAATGAAGTGATTCCCAAACAAATGGGATTTACTTGAGCCAGTGTATGCCCAAGTCTTCTGCAACATTCTGAAAATCTTTGCAAACCATTCTAAAGCTCAGCTTTAACTTAAATATGCAAACTACAATGTATATTTTACATATATATATATATATATTTAAATGGTGCTATATGCAATAGGTGGGATGTGAATCTAGTCTGGTTAGAAATAATAAAGTAATGGTGCAGAGTGGCTTATTGCTCCATTGGGAGCTGCCCAGCAACAAGAAGCACTTAGGACTGGTGTTAGACGGAGACAAAATAAAATTTTTCTACTTAGCACCAGTATCCCACACCTGGATAAGGCAGCAAAGATGTGCAAATAACAAAAGACATCAGAATAACAAATAACAGCAGACAGTCACTCTGGACCTATTCTGAAACAACAGAATACACTTTAAAAAGCAGTAAAACCAATAAAAATCCAGTCATCTTGAAAAAGGAGAGTCTTCGCTGCAATAAAGGCAGTCAATAAAGAAGCTCTCTCATTTAAACATCAAATGCACATTGTTTTGCAACACCTGTTATTCAGGCATAATAGCTTTCTTAACCTGTCAAAGTGTTTAAGCTGAGGAAAAGAAATGGGCCTCCAGCTGTGCACTTTGGTGGAGAAAGTCTGCGCGAAGCGATATTAGTTTAATGAAATGTGTACAGATTGTAATTGTGGTAATAAGAGGGCAATTCCCAGAGGGGCAGTAGGAAGGCACTAAGTGCAGCCAAGCAGAAAACAGAAGCTGCAGACTGGAGAGAGAGACTGATATCCTGTGTATGGACCCTCACTCTCCAACCTGCTTGCCTACTCTACAGCCCAGCCATGTCTCCAGCGCGACAAGCCTCAGCACTGCCTCACACCCCATCCTTGGCCATATTCCTGGTATGCTTCCCAGAGAAGATAGCAAAGACAATCCAGCTCTCAGCAGTGGAGCCTGCCAGTATCTGTAACACAGACTCATGAATATGTGAGGATATGAAAAAGCAGGGCAAAATAAAAAACTAACACTGGAGAACGCTGACACATCTTCCAGTGTTCCACTCTACAAGCCCTGAGACCCTGCAGTGCTCAGGAAGATATAAAGCTTGTTTTGCCAGGAAAATAAATTCCAAGTCCTGGAATTTATGGAGGAGAAGACAAAAGAACAACACGAAAAACATGTGGGCCTTTCATTTTCTTAAAAGAAAGACAAACACCCCTGTTTCAGCTTGCTTGCCCATGCAAGCACAGCAAACTCATTTATACCAGGCAGATTCCTACATGAGAGCTGCCAATGCCAAAGGGTGTCCCAAGGTTAGTCTAAGAGAAAACATCAAGACTGAACACAGCAAGTCCTGTTTAGAAGAGCTTCTGAACGATGAAGTCTTTGTCAGCTGAGCCTGCTGCAGCAATTTGACAGTGAAATTCAATAAATCCATCCTCACAATAGTTTAGCTGGCAGAGTGGGTGTCACACAGATCCACCAGCTCCTACGAGTGCTTCCATTAGGAAACACCTCTCTCTGCGTCTCCAGCCTGTGGATAGTCAGTATGACCTAAGGCAGAGAGGCAGAAGTGATGACTAACTTTCTTTTCATAAATGGGAAGGTATTTGGAAAATATGGGCAAAAAAAAAAAGACAGCTTGACTCTTTCCACAATACAGAGATAAACAATAGCTGGTGAGGGTAGAAGAAAAGTAGCGAGGGAGAGTTGAAGAAGCAGAATTGGAGACAGAAAAAGAGCAATTAATTTAAGGAAGGATACAGTGGTCACAAGAAAGGGAGAACCTATTCCAAGATGGTCAAACAAAAAGGTGTGTGAAAAGAGGGAAAAAATTTAAGACATTTTATACTGAAAAACCATAAACCCCAAATCCAAAATCATGGTCCAGAAAAGCAACAAAACTAAGAAAGAGGTAGAAAATGGGAAGTGTTTTATTTTACTGCCATAAAAGAATGAGCTGAAAAGAGAAGAAATAATAGCTGTGTTTGGAGTTGAGAGTGGTGAGAATTTTCAGCCAGGGTCATGATTCAGGAAAAGATAAATAATGATTCATCTAGTTTCTCCTAGCAGTAACAAGCAGTATACTGCCATCATTTTCTCAAAATTGCCTTATTTACCAGTCACATATTAGGAAAAAAATCTACAGCTTTATGAGGTGATTTGCAGAATAATGTTTTTTACAACATGGGCAGCTCACCAATGAGCGCTGTATTGCTGTCAATCTGAAAGGCAGCTGAAAAACATAGTTTGAAAAGCAACTATTCATCTGAAAAAGTGGAACTCATCTAAGTAGAGAAACTTATCCCGCCCAGTCTGGCTCAGAGCCCTACTGACACCCTCTTACAGAAAATATATGTGTGATATGCAGTAGGGAGAGCACTTCTACAGCTGCTGCAGGTGAGATACTGCAGACAAGGAGGGAACCTCTGCTATTTATTCAAGACATAATTGGAAGGTTAACAAGGGCTATCATTGTTTCAGACAGTTCCTTTTCCAGCCTTGCAACACGTACCTCTGCTCCCTTACAAGCAGGAGCTGCCTGTTGTTATTTAGCAGCATTATTGAGCTGTGCACCTCTGACAGTGCCTGAGGGAAGCTCGTGAGCTTTTTATTCATTTCCCTGATTGCAGGGAATAGCTCACAACACGATGGCTGTGATCAGCCAGGACAGTACTGAGGACATGCTGACAAGGTTCATCAGACACAGAGCAACTGCAGCTGCCCACGGATAGATTTATGCCACCAGCACAGATGTCATAGAACTCCTTTTTACATGCCTTCAAAACTTCCTCAGCAAGAACAACCCTTGATCCAAGCTAACCTGGGCAGCACAGCAAAACATGCTGTGTGAAAGGGACCAGAGAGCAAGGAAGGGATGTAAGGCAGAGCTGTGCTGGTCCATCCCATGTCCCTTTTAATGATGGATGAGAAAATTGCTCAGACTTCTCCAGCTGAGGCCTCGGTTGTGATGTGACACTATCACCTCTCATCAGTCACATCTCCTTCTGAGCCAGAATGTCACAGAAGACAACATGACTGATGCAACCTGACACAACATGTCACCATGCCAGGTCTGCCAGCTGGGAAACCGGGAGGAGGGAGAGAGGAGGGAGCAAGGAAGAGAATGATGCCTTGAGAGGCTACCTAGAACAGAGGCTAGATGGTGTTAAAGGAATAAAGTAGGTATTTATTCAAAGGCTTCGGAAAAGGCATTCCTCATCAGAGTTCCCATGTTGGAGGCGGTTGTCTTGTTTTTAAGAAAGGTCCTATTGCCACAAAAGCCAAAACACCAAAGATATATGGAGGGAAAAAAAACCCAACAGACCAAGAACAAATCAGTGCAATTAAACAATTCAGTGTCTAGTGAAATCTGCTACAGGTATAGGCAGACCTTCTATAGGTAGGAAGGGATACAGCAAGGCCAATAGGTCTCTGTGTTGTTTTAGAAATTCACACGTCTTTTACCCCTGCTGAAAAATAGTGCGAGGAAACCAAGCCTTTCCTCAAAGGGAAGATTCAGGTCCCTAAGGACTGGTGCAAGACATTTGCATCAGACATCTTCCTACATTCCAAAGTGGGAAAGCAGGGGACATTTATTTTATTTTTCCCTTAAAAACAATACAATAATTTTAGTTCAAGACTTTGTATAATTATGAGCATAAGTCCACACTCATAAATTTCTGCATTATATTTATGCTGGCTGGGAGAGCAGAGAGAACTTGGGATGCAGTTCTCTCACTGTTTGATAGACTTGGAGACAACTCTATTATTTCTTCACTTCAAAATGGTGAAGAAGCTGTACAAAACAAAGATTGATTTTCCTCAAAAATAAAGTTTTAAAACTTTCCTCCCACAGTCAGACTCTGCAACTACAGAACTTGGGAGTCACAGGAGCTTCAGCTAACAGAGTCTCAGTCAATGCCACTTCTGCTTAAAGCGCATGATTTGCCTCACTACTTAAAACTGAGATGTCTATACAGACAATTTAGTAAAGAAAAGGCATAAACACTTTGAGTTAACAGTGCCAAGTCAATTTAGAGCAAATTACTGCTTTTATTTTCTTCTTCCTATTTCCAACTATCCCGTAACTCCAATAGCAACAACTGGTCTCATATAAAAGTTTTGTGGCACCACACAACCACATAAATGAAAAGTCAAATAGTGGAACATTCACATCAGTTTCCCCTCCAACTGGAACTAAGCTAAATTTAACATATTAACACAGATTTCACTAAATTTAGACCATGCTTTTGAACAAGAAGCTTTTTGACACAGAAAACGTTGTAATTGGGATGCCAGAGTAATTGTCTGCAGACACAATGTGGTGCATATATTTGCAATTTTAAAAGCATCATACCTGCCAATAGAAAAAGTTTCACTTACATAAGATCAGCCTGAAGTTCTGGCACATTACACATTGTAGTATTTGCTGCTACTTTCACAGCTGAATGCAAATTTGAATTTTCCAATCTGAACTTACAAGAAATACCATTTGCGTGACATTATCTATTCTTCGAATTCATATTTCAAGTACCAATCTTAACAATGGCAGCTTCCTGATCTTCTAATGTCTTAATTACAGACATTAATTTTTTGATAAAAAATAGGTGAAAGTTAAACATTAGTGCCAGCAGATCCCTCTCCTTTTTTCCTGCCTACACAGTGCTGAACCAAGCAGTCAGTTGGAATTGCCCTGGCCAGGCAGCTCCATACTGGCAGATGGACATTGCTATCTAGTCCTTCTCACATGTCAATTGGCTTTGAGCACTTCAGCTGCCGATGCCAATCATTGAGGGAGAGGTTTTATAGTGACATCTGCCTGTCAGTGACTCTGACTGCTTGTGTCTACCTTCCAGGGCAATTTATCTTCTCCTTGAACGTCAGTTTGTTTAACCACAGTCCAGACACAGCTGCCAACTATGCACCATGGCAGCATTTCTAGCAGAAAACAAGGAAAGAGAAAATCTATTAAACATGAAAACATTTAATTCTGGCTTAGCCTCAGGCTTCACTATCCTCAGGGACTGACCCAAGCTCAGTGCTGATATCAACAAATTCTTTTTATTGCCCTGCTTCTCCTTTGCTTTAATTGATTTTTTTGTTATAATCACACTGTCCGTAATTTGCGGATGACTCACAGCCAGCCACAGTGGGCAACTTCAGTTATGGTGCAGTTCCCTTCACTAACAGAATCCTGCCCAGGAAGCATTCACTAGCCTGCTTCAAAATCAAGGTCTTGATTCCATTTCATGGAAATTACCCATCTCTTTTTATAGGTAGACTGAAAGCCTGTTTTATTTGCTTTACTTCCTACCACCGCTGAAGTACTCCAAAGTCCCTTCCCAGTGCACCAGGAGTCAGCCTTACCATGGAGAACTGGTGGCCATCTGTCCTCACTCTGAGGAGACATGCACTGCCACTCTTAGTGACAGTACCATGTGCTGTGATACAGAGCAAAAGTCACTTACATGCATTGTTATGTTCATATTTCTTATGCAGGTGACTGAGGGATCACATGTGGCGCAGCTTTCACTCAGAAGCTGAACAATACAGTGAAGACACAAACACTCAGCAGGATTTTTAAAGTACAAATGCAAGTTTGCATATTCAATTTCAGCTCTACATTAATTTAAAGTTATTTTTGAGTAACAATTTTTGCAAATGAATTCATTAACAAGATCAATCACTGAAATTCAGTCTGTAGATGTGATATTTTTAAATGACCTGACAAATCATATTTACAAGCTAATGATAAAAGACATTTACCATTTGGAGAGAAAACATAACCAATCAGAATAGAATGCATTAAAAATACTGAACATTCACAGTAATAGCAGGAAGAGATAAAACAGTTAAAAGGCAGAGAAAAAAGGCAAAATCTTGATCATATATATTAAGGCCAAATAACACCACCACCCCTGGTCACATATATGGGAAAAGGAGAAATACCAAAAATACATGACAGAGATTAAATCTCTAAGCTGTTTGCTTAAAAGAAGCTGAAATTCACATCAGGTCCAAACATTCAGATATCAGGTCCATCACCACTATCATCTTACTCCTTTATCTTTACCACTGCCTTTGAAGGAGACTGACGTCAGCAGCCTGGATATGAAATGCCGCCTCTACACAGCCGCACTGATTTGTGCTTCAGATTCATTTTCTCCTCTTTCTTTTCTGTTTATTCTTCTCTTATTTTTAATTTCCTTCCTTTTAAAACCCCACACTTCATCTTGAGCTTCCAGCCAGGCAGCTATTTTTTCTCTTTTTCTGTATATTTGGCAGTGAACTGAAATGAAAATGAAGAATCCCTTCAGAAAATGCACATGTATTGCTATATAATTCTAGGGAGAGGAAATCCTAAAGACAGAGCAGTTTATTATTATTATTATACAATTTAAAAATTATACCCCTTAAGAAACACTACTTTGTTTTAGCCCAGTTCTTTAGAAGACCCACTATTTGCAAGCCACAGTCCTGAACTAATACCTAGGACAAAATAAGAAGTGAAGCCAGAAAGGGAGAGCTGACTGCCAACAGACCTGACTCTTTACCTTCTCTCTCATTAATCTACCTTCTCTTCTTTCAATCCACTATTTTTGTCACTTCCCCGATTTACTTCACTTTTTCCTTCTGGGTCTTGGCTGTCTTAGTCTTCCTTCCCTCATGCTCCACTTTTATTTTATTCCTTCTCTTATTCCAACAAATGCTCCATAGCAGACAGATTCATTCATCTCTAGCACCTTATCTGGTGGAGCATATGTTTCTTTTCTTTGAGGTCAGATTAACTATTCCTTATAAATGTTACAAAGAAAAAAATATGTGTTGGCAGCAAGTTCTGCTACTCATAGCCATCATTTTTGTCCACTGCATTAAGCCCATTTAACATGCTTAAACATGCCTTTTGTCAACAGCAACAAAAGCAAAAAGCAGCTGAACTCTAGTTAATAAATCATTTTCTGGAAGTAGGAACTGCCTGAGAAATATGATGCCAAGCATTTAATGCATGCTACTCTTACAGAGAGGAAAATGGAGGAGGAAAAGTTTAACCAGCTTTTGTGATTATAAAATGCGCTTTCTGCGTATATTTGTGTATACTCATTGTACTGTTTTAAATCAAAGAGATCACACTGAAGTGCAATACGTTACTTTAGACACAGATTCACCCACCCCCGGTTAGTCTTATTTCCTAATTAGAGATATAATTCACTAGTACCTAAATTTGAAACATAATCCTCTACCTCATTAGGCCAGGTCCTATAACTTTCATGTGCATACAAATGCCTGTGTGTACCTTAAAATAAAAGAAACCTGGGAATGCAGTATGAAACCTGGGAATCACAGGGTATAATATGCAGTACGAAACCCTGGAATAACAGGGAACCACAGCATTTTCCTTGAGCTCATAGCTTTCTCTGTCCACAAGAAAGATCCAAGAACTATGACAACCAAGAAGCATTTAAAAAGAAGTCAAAATGTTTAAAAAGTTAGTATTTTAAAACCTGACAAATCATCGTTTAAAGGGTTGGGATGGACCAAATTTAAGTGAAAAGCAAATGAAAACAATAAAAGCTGATAATGCACTATATTATGGTCTGTGATTAGTCTGCACTGTTTATCCAAAAAGATTGGGAAGAAGAGACAGGGAGGATGAAAGACAAGTATTTGCTTTCTTCATCTGTTCTAGTTACTCTATTTTTGTTTCATGGTCAGTTTAAGCAATACTATACAAAATGTAGATTTCTTACCAGGGCTACTGTTACACTCTGTACAGCCAAAAATTGTAGGAATAATCTACCACCTTAGCAAGCCTGGCCAGATGGGTATTACAAACTCCTGCAAGCTAGGACCCATAGAAAGGCCCATAAACATAGCAAGAAAACAGAATTTTGGTTCAGTTTATCTACCTTATCTAGCTCCTGCCAAAAAATACTTTCCAGTTCTCCTGTCTTCAGAGATAGCACCTGTCTTTCTTTCTGTCCTTAGAGTGCATCTCACACACTGAGGAAAAGTAAGCAGGTTGTTTCTCAACAGAGAAGTCTCGGTTCCACTCCTCAAAACCAGCACCTCATCTCCTTGCTGGAGAGATAGAAATAAAATGTATATTTGTTAATATATGTCATACATGGCTCTGAGCAAAAGACACAAGGAAATTAGCATAAAACTCAAAGTACTATTAATTTAATGACAATTCTATGTCTGCTAGAGGCTGGTATCACGAACTGGATAATATTGAGAAAAAGAAATACCTACGGTTGTTCTGGGTGTGTTGAATTTCTAGCACAGGAAGATTTGCTGGTTCCCAGGAAACTTTGACAGACTGGAATGTTCATACCCAAGGCTGTGACAGCATCATCTAAACTGCACCATTGAAACAGTTTTGTGTTACTCTAGCTCCCTCTGAGGAATTTTTTTTCACTTATTTTGTTTCAGTGCTAACCCTTCTTTTCTTCTGATATTAAAATGGATTTAACCTTCCGAAAGCAGTTAGAAGGGAAATTGGAAATTTGGGTATATCCATGGTTGGAGTTCTATAAAAACAGGACAGACTATCATGAAGTTTTTATAAGTACTAAATTGAATAAATATATTAAAAAGTCACTAGTTTATGAAGCCACATGAGAAAGTCTATAGAAGAACTTGTACTAGAAAATTGGAAAAAAAAAGCCATCAATGAAAAACAAGAATCTGGCTTTTTTCCTGTTCAAAGCAATTCGGTTTTAACTGCATTTCTTTACATACATTGTGGCTGGTCTCGTCAGAGTTTGAAACAAAGTTAATGAAAAAAAAATAACCATTGATTAAAAAAAAAAGTTCAGACAGTTAATAAATTTCAAGCACAAACCTTTTTCATTAACCATGTCTGCTCTAATATCTCCAGTGCTCCTAACCATTTTTGCCAAGGGATAAGAACAGGGAACATTATTTCTTACAGTTTAACAAGTCCTTTCTCAAATGCAGCACATCTGAAAGCAGGGGTGTGCTGCAGCTGCCAAGCAAAACCATTATTTTTTGCCTTTCTTCTGTATCTCAAGGAATATCAATTCACTCTCAGGAAATAAAAACACATAAACAAACCCCTAGTATTCCCACAGATAGGTTTGAAAGCTCTGCCACCAAAGAATTTTGATTTATGGTGGGGATTTCCCCGGCAACTGAAAGAAATTATGTTTGTATATACTAAAATGAGTTACTGGATCTGGGCAAGACAACTTGATCCAGATCACAAGTACTCAGTATATTTGGTATAACTCTGAAATGAAAGGTGTTATAAAAGGAGTCTCAAAATATTTGGCCACTTTTCTCACCTCTGGGATCACTCAGCACCAGGCAGGTCAAATTGTGAATTAGAGAATAGCTATGTTTGCAAAAGGAGACCTAATACAGAGCTGCAGAAGTGACCACATAAAGCTCTCCTCTTTTCCCTCTTCCATAGCCAGAGGTGGAAGGTAAACCAATGTGTGCAGTTTCTGTCCTCCAAAATAAATTTTGAAGGAGTTTTGGGTCTCTGAAATAGATGACAGAACTGAATATATGATAGAATCCCAGACACAATGAGTTTGCACACAGCTTCACATCCCCACAAATTCATTGTTAGGCTTACAAAGATAGTAAAGTTTAGTCTCTCTCACTTCTGCTCCAACAGGACCTGAACATCTCCTTATATTGTTATGAAATTTGGGCTTAATTTTCTCTGCTAACCCAGGTCTAAGACAAAGCACAACTGACTATTTTATCCAGCACAATCTTTGCACAATAAAAGATAATAAGCATTTTAATGTTCTCACATCCAAAGGCTGCTTTTTGTGCCCACTGTTAATAGGATCATTCAAAGCCACCCTAGAACAAAGATAATTTATTGAGATTGCAGACTTCTGGTTTTCTCACCCTTTCTCTACAGAGGCAACAGTTTTAGACCAGACAGCACTAAATTTATTGATATTTTTCTTGCAGGTAGTTGTCTCAGTAGTACAAAGCACTGATACAGCAGGTTTTCCTCTCTTTTCCCTGTACCTCTGGGAGGATTAATCCAAGACTTTACTTCTGCCAGCTGCAGCAGCTCTGACTGCAGGAAGCAGAAGGCAAGCCCAACTCCAAGTCACAACACTGACAGGAGAAAGCATTGAATGCAGTCATGACAGACTGGCTTGTTTGAAACTGGGGCCTCATTCAAAGAACTGTTGTATGTTTGGAGAGACCCGTGCCATTTAATTCCAGCCTGATCCCTGCCTGTGCTGTCAGCAGAAGGGAAAGAATGGGGAATGTCAAATGCCCCTCCCTCCATCCTGTCACACTCCCAGAATGTATGGGCAAAACACCAGAAAAATAAGCAATCGGTCACTCAAAAAATCTGAACATGAAATAATACTATCTTCACAGGATTTGGTGAAAGAATTGTACTTTAAGTAAATTGAGGAAAATGAAAAACACTGGAGGCAGAGGCATTGCTTGCTGCTGAGCTCAAAAAGAGGCATTGCACTGCTTGCTGCCAAGCATGGTCACGTCCAAAATCTCCAGGTGGAACTTTGTGGTGCGCATGAGACAGAGAGAGAGAATCTCACAGCATGTAACGTGACAGTAATGTTCTCTGAAACAAGGTCTGGTAACTCACACATTTCATGTTCAGTGGAGGTGCTTAGAGATGGTGAATGAGTCTGTCCTAGTAAAGAGCAAACTGTAACATTTGTATTGACATCTGATGATGAAGAGGTAGCGCGCTAATGCTTAAATAAAACTGAAACCACAAACTATAACCAGGGCCAGCAAACAGCTACTAAAACACCTACAAAGACATCCAAGACTGGCCATAAATCAGGAGAGATTCAAATCCATTCAATATAAATGCAGTGGGTGGAATGGCAAGAAGCTGGGTGTACTTACCAGGAAGCAGAATAAAAATCGCTGGAGTAAACAGAGCAATTGTTATTTGCCAAAATGAGAAGCCTAATTCATGGCTTCTGGGTGAGAAGCAGAAGAATGGTAATCTTGACACTAAAAGATATCCAGTTTAAGCACTCCCTAAATCACAAGCAGAGGTGCTTGTCAGCTCTTAAAAACAACCTCACTTCCTCCAGACATGACATTTCATGGAAGAGACCCCCCCTACAAAATGGGGGATAGCACAAGAACAGTGCAGCAAGCACTTAATGAGAGAGAAGTTAAAACCCCACCTGAGAGAGACCAAATGGAAGCAGTTAAACAACTTTAATCACTAAGAGGTAACTTGTAGGGAAGTTTGTTTTCTTTTTCTAGGTTATAGCAGCACTCCTCCACGGAAGACTGAAAGAAGAAATTGCAAGTAGGGGAACTCTAACAGTTAATTTTTCATGGTTTATGAGCTAACCAGCAAGGCAGGAGCATTAGCTATAAAATTCTTTCAACTATAAGAGGATGTGATCAAGAGAGAACTGTATTTTAAAGCCTTTGAAGTATGTGAACACACCTCCTCAACAAACCCATTCACACTTGTTTCAGTGTGCAAAGGAAATCAGCTGTGCTATGGGACCTGGAGATCCCCCTGAGACTTGGCGTAGACACTCTGATGGGTTTTAATACGTGATGTGTTGGGGAATCCCGCTCCATGGGATTTAAAAATCAAGACCTGCTGTGTAATCCTGTGGCTAATTTCAAGACTAATTGAGCCCACACCAAACAGACATAGTATTGAGGAATCCCTCACACCCACCAACCATTAAAGAACATTCCAATCCTTGGCACCTCTGAGATGAGGGCAGTGGCTAATGAGAATTAGGTTTATAATTGCAATTGGAATGGCATTTTAAAGACTGGGGTGGTTATTGTTCACTGCATGATTAATCTTGTCATTGCTTATGCTGTTTCTGTCTTTGCTCCTGCTACCCACTCTCTTCATCACCCCCGCGGACAACTTGTGGACTGAGGAAACATCCCTGGAAAACCATGTTTGAGCTGAGTGGTGGTGTAAGAAGAAATTATAGAGTGCAATTTGGTTTTAATTTTTTCAGGTGGGTATTTTTGTGGTTGGTTTGGGGTACCATTATTAATAATCTTACTCCCCTTGTACAAATTATAATCAACATGGAGCATCTTCCCAGGATGGCATTCTGGTCTGAGTTTAAATTAACAAATGCAACAAACACCAGAACAGCATTTTTTTATCATTTCCACTCACTAAAGTAGTACATTTGTAGTAATATTCATGCCAAGTAGCTCATTTTTGCAAATAACAAGTACGCAGTTTTCATTATTTGCATTAATTCTCAAAATATAGCTAAAGAAATAAGGCACATCTTGCCATATTTTTTCACATGCTGATCTGCAATATGCTACAATGAAAGGATTATTTTCCTTCCTTGACATGTGTACTGCTATGAAGGGACAATGCCAAATGCTGTACAAAACAAGCTAGCTTCCACACCAGGTTTACCAAACTGTTTAAAAAGATGAAATGTAGTTGTAGACCCAAAAACAGAGTTCACAACAGGCACTTCTGCTCCCCCATTTTGAATAAAACTACTAACAGTGACTCTCAAAAGGAAATCAGAGAAGCTTCAAGCACCAGGATGTGTGATTAGACTGACTGTGTGAGTAGCCTTTTTATCTCTTTTTTTTTCCTTTTCTATAGCAGCTCAAACATAATTTCCAATGTCATATTCAAAATTCTCTCTTTACCAGTCACACCAACGTATCTGTAAACTTAATCCCACTCTCTGCACAAGTATTGAAACAGATGGTCACACCTCATTTAATTTAACACTTCTTTCTTTATCTTTCCTTCTGATGACCCTCTGTGAATCATAGCTTTTAAGCTAAATTACAAGCTAAACTGCTTTTGCGCCATAAACAACACTCCCTTGAGCTTTCCATGACTCTGACCTTTACCAGGCACCATCATTTTAATTTATATACCTGACCACAAACTCTCATCTCATGTCTATGAAACCTAATTGGTAAAGGATTACTGCCTTTGGATAGCAAATCAGGACAGTTGACATGCAGCTTTCAAAATGATGGGGCAGCAGAGTTCTATCCTCCACTGCTTCCCAGTACTGTATGGAAACACGCAGCAGCCATAAAACAGAAGTACAAAGAATTCCATTGAATTGTAAGTGCAAAATTTTCAAGGGGGAAAACAAACAAACAAACACCCCAGCCACTCACTTTATTGGTTGGGGGACCATACTTAGATGCTGGAAATGCCTTTGAAGTGACAGGGACTCAAATCCCTGTAATGGAATTCCACAGAAATTTTCTACAGGGATATGGAGAAAGAGGGGTTGGTTCTTGCAGTGGGGTCAGGAAAAGCCTTCTGCCTCAGAAGAAAATGTTGCCAGCTCTCCAAAATGATCAGAGAGAGATCACTCCATTACTAATGCAGCATGTAGGATTGGAAGGCATGACCACAGGTATGTTTGGGGATAAACCATCACACTAAATCCCTGGATGGACCAGTTAATCAGAGCAGGGCAAAGTCAAACTCCTGAGAGGTTTGGCAAGGTCTCATAGATATTGCCTGCCTTCAAAACACCAGAAATTTTTCTAAGACATTTTCTTCCCTTTTTATTTTTAAAGGAAAATATCCCAAAAGCCATTTAGAAATAAGATTGCAATCCAATACTGGACCAAGCCTTCTGTGGCTTTTCACATATCTAAAACATCCCCTCTGGAACTTTTAATGTAGAGTTCTGTACAAAATTTGATCAAATGCAAGTATCAGACATGTATAGCCAGGCAAAAAAATAGAATATAAAAACTTCTTATGTATTGATTAAAGTACAAATGTCATACAAAAGAGTTTCTTTAAATATTTCCTACATAATTCCTGGACAATAAAAACCAGCTATTGTAGATTGAACATATTTCCACTGAAACATGTAAAGTATTTCAAAACCTACAACAAATAATTTCCCTGTCGAGCATTCAAATATTTCTAAAATATTAGTAAGGGAAAAGAGAGCAAGACAAACATAGAGATGTCATTAAAAAAACCCAATTTCCATACAGACAGAAAAAAATTACCTAATTTTTTTAGCCTCTCATGTTATAAACCTGCAGGTCTGACACAGCTCAAATTTATTTAAATTACTTTACTTTACCAGTGAAATATGTGAGATATCTCACGTATATTCAGAAATTTTGTGTTGGCACTCAGCCTTTGAAATGGTTTTTGTTGTAGCAGGTTGACTCTGTGATTCCCACAGCTGCAACAGTCTTCATTTACATTTTTACTGAATTTTGGTGCAATTCAATTTGAACTCTAGGCAAGGTCTACCATGTTGTGAAAAAGCCAGAACTGACTCTGAAGAGAGCACACAAATTTAAATGGCACAACCTTTTTCTTCTGTCCAATGTCCTTTATTTTCAGACAAATAGGCTCATGCAGAACACCCGCCTGTGCATCAAGTATTGGTAAAATATTCTTTTCACATCAGAAAACGGATTTGTCCAAAGGTATTGAACATGCACAGGTGGAGACAGCTGACTGAAAAAACTGTTCTGTTCTCAGCAACACCATAGCAAACTCTGCTGGGCTCCTTAAAAACTCATCTGTATGTGAATGGACATAAGTTATTCAATGAAAAAAATCAGAGGGCGAGCTCAGGGCTCCTAAATTTTTTACCTAGGAAACAGAAAGTTGACATTTTAAGCCTACTGTCAAGGTGTTTACTTACATCCCATTAGTGAGAATTAGTTATGGTCAAAGCTCTGAGAAGGGCCTAAAAGGGCTCAACAATAACAGCTGCACACTCCAATTCTCCCAAGTCCCATCCAGTTACACCATAAATGCTCCTTTCCCTTCAGAATGCACAGCCATGCACAGCTTTTTCTCATCATYAAAATCCTTGCCCCAGTATTCCCAAATTCTACTATTTCCCCTCAAATTATATGTCTCACCCATGAAAAATAAAGGTGAGAAATGAGGCTCTATACATAAACAGTATTTATCTCTAAAAAGAAATGTGGTTGTTCAGGTGTTACAGCTAATGTAAACAATTATCCAGACTCTCAAAAAATTCAAAGCACAGTTATATACAGAGGTATTTATACTCATATGAGCACAACAAACAGTTGTCAAGGTCTCTATCCAAATATATCCAGATATCCAGCTAATTAACCCAGGTAAACAGTCATATATAAGAAAAAAAATGACTCAATTTGAATTTAAAAATCCTACTTATACAGGTGGGAAATCATAGGATGATTTTCCCAGTTGTGGCAACAAAATTGCAAGAATTACCCACAGACATATTGAAAAGTCAATTTTAAGATAATAAATCTAATAAGCACACTTTAAGTCACACTATTTTAGCATTTGTGATGCATTTGGGCTTGCTCTTTAAATCTTGTTTATCTTACTAGTGATTCTTCTTTGTCATCACATTGAAATAAGACAAATGTGATGGCATTTATGTGCTTAAATATCTGAACCACAAGAGAATTTCATAGCCAGAAATATTGTGCTAGCCCTTGCATCTTCAAAAAATCATCACTAAATTCATCTAAAATGTTTACTATTTCTATCTATACATGTTGTAAATGAAGTTCTCCCAACTAGCCAGAAATTAAAGCCATTAGGCAAAGAGAGCATTATATAAGGCAAAGCCAGTCAGAGCAATGCCAATCTGAAAGTGACATGGTAGAGCACAACACGTGTTTACATTCTTTAAAAACCCTACACAAATTTGAACCAAAAGAAATATCCCTGGCTGCAGGATTCCTCACGCAACACTTGCAGTCTCCTCAGGGGGTGTGCAATACACACACGCAGTCCTGCAGCACGTGTCCTAGCCAAGCACAGCCACAGCTCACCCCCATGGCTGCTCACCAAGCCAGCCTCTCCAGGTGTGAAATCCTGCTCTTCCACAGTGCCCAGCTCAGATGGCCTCAATCCATGCATCCTCCCAGGCCTCTTAGGGAAAGTACCTGCCCAGCTGATGCACATCACCACTCCTCCAATCAAGGTCACCACTCCTCCAATCAAGGTCACCACTCCTCCAATCAAGGTCAGCAGTACTGCCTGCCATCAAGGTTACTTCTAAAGCTGCAAGTTTATAAATTTGCCTTGTAACTTAGGGTATCATTTAAAGTTAGAAAATTTCAGTTGCTCCCAATTCAAACCAAGAAGCTAAAGGTGCACTGTCCCACACCATACTCCTGAGACATTCTGCCACTCAAACTCAACCAGAGACCAACCTAAATAATTTTTCCTGAAACCTGATGTTCGCAGAAGTCCTGTGATACCAATAAGAAGCTACTAATGTTTAATTTATGTTGTAAAGCACAGGTGAACAGATTTACTTGAAAGCATAAAATGAAATGTTAGTGGTAAAGTATTTCTTATTTATTACCATAAGGTTTACCAGACTTAAACAAAGTAAGATTCCAGCTCTACATGAATGGGAATCTTTGTCACTTTCCCTAAAGACTGCGTAACATTTAGCCAGGCTCTAGGAGTAACCTTTAAGATGCTTCTTACAAAGGTGCCACAAGAGATACTTAAGGTACAGAGTGCAAATTTTCCTTGCTAAAGGGGGGATGAAGGAGAGAAAATGGAGAACAGAGCATCCAAAAAGTATGGTGGTTCATTGGTAGTGTATTACATGCAAAATACTTTTTAATCTAAAGTAAGCCATACTGTACATAAATATTTTAATTATGTCTCTTAGGTATGTTCAGGCTCTCAGAATACAATATTTTCTTTAAAAAGAAAAAGCATCACCTTTAGAAACAGAAACAATCATAAACTGAAGCTAGACAGACAAGATAAAGATTCTGCTTGAAGAATTTACAGCCTAGCAAGAAACATGGGAGGCTATAGAGAAGAACCATCTGTATCTCCAAACCAGATGTGCACAGGAGGGAAAGATGCATCAATCAATTTCGTACAGGGTGGAAATGTATTTGATGCTGCATTTTAGCAGTGGAACCAATAGATAATCCAGCAATTCTTACCTGACTCTCAACTTCCCTTGGAAATTCTATCCCTGTAAATGTAACTTTAAAGGCTAACTTCTACCTAGAGATTGTATGCTTTCCCCATGGAAAATGTTGTTTGCTGACAAGGAGCTATTAATGAAAGTTATTAACTTACCCCTCAAGGCTGGCAGCTGATGTGACACAATCATGTCACAATTCACATGGTCAGCACGCCTACTTTTGAGTAGGTCATTCTAAAGAGAATAAAAAGTTAAGCCTTTAACTCTTACTAGAAAAAACAAACAAACAAAAACCCAACATGCTGACATGTCATTACTTGCCTGATAATGATTAGGCAATTTTCTGATCTTGAGGTTTCAATAGCAAGGCACTTTCTTTCACCAGACATAACCTTATCAAGGAAAAAAAAAAAAAAATTAAAAGACAATGACAATAACCTCCTGAAAGTTCTGTTTAGCAGAAAACAAGACAGGAATTAAGGTACAATCATGCAGAAAGCTTCTGAATACTGTGATCACAGGATAATATGAATCATCATAAGTTACAACTGATGGACCAAACTCAGTTGCATGCCAAAATTTTTTTTAAAGTCTACCTTAGGATATCTGTACTTGGTATTAATGTGTTGCATTTAAAATGTCAAAATAAAATCTGACTAATTTTGGATAAGCCAATTCACTTGCTATCTTTACTGCCAATGCCCGCAGATCTTCATGAAGATAAATTTGTCCTCTAAAAGTCTATGACAGTTTTATTGACACTGAAAACTGTAGAAAGAGCATTAAAATATTCAAACCATTCCACAAGTTCCAAAAATGACAGATGCTTTTTAAATTTTGAAACTGCACCAGAGTTCAGATATCTGGGTGAGAGTCAGAAAACAAATGAACAAGTTGGAAATACTAGGAATGAGGCAGATACAGCACAGCAAAGAGTAGCAGAACTGCTACAGGGATACAAGTTATCTGTCACTTTGGTGGCATTTATGAAACCTCCAAAATCCAAAATTTTGTTTGAGTGTTAGGGCTAGAGAGGTACAAAATGTCTCAGCAATCATCATGTCTTGGACATGAGCACCCATTGTAGTTACCATAAATGCAGTTACGGGCTTTCCTGGAGACTTCTGAAAATCATAATCAGTCTTCGTTATTCCTTATTCTAAGGAAGCTGCTTCAAAACAGCCCACAGACTTCCGTCAGCCCCAAAATCTTCTGTGTACCTCAGCTTTTCTGTGCTTGATGTTGCCTGCTTCAAACTGAGAAAAATGACATCATACTTGTGTCATTTATTTGTGCTCTGTGATTGTCATAGATCATCAAATGCTTTTCATTTGACTTCTGGCAGAAGAGTGTAGAAGGTTTTAGTCAAAGAAAATATTTCCAAAAAATCTTCACAAATAGATGTGGAGATCAAATATGCAATCAGAAGAACTTATACCTTACAGTAGTCCCTAGACAAACATTTTTTCATATGGCACTGCTGTCAAACTTCATCCAGCCTACAGATACTAAAGTAGTTCAAGTACAAAAGAGTTATTGTCATAATTACTGTCCCTTTCTAAACAATGGTTTGTGATCCTAATATTTCACACATTTCTCTTGAACAGTCATCCACACCATTTTGTGAAGTCTTCAAATGTTTTCTGTTGAGCTCCAGTATTGTTCTTTCCAAAACCCAGCCAGCTGTTATAAAAGCTCATGCTGTTGAAAGACCTTTATCAAGCAGGCACTCCAGAAAAAAAACCCAAAAACGTGCAGTGGTACGTGTGTTAGCTCCTGCTTGGAGCTACAACAGTAATCTTGCACTTAGCCCTTTCCTTGTCACTTAGTAAAAAGCCAGGTCAGTCTGAGCATCCCTTTTTGGTATCAACGGGTGGCAATTGTCCAAAAGGGCAGACCAACACATAAAAAGGAGCACAACTACAACTACAGACCAGCAAAGCAGAATCTGAGCACAAGCTAGGGCAGCAGTCCTGTGCAGATCAGTCATTATTCAATGTCACACTATTTTTCACAGGCAAAAAAATATCCCAGATAATTTGAGTACACAGAACAGAGCAAAATATGAAGGAGACGACTATATATTATTCATTAAAAGATCAAATCTTTGAAAACAAACAGGGACAATGTCTGAACACTTTCATTGTACTGATGTCTAAAAATCTCACTGTCATTGAGATCACTTCCCAAAAATCAGTTTGAAGCATGTGAGCTGTAGATGTGCAGCTTTGTGTTGCTCCTTTTGTAGAACACCTTCACATGCTGATGTGGCTGGTATGGCCCAGACTGATTTGCCTGCACCAGCTTCTGCTGTCGCTGGAATGGGAACAGAGCTGTCACACACACTGCATGTGTTTTGCTGACTGCCTGGGTCAGTCTGTCTGATATTTCCCCATGATGTAGGCAAGAAATGCAGCATCTATATCTCCTGGCAATGAGACTCTGGCATGTCCTCCACCACACAGAGACAGCCTTTGTACTTTGTGCAAATCCAAACCCACCCCCTGGTGTGGGAAATTTGTTTTATATCAAGGTCAGTCATGCCTGCCCTTCTTTGTGAATGTTAATTTCTTAGGCTGCTTTCTCATGAAGGATATAGTTTTAATCCCCTAGATTTTTCTTTAAAATACAAAATTATTCTTAACCTTTCCTGGTAAGGATTGCAGATAGCTTGGATCCATGAATCCCTCCTTTTTTCCGTGGCCTATTTGCTGGATACTGTCTCAATAGTTATAAAATGCGCACTTGAAATATCAGTAGGCTGCCTTGAGTTACAGCAAAGGGCAGTATGGTGACATGGGCAACAGCAGTTTTGGCAGGCCAGCCACAGAGCTGCAAGCAGAGGGTCACTGAGCTCTCCTTCAAGCTCTAGCACCTTTTGTCTCTCCTCATGGTTAACACACCATTTCCACCTTGGGTCCTCTGGATCACATTCACTGAGAAAGCCCTGAAAAACAACATGGACCCCAACACCACATCCCAGCAAGAGAAATCCTACCCTGAAGCAGATTATGACATAGAAGTTGGCTGAGGAGTCCAAATAGAGACTGGAAGGAGTTCAGTTTATTGCCATAGACCCTGTGAAATGTCCATGAGCAGTGTCAATCATTTTGTGTATCCCTTGCACTAGGATCTGTCAAGGCTTCACCTTATACTCATGCATGGTTTGCTCTGCAATAATATCTAATCAATTTGCCAGTCACATTTGAAAAAAAATAAAACCCAAAAAAGGCAGTCCCATGCTTTCAGCCTCCACAGGGAATAGAAATTGTCTGAGTGAAGAAAAGAAAGCTGACAACACCATTTAGGAAATTAGGAGTTCTGAATATGTTTCTCAAACTGCTTTTAAGCATCTTCAAAAAAGTCAATATAGACTAGACATACAGAAAACAAAAAAAAAAAAAAAAAAAAAAAAAAAAAAAAAAAAAAAAAAAAAAAAGGCAAGCATAACCCTGAAGAATATAATAGAAAATAAGTGGTCAAAAAAAACAGCAGGGAAGAAAACAAAAGATGTTTTCATGAAGGAACTCTGCCCACTCAGGGGAACAATGAGGGAGAAGCCATGGGCAACATGCTGGGACAGAACACAGAAGAGGGTAAGAGAGCACATTTGTGTGGAAATCTTCATGAAAAGAGAAGTTGCCATGACTGGGGAAGCAATGAAAAGAGTCCATGTCAATACAACAAAGCTTAAACATGGTTGGTCTGAACAGTACTTGGCACACACAGAACATGATGGACTGGATGTAAAACAGCCAGTGGAGGTGAACAGTGAAATGGGTCTTAACCCAGCCTAAGAGCCACTGTCTCAGAGGTGTGCTCCACACAGGAACAAGGGGTAAATAATAGGTATGTTATCATAAGAACCATGTGATGCAGATCAGTTACTTCACAGCAATGCAGAGGAACATGCAGTTTTTTCAAGGCAGGCAATTGGCATATTCTGTTCCTTTCTATAAAGTTTTGCCCACCATAGGTGTGAAATTTATCATACAAGACTGCACCAGAAAAGGTAATGAAAAACCGAACATCCTGAGTCCTATGCCCAGTCTGTTTGATCCAATGTACTAATCAGGAAGGCATTCCTATCACTCCCTGCTTAATGCTTTCACAGAATGAAATATTACAATGCACCTGGATGTTTTAGGTTAGACCCTCAGTTGGCATAAAGAACTGCAGCCTCGCTGAAACCTGTAATTTTCAAGTATTCCCCCTTCACTTTACTTCCTTTGGAAGGAGGCAGCTGAATTTCAGTTTGCTTGTTTGGCACCTCCACCTAAACTTCATGGTCAGCTTGGCCTAGAGATATGCTTTCTTTTTCTCTTAGCATGCTATACAGTATCCTGTTTTACTGACAATTTACTTAATCTGCAGCTGACTCTGAACCTGGTTAGACAATTACATTAAAAATCTACTAATTTCCCCCACACATGCACTATGTAATGACTGAATGTTATAAAACAGTATCTGCTTTAAATGTGACAAAGCAAACAAACTGACTCACCCATCCCCTAACTTTCCTATTAATACAATTAACTGTTTGAGTCAAATTCCTGTATCTTCTTCAAAGGCTTGATGTCATAAGGATTATCACCAATACATTCCAGAAATGCTTAAGTGTTTATTAATATTATTATTATTATTCCCTAAAGCCAAATCAGCTCTTCCACCACATCTCCAACCCAGGCACATACATGTCTGCTGTCATTCTTGCTGGGCTGAGGCTACAGCATGCCTTTGCATCATAGCAACCACATTATCACTTACAGTTATCAGCCAAGAGCGACACACAAAGGCACAGTGGCTTTAAAGCATCAACTGAGCATCAACAAAGAAAAACTCCAATATTATTATTTGCATAAGCAGCTTACAGTAGCTTCTGTGAAACTAATGACTACTTTGTATCTCTTCCACCAGTTAATTTTGGACAGAGCTGGACTAGCTTTTTGGTTTTTCCTTAATTCGGTGGTTCATCACCCCAGTTAGAAACAAAAATGAGCCAGGAAAATGGGATAGACGAATCTTTACAGAAAGATTCCAAGTAGGTTTGTATATGCATTGTGAATGCTGAGGGCCCTAGGAATAATGAAAGGGAAAAAATAAATAGAGAATTTCACCATGAAAAACAGCAATGCATTATCAAGCAATTAGCTTAGTAATAAGTTCCCATTTCCCACTTTGGGAAATTTCCATGAATATTGGTAATATAATTATGATAAAGGTTGAAGACATACTACAATACTCAACTGTTAACAGTCCACAAACAATTTGTCTTCTCATGACAGACAGGAGAGGGTCTAATTACACTGAACATTTCAAGGAAAGATTGAATGTTTGCCAGACAACTCTCCATTGATTGCTTTTAAAGCATAGTACTGGACTGCTGAAGGGAAAATACAGAATCTTGGCTCCAGGTAATTAAGTTTCACACTGTTCTCTCCTGAAACCCTAATGAAGCTCCCCTGAAATCTTCATTACCAAAGGGTATTTATTAATAAAAAGCAGAATGCCAGACAATTTCTCTATAAATTTCTGGCAATTATGCATTTCTCAGGACCCAGTAATGTCTTTCAAGTGAGTAATAATGGCCTGAAAAATGCAAAGGGCGAGTGATACAGAACAACAAAGGTCAATATTTCCAGAAATATGGAAAAAGCTGGGACCTGAAGAGAGTCTTAAAAGAGGGAATGGGGATGTTTGACAGAGAAAAGAGCAGAATGATAAGGAAGGCAGAGCTATATCAATATTGGGTGAAATGGCATTACCCTGAAGTTAAACTGATGAAGATAAAAAACAAAACTTTAAGAAATTCAGCAACACAATAGCTTAATCTAGATTTCATATGGTAAGGAATCAGGTTGCTTACTGACACTGGTGGCAGTGCTTCCTTCCAGGAAGCATCTGTTCAGATATTTAAAGTGCTCAGTGTATCTGGCAAAGCTCTCCACAACAAAGACTTCCATCCAAGGACAGTGAATCCCCTTGCTCCAACCACAAATAAATACTGTTGAGCCAGCTGAGGTATATTGGCCACCTCAGGGAATGCCATCCCTTCTGTTGGCTTTGCTGAAGATAAAGTCTTTGGTTTGCACAGGCTGGGTGGTGATATTTCAGTGTGTCCTAGTGCTATCCAACAAAGCACCAAAGTGCTTTAATAAAAGCTTCCTGTGAAGTCACTGAAAAGCATATTTTGGCTTACTCTTAATTCCCAAAACAAACATACAAGCATTTGCATAAATATTGTCCACAATATTACAGTTGGAGATTTTGTTGACTCAGTACCTGAGTGCTGGAGGAAAGTCAAGATGTGTAGTCTGTTTCCTCTTTTGTTGTCCAGTTGCCTGAATCCAAGCCAGGACCTGCTAGGAGAAAAAAAGAAATGTTTTTTGTGATTTCATTTTCATCTATTTTGTATGTCAATATGTGCTTTCACTATATTAATCCACATTCTTCCCTTTGTCTAAAACCTACATTAAAAACAGGAGTTAATCTCTATCCCTTCCTTAAGGACTGGCAAAAGAATTTGGCAAATGAAGCACCTCAGCACCATTTGTTAGATGGTCTCTGCCTACATGAAAGGTTTTCCTGGAGTTTACAAGTTTGCACAATGCATTTTGGAGGAGCAGTTATCACACTATAATCAGATCAGATGAATTGCAAATAGCACACACAAAAGCACATTCTAGCCATTTCTAAAAAGATTAAGACAATAATAGCCACTAGTCGCCATTTGCAATTATTGAAATCACCTTTTTGGAACACTAAGCATTTGAAGAGGTGACAATGCTACCAAGTCCACGAAAAATTTCCATTTCCCAAAACAGAAAACAGAAAATGTTGCTGATAAAGTGTATATATATACATAAAACATACAGCGACCTCTGCGCTTTTCTTTTGGATGATCTAAAAACCATTCTTACTCAAGTGATTTATTCAGAGATTTATTCAGTTTTTGGAAGCACATCTGAATTTTACAGAGCTGTGTGTTACACGTTTCCTAAAGTTCCACATACTATTTAGATATAGAAAAGAATGCTATTAATGATTTCCTTTGTAAAGCTTGTGGCCATGGTTTCCATATCTTGCTGCACTTGTTAAGACTCTCTAAAACTAGGATTTATCTTTCTAATTTCAGGATTACTTTTATTTAGTTGAGGCAGTAGCTGCCATTAATCAGTAGCTGCAAGAGATGTTCATTTACAAGAAAGGATATTTTGGAGCAGGTAGAGACTAGCATAATCTCTTGCTTTTAAAAGTACCTATTAAAAATACAGTCAGAATGCTGCATTGAACAGCATAGATGCTAAAATTGTGCAAGAGACATCTTAGCTGAAATGTGGTAGCAGAAGTGCAGGTAAATCCAAATAACTAACAATGGTATCCACATTAAAAATGTTTCTCCAAAAGTATCAAACATGAGCAAATACCCTAACAATGCAGGCAAGGAGCTTGCACTTAGATTCTGCAGTTCAAGTATATTTGTAACAGCTCATATAAATTATGAATTATCCCAGAACTAGCCCCTGCATCCAAACCTGTTATTACTTACACCACTTCATTTGGCAGAGGAAATTGAGTTCTGTTTAGAACTGCCTAACCACCAGTGATAAGCCAAAGTACCCATTCCAGATCTTTGACATTACAGATAGGGGAGAAGAAACTGATCTTCTGATTGTAGCCTAAGGAACAAAATGTTCTGTAGTTCCCTGCTAAGATGAACAAGAATCCGTCACCGATCCAGGAACAAACAAGTAATTTTGGATCAGCTGGAAACTACATGTTTCAAAGGTTTCAGTAGGAGAAAAATACTTTTAGTTTTATGGTTTTTATTCACTTATGACTAGCTCCAAGATAATGCTACAGAGTAATTTCCTAATAGTGCTGATCACCTGTGCCACAGGGCATCACAATTGCTTCTAAGTTCAATTGGTCTCTTTGTCCTCAGTCTCTTACAACAAAGACACAAGCCAGTGCTACTGACAACTAATGAAAAATCCTCTCTAGCAGCAGAGGCCTTTGCATTCCTGCACTTACAAGTCCCAAGTCTTAATACCCTTCCTCACATTGCAGTCTAAATGCAGGCTGTTATGACCTTAGGGGATTCAGGTGTGAAAATGAACTAGCTTCACATGCATTCTGGTGGGGCACATCAACAAGATTATACAAGCTGATAGGAGACATGTTACCCTCATAATCACACTTCCCAGTGGATGCATCTATGCCAAAACTCATTGCAGCAGGGACAGTGACAAGCAAATGCTCAGTCCTAGGAAGAGAGTGGAAAAAGCTGTTTTGTCATGCTGTTGGTAGGTGGTTTGTGCATTTCCTCAGGAGTGTATTTTCATATCTTGTGTATATTTTAAGCCCAGGAGTGATGGGACTGGCTTTCAATTTTCCATTCCATTGTCTTCCATCAAAGTCTAACGTCCACATCCTCACTGGAGCAACTGAGTGCTTTCCAGTAGTTTGTGAAGTGACATGACTGACATCTCTCCTGTGGTCATGCCCTCATCCATGAGGTCATACACTCCTCAGGTGTAGCAGTGTGTGCAGCATAGTTTTGGGGTTTTTGCCATTTCTTTTTTTTTTTTCTTTTTTAATTAGACATATACACAGACTTATATATGTTGTGTTAGGAAAAACAAGTTAAAACACGCGCTTTTTTACTCAGCACAGAAGTTGCTTTGGTTTGTACTGGTTGGTCCTTGTGGAGTTCAACCCACAGTCTCAAACCATGTCCAAGAAAGTCTTTATGGTGCTTCATATCTTGCTGGACCGACTGGTCATGGGAGCCACCTGCAGGTCTCAATCAAATTCCTTCTTTTCTTGCAGTAAAGGGACGTATGGTCTCTGGTGTTGTGTTACCATAGGAAAATATGGAGGGGAAACAGGCAAGAGAAAACTGGAATGAGGAACGATTATTATCTTCCTACTAACTTCAGCATTTGGCTATGCTCAGCAAATACAAACTAGCCAAATTCTCCAGAATAGATCTTTATTTTTTAAGACATTGGTGAAGGACTTGATCCTAACACACTTCATTACAAAAAAAGGACAAAATCCAATCTTTTCCTAAGGGTTTATTATCAACACAAAAAACACGGTGAGATTTAAAAACAAAGGCAAGCAAAGCTGACCCATTTTTGGATGTGAAAATAAAGCACCAGCACCCTCTATCAGGATATTTCAAACACTGGCAACAGAACAGTGATTTATCCTGAATAGAAAATATGCCTTCAGTAGATATTTAGTATGTACCACAATCTTCGTAAGTCTGCTTTAATTAAAAGTTCTATTTCTGTTTTAAAATTGACATGAACTACTACCATCCAGAGCTCTGCTTTGCACAGATATTTCAGAGCTGTAGAGCAAGTTGTTATGCAGTATCACTCGGATAAAGGCCTGCAATAAGGGAAGTGATAATGAAGACAGCAGCTGTTACTAAATTACAGAAACAAGACAGATTTGTTGGCAAACACTAACAATCTGGGAAACTTTTTTGCAAGTTCAACACTTCTGCAAACAGTCCCTTTTTGGGTTCCCTCAATGGAATGTGACGATACCGCAAAAATTGCTTCACAGGAGGCTTATGACCTTTGTAACATTTGCTGCTCCTCACACAGGGAAGATAATTACATTTATCTTGACCCCTTGCAATCCCCTTTTTCATAGAAAGAACTATAGCATACAGAAGAGGTTCAGGAAGGACACCTGGATGTTTAACACCCACCCTCTCCTGGCAGGCTCTACAGAATCAACAGCAGGACATATTTTCCTATCATCCTCACCAAAATCCTCAACCACTAGAGAAACAAATTTTCTTCTGTTCAGCATTCCACCATTCCTTATGTCTAAACAATTGAATAAGATCAGCTTCCAGTCACTACATAATTATGCCGGGTGTCAAGTGGAAATCTCGAGGACGAAGGCTTCATAGCCATTTTTCATATCTCGAGGATGAAGGCTTCATAGCTTGTGGCAACTAGGCTAATGCCACTGGCTTTTTTAGAGCATCAGCAATCTAAAAAACTGGACAGATTGATGAGTTTTCCAGCACCTTCTGGTTATATGTACCTTATCCTGCACAACGGCTTTACATAGTCAAGGAGTTCCCACCTGAAATTTATCAGTTCATGTTTTTCGCAATGCACTAAATGAAAGGCATAATGTAGCACAACTACTCATCCATGAGGATTACCAATCCCTTCAGGCTTCTATGTGTTTACAGGTGTAGCACATAGATTTTGAAAACCATTTTATTTGCTTCTTCTTCCCCCCTTCAGGTATCCCCAGTAGGCAGCCAAGTACATCCTTCTCTCCTCAGAGGAGCCTCAAGGGCAGCATATTTTTCATTTACTTTTATCATCATTAAATTTCTCAATATTCTGATAGGTGTTCAAGTTCAAGAAACCTCGATGAAAAAAAATTGCAGTTGCATCTTCAGTAAAGCACCAGAGGCAAAATTCCCAGGGCTACTGAAAGGGAGAGTGCTGCAGTATGCTTTGAGTAAGGAGGCCAAAATATGCTCACCCCAAAAGATTTTACTACTGTTGTATCTAGTCTTCATTGAGACTCAGTGAAAAAACAACACCAAGGAGTTATGGAGAACTTTGTCAAATGTGTTTTCAAATATGCAGATTAATTTAGGGTGCAAATGCCGTGAAAATGCATTCTGCACTGAGGCATGCAAACTGGGGTGTTGTCCCACACTTAAATAAAGCCATACTTCCTTGAAATTTCCAGCCCACAAGAGAGGAAAAATTTTGCGTGTCTACACAGAAGAACAGGGTTTTAATTAGGAAAAGTAGTCAGTCACTTTGGAGAAGAATTAACAATGAATTTTGGAAGAAAAATTTTAATTTATTTTCAGTTCTAAAGATGTTTCGTAGGGGAGGCTGCTTTAACAGCTGTCATAATTGCCTATGAGTGTTCTTTGCCTTTTTGCAGTATTTTAGAAGGCTTTGATATGCAAAACAGCACTACATGGAAAGAATTTGTTTTGCCTCAGTTTCTTTGTGATAACTTCCCAAATGGATGTTACCACCCCACTGCCTCCTGTCAAAGGGAGCTTAGCCCTCTCTCATCAAGACAACTCAAATCTTCTACAGCACTATAAGCAATACAAACACAGTTTCTGCAAGGCATGGTAACATTTATCTCTCAAAATCTCTAGCCCCTGTGACTGTTTGCCAGAGCAACTCAGGTCTTCTAACACTAATGCATACAGTGAACCTCAAAAGCAAAGGAAGTACATTGTGCTGTAGTAACTGCACCACTTTGAGGGACAATCACCTATCTTGGAACAATAGGCTTATTGGTAAGATTTCATGTATTCTTCGGCATAAAACCACAGTAAAAAAGAAAAGAGTAAACCAGGACAGGTCACAGATTGAACTAACAACTTCAACTATCAGCTTCTTCATTGATGAAGGAGATATGTTCACTACTGGTTTTTTCACAGAGATTGCAAAGAGCAGATACTGAACTGCAGAAAAGAGACTGCACATTACAGTGTACAGCCTAGTTACCCACCTCTATCACAACCAAAAAGGGGTCTGTTACTGAGGAAGTTGTTCTGTTCTGTGTTGGATGGTATATCAAGTGGCACTTCTTCAACAGGAAAGTAATTTTTCATTTAAAAAAACTTTAGAAATAGTAGTTTTGTAATGAAAAAGAGAGACGTGCAGAGCAGGTAAGGACAGAAAATATGATTAAACACAGCAAGTATGAAAACATAGAAGATAAAATAAAGAAACTTTATCCCCTCTTCTCAGGGTAGTAATACGACTAAATTGACCAGAGAAATATGGATCAGTCAAAACTGACATAATGTGTAATTTTTTAAATATTATCTTAAATGCATTTTTTCAAATATACATCAACTTCAAACCAATCATACTCAATAAAAAGGTGATTACTGAGGGTCTGACAATATGGAAATGATCTCTGCCTATGCTAAAACTTTTGATATAAGACACACACTAAATTTTTTTCACGTCAACTTCATTTAACAGTTGGTTCCTTTACAAAATGAAGCCAGACAAGTCAAAATCTGTATTGCATATACTGCAAGCTTCATCAGATCTTTTATAATCAATACAGAGCCCACACAGTCTGGACCCAAACAGCTTCAATGGAAGGATTCTTTTCTGTTGAGGACATAGCACAAACTTGCCCAGCCCTGTAACTGCCTGATGAACTTCTAATTTTTTGGGAAGGTAAGTTTTTTTACTAATAGCCATAAAGAACCAGTGTCTGCCATCACAGACATTCGTTCAGTTCAAACAAATTTAAAACCTGTGCAGTCCCATTAGAGGAATAGTGGAGAAGGACACTAGGATCTGATCCTTCAAACATGGACAACATACAGAGATCAGATTAAGTAAATGCATGCTTTTCTAGATGCCTTATCCAAATAAAGCACAAAGGAGTTAAGCAGCTGGAGCAACTGTCTGAAGAGTAAAGATGAGCAATTCTGGTCCTGGTACCTCTAAAGACACTGTGTAAGTTGAGATTTGCTCCATGAATATTTAGAATTCAGCTTCCCCAAAAGCAACATGAATTGTGATGAAATATTCATTACTGTCTTCACATGGGACATACACACATTTGGATATCAGGACCCCCAAAACTGTAATCTGATCTGACTCTTGTGATCAGGTGACACTCAGTTAATTTCAGTGGAAATTTTGACTAGGATCTTCCCAAATAAATTCTAGAGCTGCAATGAATACATATAAAATTAGTGAAATCTTGCTGAGTGCTTAGAGTTTCTGGGATGACAAGTGCTATATAAATACAAATGATTATTGCTACATAATATCTATCCTGAGAGAACAGAGTGACATTCCTGGAGCTGTTCTGGGAGCTGAGGTGAATAATAGACTTTTCATAATTTACCATAAGATATTAATTTATCTTTGAAGAACAGCAACAAGAAAATGCAATGCTGAAGGGGAAAAAGGAAATAAAAGTACACTGTATTTTTCTGTGAACTGGAGAAAATTGTTAGAAAGCAAACTAGTCCCAACCAAGTCAGCCAATAACTGGAGCTGGCAACTGAACAGCAGGATTTGATGAAGTAACCAGCGCTGGTAATAGGGTAGTAGAAAGAAATAGCATTTTAAAAAAGAATTTAGGATAGTTATACAAATATTCTTCAGAACATGCTGCTCCTCACCTTCAGCCTTCCAGTTCCAACCCTACAATTCTTCACCTCCCCGAGCACAGTCCCCCAGCCGAGGCAGCAAGATGACCCTGTGCCTGAGAGGCAGAGACCCTGTCTCTCCAAGTATCTGGTTTGTGAGAGGAAACTGGTTTTGTCTAGCACTGACAACAATTAAACTTCACAAACCCCAGTTTTAGCAGATCTCTGACCAGCTAACAAGTTGCTTTGCCATTTTTGTGAGAAGCAGTCTACTGGCTGTAGCTCAGAGCAGTGCTATCCTCCCAAAACACTTTTCCCCTCACTGCAAACACTGAAATCAGCTGTGCTACCCATCTACCTGGTCACAGAGCCCTTGTCTTTCTGTGCGAGTGTTTGGCAGGAGCAAGATTTATTTACTTAACTCAAAGATCTTCTAGAAGTCTGTAAGAACCCTCCTCTGGAGCCAGCAGGTGAAAGACTCATTTCTCACTCTTGAATGGTCTTTGTGATTAACCAGCTTAGGTGTTCAGCCAGAGAAAAGTGATTTTTCAGGCATTTCTAGCTGAAACAGAGCAAAGGAGATGCTGCAGGGGCCCATGTGGGCAGCACTGCTGCCCCATCACCACTAGCATTTTCCATGGCCTGTGGGCAGCTTCTCTGGAGTTTGATGTCTGTGCACGTGTCCAAGTCCTGCTCCAACTCCCCAAACACACACAAACGCAGCTCCCAGCATCAACCCATTTGGAAATAAGTCTTGATCCTATACATCATGACAGTGACTAGGCCTGTCTCTATAAGCTGTGGACTGAATTTTGTCCCTGAGCTGCCAGCACAGCTGCCACCCTCTGGGACAAGGCACATGGTCGTGCTGCAGTGGCAGCAGAGCGGGGAGCCAAGCGTTGCCAGCTGCAGGAATGCTACAGCCACAGCCCCAGAGGACACTTGCTGCACATCAACTCTGCCTTCAGAAAACCCTGAAAAACCTCGTTCTGTCAAACAGCTTTCCCAGTGTAAAAAGGATGACATTCATCCTCTGGTATCCCAGTGGTATTAACCACAGGACACAACACTCACTGAAGTAAATGAATGCCCAGAAAAGTAAACTGATCTCCTGAAATACTGTACAAGACACCCAAACACTGCTGTAGCCCAAGGCCAGGATTTTAAACCTTTAGAAAGTCCAGAGGGGTTGTGAAAACCAGCTGGTGTTTTATACTGGATGCTGAACTCAATATAAAATTTATTCATGTGCTGCAGTAACAAGCTTCACAGATGCTGAAAGACACACTGCTTCAAATATTCTGGTCTGAGAGAGCAAGCAGCTGTGCTACCAGGTAGCAGAGTTTATTCTCACTGTGTGAAAAGTGTGCACAAAACTGCTCTGAAAAGCAGAGGAGTTACTTTTCCCACCTGTAGCACCCAACAGTGTCAGTGTAAGGCTAAATCCTGAGGCTTTTCACTGAATGTTAATTCTGTCAGAGTGCCTGACAATTGTAAGGGAATGCTGGCTCCCATAGTTATGAGCATAATAGAGTGAAGGGATTCTTGCTTCAGGAAAAGGGGCAGGAAGTTGTCATTCCTCTCCAAGCTCCTTTTAAGACACCATTTTCCATCTGGAATCATTTTCATCAGCTTGTCTTTTCCCTCCGTTTTCCCATTAGAAAGAACTGGGAACAAACAAGAAATTTGTTTAATCGTCTTCTGTGAGATCAGCTGAATTCTAATGCTGTTTGATTACAGCTAGTCACAAAAATGTCAAGTGCATTTCCATTTAGAGTGCTTGCTTAAACAGCCGTGCAAATGGGGACCACCCGAAAATCAGCATACATCACGAGAGATTTGAGCTCCCTTATGGTGTATACTTGTTTCAATCCACTCTCTTGCTCTTTAAAATTATGCATTTTTACAGCACATCATTTCCTTAAATGAGGATGATACATCATTGCTGCAGATTGACTCATGAGGCCCATTAATAAAGGCCAGGGTTTTCCAGCAGCTTTTCTCATTGGGAAGGTGTTATCTTACCATCTAAATTTGTAATGAATATGAAGCTCTTAGCCCACAGTTCCAGCTCCCCTCGTCAGTTTGGTTGGAAGTTTTTATTGCACAGGCACTGGTATTATGTTAGAGACTAAATAATGTATTGTCCCTTTCCCTAAGTAAGTAGCTATTCATTTCAAATACACCAAAAATGCTTAAAGTGAAATGGTTACCCTTGTCACATGGGATTCACCTCTTATAAAACATCTCTGCCCAGAGCTGCCCAAAACATTACCCTATTATACAATTTCTAGTATTATGCTACTGCATGATGCACTATCAGTAGAAGACAAGAAATACGAATATCCAGAAAGCCTCTGATTTTATTTTCCCACATTCTTTTCCTTTCCAAAATAAGTAGGGCTGACCAAAAAATTGGATGGAAGACTACAATAATATATGCAAAAGACGCCTAAAATCTCTGTTTGATCAAATGCTGACTAGATTAAAAAATGCTTTAGATTATATTTTTTCCATTAAAAAAAATCTGAGTTTTATGATGTTATGTTTAAAAATCTAGGGATTGTAGCATTTTTTAGACAAAAAAAATATTTTGGATGCAGCCTGGAAGAATAATGTGTTAGAGATCAATTATCTGATTGAGACTGAGAATTTCCAAAGTCTCTATAGGGATCAAAAAATCATACAGACATTCTCTGAGTATTGGACACCTGATTCCCTGATTGTTTAAATTGAAATATTAAATGTTAAGCATACTTACTTGACCTGATCAGGCTCTCACAACAAAAGATTTTGCAAAGCTGTCATCACCTCCTTCAACTATTAGTTTGTGGTCTTTTTTAGTTGGTGTCTATGTAATAAATTGCATAATAAATTATCCCTGCTTTGGAGCATAGAAAAGCTTTCTACACAAAGCTTCACTAAATTTTGGGGATGTAGAGTTGCACGACAATCCGTGTTGCTCTCTCAGTCAGTTGAAAACTGTTGTAGGAATGGTATTTCACATGATGGTACTTCCTCTTCTGGTGAAAATTAGGAAGTGCATGGATATTTTTCCCATTCTTTCTAATTTAACTTTTGAGTCCCCAAACAATTCAATGGGCTTGAGCTGTGTTCACTGCCCACAGGCTCTTCAGCATGCAAACTGATTTTTGTTAGTATAGGAGGAATGTATCAGGTATTGGACCTACACAGCACACCTCTTCCCATACGGAATAGGAAGCAAGGAATTCACTGGCCAAATATAAAACTGGAGAGATATTTGGAAACATCACTTCCCTATTCATTTGATTCAGTAGGGAGGGCTGCATCTCAAACATAATCAGGCTTAGGCTGATGCATTTTTAGCAGTTTTAGCTCGTTTAAATACAGCTTCTCTATCATGGAGAGGCAGTAAATAGGGGTTGTGTAGAGCTGTTGCTCTAGGAGCACATTTTGTTGGTGGTTTGTCTGTTTCTTAAAGAAAACTCTAAAAGAACAAGAGAATAACAGTCAATTATACTACAAGACCACTTACAGAAGTAACAAACCAATATGTTCTCTTTCATACATCGGATCCACAGAATTAATTAAAACAGATGATTCAGAGTCAGATTTCCAGGATATTTTGAAAAAGCCCAAAAGCTTAGTAAGATTTACCTAGTTAATTGAACACATTCTAGGTCTAGATAAGATTCTCCATTCTTACTCTCACAATTCCCTGTACTCTCCTAAAGTTTCAGATCTAGCCTTGTCTTATGAAGTTCAAATTAATAACAGTGTCCTGAAGACACGAGAGGTTTGGCCAACTTTGCAAAAGGCCAGTGTAATAACTGGAAGGTACTAGGTCAGTCAGACCTGTTATCCATGTTACTGTGAACACCTGCAGGCTACATTGGACCCAGGAGAGGAGTAACCACATAATTAGGTAGACTGACATTTTACTGCAGGTTGAAGTAATTAGGGGACTGGCAAAACAGGAGAATGACTCTCTAAAGCTCACACTGTTGCATATACTGCCTAGGGTTTAAAATTAATAGTGTAAAGGAGAGGACTTGATACCCTTTGATGCAGGCACGATTACCAGATACAGAGAGGCCCAATAAGTAACATTTCAATCCAGCTCTGAGATATTTTAAAGGTGTAAGGGCCAGAGCTGGTGTCCTGGTTTGAACTTGTGTACAGACAAGATTCAAAAATGTTCACGACCAACAAAAAAAGACTGAATATATAACATAGTGTATATATGCATAATGACAGCTCCCAGTGTACCACCTGAGCTGTAAGACATACCTGGCAACAACCTGTTGCTTCAAAAGTCATTCCATGTGCTTTGCTCATGCAGAAAAAGGAAAACATGACCAAAAAACAATTTTGTCTTTTATCATTATGCCTCCTAGCTTTTCTCCATAATGTTTTATAACCATGCATCAACCACAAGTGGTGAGCATATTTCCCATCTGCTGGGGCTAAATGTGCTGTGATCAGTACCAGAAAGAGACAGAGAGACACTGAGACTGTGCCAAACTAGATTAAAATCTGGAAAGCTGTTTTATCCAAGGGACGTATTGATTGGGAGGATATCGGCAACATTTCATGCTGCAGTTCCACAGTTGTGAGCTGAACCATGACACATTGGCTCCAAACCTGAATCTTGTCTCTTAAGCTTTAATCAAATATCCAATAGTATAAAAAAAGGAGATGCAATAAAATGGAGTAAAACAGACTCTAGGAAAGACAATTAATAGTTTGCTAGGTACTGCCATCCATAGGAATGGTGTGTGCTAAACAGCATTCCACACATCTTCACATAAAAACCCTCTTGTGGAATTGGGATAAAATGCAACTGCCCAAAAATACAGTATATTGTGATAAAGCCTTTCTCTTTGTTAGGAAGTACAGATAACATCCCTTCTCATGGTTAAATTACTGTCAAGATTTGATCAAACTCAGCATGGAAGGAGAGATGCGGAGTTTTTGTTCTCTTAGAGGATTTTTTTGCTTCATTTTCCTTTAAACTCCTTCAGGATAAGCTACTATCCTGTTCTCATAATCAAACTGAGTCAGACAGTATCGCAGACTCTTCAAACAGGCAGCTCATTTCCTGTAACTTTTCTGTGCTTTTGGCGGTGGAAAGAGCCCGAAACCCCGCCTTCATACCAAGGACACCTGCGTGGAAGGAGAAAGCAAGAGCAAGATCCCCTGTCAGGTGATTGGTTACCCTCGATTTGTAATGCAAAGATCTGTAATAAGAGCCATCTGTCTTGCACAATGCCTCCCCACACTGAACACTTTTACCAGGGCCCCCAAACCACAACCAACTGAGACTTATCCTGAGGCAGTTTGTACATGAAAAGACTTGGATTAAAGAGGCACTTCCCAGGGATGCCTGCTGAATGGTTTTAGGAAGACAGCCAAGGTGCTGAAGCCATTACTCACCAAAAACTCAACCCAGCTGAAAAATTTTTAAAAAAACCAAAGCTTACTGGCCAAGATATGTCCATTCCTCCTCTACATCAGTCATCCCCTCATTACACTCACATCACCATAATCTGCTGTAACAGGAGGAGTCCTTCCATAGCAGTGTGCATAAGGCAATCATGCTTTTGATGTACACATCTGTCATAGCAAAATTTCACCATTCCTGAGATTCCACACTTAAAAAAACAATAATTACAAAGAATAAGAACAGTGCCTTGCTTTCTTATAATATGTCTTTAAAGTATCCTTACATGAAGAGGTCATTCATAAGTCTGGTCAGTGCTATGTGTTTTCCTCTAAAGAAAATACAGTGTCTTAAAATGGTTTAGATCAGATGCAGACAAGCAAAGTAGATTTTTCAATTCAGCTAAATGAACCAAATTTACAGTAGCTCAGGATTCCACCCATTAATTTTATAAAGTTCATTAATTCCTGTTAGATGATCAAAAGTATCACACAGATTTTATAGCCAACAAAAGAAAAGGAAGGTGCATTGTAGCAAGATTGGGGTCAGCCACTTTTCCCAGGTAATTAACAACACGACAGACATAATCTAAAGCTGCACCAGGAGGAAGTTCAGGATGGACATCAGGAAGAATTTTTTTCACTGAAAGGGTAGTTAAGCACTGCTGTAGTTAAAGGCCCAGGGAGGTGGTGGAGTTACCATCCCTGGAAGTGTTTAAGAAAGAGTTGGACATGGCACTTAGTGCCATACTTTAGTTGGCACAGTGTTGTTCACTCAAAGGTTGGACTTGATGACCTTGGAGGCTTTGTCCAACCTTGATAATTATATGTTTCTGTTATTCTGTGATTAATACAGGACATGACCAATGCCAGGTTACCCTTTGGTTGTAAATGAAGCAAGTTTACGTGCTCACATGGGACATGATGTTTAAGTCACAAGTTGTAGTGCACTGCATCTCACCATCCACAACATGTGATGTTGGACTGAGGTGGCATTTCTAGGCAGCTCCTTGGCAGAAATGTTTGTGGACCAGCCTTCTGTGGTTAGCAGCAACTTGGATGAAACTTCAGAACCCTCCCTACACTACCACTGGAATGGTTTTTGTGTACTCATATTGCAAGGATTGTCCGCCTCTCATCTCTGTGCTTGGATGTGTGTACCAACCTCCTGAGCTACTTGTGAGCAAAGTGCACTTACAGGCAGCACAGGCTGGAGCCTGGCAATGGCCCCACAAGTAAGAATGCAGCTGCACATTTTTCCTGAAGTGGAAAACTTGTTTCCTGTTGTTTCCAGAGCAGTGAGTATGCCTCCAAAAGCAGCGAAGGAGCTATAGCTTTCTGCAGCTGGTGCTGTTGCTAGTTATCATCCGTAATAACAAAGATGTCAAGATTTAGGCTCGTGCTGTGACAGCACAAATGACTGGTGGCAAGGAGTCATGAACAAAGACACGGGAAATGCCAAGAGAGGGCAAATTTCAGGGAGGTGGTGATAATGGCAGTGATCACTTTGATAAAGATAAGGAAGATAATGATAAAGAAGATGATGACTGTATGTGTACCACTGTGTCTTAAGAGGCCAGAAGACTGCCATGTTCATGTGCCTACAGATTCCTGGCAAGGAGACAAACCTATGATTTGGGTTGGCTGGGGGTGGCTGGCCCATCCTCTGGTGCTAAGGAACAAGAAACCATGGTAGAGTAAAAAGAAAGGATGCAGGGATGATTAGAGCAGAGGATCAGTGAAATGGTGGCGATCCATGGCAGTCCTTGTGTAGGACAGTGTGTTCCTGATTCATATCACACACTGTCATTAGGAGCATTTGTTCAGAGTAGCCAAGTGAAGCCATGCCAAGGGTCCCCTGCTGCCATTCCTGCAGGAGACACACTCAAAGCACAAGCCTGAACAGCAATCTGTGCAAGTCTGGCCAGGAGCCCTACCAAGCTGGTAAATGACAGAGGATTGCTATTTTTATCTGAGAGATACAGCTCAATATTTCAGCCTCTAATGCTAAAGCTGAGACTCAGCAGTTGAGGATATCTTGAGGTTGAAGTTGGGGGGAAAAAGCAGCAAGGGAATGATATCTGCCTGGATGTACTTTATGACATGAATTCAGTTCAAGACAAAAATTGATCCGCTGAAAATTGTACAACATTCCAAAAGACGACACGATCATGTCCATGTCCAATGTATGGTTTCCTCTTTGGCAGTTTGTCCGGAAGAGACCACTCAACCAAATCACAAATAATCTGAGCCCCCAAAGAAGACTTCCTTATATAACTGCCCAGTTATTTTCTGCATAATGGGCATCTTCTTCTGTGTTGGTTGTAATGTGGGATTCGCTCAATCTTGCACTGTTCAGCTGCTCAGCATCCAGGGCCCAGGTCTGTTAAGATCCACTGCCTAACCTACATTTACTGTAAGAAGTTGTAGACCTGTTGTTTATGCATTAACATGTAGTTAAGATTTCAAGGCAAGCATTGGTGGCGTAAGAGTAACTAAAGAGAAAACTACCATCGTGAAAAAATATAAAACCCTGAGGAAAAAGAAAACAAGTCAGAAGGCAGAAACCTAACACATGGGAGGATCAGCCAGTACATTTCCCATGCTGACATCTTATTAATCTGAGCTGTGGATCAGAATCCATTATGCTTACTTGCTGTGGGAATTCATATGGAACAAAAATGTCACCTTCACTCTATGTTTTACAACTCAGTTACCTGTTATGTAGGGGAAAAGAATTCCCAACCACTACTATACTTTGGGAAGTTTGTAAATACTAATACAGATCTATCCCTTTATGACACCTAAGTATCCCCAGGAACTGAAACAAAAGCGACACACAGGGACCTGGGGAAAAAAATTATAACTGATTGCAAATTCTTGCAATTGGCAGAGAAGAGCAGATCACTGACATTTGGCTTCAGGGTATTCTGTGATTTTCACAAAATATTGTGGCACCACTTTTTATCAAATTCACGTGTTGGTGATACCATAAACTCAAGCAAATATAAATATAGCATGACCTTTTACTTCCAGAGTATAAATGACAGTGATTAAGTTTTGTCATGGTCTGCCTTTAAGTCACAGATAACTATATAATATATTTGTATGAAAACTAGTCCATAAATGTTTAAATATAACACTTTAACCAAGTTTCAGGAATGAACAATTGGATAGACATGCAATGATATATAACGCAGCACCATAAAAATTGAAGCCTTCCACTTAACTAGTAATATTTTTCATTTTTATATTTATGTTCTAGTATATAATTTTATGATACCTATGACTGACTTTGGTACTCATTTTTTTTCTTTTAAAGTATACCTATATACAGAGGATATCAATATCCACAAATATGGCAAGTCTTGACTTGTAGATACAAAAGACACTGATTTTCTTCCACACTTTATAAAAAAGCAAAGAGAAGTTTAGGGCACAGGATCTCGAGCTCTGGCACCTCACAGAGGTCAAGATCATGAAGGCCCAATGGTCTTCATTCAGTAGTATCCTTAGAGCCCCAGTTAGGCTGGACAACTTGTCCACCAGCCCAACTCTGATTGTAGCCATTTGAGCATGTCTGAATTATATTTCAGAGAAGGCATTTGAGCAAGATTCATCTCAGCCAAATTTTGACACTTAGAGTGGCACATCTCATTCAAGGATAATCTGTCCAGTGACTCCCTGGCTGGAATTGCCAGGGGAGCCAGTTTCTGCTCATTGACCACAAAGGCAATTAACTGGAGGGAGGATGTTTGTTATTTAGACATATAAAGGTATTTGAGACATATTGCACCTTGAGCCTTCACCTAAAAACCAAGGACATAGAATGCCTTGTTTATGCAGTCAGTATCTCACCCTTTTCATAAACTGTGCCACTCTCACTGCAAGAGAGAGGTGCTACCTCTTAATCACATTGGCTCACCTGGCAATTTCCAGCTTATTATGAATTTTTTCTGGCAAATGGAACACCAATAATTTTCCCAATGAAAATGCTTTTATATCTGTCAATCATAGCATCACTCTATCTTCTATTCAATCTTTCCTTCCATTTAAATTTTGATTTCATATTTACCTATGCAGATGAAGTTTCCTTAGAAAATACATCTCAGCTATGGACTGATGTGTTCTGAAGTGTTGTTATCCCACAGAAAAGTTGGAAGCTGGGTTTCTTTTGCCTGTTTAAAGATATTGCTATTGCTTACCATTTACAGGTGGGCTTTCAGCCACAGAAGTGTATGAGCATAATGCAGTAGGGAGAAAATCACATTACAAGCAAATCTATCAGCTTCAAAATAGAAACAAAATTCATTTTAGATGTCAAATAGTATTTCTAAGTTTAATTGTAAAATGGTACAGTAAATATTTTTCCACTTAATTGATCTAAGAGAAAAAAAGAAAGATTGATTTTAAAAAGTTAGATTTTGCAGGGAGATGTCCTATTACCCACTGTAATTACATTAGTGTGAAACATGTGAAATGGTTACTCATACTTTCTACTCTGAGCTTAATGGCATTGTTTTGGGCATAATATACTCTTTACTAACAAAAGCAAAGTGAAAAGAGATATCTTCTTCCTATTCTAATAAGAAATAGAAAATTCACAAATGTCTTCCTTGCAGAAGTTTAACAGCTATGGATAAGACAGTAAGCATAGAGCACAGCACCCTAAAATAATACAAAGCTCCTTCTAAAACACTAGTGGAACTAGCTGTTAAAATTTTTAATTCAAAATTTTAAAATTCTGTAAAAAAATACTTTGTTATTTCATCATTCATGAGAATCTCAGCATGAAAACTCATTATTCTGAGGAGGAGGATCCCATAAATTTCAGTAGACTTTGGATTAGGTAATAAAATAAGAAACRCGAAAACAGTGGAAAAGGAAACCTGTTAATCATCTTTTTGACTATGAAATATGGTTGCCAAAAATGTTCTAGAAAAGCCTATTATCTGAGAACATTTGATATTATTAAAAGATTGAGCTTACTTAGGAAAAGCTTATAAAATGTGGTTAGGCTTTGGTACGTGAACCAAGAGCTACTCCCTAACTTTTTCAGAGCTCATACAACCATACAAATTGTACTATATAAAAGACTTATGTTGAATGTATGTTGCGGTCCGTCCCAGTGGACGGGTCACGCGAGGATTTTTTGGTGCAAAATACCCGACAAAGGCACAGGGGATTTGCAGCAATGAATCACAAAGGCAGTTTTATTGAAATAACCACAGCAATATTGCATTGGTGAGGGGACGGGGAAGAAAGGGACCAGGTGAGGAAAAGAGGGAGGAAAAGAAAGGGATGGGTTATAGTTACCAAAGCATGATGCTGCTTCTTGTTCTTCGAGGTCCAGCCGTCGAAGCTCACCAGGTCACATCCGGGGAGATCTCGAAAAGCACAGCGAACCAGGGCTCCAATTATACGATTTTTTGTTGGGGGGCAGGGGAGCTGAAACAAAGGTCTCCAGGGAGGGGGAAAGAATAGAAAGGGGGTACACAGTGTCCAAGCCAAGCAGCAGGCAAAAACCATTGTTTTCATGGCCCAATGCTCGCAGGTGCATTTATTCTGGGCAGCTTTTCCCCCCTCCACTGCACACCTCGCCCAGGTTGGGGGGGTTCAGTCCCAGTCTTTGGCAGACAATATCAGGGGGGTTTTCTTGCACAGAGGTTTCTTGTCTTTGTTCCATGATGAAGAGGCTTACATCTCTGCTTGTACGTCACGATGGTGGAAGGCAGGCAAGGGGGGGTCTTCTTCTTGGAGGAGGGACCGCCCCAGAGCTCAGACCAGCCAGGCCAGGAGGTAGGGAGGGAATCCAGATGCATTGTTCAGAAAGGGCAGAATGCCCCCTTCAAGTTCAGCATGGCGTGTTCTGCAAACAACACCTGTGGAAACAGTGAGCTGAGAAGCACATGACTTCTCCCTCCCCACTGGCTCAACAGTTTTAACTTTCCGGTGGTCTTTTCTTCATGACAATTGTGAGGCAAAAATGAAGGATATTTCGGACAGACTCTCACAATGTACAACTGATTATGATGATTTTGTCTCACCTCAAATGGATCTCAAAGCACTGTGTACAATGCAAATAATTTGCTACTTCTCTTTAGATGTTCACAACAAATATCTGTCCAGATATTGTACCAAACCATTTCTCCAAGTGGTATGATCAACCTCTTCAAAACAGTTCAGACTTGGATCCAAGATTACCAGTTAATTTCTCTCTCTGCCTTATAACAAAGCAAACATTGCCCATGAGATCTTATGAGTAGGAAAATTTTGAATGTTATCTCTGATTTTGCAAAACAGACCAGCATAACATTGGTTAATACAAACATTACATTTTTTCCAAAGTCCTACTAAAAAAATTGTTTTGGAAAGGGAAGTATTTTTTATAGATATTAAGGATGTGAATTTGGCTTCAAATTTGAGGCATGATAACATTACTGAGTTCATCTTTCATTCTATTCCTGTGTAAAAGAAGTAATACTGCAATTCCAGAAATTGTAAGTTTTGCAGAAAAAAACTTAAGAGGCAAATTTCCTTCATGCAGTTGTGTCCTGGTTTCAGCTAGGATAGAATTAATTTTATTCCTAGTACCTGTTACAGTGTTGTGGTTTAGGTTTAGCACGAGCATAATGATGATAACAGAAATATTTTCGCTGTTGTTTTGTTAGTGTTTACTCTAAATCAAGGATTTTTCAGTTTGTCTTGCTCTGGCAGTGAGGAAGTGCACGGGGAGCTGGGAGAGAGCATGGCCAGGAAAGCAGATCCAAATTGTCCAAAGGGATATTCTATATCATAGGAAATCATGCTCAGTATGTAAACTGTGGGGAGCTGTCTGAGAGCTGCTGATCACTGCTCAGGGACAGGCTGGGCATCATTCAGACTGTGGTGAGTAATTGCATTGTGCATCACTTGTTTTTCTTACGTTTTATTCATCTTTTACATTATTATTGCTTTATTTTAATTTATTTCAATTATGAAACTGTTCTTACCTCAACCCATGAGTTTTACCTTTTTCTAATTCTCCTCCCCAGAGAAGAGGGAGGGAGGCAGGACGGAGGCTGGGAGGTAGCGAGTGTGTGTCTGGGACTTAGTTGCCAGATGCGGTTAAACCACAAGTTGTTTAGATGCAGGCTATGCACATGTACCTGTATTTTTTCTTTAGAAAAAATGACAATTGAAATTGACAATTTTCTTTAGAAAAAATGACAATTTCATGAAATGGGATTAGTATTTCTTTCTAATTAGACAGACATATCAATGACTCCAGGCAGGCACCATCTCATCTACAGATTTCACCAGTGTTTTTTGCAATTCAGGGAAGCTTTTAAATAACACTGATGCCTAATTCAGCAAAATTTGTTTTAGACATTCAATGGCAAGGAAGTCTCTTAACAAAATGAGACTGTTTTGCCTGGGAAAACAGGGATCTCATAATCTTGAATTCTTTGAAACTGAGTTTTCTTTTTTTGCAGACCATCATGGAAAGCAAAGTACAAAATGTTGAGCTGAGAGCACGATGTAATAGGAAAAATTAATGTGCTTAAAACGTGGCAAAAACATTCTTCCAATTTTTGTTCAACTACCTGTACATGGTTGGGTTGATGATATACCTTATCAAAGAGAATGGTTCTTTCATACTTTTCAGAATACTTCTCTCTAGGCTCTGGTGTTCAAGAGGGCTGTCTGATGACAGCTCATTTGAAGCTCTTTAAGCCCTCAGTCCCACAGTCACGTCAGGAATCCTTTCACATATTCATCCCCCAAAAAGATTTATCCAGGTTCAGAAACTCCAAAGAAAAATATATTTTAAGTCCTAACAAGTTGTATAATGCTTTTTGAAATTTGTTGCTCCTTCTTTCCAACTTGCCCAGTCCTATCATTCAGCTCTTATTTCCAAGAAATGTGCCCACACTTTATTTCTAGTAAATGAGGTTTAAGCTCACTTAAGGTAGTCAACTTTTTGCTACAACTATTCCTATAGGAAACCATTACTTTGGTAACATCTCATGTCCATTTACATAAAAACTAGAAAAAATATCTGACCAATATCTACGTCTGAAATTAGTAATTCTTTCATTCTATTAATTTGAAGACCAAGAATACTGCCTGTTTTAATAAATCCACTTTAGGTCAGGAAACACAATTCTTTGAATTTAAAATATTTTGGCATTTAGATCAGAGATACTTGCCAGAAGCAGCTGTATGTCTTTTTTAATGACTATTTTTATCTTCAGTGGCTTTAATGAACAATGACTGGGAAAAAGACACTGGAGAGGGAATAAAAAGAAACACATGGGAGAGTCTCTACTGGAATGACACCAGTATAGACTTGCAGCAGGTAATTGAGTTTAGGCACACTTGCACGGTTTGCTTAGCTGAGCAGAACAAACAATCAGATAAGCTGGCTGGAGCATATTCACAGGCTTTCATTGGAACAAGAAAAAAACTGGTGGTTCCACTGAGTGTGCTGAACACTGACCTCAAGACATGGAACAAACAGAAAGTATGATTTATTACAGCATTTATATTACAGAGAATAGTATATCAAAGAGCAGCAGTGGAAAAATGCTTTTTGATCATCTTGTAGTTCATCTTTTTCTCTCTTCCATCATTGGAAAAGAACAGTGTCATTGACCTACAAGTTTCAGGTTTCCAGTAGCACAACAGAAGCTGTAAGATATGCTCCTGCCTGCTGTTTCTGTCTGTGTGCATACCCAAGTTGAGCAGGTTTTCACATACACTAGGCTAAAGCAGTTAAAAAAGAAAACAGAGAGTGCAGTGCCTGGCAGGCAATTGGCCCAAAGAGATCACATACGCTTTTATTGGATGTGCTGGATATGCTGATATAACAGCCCAGAAAGATGGATTATGTAGGAATAAAATCCTGTGATGTCTGTTTCTCAGAAATTACATAAACACTTTTTTTTACTGGCATGTGTGTATCAGGTATCCAAAGGCAACTTACTATCATTTCTTAAAACAGAATAGGTGTAACACAGGGCTACAACATGAGTTATCCCACCAAGTTGTGTGTCCTCTCTGATAGGCACGTGCATTCAAGAAGCATGTGTGTATCTACACAATGGATTTTTTCACTCATGGCCCTTTCAAAGGTTTAGGATTTCTACAGTTGCTACAGAAGAACTCAGCAGTTCTGGAAGCAATATTTTTGCTTTGACAGATCATGTATCTATTCATTCTCAGTACTGATGACAAGATCCACCTGTAGCCTTTATTGCCAACATGAAACATTAGCCAATGAGAGATCCTGCATATTATGCTAAAATATAATACCAAGATACTGTATCTGCAAAAAAACTATTTCCTTATTAAAATCATCTGGTTTTAGAATTTGTCTGATAGATAACAGGCCCTTCTGAAATATCCATGATATATGTGTCATATTCATTAACCACAGGCTAGCAGGTATTCCTAAAATCCCCCCCGTTCCTGTCTTTCCAACTGTGCCCAGCAATTGTACTTTCATCTTCACCTTTCAAACATTCTTTCCACAGTCAGAGTATTTTTGTGCAACAGAATTGATATTGTTTCTCATGATTAAAGAAATACAGAATCTAACTAATTCACATAATATGAATCATCCACTATGAATGTTCCTTTTATCTTCAACTACTAGAGCATCCCAATATAAATCCCTCAGGAATGCAGGGGAACAGAGCTATCTTTAGCTAAAGTCTGCCCTTGAAAAACAAAATTTTGTTCAGGCTCGAGTTATGCTCCAAAATCATCTACAACTGACATTTATTTTAAGTGGTTTGTCTAAGATGGAAGGTCAGATAATGATTGTTAAACACATTCTGGAAAATATTATTGACCTTCACAAAAAATTATTTATGGATKAATAGCTTTAAAAGTTGCTAACAGCAAATTAAGGCCTAAAGAAAATCCACATGTACTCTCTCATGAATATCAATATGATGTAAAAAATAAGTATAAAAGTTTTATTTTATCCACCCTAGTCCTGCCTCCTGTTTCCTCACCTTGACACAATTGTTGTCATTCCATGCCATTAAAAAGATGCTGATTATAGAAGGAACCAGAGGGTTTCTTAGAAGAACACTCACACATGGTGTTTGTGAAAGACTCAGATGCACTACATGCTCCCACATGCACATACATACATACACACACACACACATATATAGACACACACATATATTACCAGCAGATGTTGCAGACATAAAATGTCTGCTGAGCTTCACAGGTCCAATTAAATCAATGCATGCACTCTGCAATACCATAGCTCAGGAAGCTTTCCGAAGAAAATGCCAAGCCAGGTCAAATGTGGCTCTGTTCAGTCTGTCCTGCCTGCATTACCTGCCAGACACAAGACTTTTGACAAACTCCACTGTCAAGATTATCTTCTTTTTGAGCCTATCTGGCCTTAGCACTGATCACTACGAGCTGCACTTTTTTGTCCAGTTTAGCAATTAATGTCTTTGCCATCATGGTCCCCGCACCCAACTCCATTTTAACATGTATTTCCCAATTCATGCTTCAACATTCATCCCAATTCCCACACACAATTCCTACCGTTTTTTGGTTTTTTTTGGGTCTTTTATCACTTACTAAATGTTTGATGAGCAACACAAGGACTTTCCAAAGCATTCATTCACCTGACTTTACAGGGAAACACAGTACAGAATCAACTCTATATGTGGAATTAATGCTGAGCACACTGACATACCTAAAGCTGGTATTCCGAACATTTCCTATGGAACCTCTGATTTTTATGCATAAAAAAGTCACGTATGCCATTAGGGAAAATCCAAAAAGCAGTTTTGTTTTGCTTCATAGAGGCAGTTTTGTTTTGCTTCTCTTTCAACAGTAACTTTAATTCTTGTCAATAATGGCCTATTCTGGAAAATTCTCTCATTCTCTCCCACACAGGCATAGGAGTACCACCTTTTACTGTTTGGTTTAGTGGGGACAGGTGCTGCTCATGTTATATCCAGCAATACCATCAAAGGTTTTGTGCCAAGTACCACACATGTGGATACCTGGTACTCCTGTGGGAAGCAGTTGTACATTTCTCACTACCTGAGTTGACTTGAGAACCTCTGCAAAGCACTGCTGGGTAGGCAGGAATTTTTATTTGTCAAGGATAAGGACAGATCTGAACAGCATTATTAAAGGGAAGGCTTTTAGGAATGTATATGGCAGCTGGTGGCATTTCTAGCATGTGTCTAGGGCTGAGATCTCCTTTCTAGGAAAAAATGCTTCACTGCAGTTACTATCATTGTGTCCTGACAAAAAGCTACAATAAATTTTCTTTTCAAGTTCTTATTTGGTGTGACATTGTTGACTATGGCTTAATTATATATGTAAATAAAGTAGTGGCCATCACCTTTCTATGATGATGCTGCTCTGAGTTAATGATGAAAAGGAACATGGAGAGGCTGTGGGACATGTCAGTGCTAATGAAGATTTATTCAGTAGTGACATTTGATCAAATCTTCTTGGCGAAGTCTTAGGTTTCATTAGTTAAAGATGTAAAGCAGTCTGTCTGATTAAAGGGAGAAAAAGCAGTGGGGAGCACACATAAATTACTACAGCTCAATTAGGTGCAGACAGTTTAGTGAGTGTTTATTACAAGTAGAAAGGAAGATTTTCCAATTAGATTAAAAGGTTTTGAAAACAACTCTTACAGTGCACAGTGATTTAGACCCATTGCTGGAATAATACATTGTGAGAAGCTGCATTGATTAAAAGTAAGCTGGTAAGTTATCTGCATTGCTTCATTGTTTATCAATGGATCCCCTGCTGCCTAGGTACAATTTACCTCACAAGATCAATGTCTGGACTTGGCTAATTTTCTCCTGGCTGAAGATTTATATGGATGTAAAGGGCATCTACATCATGTCTGAAAATACTGAGGAGATTTATTTGGGATGATCATCAAGGAAGTGAGGTTGTATCAATCACCAGAAGTGTACCCTGGCCATGCTGTGCCCTTCAGGCTGGCATCCCTGCTGCAAAGCTGGATTTAAAGACAAGACATTTTAATCAGAAAGGAACTTCATTCCAGTGAGGTTCCCCAGACTCATTGTGAAAACTGAAAAGACGTTAAAACAAAAGTGGAAGTATACAGTGCTCAGACAGTGGTCAGCCAATGTTTCTGACAAATGATTGAAGGCACTCAGTGTACAGTGCAAGGCTGCGATTCACAAATCCCAAAGTCCAGCAGTGCAGAATGTGACTTCCAGCAGTGCTGAGATAGCTGGAGTCCAGGTCTGCTTTGCCAAAGGTTTTTCGGATATGAGCTGTGAAAGGTAGGGGGTCATTGTCCGTGGCTCTGAATGACTGATTGATTCCCATGTGGAATGGCATGGGGAAGGCAGGGAGAAAAGAAGCAAAGGAAAAGAAAATGAATGATATTTAAATTCTTTATACTCCTACTGTGCCCCTCAGATCACACGAAGGTCTGCAGCTGCTTCTAATCCCTGTCTCGCAGAATTGTCTATTGTGAAGACTGGAGGAACTGAGACCCACAAATGAAGAAATCAATAAAATAATTGTACTTTTACAAGTTTAATTCAATAATGACAGTGTTCCACATGCAAAACTTTCCTCTCCTTTGTATGTAAATAGGACTCAAAAGAATCCAAAAGTTAAAATATAAAACTTTCATATCTTTCTTTCCCCTGCGCACTTGCACATGCAGCATTTCTCCTCTGTTAATATTGGCCTGCAAAGTTTTAAATTTAAATCAATGCCATCAGAGATGCTGACACTGCCAGGAAAGCAGAACTGAGCCCCTCCTTAAACAATAAGCCATCTGGGATTCAGAAAAGTGCATAGGAGTGGTGGTGAGGGGGAAGGAACTATGGCATAGTGAGTCCCACAGAAAGTGAAAATCTGGTATGCAGGGGCTATTGTCCTTCATTGCACTAACATGCTACATGTTCTCCAAATACACAGAAAAGTTCATTCTCCCCCTAAAAACTTCCTCATATTTACAGGTAGGACAGGCATACTTTTTTTTATATACAAAAACCTTATTTAAATGCAGATGTGTGAGCATGGACTGTCACGCAAACGGCTCACAACAAAATACTCCTTTTTAAAATAATGGTTCAATGAAGGAAGCTACAACAGTGAGGTACTTACTCACCTGAATAATCCCAGAGTTGTGTGCTCACTGCATACTTCTAAATTACACATTTGAGCCCTAAGAGTCCTAGTTCTTAACTCAAAATGAGCAAAGTTTATGTAGTCTGTATTAAAACAGCTTTGTCCTGCCCAGTTAAGCCACAAAGCTTTCTTTGGGGATTCTTCTCCACATTTCAGCAGACGGCACTGCCCTCACTGTAACTACACTTCACCAAAACAACCAGCAAATCAGCGAACATTTAAAAAAAAAAAACAACACATTCAAATCTCTCCAGGCACCCCAGATATTAGAAATTACTTTGCCATATTAAATAACTGCTCACGAGTAAAACACTGTTATTCTTTATAAAGTAAACATTACATTGCTGTTGGTTAGCAAAACTGAGCTTTTGGTTCATTTTCTTTATAATTGGAAGGGCTTGCCATTTAAGGAAACAATTAACATTTTTTACAAGCAACAAGATTGGGAATGACACCTTCAATTACACTAAATACATTTAATTATGATTTATTGGCACATAGCAACCTCTTGTAACATTGCAGGCCAACATGCATTTTCGCTTAATTAAACTCATTATAACAACACTTTACTACATACAGGGGAAAAACCCAAAACAAACAAACAAAAAAAGCCCATATTTCATAATTAACTGTTCAAAATTAAGGTCATAGGGTAATTATGCAGCAGATTTCCTACTATTAAACTGCTGCTTTTACTAATGGGAAAAATATCTGGCAAATAGGTAGATGTCAGAAGAGGACTCAGGCTTTTGGTCTTAGCTATGGGATTGAAACACTCTTGAAGTTTAGTCATCTCTTGGGACAAAGGCAACAGCATCCCGAACTGCTCTGATAGTTTATTGACTTCTCACTAGAACAATTTCCGGGGTCATCTTAACTCTTCCCTTCCAAAATAAAGGAAAAAAGTCCCTTTCTATTAGAGGCTAAATACACATCAATGGAAGCAATTTCATTTGCCCCACAATTGGTGACAGAGCATTTTACTTTTTTTTTAATTCAGTGGTAAAGAATGTTAAATATAGTAGAGAAGGATTTGAATTATTAATCCTCAATATACCTAGGTCCTTCTAAAATTATATCTTAGCAATTTCAAAGTAAAATAAAATCTCTGAACCCAATTTTTTTTCTGAAATGCAATGTGACACAGCATTTTGTTTTAAATTTTCCAGCCTTAGGATTTGATGTAATTCACACAAAGAATTTAATAGGGATATGGTCAAAATCAGGTGTGAAACCCATGCGCTCAGATCCTCTTCTTCCTAATAGGATTTACTTAGGCAACTCCTGGGTGGAGATTAAAACTTCACCCTCTACACAAACCCTTTCCATTCTCCTGTTAATCACGAGGTCAGGGCTGAACTGCAGCCTGTCAGAGCTCCTAATGAACATGGTTTACACATTGCAGCTGGGTGCTTGCTCAGCAGCAGCCTGCGCTATCTGGAGGCCAAAGATAAGTGCTCAGGGATTACCTTTAAAACAATCCACCCAGTTCTTCTGTCACTAAGAGCAGAAAGTCAGGAAAAATGGAACTGTAATCCTTGCTTTTGTGGCCTGACCAATTTTTAGAAATTGAAGATTCAGGAAAAAGCCCTTGAAAATCAGTATCAAAGCTCAGGCAAGGTGGTCTTACATGGTCAGAAGTTTAGTTCAACTCCCTCCCCTCTCCCTCAAATAACCTTTTTGGCTATTTTAGTCCTGTTCAGATTTTAAGAGTTTCTTTGCCTAAATAAAGAAAGAAATCCATTACAAACCTTCAGTCCTGACTGTTGCCATTATGTAGAACCATGAAATCAAAGCACCTTTAAGGTTGGAAAAGACCTGTAAGATCATATAGTCCCATGATTAACCCAGCACTGCCAAGTTCACCACTAAACCATCCATAAACACCACATCTACACATCTTTTCAATACATCCAGTGATGGTGACTCCACCACTTCCCTGGACAGCCTGTTGCAATGCTTGGTCAGCCAATTTATTGTTTTACCTTGCAATTTATTCCAAAGTACTAGCAAATATTAGATGCAATTTGTGCTTGCTTTTCATTTTAAAACTTTGGGGAAAAAAAGCAGCAAGAAAAAAAAAATGCTGCTGTGTTAAGTCCAGATGAAGGAAACACAGAACAAAATTTTTTCTCTTCTTTTGGATTACCTGAAAAATCCTCAAGCACATTCATTCTAGGAACCCAGCTGAGTTCTTGAAACACCAAGGAGGATGTGAGAAGAACATAAACAAAAAAAACTCAAACAACAAAAAACCCCAAAAAACAAACAAATAATAAAAAGCAAGCACAGAGGAATTAAAGGGATCCAGTCAAACACACAGTATTTAGGATAACATCATGGAGTGAGAAACTCCTTAGGAACTTTTAATGATGTAACAACTTATACTTGCTTATAAACTTTACCAAAAAGAGCTACATCTGCTGAGACAACAACCAGCACACCCAGGCTTCAACCCTGAACTCACAGATTTTCAATTCAAAGCTCTGCCTGCAGCATGTTTTGTACACGCTCTCTTTCATATGTTCAAGTTTGGCTTGCACATATTTACCCTGCAGACTTAAAATTGCAGGTAGAAGGCACAGAGGGACCATGTCTCAGTTCTACAAAGAAAATCTAACCTTGATTTACCATCTTCAAATGCTGCAAGGTCTCCTGAATGCTCTTTTATATTTCTTATGCTATATTTCTTAACCTGGAAGAGCTCTCCAGGTTAAGGAGCAAACACCAGTCCACCCTAAATGTCACCTTTAAACTGGGAAGTGGGGAACAGGTTTGGGGAACACTGGGGAACAAGTTTGTCATGGACCAGATCTCGCTGATTCTTACAGGTTTTATGGTTGCATCTGCCATGCACGTATGAAAGTGTCGCAGGCTGTTTTCTCTCCTGCTGCCCCTGCACATACACCATCAGCACCACCATTGGGGTTTCTATAACTTCAGCCACAAAAGACACATGTGCAAGCAAATGAGCAATTACAAACCTATTAGTTATTTTTTTACCTGATCTTTTCCAATGTGTGTATGAAAATTTCACAGGTTGCTCTTTCTCCTGCCACCCCTGCACATACACCATCAGTACTGACATATGGGTTTTATAACTGTAGCCACAAAAGACAAATGTGTTAGCAAATGAGCAATTGCAAATATTATATATAATTGTTACATATATATATATATATTATTATTTTTACCTGATCTTTTGCAGTGTGTGTCCTGAACCGCTCCATTCTCAATTTTCAAACCTAGTCACAACAGCAAGAACAAAGATAGTCACTGACAGGACACACCAACAGCTTCTTTTTGAGTAGTATCAGTCAAGATGCATTTTAGGAAATAAAAAAGGCAGAAACCTCTCAGATATTTAAATTTTACAATGAGTTATTAATTCTGTATGGCAGTTAATTATTCTAATATTTTATATAATTATACCAGCTCTTATTAAAATAAAAGGGATGATGACACCAGCCTCTTAAGTCTTAGCACAGATTTTGTTGGCTTTTTAGGCTATCTAAAAACAGAGGCCAAACAAAATTAAGATAATAAAAAGTGGTTATATTTATTGAAGGGCCTTCAGGTACATTTAGGGCAGATGAAGCCTGCCCAGGGTCCACACCAGTCATGGGTTTTTACACTTTTATAAGTTGGGTCCATTTGGGGGGTAAACTTCCAATTTCACCTCCAAGTAATGAAGTCATTTACCCCAAGTTTGCTTCTCCTCAACTCACTTTTGTTTACATTTCTTTGGGCCTGAGACAGTGTCCTTGGTTTCCAGGCCTGGAGAAGAATTGTGTTGTCTGTCTAAAATGAGAAAACAATAGCTAACACTACTATCCACTAAGAGTAATACGCTAAAGAATTGCAGGACTACAAATATATGGAAAATATTAAAGCTAAAATCCTAAAGCATAAATTTTATAATAAAATATCTTCTCTTCCAACCTCTCAACACCAGAATCTATCATTAACACCTTTGGAAGATGTTGAACTGAGAAATTTGTGTGTGTGCTGGTTTTTGGGGTTTTTTTGGGATTTTTTTGTGATGCTTAATTTAACAGAAGTCTTTACAATCAAGTCAAGTATACTCAGAACTACAAAGAAATATCTTCTGGATTAGCGAAGCAGGACAAACTCAAAATGAGTTATTCCAAACCAATGCCTGATTAGAATACTTGTAACCTAAGAGAAGCATTATACTGGATGTTATTTAGTTACCTTACAAATTACCTGCACTTATCTTCATAAAGAATTTTTTTTTCTATTATCAGAAAATCAATGGTTTTCATCAGTGTTCTGCTTTCAACAATGCTTCAAAACCTGTTTTCATGGCTGCAGAGCTTTGTTTCTCATTTGAGTGTGCTGATTAAATGAAGGGATTTCACAAATAATTTTGTGCTATGAGTGTTGAGAATGATTTTGTAGTAAGAGGAGTCATAGTAGCTAAGCACTGACCTTATTAGGTTGCAATAAAAAGAAGCTAACACTGACAACTGTGAATTTAAGATACTTTATTGCTGGAAAGTGCAATGGTAGGTTACATACTTCTTTTTAATTGGTAGTTAGCTTTCAGTGTTTTGCTACGACCTGCAGCTTGCATCTATTCAGCACACACAGAAAGTAAGTTTTACATCTGCTCCCCAAATCAGTAGTCAAAATTAACAAAAAATTTTATCCATTTTCAGAAGTTCTTATTTATTTAAGGTTTTTTTTTCTTAGGTCTATCCCATATTAAATATCAAAATGAAAAGTTATGAAACAACATTTAAGAACTTACCATCTATCTTGTGGATGCCCCACTTCAGAAGACTCATGGTTAGGTAGTTAGACTTTTTCCATTGTTAGGTTGTTAAGCCTTTTTATTCTTCTTTTCAGCTGTTCATCCAAATGTCTCAAGCACTTCTAAGGAGTGGTGCCAGTGACAATAAACATGGAGAAAAGCTACTCAAACTCCATTCCTTTAAGCTACATTATGTAGGTCAACTCCTCAACATATTCCATGAAAAATATTCTCCCTTACTTTTACGGCATGTGGGATATTGTTTTCAGTGTAAATAACTAGTATGAAGAGTCAGAGATACGTGTATTATAGCTTTGGGAGTCTGAAAAGTCTCTTATTCCAGCAATCCCATTTTGAGATTTCTCCAATACTGGAAATTTGTGAGATAACAAATCCCAAAAAGAGAGTGCCTAGATTTACAAATTATTGTGGTTTATTTCATATTTTAATTATTTAAATTCCAATATTTGAACTGCCAGTATCCTGAGGATTGCATAAACACAACCCATCTAAAGCCTGATGCTTTTCTTTTCCTTGGTACAGTATCACAATGCCATATTTTAAGTTTAGTATTTGGAAAACACAAGGAAAACTCTGATGAAAGTAAAATGGAGAGCAATAATATGAGATTATTTTGCATTGTACAATAGCACAAGCTGTCCATGTCATTATCCACCAATAAAATGATTTTTTTTTTTTACTTTTTCAGCACTCTACTTTCTTTAAGAAACACAGTGAAAAAAATGAGTATTGGCAAGTAATGACCCCACCATTCTCCCCTTTGTCCAGTTTTACCCAGTTTGCAAGGATGATGCCAACAGATGTCTTTGGAAATACTCTTCCCTTCACTAGGATTGTATTTGCCACCAGGGATGAACCTGTTTTTAACAGCAAGGAAGTCTTTGCCTATGGCCAAGGAATAGTACCTGTAGGTCACACCTTCCAACCATGGTGCTTTAGACCCCTGGTTCCCACAACAGCAGCAGCTCCCTCAGTTGGCTGGGGGCTCTCCCTGGAGGTGTGGGGGAACCAAACTTGTGGGAGTTGTTGGATCTACCAGGGTGATGGGAGATGTCATTGTTTAGCAGAGTAAAGTCTGCTTATGAGTACGGTTATCAACACCATTCCAGTGAAAGGTGAGCAGCTGAATAAATTCCAGTAATACAAGCCAGATATGGAAAACTGTACCTCATTCTGCTGCATTCATTCCCTGGAGCTCTGCAAGGCTGCATGGAGCTCTGAGCAAACTGATCTAGTGAATAGCATCCCTGCCCATGGCTGGGAGGTTGGAGCTAAGTGGTGGTTAAGGTCACTTCCAACCCATTCCACAGTTCGGTGATTCTGCTCTTCAAGATGTGAATCACTCACAAGGGCTCAAGGGGTGCTGGGGACAACCCCCAAAAGAAAGGGACAAAAAAAGTACTTCCTCTGCTTAGATGTTCTGCAGATTTCCACATAGAAAGAACAATACAGGTTTTCCCTTCTTTTTTCTAGGTCTATGACAGACTATTCAGCTCTGTTGGGTCAGTCTGGCTGCAAATTAATCCCCCTTATTGAAGACAGAGAGTAAATGCTTCCACATTGTGCAGAATTATAAAGCTACACAATTTCTTGGTTACATGGAAAGGAATCAGAAGAAAAACCTAATGTTTGTAATTTTGTTTGTATTGTGAGAATAGAGGAGTATGGCACCCAACAAGGAAGACCAGATGTCTTCTAGGAATGAAAAATTTTAGAACACAGAAAAATTCTTGCAAGAAGAGTCTTTCTTTATCAGGAAACTATAAGAAGAGCTATTTTGAGCATCTGGGGAAAATCACCATGAAAGGAATTTATCCTCTGGAAAGAGCTTTCAGCTTGCGTCTGTCAGTAATATACTAATGCTGGATTAAATTCTGCATGAAAAAAGAAAATTATTCACTAAATATAACTTAACCTGAATTGAAGAAATTATTTCAAATCCCCTCTAGCTCATTAAAAAGAAAATTCTTTTAAAGTCAGGTTGCATCCAAGAGATTTATCCAGCTACTCTAGGTAATTAGTGAACTGTATCAAGACCTTTATGTATTAGGTTTCACTGTACATCTTTCTCTGCAATTATTAGCCATCCCAAAATTATCAGAATATATCTGGCAGACCACAAAACAGAGATGTTAACTTGAACGTGTGTGGTCAACAGTTTTGAGAAGACCTACTACTGCTGAAGCAATTTTGAGAATTCAGAGAAATTAATAACAAAATCTTTATTGTGGTTTAAAATGTTAAAGGGTAATTGGTTGTCCCAAATGAGTATGCTTGAGATCACTCAAAAAATCACCAGCAAGGCTATGAGCAAAAATCAGATTTCATATTAAACTACAAAGCACAGCAGATTCATTGGCAATATTCCCTCTACTTACAAGGGGCAACTACGGCACAACAGGGAAAGCAAGAAACAACACCACCGAACAAAGTCCAGCCAAACCAGAAATTAATTGAAGCTACCTGGGAGCCTGTGTGTGTCTGTGCATAAAGACAGTATAAACAAGAATGAAAAGGAACGTGGCCTGAAGCTTAACAACACTTAAACTTGACACTACTTTAACTTAACTTTTACCTTCATTTATAGCTTAACCTTAACAATGTAACAGAGAAATAACACTTAACAGGTTATAAATACCACTTAAACAGGTATAGCAAACCTGAGGGTTTGCTGGCTCCAAGAGGCATTTCCCTCAGAGGTATCACACCCGCTGTGGTCCAGGAGAGCTCAAAGGGCCCCATCATGGACCACTGTTGAGAGGGTCACAAGAAAGTGGGCTTCAGTCATAGCAATGTTTGATCCTGGCCACGGTTTGGGTGGGCACTTTCTTTAAATGTGTGAGAATAGGAATGTTCTGCCATTCAGGCCAAAGAAATGTTTAACAAGGCTAGTCATGAGAAAACCAGAAGATGGTTAGAAGTTTCTAACAATCTGAGAGCTGATTCAGTAAATCACTGTTTTTCGATGAGCTCAGTAAGAGCTGAGCCCAGGTGGTATTTTCAAGGATGAGGCCTAACAAGCATTTTCTCAGATCACACTGCAACATGGAAAGGAGTTAAGGGGGAATGCAACACCACATTTGTCCATTTGTATGTTTTCACAACCCTTATATTCAAAATCTTCATCTTTATATTCAGTTCATCAAAGGATGAGCTCTTGGTCATCCTTTCCATTTCACACCCCATTTACATCCTTCAGCAAACCTCAAGTGCTCACTGCCTTTCCCTGTGACTCCTCAACATGCAGAGTGGCGTGTTTGGTGACAGGAAAATAAGTTACATTAATCTGAGTTTCAGCTGACAAGCCAATGATGCTGAATGCATCTCATAGCCACTGAAATTTTCAAACATTAGATGAAAAATTACAGGAACAACTCAAATCTTTTCTTCCTTAAAATGCAATGTGGATTTTTACCAATAATGACAGCATGACATAATCATGCTACCTTAAAAAAAAGAATGAAGTGTATAAATTGGTAAAGAAATATTTCTAATTAATATGGGTGGAGAGGAGACATAACCAGTATCAATGAATACAAACCTATTATAGAAAGAAAAGTAGAAAACTTTCCCACAGGATCCTAATAGAACAGAAGTCTAAAACAGTTCAAGAAACTTAGCAGTATGCTGCATAACAGGCAGTTCCAAGAGAAACATTTGTTTGTGAAGCTAATATTAAAGTCAACATTGAAAAGCCTGTCTTCCCTATTTTGTTTATATATAACTTTTCAGTTTCTCTAACATGCATCTGCAGAAAGAAAATATCTATCTCAAACTAAACAGATGTTTTTACCCAGCTCTGCAAGAACTATAATTTTCTTAGGTAAAAGCCAAGAATTCTAGTTTGAAAACAATTCTAAAATGTATTTAAATATCCCTTCTGTGTGCAGAAATGAATATACAGAGGTGGGGAACTGTGATTATGTTACTTGTTTCTGCACCATACAGAACAAAGGCATTCACTGCCTAGTCAGACAACTGAAATCAGAGTGACTATATTTCTATTTTTGGACAGTATGCTAGCAAATACAATAATTTATTTTGAAATTCTACAACTTCTAGCAATATAGTAGTACTCACAGTCAGCATAGAGAGGATCATGACAGACTGCCTCATTTTTTTGCAAAAATACTCTTCCTCTGAGCGGTATCAGGATTCTGTAAAGTAACATTAAACATTCTCTTGAGGCTGGTGTCATTGAGTAATGGGCTGTCAATATACAAATGTAAAAGCACCATACTCTAAATACAGTAGAGGGATCCGGACGTAGCACACACAATAGAAAACTCTATAATGATCTTGATTTTATCATTCTTTGACAAACTGCTGTGCAGAAGGGAACACCTATATCCATTGCTCACACATTCCCAATGCTTCCGTAAGGAGAAACATTAAATATTGCTTACTGTTGTTGTTATTACTTACTGTATTGTGCTCTCTAGATTTTAAATAGCCAAATTTTTTAAACAGTGCTGGAAAATGCAGAAGCTTTTTATTTCTGAAATTCAGATACCATTTATTTATGTACCTAAATAAGTACTCAGGACCCTATCACATAGATCCTCTCTGAAGACCTTGAACCCTAGAGGTGATGCTTCAGGCATGAGTTAGTGGACATAGGAGTGAATAATAAGAATGATGGTTTTCTCAAAGGAAAAGTAAAAAGAAAGAGGCAAATAAAACAGTACTTTACTACAAATACTGTAACCCACCTTCCAGAAAGATGCTGGCCTCATGGTGACTTTCTCTCTGAGAAGGGATACAAATTATAATCTGCCAGCAAAATTCTGGGGAATACTGAAAAATGCTGTGTGATTCTTACCTACACAACAGAAAAAAAACCCACGGCTTTTGCAGCATCCCTAAAGCCCTCACAGTTCTCCTATATTCAGATTTTCCTATGAAATGACCTCAGACCTGAGTACATCAATGTGCTGCCTTGCTGTCTCTGTAGAGTTTCTCAGATTTTTCCCTACCGTGGCTCTGTCTCTCTATGTGCATTGCTGTAATAGAAAGTGGGAATATGTAATCCAGCTACAAATGGCTTCAGTAAATCACCCTAAAATTTTACAGTTGGGAGGGGAAAGGGGGAGAAGAAAAGGAGAGAGCTTCCACTAAAAATGCTTTAGGAGAATATTCAAAATGGTAAATGTTTCTGAAGGAAACATGAGAAAACTTGAAGAACTGAGAAGAAGATTTGTGTAGTCATTGCAGGATTCTGTAGGAGCATAAAGGATCTGGATAATGCAAAGTACTGTAGGATTTGGTCCTAAGAGTCTTCCTACCTCCTTAAGGCATCTCCTTCCTAAGGGATTAAAGGCTGTAAGCTCTAAACATGCACATTTTCCTCTAATCTTGAAGTAGCCAATACAAGAACAGCCTGGCCCAGAGGTCACACACAACACTGAAACACTAAATACAGGGGTTTCTTTATTTGTTGTGAGATGGAAATTCCTGCACTGTGAAAGAGAAACAACGAACCTTTACAGCATGCTAGGAACAAAGCCTCATCTCTCTGACAATCGAGTGCTTGGCCCCATTAAAGGGGTTATCAATCAGAAAAGATGTCAGTTACAGAGTTTGTTGTGATACAAACACCTTTCCAACAGAAAGTTGACTAAGAGCAGCAACTCATTTTACATAGGTCACTGACCAAGCTTTAGATAGCAATGAATTTTAGTCACCACCAACCTGAGAGCAACGTGACCCAGTGACCTGCAGGCAAAAAGGCTTGGATTACATTACCAGTCCACTGATCCCCCTTGAATATCTAGTTCCATTCCTACATTTACATGCTATGCAATTTGGTGTGCTACCTACATACGTTTTGTTTAGCATAACTTACTTAGCAATAGCAGTTCAGTTTGCCAAACCTTAGTCCACAAGCTGGGAATGTTCACCTAGATCTGTTAAACTTTCACTGAGTGAAGTAAAACTTCCAGCCATGGAAGCTACCCTCATCAACAGAAGCTGCAAGCTTAGAGTTAAGAAAAGAAAAATCCCACCTAGAGAAAATGAAAGGACCCAGTGAGGAAGAGGAAGAACCCAAGCCTTATATGACTACTACTGGTGTGAATTCCTGCTTGAGGGGTGGGGAATTCAGATTGCAAGGGTATAACTGCCCAGGAAATTCTTTGTTCAAGGTCCCAGCTTGAGCTGTGGCACTATTAGCAAAAAGGGCTTCACAGAAGACTCTTTAGTTTATGGATTCAGCAGAAACCTAGAGTCAAACCCTGCCCTTGGTGGCTAGCCTGCATAATTTCCAAAACATATAGAGCTTCAACCACATAGAGCATCAACATATAGAGCAGACACACAGGATGAAATAGCATTCAGTGGGCAATCACCATGTATTTGGGTCAGGTTTACTTAGCTCTTGCCATCGATTATATTAAATGCAATAATTCTCTGAAGAAATTGAACCCCCTTGCACACTAAAGCATTATTAGAATTTTTTATTTCCTGCTATATAGCAATTTGTCTGCAGGCAAAATGCTTATTAAAAAAAAAGGAATTTATAATAAAGAAAAATGTCTATATTAAATAAAAAGGGGAAAACAGCGGAAAAGAGAGAACAATCTTAATTACATCTTTGAATCTCCAAAGATAAGAGATGAAAAATATCTCAGTAGTATGAGGAAAAGACTTAGTTAACATTTTGCCTCAGACTCCTGTTTTAAAAACATTATTTTTTTCTGGACAAACGAAAACAGAATTTTTCCTGTGTTTCTCAGCCACAAATACATAGCACTGTTGGAAGGATTTTAATTTATTTGAAGATATTTTCCTTAATAATACTCCCTTTAAAGATATTTCATTGCTGTAGCTGATACCATTTTGCCATTTTCAATCCTAGTTTCTAGTAATCAGTTTTACAGATTTAATTTCTTTGCGTTGAAGAGTCTATATGTAATCAAACTTCCATTTTTTTGACTAGGCCTCTTAAAATATACAATAGAAAACGGAGCTTTTTCTCTACCTGTTGCTGATAACATAGTACAGCTGGTAGTACCAGTAACCACCTGTGACACTTTCTATTTTCATACCCTCTAGCCACTCTAACTGGTGATCCTCACAGGATGCTGCTGGTTCTCCAGTGTTTTATACTGGTAGACTGAAGGTGCTTTTGATGAAAGAATTGGTGAAACCACCAAATCTCATCTTTAATTGGAGGTAACACAGCTGTAAACCCAGAAAAAAGACAGTATTCTGGAGAGTCAATCCCTGAATTATCAGTCTGCTAATACAAATATATAATACATGGACAAATACAAACTTAACACATATTCACATCTTTCTGGATAAATAAATACAGGCACATATAAACAGAGTTTTTACTAAATACACACAGCCCTGTAAGCAGATACTGACTCCATCATTCAAGATCTATTTGTACTATAAAATACTGCACCTATGGACATTGAAAACATCGCTCATAATATAATTTATTTTAGTATTTCTGAGCCAAGTGTAAATTCTCCCATTTTTATAAGCACATGTACTGTAATCAACTATTTAGCTAGCATCTTCATCAGCTGCTGATATTATTTCCTGAGTACATACAATAAAAGGATTTCACACATTACACTAATATGGAATTGACAATGGCTTTATATACAAAACTACTTAAGGGCTCAGTTTTTCAGAATTTACTCCTAAATGTAACTTTTATTTCCACAATTGCTTAAAGAAACAATGTATAATGAATACTTCTGCCAACACACATTTGCATTAGGAGATCTCATTCTTGTGACATTAAATTAAAATCTCTGTAAGCACTTGAAAGGYCTATCTCTGCTACTAAGGTGTAATTTATATTTTTCATGACAAAGGCATCACAACTCATAACAATTATGAAGTAATTATCAGCGTACATAAGTATCCAAAGGGAGGGTGCCGAGAGGACGGAGCCAGGCTCTTGGTGATACCAGGCAATAAGATGAGAGGCAACAGGCACAAACAGAAACACAAAATTCTGCATGAGCATGAGGAAGAACTTTACTGTGAGGGTGACAGAGCACTGGAACAGGTTGCCCAGAGACATTTTGGAGTCTCCTTCTCTAGGGATATTCAAAAGTCATCTGGATGCAAACCAGTGCCATGTGCTCTAGGCTGACCCTGCTTGAGCAGGGAGGTTGGACCAGATGTGCCACCATGGTCCCTTCCAGCCTGGCAGATTTGGTGACTATGATCTCAGGGAAAGATGCCTAAAGGGTAAAAGACACAGTTAAATAAGTTCAATAAGTGTTCCAAATATGGAACACTGAGAATTACTGTCCTGTTCTTAAAAAAAAAAAAATGGAGGATTTTGAGTGAAAAAGAAACTGGTTGTAGTGAGTTTGAGGGGGTACAGTGGGACATTCTGGAGACCATTAGGCCAAATTAGCACTTAGACAGTCGGTTCTATGGCCAGGCAAGAGGTGCACTTAAAAGCTAAATACATTACTACAGGTAAATCAAACGGCACTACTACATTCTTTACACAAGATATTCAGAGGATGCAGAAAAGAAATCTTGGAGTCTTTTTTTTGCCTTTGTATGCTTTAACTCTATATTTTATTTTTAAAACACTTTACACTATATCGGCAGAAGAAAGCCATTTGAAAACTCTCCAGAATATAGACAGGAATTTGAAACTGTGGCAGACATATCCTTACAGATCACTTACAATTTTTTAAGTTTTGGAGAAAGATAAAATAACTTTCAAACCTGGTCTGCAAACACCTGTGATTTCAACATGTTCATTGGAATGACTTTAAGCTTTGAACTTCTGTAACCTGCCTATCAGCAACATTTTACACCAAGTTTCATTCATAGCCATGTTGCTGAATTTGTGACTGCATGTTGATCATTTCTCAACTACAACTGCATCAAATATGAGATTTTTCTGATGTTGATTTGCATTAGAATCATGTGCAAAGGGCACAGTTTGTGAATACAAGACAAAAGAAATGGAAGTGCTTCTGTAGACAACCATGGTTTAGCAAACATTGCACTTTACTTAAAACTCCAGAGAGAAAACATAGGCCAATGAAAATTCATGGAGATATTCTCATTTTGAGTATTTTCTAGAAGTTTTAGTAAAAATAAAGGCTAACTGCTTTTATATGCAAAAGAAATACCACTTTGCTGAAATGGCATTTATTATGCATTTATACCTTGAAAAAGATCTTGCTTCTCTATATTACTATTTTTTATTATTTTCAATCATATTCAACCAGTATATAATTACTGTGTACAAACACTCACATACTTTTTATCTCCTGAGACTGAAATGTGTCACTTCAGGCTCTGAAATCTGCTTTTTACAAACTGTCCTTTACAGCTTCCTGCATAAAATCAGTTTGGAGTATAATTAAATTCAAAGACAACAGATTTTATTAATCCAGAGTCTGGCTGAAAAATATGGGACAGACTCTTAGGAAAGTAGGAAAAGTTTACATGAAAAAGCAATTGTAATTTCTTTCTCTGATCAAAGCCTGATTTTGATATTTGGTCATAAACATTGATCCAATGTGGAAAGAACAGTAAATAGCAACATGCAACAGAAAATTACTGATAGAAGTTCATTAAAGTGTTTTAATATTAATCAGAGGCAGCAGTTTAATGCATTTTTTTAATATCTGAAGAGATTATATGCAGGAAAGCACTTCATCTAAGCTGAGCTACTGTAAGTTCAAGATGTTAATTTTCCAGACGGACTGTCTGAATTGTTAATCCACAATAAGATCTTTCTTTTGTCCTCTAGGTTTTCTTTCCACATTCTTGTTAAAATGAGCCCAATGAAAAATCACAGCATGAAAATTTAGAAATATGTAACTAGTTACCTCTCTGAAATTAAGCCCCAAGGTTTGCAGTCTTTAAAATGACCAAAAAAAGTGCAATTCTTTGATATTTAACATCTTAACCATGTAAAACATTTTCCTCTGTGACAATTCTAGCAATGCAAGCAAAGGCTGCATTTAGATAATATTTATTACTCCACTCCCTCTGCAGTTAAAACCAACCTGAATCTGACCTTCAGGGAAAGGTGAGTGTATTCCTCATCAGTCTTCATTTATATAAACAGAAAGTTAAATCTGACCCAGTGTGTTTTGAACTCAACACAGTAGGTTTTCCCTAACTGCTCTCTCCTTCTGTTCAATAAATGAACACCTATAAAGACCTCTAAATTACTTAGGTATGATGTTTTATATCTTGAAAATGGACATATCTGTTCAAGAAAATGTTTAGCTGAAGATAGAAATATCTTACCAAAACTGACCACATTTATTGCAGTTTTATTGCAAATATTGGGATTTTTACTAATAGAAGGAAGTATTGCCACTTGGTTCTGCATTATCTGTTTCACTTTTCCCTCAACGACCACATTCTATTGCACTGCTGGAAGCCATGAATCTTTTCCAGGGTATGTAAATATGCTTCTCAGTTACAGCTTTCTGAAACTAAATGTAAAAGAACTTGCCTCTTAAATACAAGATGGGAAGGATTGGAGGGAAGCTCATAAAAATTCAAGATATGAAGAGCCAGAACTCTGCAGATGCAACACATTCACAAAACAAGAGCCAGAAAAGAACCATATCTCTCCTTCATGGTACAAGCTTAGAAGATTCTCTTGAGAAGACTAGCAAGACTCCAGGCTTCAAAGGGAGAAGTTGAAGAGCATTAATTAAAAGAAACAGAAACTCCAGTCTCCTGAAATGAACATCTGGTCTGGATTTAGCAGTGAGAGGATTATGGTCCTGAAAGAGTGCAAACTGAAATTCATTTAAGTCTATCAAATTTCACACAAAGGTACCTTGAAAGCTGTTCCCCGCCCTCATCCACAACTTGCCTTTCTTCATCATATAAAAGAGAATGAATGCTTCATAAGCACATCCGTGTCTCAACCCATTTCAGCCAGTCATCTCTTTTCACAGGAAGTGTAAAACTTGTCTTTTTCAATTCTTAGCATCATCGTTTGGAAGAACATAGATATCACCTTTGTTTTTCTGAAAATATGCTGGAAGCAGATGATCTCACATGGGCCATTTGCTCAAGAACACTCTATAGATAAGGCATAAGCAAATGCATTTCCCAATCCACAGTAATTCCAAGTACAAAGCAGTTGTCCAAAAACACAACAAAAATCCAGCACCTCAGAAGAAAAGGTAGAACAGCAGAATGACTTCTTTGGAAACAGTCGCATAAAACTATCACATCCAGCAGGCCAAAACTCTGCTCTTTACTTCCAAAAAGTACTGCACTTCTGAGATACCAAGTATCCTTCCAGCACACATACAGCAATTTTGGGGAGCCAGGAAATTCTACTTTCTAACCAAAGGCGCAGGTGTGTTTTTAAACATGTACTTTATAAACACATATTTTTATAAATTTTATATAACCAGACTGTGCTCTCTTCAGAACAAAAATCACATCCCAGCACCACTTCTGGAAAGATTGGGCCGTATACTTTAAAAAAACAGAGCTCTACAAGTAATGTGACATCTCTACAGATGAGGACAATACTTTTTTAGGACCCTTCAAAGACCACAGCTTGTAATAAATACTCAGATTTTAGCTCCAGAACAGTTAGAGCCTGGGTTTCGCATGAAATGCCACCTGAAATGACACAACTCTTGAGTCTCAGCATGTCATTTTCTCAAAGGCAAAAGTCCTCTGGGGGAAAAAAAGTGCTCCTCTGGTCCAAAAATATGAAAAAAAAGCTACGTACACGAATGAAGAAGCATTGTAAAGTTCACTACATCCCGACTGAAGAACTGCCTGGATGTGCTTCTTGAAATGGTTTTCTCTAACAAATGTATGCAGAAAAGAAAAATCACATTAGGTATCTAATTCTCTAGAGAAATAATATGAGACTGGCATATACAGTATTAGACATGCTGACCCACAAAACCCATTCTGTTCCAATGGGAATAAAGGATATTTCTTTACTTCATACGTCCCACTTTAAAGAACCTTTACTTCATACGTCCCACTTCTAGAATAAGTTTAATTATATCCACATTGCACATCTATAAAACTACAAATTGATATTTTTAACATATTCTGGATTTCAAAACAATCACCATATCTGGTGTGGGAACTAATTTATTCTCTTTCAGACTTCAAAGTCACTAGTAGACTGGCAATATTATTTTCACAACTGACTCTACGCTGTTTGCAAGATAAGAAGGTAGAAAAGGTACAGCCTAAATTGTATCCTGGCAACAAGGGTGCAGTCAAATTTTCATTTCATAAGAGGGTTGAGCTGTTTTATAAACTGGAACTGGAAATTCCTTTTGAGTAACAAAGAAGCCAAAATCTCCAGTATTTATTACAATAGGAAGACAATTTCCTTTCACCAGTAACAGTTTAACCATAAACACAGCAGGGTCTCAGGAAAAGTTGAGCTAAGTTAGCAGGAAGAGGACTGACAGCATGTCCCCTGAGGAACCACAAGAAATCAATGCAAGAACAGTGACCCCCACTGCATGATTAATTTCCCAGCAGTGTTCTCAAATAAGTTAATAATGTTACAGTGCAATTAAACCACGCTGTCCACATCTTGTGTTTCCTCTAGATACAAACAAGCTATTATAAAGTAGGGAAAGCAATTAAAGTTATAATACTTTTAAATGATATGGTTACTTACTATGTATATTAAGGAAAACATTTTTTTTAATTCTTAATTTTTGAAAATCTGGTGCTCCAAGTCAATAATCCATCCTATCAAACTGCCATAACAAAAAAAGAAATTGAATTGTACCAAATGTTCCACTTTGAAGAATAAATATCTCTAATTTCTAGAAATTTCAGCTCAAAATGCATCTCCTCATATTTAAACTCAAAATACTTACATTCATGAAAAAAATTGTGCTAGCCTTAGAGACATCTCAGACTGGAAGTACAGCACACTTCAATGCAAATAGGATGGAAAGAGTTTAAATGGAAGTATTCTTTGGAACAGAGTTTGCCTTGCCATACAATTTGCAAATCATCAAACATTTTCATACAGTAATTACTGACCATAACTGATGAATAACACTGCAACAAAAATGCTAGGAAGGGAATCCTTACTAGTATTTTCTTGTAAACCCATAAATTTTAAAATTTATTTTGCCGTCTAGAACAACAAGCAGTTTTAGTAGTTAATTTCTGTACTTGTATTATCTTTTAGAAACTTTCTTAGTTTTTCCATCTGATAATAATGTAATAATTTGGTATTAAAAGAATTCTTTCACAGCTAAGCCTATTACATCCAAAGAAGGGGGAGGGGAAGCCAAACATGAAACTCATCATTTTACCTGCCGTAAAGCTTCACTGCAAACATTTCCTACAAATAAAGTCACTGAAAAAAGCATTTTTCACTTTCTTTGGAAAAACAAGATCCTTGTTGCTAACAGTGCTGTAACATCTGTGTTTAAACTCAGCTGCAGAACATTACTCCAATACATAAAAACTCTTAAGACATGCAAAATCAACAAAGCTACAGTCTCAAAGTTATGGTATCACAAAATATTTATTCCCACAGGAATCATGACAGTGATGGATGCTCTCCTATTTTGCTGTTAAATATTTCAAAAGATCCTTGCTCTGAGCATTATATATATTTTTTTTAACATTAATATAGTAGTAATATATGAGTCAAGCATTAGTTTTCCCATCGTTCAGGAAGGTAGAACTGCTCATGTATAAATCAAGTCCAGCCACAACTTTATCTTCTAAGACAGCAGTGAGCACAAGCAAGTTACTGTTGTTATCAGGCAGGCAAACTCTTATTGTCAGTCAGACACACAAATATGATCAAAACTAAATTACTTGAAAACAACCAATTTAATTTATATGTAAGCTGGAGCAAGGCCAAATGCATAACAGAATGAAAGAATGAAATATGTTTTGAGGTTGTTTTCTCTTGCTGCATTTTAAATTAGAGCTACTTCCATGGAAGAGCAGCTGATTTGTGCACAGCTCTGTAACTCACTCTACTGAACAGTCCCAGTAAAAGAAGAGTAATTGCCTCTTGTACACAAGAGTTTCTCTGTATGCTTATATGGTCTTTCAGTGTTCTGAGACAAAGTAGCTGAAGCATTATAAAAAACCCTCTGTGATATTATAAGTGTTGAATAGGCAAAATGAATAGATGCAGAGTGCATAGAATAGTACAACTCACAAGGGTTATCATGTCATCCCTCTACAGCTCCTACTGAATAGATTGAACATGATGAATGGAGTACAACAGTCAGGAGCTGGGTGAGCTGCAGCAGCATGGATCTACAACCCATCAAAATGTGCTTTAAATATAAAGACAACATTTCTCTTTCACTCATTATTTTCTTTGTTTTCTGTTTGCATATCACGGTTTTTAAAAGGTGGTAAAAATACTGAAGTATCATCACCTTTTGATGACAATGATGCAAACTTTTAAATCAGTATGGGCTACCAGGAGAGATACAGAAAAATTACTAGCTTTTTATATTTGATTTTAACATTTAAGTTCTGCGCATTTTCTAAAGACTGAAGTTTAGCAGTTGAACAAATCGCCTGCTGTAACTCCAGGCAGCAGAAAATAAGCTGCCTCTGGGAAGAAATTTATTAAACTTGTCTGTCCCCTCAAAGACCCACAGTGATCTCAGAATTAGGCAGCATGAATCCCCAGCATGAATCCCATCTCCAGAAGATCATGATTTGCCTTTCAGTCAGATGCTTCCTGCTGCTGGTGAAACTTAAGCTGCATTCCCTGAAAAGGTTCAGCTTGAGAATTATTGCACTGCCATGGCTGCAAGGTGAAATATATGGTAGGCTCGGAGGGCTCAGATGGAAAGAGAAGAAAAATTACCTCTCCATTTGGAATTATATATATATATATATATATATATATATATATATATATATATATATGTGAGATCTTTTGTACTTTTGCAAACTACATATCCCCAAATTTTAACTGAGCATCTCATAAACACCATAATAGAGACCTAATTCACCTGAAGAGCATTGAATGTGGTCCAGCAGTTTGCAACACTTTAGTGTTATCTACCAAAGGCATTACAAGATGTTTTCCAGACATCAATTCATTAGTAAAGCAACTCTTTTTCTTAAAAAAAAAAAAAAGATAAGAAATTGTGGTTTTCTCAGGAGAAATTTGAATGTCTAACAGCTAACTTTCATTCATTATAACTCTTGCAATTACATGCCATTAAGAGCCTCCTGAGACACTGTCAATGCCTCCAATAAAACAGAAGAGCTGAGAGCTATTTTAAAATCTAGAACTGAATCAAGCCCCCACCTAGATTTTCATCAAATGTGGGCACACAAGGATAAAGGGGTACCTTTTGAATAGAAATCATATTCCTTCTAACGAGAGAACGGAAATCTCTCCACTCTTGTACAATAATGTACATGCTATACGTGGCAGGGCTGGGTCCGTTGTGCCACTTTTAGGGATATGCTAAGGTTACTTGAGGAAGGACAAACAGGGTACAAAGTTATTAATGCAGACATCATCCATCCCCTCCTTGAATGGGTAAGTACAATATTGGGATTGCTGTCAGTCAGCAGCTTAGAGCCAGTTTCCCTAACTCTGGAAGGAAATACTCAGAAAATCAAGCAATATCCTCAGCAATAAGAATGCATGGGATTGAGTATCCAAAAGAGCAAACATACAGTCTTTATCCAATACTTACAAACATAACAGTCAAAAAACTGCTGTTAAAATGAAAACTAAGACGGAAAGCTATTCCTGGAGGAGATAATCCATAGCTCACAGTCACTCTTGTCTGGGAGGTTTCAGTTACACATAAGGGGATTGAACATTTCTGACAGAAATTAACAAGATTTTTTTGGGGGTATCCCAATCCAAAATATATTTTTATATGGTACAGAATGTCTAATAACTTTTTCTTATGCATGTACACACATTCTCCTAGAAAATTACCATCATGTGTTTAATATATAGCTTCCATTCAGTCTTCAGGTATTGTTCCGTAGAGAACAGCGACAGACACATTTTGCTTGTCTAGTGGCCTTTCTGAATTATTCTCCCAGACACTTCTTTGTTGACATTCTGCAATTACACTTATTCATCTCTTCCACCAGATCTCAATTTTTTTATGCCCTTTCCCAGAACTGTTAAGAACATCATTTATTTACTGTTTTGGCCAAACCTTTTCCTGCTCGACTATGCTTTTTTGATTTGCTCTATTTATATCCTCTTGCTTTTTTATTTAAAGCATAGATTGAGTAGTTCAAAAGATGAGGCAAAATATCATGCAGGGCAAAATGTAGTAGAGTGGTTTTTAACCTGATAACTGCAAGACTCTTCTTAAAAGGTCTCTATTTTTTCTTATTACACTCTGCAAGAATTCGTAGGGATAAGATACCAAAAGTAACAGAAACTGAAGAGTATATAGATTCAGATTTTGTTTTCATTTTCTATGATGTTTCCTCATATCTGCAGAAGAAAAATTATAGCACAAATAGAATACATTTTAATATACAATTTAGATTTCTTATTGATTTAGAAAACACACTAATGAAGTAATACTGTATTATACACGGTAAGAATTTTTAAAATGTTAAGAAATTACAATGAACTTTGAAACATCTTTCAAAGAGAGCTTCTCTTCAAAAGAAAATTGAAACTCTAGGGTTATAATCAGAAAAACAATCATATTCTCCCTTCTTGATTAAAAAAATTAAGGTTGCAACAGTTTCCAAGAAAAATTCTATACACTTATTAGACAATAGAGATTTTATCATTGCCATTCTTTCTAAGATTGAAGAACATTATAGAAAGTTTCAGACATTCTTTATAGCTAAATACAATTTTTTACACATTTATATACTGATTGATAAAACAGATGAAGGTTTTATGCCTTGTTCTTGTACTCTTGACAATACAAATAATTTAGGAATATATGATCATATATAGGTTAGTACACAGATTAAATCCAGGTTAGTACACAACCTGGATTTCAGTGTACTGTATCCCTTTAAGATGTCTTTAATTAGCAAGCACATGGAAAGAGCAGATAAACTAGTTTCATGCGCAGAAATCCAAACCCATTGTAAGTACAGTGTAACTTTTGTCCTCTTTATATACACATATAAAGATTCAGTAAGAGAAAACAGCACTCCTGGAGGTTGATAATCAGCCAAACTAGAAGTCTGAGCAGTAAAAAATACTTTCTTTAAAAAGTAGTTCAAAAACATTTTAGTCTTAATGGTGTGAGGAACGTTTCATGGGAGTGCTGCATTTCCCCCAGAAGAAATCACAACTGGTATGCTCAAAGATCAGGCAAAACTTCTGCAAAGGCAAGAAGACCCTGGATAATTTCCAAGAAGGAGCAGTTAACCAAATTCCAAATGCCAGCAGAAGAGCCTGCATACTCTGCGCCAGAAACTATCTCTCAAATAATGTCTGATGTGTGAAGCCGAATACCCTGATCTGGGATTCAGCTACCAGCACCTTCGTGGCACCAGCACAATGCCTTGAGAAGACTGTCTTAGAACAGAGGCTGGACAGAGTCAAAGAATAAAGTAGGTATTTATTAAAAGGCCTCAATGGATACACCTTGGGCAGCACAAGAGCCTAGCCAGGGCTACACCCAAGATGGACCCAAAATGATCAGAAAATGGATGACTGATCACAAGGTCTCACACTTTAATAAGTTCTGGTCCATTTGCATATTGGAGGTAATTGTCCAGTTATAGCTTTAAGTTATGAAGTCCCATCCTTCTTGTTTTTCTCTCTTCAGTCCACTGTCGTTCATACTCTTGGGCCTGAAATTTGAATCATTCGTCCTTGGTCCCCAGCTAGACAAGGAATTGTTTTGTCTTCCTACTTTGTGAAGAGAACTTACCCTCCCCTAATATAAAGTGCAGAACTACACACTAAAGCAATGCAGAATCTAAAAATTATAAAAGCTAAAACCTGAGGCATCAAGCATTACTTGCACTCAAAGGACTACCCTAGGTCTGAGTAGGCCAACCCAGTGTTCAGCCACTGTGCACAGCTCCTTGGACGTTGGCAAATCATGGCACCACTGGGCTTGTCTAGAATCTAAAGGACCAGGGGAGTTACAGAAGAGGACCATGCATTTCTAAGCATTGTCTGTAGCAAGGCCAAGAGGATGGAGCCAAGCTTTTCTCAGTGGTGCCAAGGAATAGAACAGGAGGTAACAGGCAAAAACAGATGCACAGGAAGTTCCACCTAAACATAAGGAAGAACTTCTTTACTGTGCCTTGAACAGATTGCCCAGAGAGGATTTGGAGCCTCCCTCACTGGAGGCAGCCAAGAACCATGTGGATGCAATCCCGTGCCCGGTAGTCTAGAACAACCCTGCTTGACCAGGGAGATAGAAGCACATGACCCACTCGGTTCAAACTTACTCATTCCATGATTTTGTAAATAGAAGGGAAGGAAAAGCTGAAGTAAACAAAATGGTTAATCTCTATATTGGCACATCAGCTTATATGTGCAGCACTTCTTATCTTCCAAAAAATTTCAGAAAATTCAGAAATTACGTACAGAAAATATAATTTTAAGAAGAAATAGCTGCATGTTATCATTCTAGATGTTCAAAGAATACTTAATGTATGAAAGTATTTCAGGTGATGACCACAGCATTTTAACATATCGCAGTTAAACCATTTTTTTATTATCTCAGACTCTACTTTAAAATACTGGAGTACTTTAAAGCACTTGTTCCCAATGTATTACATTTATGGAACTGCAGTATTTCTATAATATTATGCTGCTTCTTTGAGTGACACATGTTTTACACGAGGATGGAATTTAAGCAAATGGAAGGATTTGTATATTACACGTGGTGTGTAGTTGGTGCCTTGCCTGCCTTTCTGAAAAGGAAAGATTAAAGCAGGAAACTTCAACTAATTTCATTCATAATAAAAACTGCATAGAAGAAAACATTTTGTCTCAATTGATTACAAAAGCCTATTTAATGAAATGCATATTTTTGAAGACTCAGAGCTACTGTAATATTTGCACTATTATTTAAGAACCATTAAGTACAATTGTGACAGTAACGCTATTAAACGTTTTACAGTGTGCTCAGTGCAGGTTTATTTTCCACATCAACTTTCACTCTTTTACAATATTGTTCTAATAATTCAACATCTAAGCAATGCCTCACTTCAACAGATTAAGGTTAGCAGGACATTTTTCTGGAAAGGGATAAAAAACTGTTTTCTGGCAAAAAGCCTACCTCATCTACATGAATGGTCGTTTAAAGTAATTTGCTGTCTCTAGGTCTCTCTAACCTTGCAAGGAAAATTTTAAGTGTTTCAGAGGCAAATTTACATAAAGGCAATAAAAGTTTCAAACCTTGGATTTGTACTTCCCAAAGTACCTTTTTGCCATTAACATTTGGGTTTAATGGCAATAAGAAATGGGGCCTTTCTAGCTATTTGTTGTAACAGCATCTCCTTGCAGTTCTTTAGATGAAAATATTAATTAGCTAAATGAAGTCAGAATATGAAAGTGACTTAAAGGCAAGAAGGAAAAATCTTGGTCAGGGAGTGGAAAACATCTCCCAGAGCGGCTCTGTTCAGGAGCTGATGCAGAATTCATAGCTAGCTGTACCATGAGGGTACCATGCTACTCCTTGGAGCTGATGTGATGCAGTTTTGATCCCAGGCAAATGTATGGCTGTCAAAGGTTCAGAACATCATTTGACAGCTAGAGGCATGCTGTTATGAATTTTTGATAAATAAATTGCCTTGGTAAACTCTGTAAATCATATCACATTTCCAAGTGTATAGCTGGTCATAAAGTTTAGATCTAGGTTTTTGACCTTTGATGCCTGCCTTTCTCAAACCTTTCTGACGGAAATGGCCTTCAACTACAATCAGGATCTAAATCTTCCCCAAATTTATGGTTGTTCAGTTATGCCAGTCAATCAAAGTATTTTCTGTTTAAAACCAAAATAATTTTAGGCTATATATTGCGTCCTGACATTTGGCCAGAGAAAGGGAAAAAAGCCTAAGTACTGGTACATTGGTGTCTACACTAGTTCCGGTGGCAGGAAGTATTGAACAAAATATATTTCCCACTGTGAAGGAATGCATTTCAGTGCAAAGCTAAATGCTTTTTCATTTGGCCTGTTACGATGGCAAACTTTAACAAGCATACCAAGGACAGAGTGGAAAGAACAGGATAACTTCTGGTGAGAAAGGAATATTAAAAAAAAAACTCAATTCTTAAACAAGTAAACAGTAATTTAAGGAAGTGCAATTCATTAATAAGAACAATTAGCACCTTTGGGATGGCTACCCAGCAATTCTCTATGTTAAAACTCCAGATGACAAAATATTCTTGATTCATATTACAAGCTTGATTCATGCTACATGTTAAGTTCCTATACACTGGTAATTCTGGCACCTAAACCATAAGATAATCCATATCAATTGACCAAAAATCACTAAAACTCTACACATAATTAAAAAAAGAGTTATTTCTGTTAAGATACTTAGCATTACTCAATAATCCTCCCAAGAGTTCATTTCAGTCACTTTATCCTTGCAAATCCAAAAGATTATTTAAGGTTTCTTTCTGCCATTTTCAAACACGTCCATTGTGTGTTCCTGCTCTAGCATGACACTGAGAGCATTTTTAAAAATTAATCCTATAAAATAGCATTACCCCATGTAAGAAAGTTTTAAAACATGCAAAATACTTTAGAAAAAAAATATGAGTCTTCAAAAGCTGAAAAATAAATTTGTTAGATCTTAGACTGAAAATTTCCCATGATGCATATAAGAGAAACACAAATTATCTTTTTGGTTTTTTTCCTTTCTCTCAAAAAATTTAAGATTTAACAAAAGCTACCCTGAAATCAAAGACAAAATTTGTGATTTTTTAGAGGGATGCAATCCTTAACACTACTATGTTTTACACTTAATAGAAAATATCCATAAAAATCCCAAATCTACAGGGTGAGAGTGGGAGATCTTAAACTTGAAACTATGAATTATAAATAATTTTGGTTTTGATGTTCAGTGGTTACCAGTGAAAGTAATATGACAGCAATTTTCTAAACGTAGTGTGGATAACTATTAGAGTAAGTTATGCTTTAAAAGACAACATTTAATCAAATTTACTTCTGTTTTACTTTCTACAAACTTTTCATGGCTCAATCTTACTTTAAAAGTCTGGTGAACAAAATGAACAATGAACAAACAACAAAACATATGACAAACCTGCCTTTATGGTGAGTTCTGTCAAGAATCTCAAGAATAATAACAAATAAACTTCCTTGGCTTTAAAATGCAGTGTGTGTATCTTGCTGGTCATTATCAGCCTTTGCTGAGATGCAGATTCATTCTAGCACCAAAAAAACAGAGCAAATAATTGCCTAGGTAGGAAAGATGAAATGTCTAGCCTTTTTTTTTAAATAAATTTCCCCCCCCTAAATTGCCATGAAAAGCAGGTAAGGGAAACAGGATATCAGGATTCCAAACAGAGAATGGACGTTTCTAAGACAAGAAATTTAGAAAAGTTTTTGCATACATAAGGACTTTTTTCCCTAAGTTACCTCAAAAGTTTCCTCTTTTCTCCCAAGCACTAATCACTCTAATGGTGCCTACAAACCCTCCTACAGCCTCAGACCGCCACAACTACAATAAAAATATTTGAAGAAAAAAAGAAATTAACACAGAATGAAAAATTGATTTTGAGATTTTCAGACACTTAGCTTTTTCCCCTTCTTTTCAACTAGTTCTTTCCCCTTCTTTTCACTAATTCTTATTACGGGCTTTTCACTTGGCAGCTGGTACTTCAGTGAAGTACTAGAAAATACTCCTGGCTCCCCAGTGTGATTTCACAGCTGTCAACTGAAGAAAAAGAATATTTGCCCATTTTGTCAAAAATCCTAAACTTTTTTACGATTAAGAATATTATGGAACCCTTTCATAGTTTCCTTTTTCAATCTTCTTCTCTCTACAGCCTTCCTCTGCCTGATCTTGTTTCTTTTTCTTATTTATTTGCCTCTTAATTTATAATAATCTGTTTTCTTATCGTCTGTCATTTTCTGCTTTTTGTTTATTTTTTGGTTTCTAGTAATTCATCTTCCTTCCTTCCAGCCCTCAGTTCTGCAGGGAGATAAGATACATATGAATATACAGAGAAAAATTTTGGTTTCATTGAAGTTGATAACACAGCTCTCACTGACATCAGCAGAGACAGGATTTTATTTGTATACTGATATTTGATATGACTGTTTGTTTTTCACATGGATTTTTGATAAATAAGTTACTTCAGAAAAGTTTAACTATATCTCCTATTCACAATGGTAAAAATTATATATCCAAACATAATATGACACATCTCTGAATGCACTATCCTTTAGAAATTACATTCCTCAAAAGTTTTAGAGCTGTAACTGCTTTTGTCCTTCCCTGAAAGGGACCTCCTCTCTCATGTGCTCTCTTCCTTCTCCTGCATCCAGTTAGGAAACAACAAACTCCAGCCCTAATTCCAGGCTGCTGAAGGGGATGCTATACAGAGAGTTCATAACCAAAAAGCCATTAGAAAATTGTTTTCTCTAGACTTGTACCACCATCCCACAGCCCCAGGCATTTTTGCCAGTTTTTCTTTGCCTTTTTATAGTTAGCTATCCAATATTTATAATTTTCGTTGCTAAATGCTTTTCTTTATGAGTTTATAAATACATTTCACATTAGAGTCCAATCTCACTCATTAAAATTTAAGTCACTACATACTTCCCTCATCATTTGCACTACTCTAGGTTCCTGCCATTGAAACAGTGCAGCCTTTGGAATTTTCTTTTGCAATGTTACCAACAGAACCCTTTTAACTACTCTGTCCTTTTGCCACCTTTCTTCTGGCAGTAATACCCCAGCACGGATGGCACGAAACACTCGTCCTTACAGATTGCTGCTTCATTCAAACAGCTGCTCCTCCTGCACTAAATAGAAGGTGGATGAGAGAAAAAGACTTCGTGAAGCCATATTTCAGGATGAATGTTTTTATGGCTTTAGCGTTGCTTACAAATCAATTCCTGTGAGTTGGGCCACCATTAGCAGCTTTTAAGACTGCCTGGAGCTGCCATTCACTGCTGCTTTGACACGTTAATGCATTAATGGTAAGTGCAGGCTGACATAACTTCTCTGAAGTACTATTACAGTAATTACCAGGAGTCTTCGATGTGACATGCAAACTTAAGAAAGGTGACAAAACTGTATGTAGATACTCATACACTCTTAAAGCATTCATTCAACACTGACAGTTCGTAATTAAGGAACTACAAAAACATTGAGGCAAGGACTGTCTGCTATGTACAGTGTCAGAGAAAACAAGCGTGAATGAAAAAGGCAATTATGTGAAAATGATGGCTGGTGCTATCAAACAATTCCATTTCAGTGAAAAGAGGTTAGATAATCAGGGTAGAAAGTACTCCGTTGGCTCACTTCAGTTCTTCCATAGAGAAAAATGTTAAAATCTCATTAGTGCTTTGTAAAATGATGCAAATTTAGGAGGCAGCAGATGGTGATAATGAAACCTGAGTCTGTATTTAGAACCTTTGAAACTTGGAACAAAATGCATTTCTGGATTTCTTCAATTACCACAGATGTGGCCTAAAGTAAATTAGTGAGATCATGGAACATTATCTGGAAAAGAGGTCTTTACCATTACAAATCATTTTACTGTATTCTTTCTCAATCAGGTTTCTTTTTCCTAAGATAAGCATTACTCTGAAATACAAATTAAGAACACTGAAAATTACCTCCTTCCATCTCAAAACCACTCTTTCATCTCCCACGTGTATCGTTTCACAAACTGGTTCAGTAGATCAAGTACTTTAATATCAAAAGTTCTCAGCTGTCCTTCTTTCACTTGCAACTAGTGACAATTCACTGCCTCATGGTCTGTTGACTGAAGTGCTCTATAGGAATAATTCCTTGGAAACCTCTTTGTGATGTTGTGCGGCAGGCGGGATTACTTGGAGCAAACATGAGCTTTTGGCTCGAAGCTGCTCTGGTATCCTTGGGATCCTCAAGGCTTTACTGAACATTTAAACATCACACCTAAGATGATGAAATCACTATTCTTAGAGAGACATGGCCTCATAAAATTTCTGTAGGTCTTTTGGTAGACGTGTGAAAATAAATGTACAACCATGCAAACTGAATTCAAAAAAATTAAAGCTTCTGAAGGCCATTCGATACATTTGACGCTACTCAAGGGGACTGGGGGTTTTGCGCATATAAGGAGGTGAAGAGTGGAATTACTTTTTCACAAGGTTTATTTTATGTTATTGAAACTCCTCCTTTCCTGCCAAAAACCCAGCTTGAACAGACTATTATTTCCTTCACATCCCAGTCTGCAGATGTCAGGTCAAGAAATACCCTTCCTTAAACTCATATTTGATACTTGTATTATAACCACGTTAGCATGTAAAGAGTTAACTCTTTTAGGAAAACAAATTTTCAGATCACCGTACCTAAAGCTAAATCAATGTTTTGCAAGAACAAGAACTGATTAAGGACATCAACATTTGGATGTTAATTGTCTACAACCATAAACTATTTCTATATTTAGCCAAAGATACATTTTAAATCACTGCAGTTTATTTTATAATCTGAAATGAACAGCAAGAATATGGGTGATATTTTAACTGATTCATAAATATTTAAAAGTCTGCTGATTTTCAATCATCTTTCTGCAATCTCTTTTTCATAAATACTCAATATAGTGACAGGCTATTTTCAGCAAAATAGCACAATTCTCATTCTACTAGGGAAAAAACCTTAAAATAACAGAAAATCTTTAAGACTAGGAAGTTCCTTAGCATGATTTATTACCTAAAAAGTACTAATATATTTCAAAAACAAGCTAAACCTGTGTTTCTGTTGCTTGTATTCAGAAATTCTAGTTTCCAGCTTGCCAGTTTGATATATGGTTCTTCACATGTCTCAAGTTTTTTACTGTTGTCATAAATACATAGCTGATTTGACATTAATAATTATTTTTATTCTTCCCAGTCAAGAGCATTAGAACTCAAATAATAAATATATAATACTCAATAAATAATAAACTTCTTGAAAAAAAAAACCCAGAGGGCCTTTTGGTGGGAAAAAAAAGTTTGCTCTGCTCTTTCTACAGCATACAGAAATTTTAGGTTCAAATGTAAACTAACCTCATAGACAAAAATTTGATTTTGGCTCTTCACTCACTGAACATACTTTCTTAACTTCTGTGCAATAACCAACTTGTAATCCTGTCAGAAGGCCCATAAACAAAGTTGCTTTCAAGAAATTTAATAACTGAATATCATAAACATACACTTTTCACAGCCCTACTGTTTCCCAGAACTAAACCAGCAGAAGTAAAAGCCTGTAAAGTGCTCTTTCCAACATCATTTAAAACATTTAAAATAAAATTCTTCAGATGACGTAATTCTGTGATGACAAAGACTCATATAATAGAGAGTTAGTAATTATATTTATGTACACCAATAGCAACTCAATAGTTGTTCCTAAAAAAAACCTCAAAGTTCCTTTGGAAACAAAGCGTATTTTCAGGACAAGTGAAAAACAAGTACCCAAAACAAGACAACACTTGGTTACCCCAAACTAACTTGCTTTCCCAAGAGTCACAACTGAAGGAGACCTTAAAGTTACTTTATTACACCACTTTATTTAGAAATGGTAACTTCCTTCTGTATAAGAAAAGGATATAGACTGAAAATTATGTATAGCTCTGTACAACACAGAGAAGAATTAACTACTTTCTTAACATGGATCCCTTTAATATGAAGATTTAGGTTAAAACATATCCAATTTGTGGGGGAAAGATAGCTATGAAGTGTCATGCTAACATGGTTTGATTGTTTTTTTTTTAGAGCAGGAAGAAGACAAGGAAATCCATCAGAAATACAGATGTTATATCTAAGTTCAGTTGAATGAGTTCAAGTTAGACAATCCAAAATTAAACAAAAACCTTTGAATTATACAGCACTGCAATACATCAAAATGAACAGCATTGCTAGAAAGTACACACATTGTGTTCAATTAAACACAAAGTAATTCCAGCATGTCAGATGAGAATAAACAAATATAGAAACAGCTATTAAAGATTTACACATGCATCTTATGCTGTAGATTATGACCAAGGAGTGCAATGTTAGGGAACAGATAATCACAAATACTTTACTTCTGTAGTGAGCTTTTTCAAGTATGTTTAAATGTAAGAAACAACATTGCATGGAGGTGGATAATGTTGAAAACAGCTTTAGAAAATCTAATAAGAAAATCTAAAAAGTGTTACTAGATTATTTATCTATTTCCACATGAATAAAAAAGAGTTTTGACCCTACATATTTAAGAAAGATTCAGATGTATCACTTCTGAGGTTAGTACAAATTCTTTCGTAGAGTTTTCTCTCTGTCAACAATAACAATTTCTTTTTAATGCAATTTAGGAATGGTATTGTAATGTGTTTTTTCTATAGTACATCATTAATCTTCATAGCAGTCAAGATGTGTGCTGGGCTCCAGACTAGGGAAAGCTAAGATTTATGAACTATAAAAAGGTAAACATGTTTTTTAATTTTCAAATTATGAATTCTGACATCACAGAACATAAAACCTTTGACATAAAAATCCATCTATCAGGATCTAATCTAAAATCAGACATAAGACAGTAGAAGGAATTATTTGCTCCATTTCTAGCAATCCTTTATTTCACAAGAATAAATCTCAAATCAGTACAAATGACTAGGAAAAACCTAAAGCCACTAGTAAAGAATCTCCAGGAAAAAACAAGGAAAGGATGTACTTCAGAGTTTCTTTGTATAAAGTAAACATAAGAACCTTGAACAATACTTTGTCTGTCTGGAAATCTCTGCAGGAGCAAGACATTTATACAGTACCTAATGTACTGCTTTCCTCTTTCATAAAGACTTCATAAGTCCAGAGAAAAATAAACAGAATGACTGAAACAACGGCCTTGGAGAAACAAGCAAATAGAGCTCATTTCATATGCAAAAACAATAATGAGGAAAGATCAGTTGCTGCAGTTCTAATAACAAACAACAGATGGTTCATAACAGAAACTTAAATAACACTGTGTGCTTCAGGTGAGCAATCCACACCATGGACTGGAATGTTTTCTGCCACTCCCCCAGATTTTCATTTTACTCTGGAAGTGTAAAAGAAGTGCCACCGGACCCTGGTTTTCCCCACAGTATTTTCTTGCTGCACATGGGCACTGCTGTGATGCAGAATAACTGGAATGGCCCCCAAGACTCCCTCCTTTCTCAGCCAACACACATATGGAAACAGTTTCTGGCACCAAAAGCTAATAAAATAACAAAACTAACTTTGGAAATGGCTGTGCTGGATACAGTCTCAGGTTTTAGTTAACAAAATTCACATATCTGCACCTTTCCGTATGATCATTGTACTGAAATACTCCTCAGCAGGATTTGAGAATAGGGGAGTTTTTGCTTCAGGTTTCTGGCAAGAGCAAATAATTTTTTTCACTGTGGAAGATTTTCTGCCACAATCCTCCCCTGCCTAAATTTTACCCCATACCTACAAGTAAGACAATGTTATCTCAGTCCTCATATTTGATTCATTGTTGATCCCATGCAAATATAATGTTCACTACAGCAGCAGCTGGTTTTTCATATTAGAAAATGAGGAAGAAGAGGTTTTCCACCAAACTTGAGGTGGATAATAGAGTTTTGCCTTATGTCTAAAAGCAGTTAAACAAATTAACTAACTATATCTTTAGAAAAAGCAACTCTATGCACATTTTTTTTAAAATCTTTCAGGTTTCACATTCCAAAGCCTTGATTTAACTTGAAACAAATCTGAAAGTGGCCAGAGAAACAAAGGACATCGTTTGGACTAAGGGACAAGCGTGATGCGCTATTTCCTTCAAACACATTGGGGTTTATATCATATTTAAAATAATAAATCATAGTACTATTTTTTATGAATATATGAAGCAATTACAAGATTCATAATATCAAAACATACCTCCTCTAGCTGAAGTGCCACCACAGGAACCAAATACATATGACTGTGGTATAACTGCGATTAAGGCAACCACTGAAAAAGCTCAGATTTGGCAATCTGCCTACATGTTTGTGACCATCCACTTCCACCTTTACCCATTCCTAAGCACAGGGTGGCCACAGCAACCTGGCCCCAATCTCTGAGAATCCTGAGTCTTAAGTAGAATTAGTGGCAGTTTTCGTGTGACACTAAAATACCCCAAGGCATCAGTAGTTTAGCTTCTGCACTAGCTCCAGTAGCTTATACTTTAAAGTAAATTAAATGGGTAATTTTAGACACTCAAAATTCATCTGATTTTGCAAAGCAGCTTGCACAGCTACATTGGACTTTACTGATCTGTGATAACAACCTTTATCATTGTAGCCCAATAGATGGAATAAATTGAAACAAAGATTGCTAAACAAAGGCTCCAGAATACCCAGCGTATATTTCTACATTTAAGTTCAGCTATTTGATAAAGATTTCTAACTTTTATCTTTGCACATTCTTGATTACAAAGGCACCTCTTCCAGCTCCATGTGAAGTATCAGTTTATAGAAAAGCTAGAGTTGCTTAAGAGTAGAAAATACATTCAAAATGAAGATAAAGTCAAAGATGCATAAACAGGCAGGGAGAGAACTGCAAAATAGCTTCCTAGCTGTAGGTTGTAGTTCACTTGTATGTTTAAGAAGAACCAAAAAAAACTGTGTTCCAATCAACCTGTTTATGATTTCAAAAGTGAAATACCGAATAAGTTACAGATATGTGATTACTATTCAAAACACAAAACAAGTACCTGTATATACAAATGAAACACCAAATGTTGAAGTCACTTGCAAGAACCTGAGGACATAAAAACTCACTTTTTTTTTTGTCATGCACCTGAATACATGTACAGTGACAGGCATTAACTGATCTGTGTCTACTGCTCATGAAAACCATGAAACTAACTTAAATTCAACAGAGATGCAAATTACATCTTTGGGACCAAAGCATCACCCTGTCTGTTCAGAAAAAAACCTATGAACATTATTTCTCTAAGTCAGAAAAAATGGTGTTTTGTGACTGAGCATGGAAAACATAACTTGAGAATGCATTCGAAGTATGGGAAATTTTAAAAATTTCATGCAATTGTATTCCAAGAGATTCTGAAAACCAGATGGAAACAAACACATAAGTGATTGTCCTGAACAATTTTTTTTCTATTTACGCTATGCCAAGGAGATAAACATTTTATTTCTTTTGGAGGAAAGTAACCTCTAAGAGTTGTAAATGAAATGGAAGTTACCTGTCACTTTACATGCCAAATGTATCTGTTAATTGCCACATACTGGAGGCCTGCGAGTCTCCCAGGGCCATGCCCTGGATGGATACACCATAGGCTCTGGGCATTCCTCACAAGTTAGGGTGAGAAGAAAGGAATGATGGGAGCAGTTAAGCAGATTAAGTTATTCCATATAAGGTTGTGTTATGAATCTTGCTTTCTGATTGGTTAGTCTTGTGTTCTATATAAGGTCTGATTTCTGTTTCTCTTTGGTCATTGGTTCCCTGCCTCTATATAAGTTTGTGCTTGCCTCATTCTATAGTTTTCTGGAGTAGCTCCCTACAGTGTACAGTTTCTGTTTTCAGTGTGCATTTATTGTTAGCGCCTTTTATTTTTCTTTATTAAACTTTGATTTTTGAGCACTCCCATCATACTCATCCCTATTTTGTTTACTGCCATGCTCCCAGCCAATCCAGTCCCAGGACTGGGCCCCTGCCATCAATGAGGGTTCATCCAGCACACGTGACACAACATCACATAGTCAAGCTTTTCCAGAAGACCCAAAATATTTAATGTTTTCTAGGCCTCTTTGTTATGCTGAAGGTGCCTTTGATCACAGCTGTCATATGCTCATACCATTCCTGCATAGCAGAGGATAATCCTTAAGCCCTGCATGCCTATAACTGGGTCTCTTTCTGGAGGTCATAATGGACAAGTGACAAGCCTGTGACAGCAGACAGGCTATGCTGAGCACTGGGCTCCACAGCATGAGCAGCTCAGGGCACATAGAGAAAGCACAGTACTTATAAAATTGCCACCTACAGACAGAAGCAGCTCAGAATGAATTTAGGAATATTCTGAGTTGCACAGTGACCCTGAGCAAAGATTATGCAGGACTGCAATTATGATATTAGCTGCTTTCTTTTCAGACAGGCAGTCTTTAGATACCTCAATCCTTCAGCAGCTCCGAGAGCTGTATGTGAGGTCTGCTATGATTACCCTGCCTTTGATTAAAAGAAGGAGATGAAGTTACTCAAGTCCTAATTATTTTTTAAAGGGTTTTTTTGGGGAATCTTTTCAAAGGTCATTAACATATTTTCTCAGTATTGGACATGCCAATTAGAGAGACTATTTCAATAGTTAATCAACCAGTGTAAAATAGTAATGAATAAAATTCACATACTTCCACATAGACTTTTGTAACAGCATTTAATTAAGCTTTTAGTGACTTGAAACACTTCAGTTGATTCCTTTCATAAGAGTAAAGTTCATTCATTTTAAATTCTTATGTAAGTGTTCTTCTTAGAAATGTCACTTTAAAACATTATTTCTACTAGTAATTGTTTACACTTTATTTGAAATCAGAACAGGTTTTGTTCCATAGCATGTCAAGAGGTCTAGGTAGCCTTATGGGGTTTTTCCTAACAAAATATTAATGGATATGTTACATGAAAGTTGTAACTTAATTCCCTGAATAGATGCAAAAAAACACGCCTCTTCTGGTATTAAAGTGTTGCCAAACCTACAAGAAAGGTTTTCCTGTAGCTTCATAAAAGACTTGTGTTTGAACTTATTTAAAAAAAAACTTATTTGGAGAAACTCAAAAGATTCAGATAAAAACATTAGATTTTTGACGTTTCTTACTTCTACTTGGATAAAAATCTCTTTATTATAATGGGAATTTCTGAGTAAACACTGCAAGAAGTAATTCTTTATTAAAAAAGTACATTATATGATTAATGAGATTTCTAACTGTGGAATTAAGAAGCTCTATGTGTAAGAAAATGTTTCTGGATTTAATGAAACTGAAGTTTCTTCAATTTTATATTCTACAAATTGCGTGAAAATTCCACATATTCATGTTACAGTAGTACTCTTATTAAAGGTGTTCTTTTAGTCAATTCTGGGGAGCAAAAAAAACCCCAGCTTTTGACTCAAGAAGACAAGTATACACAGGAAAATACTTAAGCAGCAGCTTTAGACTACAAATAAGCAACAATATATTCATAACAGAAAATGTTCCCATTGACCTATATGTTTTTTAAACTAAATAAATATAGTTTAATTTCATCCCTGAAATATATTCCTTTTCCCAAAATTTAGCTGAGAATTAACAATCCCTGTACCTGTGGAACTGAGTACAGTACAAATCAGAAATCTGTAGGTCCTTTCTACACGTCCTTATACAAATGAATGGGCCAGCATGCAAAGAATGTAACTTGCATATTCACTGTATTTCTCAGCTGCTGAAAATATTATCTAAAACATTTCAGGAGTCTCTATAAAATACCAAAATAGTCTGAAAAAGAATGTCTGTTACCAGTTAGGAGGCATTAAAAGAAAAAATTTGTTACAAATTAGGAGGCATTAAAAGAAAAAGTTTCTGTCACATTATCAAGACTGTTTTGTGCTGTATCTAAGTCATCTGGCAGCCAAGCACAGATGAAGAGCACACACTTCTCTGCACATGGATGTGCACAATGGCACAGGGATGTGTATAGCTTCTGGGAGATTCCCATGTCACTCCCTATTTGCCATTTACATGAAGCTAATTACCAATTCTGATATTGGAGAAATCATTAAGCATATGGTAAATTGAAGGCATGACAGCATTATTTCATAGAAGCTACAATTCTGCTAAAATCTATATGACTAGCTTTTAAGAAGAAAACCATTATTTATAATCCTGAAAAAAACCCATTAATATTTATGACATCATAAATCTCCATAGAAGCCAGTGCCTACTTACAGAGGTAAAAGAATTATAGGTTGTTAGGAAGTCTAATTGTTTTGCCAAAATTCCATGGAATGCATATTGCAGTCCTAAGTCATCAGCCTCATCTTCATCAGTGCATCATAAATGCCACTACATAATTTATGTATTCCAATATGCCAAGTCACATTAAGTTTTGTATGTCAGAGAAATATTTTGGGAAGAACAGTGAAAGGACTGAATTACAGATTGATACTCACTTCAAAGGTTCTGCTAATTTTTAAGAACTTTAAACTATGCCATTGCTCACAAAAGTTTAGTAATTTGGTAAATATCCTGTGAACAGAAAAAGTGCATTTTCTCTGCCAGGTTAAATACCAGCCAAGCACAACCAAGGGGAGGCTATTATAAAACACCATCCACTTCACTGATTTGTATTCTTCAGGTAAAATTGTGACCTCTGTGTCAAGCTGCCCCATGAACATAATAATTCTACAAAGGATTCCTCTGAGCAACAAGCAAAAGTATTGTAACACCTAAAGATACTATCTGGTAAAAGCCAAACAATCATGGTAATTAGACACCAAATCTACCTGTGGAAGTTGAAGGACAGTTTAAAAAAACATACAAAAGTCTGACAGAGACAAACTTGAATTCAATTACTATGCTTCTTAAGTATTTGCTTGAAAAGAATATATTTGAAACACACATAATTCTCCTGAAACTGATGATAAAAAAGTTATAAACACAAAATACAGCAAAGGAAAACCTCTAAAATCTACCCATATTGCCTACTCTCATTATTTTTTTTTATAATGTGCTGGCTACCACTACAAATGCTTCATGTAACAACTGCACAAATCTCAAGCAAGTCAAAATATAAAAATGTCCAAGAGATTAAAAACTAAAAAATATGACTATTTGTTTTATTATACTAATTAACTAGAGGAAATAATAAAAACAATTAGAGGAAATTAATTAGACATATTCAAAAAAGTTATTTTACCCCATAAAACTAAGAACTAGTAGCAATTAGGAGCTGATATTTGCACAAATAACCATGACCCAGAAAACAATATCAAATTTTGTCAGACTTGTTACCAATCTGGCTAAATTTCATACAGAAAATCATCTATAGATAATGAGCAAGAACGTGAGCGGTTTTCTTTTCAGAATTTAATCCTACTCTACAGAAAAAAATTACTCTGCTGGAAGAAAGAGTACAAGTTAGTACACCAGTAAAGTAAAAGAATAAAACTTAATAGCTTTTATCAAATGGATAGGTATTTTTGGTATGAGTGGAAATTGTGTCAAAAAACGCAATATACAGGAAGGAAAATGGAGACTGCAATTGCCTTAATATAACATATCAGTGGTGTATCTAGTTCGGCGTTTTATCTTCAGAAACATGCATAAAAAATGCTTAATGAAGCAAACTAGACATGCATAAATCATCAGCTGCCTTCAGCAAATGCCTTATGAACTCAGAGACGGCTTTACATTAGTATTTAAAATAGGCCAACCACAGACCATCTCAAATTATTCTTAGAGGAAAAAAAAAGTGTGTTTAAATCTACAATTATCTTTCCTGCAAATTTTATTTTGTGTTTTTGGTGTGGGTGGGCAGGGACAGAAGTCATTCCCTATCACTCCTGGGTCGTACACATTGATGCAGAATAATATATTCTGTCAGCCTATTTTTTAAGAACTTGTCTTGTGATAATTTAGAAACATAATGAATTACAGATGTAGGGCTACAGCAGGTTTGCCTGAATTGCTTGTTCTTGAAGATTACTGTGATTTTTTATTTTACATTTAACTACTTCTTGTTTGTTGTAGTTCCTTATGAGCACATACATCTCTACTTTATAAAACAGAGGGAATAATTTATGAATAACCATGCAGTTAATGAATTACAATAAAATCACATTATAGGAAATAACTAAATCCTAAGATAGCAAAAGACACAGATCCAATTAAATTACTACTTCCAGTAGCATAAGAGCCAGAGGAAAGAAAAACTGCAGGACAAAAGTGATTGAAAGTTCACTCTGAGTCTAAAACCAGTCTACCAGGTCAAAGGGACAAAGAGCAGGAACAGAACAAGATGATGATTCATTAGAATCTCATATCAAAATGATGACAATCTCTGCGATGTGGTGATAAAGGCACACACCCCTCCTTCCTCATCCTCACATCCCCAGTGGCCTGGCATTGAAGGCTGCACTGAGCCTTCCACAGTGGCCTCCTTCTAAACGTGATTCGATGGGCATTTAGAGACTCATTTCTGATTAACAGGGATGCTCTTCACTTTGTGAATAATTGTTCATTTACAAATCATATTGAATAGAAGTGTCTACTTTGGCTTCAGTGAGCAAAGCATAAACATAAGGAAGAAATTCTTTGAATGACAGAAACCTAAACATTATGCCATGCACTTAATGATGGTCATCCTTTCACAGATACACTCCCTGACCACTTAACAGTGTCTCCTCTATTATCATTGTCACTCAGTTCATCCAGCATTATGTTATTGTGGCCATTCAGCTGCACAATCAGCTCATAAAAGGAGGCCATGGCCTCTTCAGGTCTATTGTAAACAGTGTCTGGTGAATGATTTGCCCCAGCTGGGGGTACTGCCCTGCTGCATGGGAAGGCAGCTTCCTTAACTCACAGACAGCTAAATTTTGATATGGCATTATTAGATGGAGTGAATGAGTTCTTTGTGAATATACCAGGAAGTCAGAAAGGAAAATAAATCTATTTTCCAAACAAATCCTTCCCTCACTAGAAATTGCCTGTACAGCACCTTTTCTGAACAAAGTAGGATTCATTCTCAAAAGAAAAATTAGGGTTCTACAGCAAGAAGTATCCAGTTGATCTCATATGCCTACTGAGTAAAAATATACGAAAAAAATACAAGACCATAGTAAAAAAAGTATGCAATCTTCTTTTATTCAGACCTAACTTTAACTGCATACTTTACAACAAAAGTCTGTGTTTGATGTTAGAGTGAAATACCACTGTTCATACGCAACTAAAGAATTCTCCTAGAAAAGATATTGTAATACAGTGCTCCAGTCCAGCTCTAAACTCCTTTAATTTATATCACTTGTGCCTGTTTTCTTTTTTTTTCCTTTCTGGATATTTCACTTACAGAAAGATTGAAAAAAAACCCAGAAACTTATTGTTTGTTACTCTGGTCGCAGTTACCAATTAGCAAGTAGTGCTGGACTTCAAACACTTCTCAAGTGCAGCAAATTATGTGATCTGCCTTGTTCTAATAATCTATATTCCCATTAAATTACAGCAATCCTTTACTGCAGGGATCACACAAAGAGAACAACAGAATTTTTTGTACATGAATGACTGCTTTGGTAACTGTAGGAATACTCAATTTCAAGTTCATCATTAAAGGAAACTCATTACTGTGAACAGTTTCTGTGCATGTCCTCAGTGTGCTTAATACCTACTGAATCCTCTCAGTTAAGAAATGAGTGAGGACGTTAAACTAAAAATTTTAAAAGCCCATTTCTTCCCCTTTTTTCTGCACCTTCAGATGCTGTAAGCATTAGAACTGGTAATGCCTGCACCCAGTTTAAGCCACCAATGAATTGTGGTTCCCCAATCATTTACTGTCAGAAGAAGTGGCAACTCTCTGGTCTCTCTTGTTTTTCAAAACTACAAAACATGAAAGAGCATCATTATGCTCAGGGAAAAACCATCACTGGCTAATGATAACAATTTGGTGGGGTTCAAGGAATAAACATGTTAGGTGATGTTTCTATGACCGAGGGGATTTTCTTCAATGCATAGATAAGCAAAGTCAGTCATAATAAGGAATGGTGAAGTTCCATGGCTTAGTGCCACAAGGACAAGAAAATTAACCATATTGAATGGGATCTTGTCATCCTAATGAGCTTCATCTAATTCCATTCTTCAGAAACCTTCATTTATCTAACTTAGAAAGAATATGTTAAACAAAAGCGCTTCACAATATTAGGGCAATTTACATCAAATGCACTAAAGAAAATTACCTAATACCATTTTCTAAACCATTTACTATTATGAACTAGGAACTAAATGAGAAAATTGCATTTTATGATTTGCAGGCTATTTAAAAAATCTCCGCACCTGAATTCACACAATCTGCATTACTTTGATTCTCCCTAAGTGGTAAATTAGGGCCTTAGTAAAGCAGAGAACCAGAAACAATACTGTGTGAATTAAATTGAAAAAATGTGTTAAGTGCCTCTAAACCTGCATGAGCAAGACAATGCTTTTGGTTTCTCCTCACACTTTGGCACCTGAGGAGGGGGAACTCACTTCTCACCTTGGTTTGGTTTATTTCCAAAGCAAACAGAAGTCAGACATGATGAAACAAAGTTGATTTTTTTGATTGCAGAACATATGTGCGGATCAACATTCAGAGATATTGTTAGCAATTTTGTTATTTGTCCGATGTTTTCATTGTATACATCAAACGTGGTTGAGTCAACTCCCATCCACTCCAAAATACTAACAAATATTTATATCATACATACTTTTTAGAAATTCATGCAGATGAAGTAAAAAAAAAAAAAAGGTAAAGCCTTCAAAAAACCATCTTTTTTTCCAGAAGGCAGTCTTTGGAGATCTACCAAAAAAGCCTCTACTAACAGATCTTTTACTCTGTAGAAAAATAATTATTTAATTTTTAAAAAGCATTTATTAATACAGAACTCACCGTGAACATTTTTACACAATCTGAGCAGTCTTTAAGATATTTCAACTACTAAAAAGTAAACCTTGTTTTAAGGTCAAGAAATGAGAGATTCAGAAGGCTTATGATTTACATTTGATATAAACCTGTGATCTGTAGTGTCTCATTTATGGGCTTTCTATCTTAATATTATATTCTTTTTCTTAAGGCCAGGAAAGAGTTTCTGTTCAATAATCATGGAAGGGCAAATGGTATTTCCAGGAATGTAAAGATTACACAAATAGCAAAATAAAGTTTTCTTCTATTATATGCTTTAGAAAAAAGTATGTTTTTATTAATTGCATTAGCAATAATAATTTTTTTTTATTTTATCATCTTTTTCTCTTCCCTTGCCTGTTCTGCTGCTTTTGCAGCATAAAATTTGTGGGATTTAATTTGTTAAATTTGACAAGGAACATGTTTAGCTATAAAAACGTCAAATAAATGCTGAATTCAGAATCCGCTTTATACAGCAACAGGAACTAAGGGCACATCAGCATGAGCTACTGTGCTAATAACAATCTGTTACAGTCATCACACTTCTTTAACTTAGAAGTTCCAGAAAGCAAATTTATTAAATTGTGTTGGTTTTGTTTTTATCTGACAGTATTTGGTCAAATGGAGTGGAGCCAAATGGCTAATGAATATCTCAGACTATGAACCTGAAATTTGTTACAGGTAACTCTTATCACGTTTACTTACACAGCAATGACTATTTTCCCTCTTCCCATGCCCCTAAAGGTCTTTGGAATGTCAGAAAAAATTGAAAAACTCTAAAGTAGCTGTATCTCAGCTAAAGAAAACAGATATACTAGGGATTTGCAGAACTTTCTAGAAAGGTTGGTACCAAAAAGAACAAGGCAAAATTACCTAATGGAATTCTGTATATCAGGTCAGGAGGAAATAGAGGCTGCTGAACTCCTTTTTCTTGCTAAACTAAGCCCTTCTTAGAAAAAAAAAAAAAACAATTACTAAATCACGCTATGTTGGGCAACAAAGATAACAAAGAAATACTGCAGACTTCACATTTTCCTGGATAGCAAGATAAACAGTTCCACAGATAGATTTCCTCTCTGTTATATAGGATCTGGATCCCATATAACTCCTAAATCTCTCCAGAGATTTGGAAAACTTACACAAAAACTGTGGAATGAAAATAAAGCGTCCTAAGTGTGCAGCTATAATAAATACACCCCTGATTACACATGGCAAGCATTCTTACAGTGTGGTACAGCAGAGAACATACACACAAAAGTCACGTGAGATTTTATGTGGGATTTATGTCAAAAAACAGTGGAGCTGCTGAAAGCATCTTAGCCATTCCTAGCTTCAATAAGTAGCATCTTTGAAGATGGAAAATAAGAGGAAAGAAAAAAAATAAGAAAAAGTGTGACTAACAAACTTTATGTTGCTATAGCAATTAGTGATATCAATAGAAATCCATTAAACATTTGCTATAAAATCTTTACACAACAAAAGTCAAATTACATCATTGTTCCTCCCCTTCTTATGCTTCTAACTACTGAAGATGAAAATATAGAGTAGCCATTACAAGTTGTTGCATCCAAGAAGTCTGATAGAACTAGTATTAAATTTGAAATCAAATTAAAACTTGAAAACTCAAGATCTTAAAAAGACAGTCAAAGGCTAAAATAAATGTAATACTTGATGTGCTTTACTGTGTACAAATAAGAGAACAAATTTTATGATAGCACATTTAGTAAGGTAGCAACAGCACGGGAACTGTGTAAAATTTTGAGGTACAAACATATTTAACAAAAAAAGAGCAAGGAAAGCAACTTTGGGAAAATGAGTCTGACATTGCAACTTATTTTTACAAACTCAAGATAAAATTGGCATGCAATTTTTCTGTTTATTTGCAGGCATTTTTTCCTGAACTATTTTACTTTTACTTTGGCCATTAATTTTTATACTGATTTTTTAAAAAACTCTTATAAAATATGTATTTAAACACTTTCATTTACATTTTAAATATCTAGAAATTGCCGCATTAATCGCTCCAAGTTTTAAAAGGGAATTAACAAGATAGCTAAAGCACTAATTATGGGTAATTCCCTCTAATGAAAAATAGTATTTCCCACATGTGCAATATACTTCTTCCAGGAGTAAAAGTCTCCTTCAACACTTTAAGATGCCTAAGGGTCAAACTGTGCTGAGTTGTTAAAGCTGGGGTAGATTACATCATATAAACTATATATTAAAATGTCTGGAAACTACTGCATGCCCAAGTGTAAAACAGTATGGGCTGCAGCAAAGGGGCACAAATACAACTCTAAAAGATGATGGATGCCTCAAGTCTGCTGTGTCACATATTCCTTCCCTATGGTGTTCTCAGAAGGTTGTCCCGGTTCAAAACTCCTGAAGTCTATCTACAGGCTTCTCAGACCACGTACTGGAAAACCTCAGGCACAGATATTTCCACTGAGCTGGGGAATGCCTCCAACAGCTTGTGACCTGCACACTGTCAAATTTGCAGCTTTCAACTCCTGCAACTGAAAGAGTTTTTATCAAAATACAATGCAAAATCACATCACACAGAATCAGGACAAGAAATTTATTTTCAAATCTCACTGATTCAAAACTTAATTAATATGTGTTAGAGGGAAGCATTTAGTCAAAGGTAACCAGGGAGAGATATATCTTATTTTTGCAAATACACTACCAACTGTTTTAATCACAGTCAGTGGTTTTGGGCTTCAAAATTCTAAGGACAAATTACTTGGATTTTTACCTCTTCTGAGAAGCATATTATTGCAAAAGCTCTCTTAGACTCTCAAATATAAGTACTCTCAAATATAAGACCAAATGCTATAGTCGGAGTATTAGAAAGCATTGCAGACAGTTGCACTTTGTTATCTTTTCCATTATACCAATGGGATACAAAACCAATGCCAAACAAAATACCAAATATCAGTTGTATACCAACTATATAATGTCAAATTCATGATTAGTGTATCTCTGATAATGTTACTGAAGCAGTTTAGCCTTCTTAAAACTTTTGAGGTGTAGACTACTTGGTGTCTAAACTGTATCAACATCAGTTGTTTCCCTTACTCATAATTATGTTCAAGTATAGAATTTAAACAATTTTATTATTCTATTATGTAAGTACAGCTAATTTGAACTTATGACCCAAGAAGTTGTTAGGGAAAATCTATTATATCTTTTCCTGAACGTAAAAGGTGAAGTTTTTCTCTGTGTTTCAGGCAAATTGTCCCAGGTCATCCTGAAGTTCAAGCCATATTGTTATAACTTCATTTTTAGCCAGTTTATTGTTGTGCTCCATCTCTATAAAAAATTCTTTGACTACCCATATTAACTATAACAATTTGAAGCTTTAATCTGCAACATTAATATCAGTGCAAGCTGTTTAAACAAACATATGCTGAAATGCTTTCAAGGCAATTCTGGCAGGAAATTTAAGTGATTTGAATACCTCTACAAGGAAAAATGCATGCAGAAATACCCAGTTAGTGACTAGGAAAAAAAAAGGGTTTCTATTCTTCTGTACCCTTCCTCTTGAAATTTCCAGAAACTAAACAGCAGATCAAAAAGCACCACAAAATCTGGAATCTAGGAAAGAGTCTGAAGGTCAGTGTATTGAGCTGTGTATGAGAACACAAATAACATAATTCTAAACCACAAATTCAACGCCACAGTGATCCCCTACAAATAGAAGTATCAAGCTCCAAAATCTCATCAGGCCTATCTAAATCGAATCTGACTAAAAAATGAAAATCACACAAAACCAGCCCCATTTTTTATTGAAGAAATTCCTCTGGCATGTAAGAAGTGGGCATCCACATCTTTTTCAATATATAAAACTCTCATCTATTATGAGCTTTTATTTCAGAGCACATTCTCCAAGTGTATTATTGGTCATGGACATTTCTACAGCTGCCTGACTTATCACTGCACTTTAGTAGGACAGATAAGTTAATAATTCTTATAAATCCTTTTATCTCCTATTGTTTCTGTAATCTTCCTCGTTATTAATTGATTTATTATCCCTTAAATGCTAGTATAAAATAGCACACATACAATATAAAACTCTTTTACATTGCACATGAGAGTTTATATATATAGTCATTGGCTTTTTTAATGAATTATGTGAATAATTTTCCATGTTATGTTATGCTGAAGTAAATATCACAGCTGAAATTCCCTTTCAAAAATGTAAATATCCAGAAGTTTAGTCTCCCTGAATGGCTCTCACTGCTGATCCAAATATCTGCATTTCCAAAGAAGTGCCTGATGCCAATACACTCCATGCTAACTGAACAACATTCACCTGTGACTATGGCCCTAGCTCTTTAAAAAATTCTTCCAGTGGTTAATTCAAAATAATTCCTCCTTTTCAAATTCATGAAGTATTTTCACAGCCTAAAGCACTGGTTTTCTCTGTGTTTGGTTTTTCATTGGATTACGCACACACCAGATACTCAGATTTCAGGACAAAGAAACCACAGTTCCTTCAGGAACATAGCACTTTTTTAACGAGGTGGCACAAACCCATTCATGAAACAGTACTTTTTGTTTCAGCAGAGCTTGGTACTAACTCACTTTCCCCATATTGATTCCTATTATATTGCTAATACAGAGCATTCATTTACTTCTACATCAGATTGAGGAACTAATTCTGTGGGAAATTAACCCAGGCAAAATGCCCAGACTTCCATTACATATGCAGAAAACATAAACGTGATTTCCATTTTTGTGGTACCTCAGCAAGAGCCCTAAATACTTCTTTACACTTTTCACCAAAGACTTAACATCAAAATGAAATGTTATTATGGGATAATATTATGACTTCATTGCTTTTATAGAACATAAATACCAAAACATTTATATACTGTGATAAATTCTAAGTGCATAAATGTATAAATGGGTACATATATCAAGTGTCATATAATTTATATAAAACTACTTTAATTAAAACTTGTCAAATGCATGACTAAACATATTTTGTAATTAAGAGTAGAACATTTTCAAGAATTTTACTTCTTTGTTTCTCAAAATCCCAATACAACAAAGTGCTACAAGGCAAAAATGGAGCCTAGCAGTGAAACAACTATTGATTTCCTCAAACCTACTCAAATGTTTAAAGATAAGCATGTGCTTAAGTGTTTTGCTGGGTCACAGCCCAACTGGCCAAACGTGCCACCATTAATCATGTTATGAAAGCAATTACTGCAAGTTTAGCTTCATTAACTTGGAATTTGAGAAAAGTCAAGATCCTATAGGAGACATTCAGTAGCCATCCCAAGGACATCCCACACTGTGCACTTCCTCCTCTTTGTATACATCCCCTTAGTCCAGCAAGAAACGCAGCTTTTTATATTTTCAATGTACATACAGTAATTATCAGCAAGGAAACAAAACTGCAGGTCAGACTTGAAGTGACAATACATTACCTCAGCAGTTACCTTTTTTTATGGACAGTACTGAAAGAGCCACATAATAAAAACAAAATATACTTCTGTATCACCCAGTGGCTAGTTTTATTTTCAATCTAATAAAACCATCAAAAATTGTGAAGACTATTCCTTAGTCCTCATAGCCTACATATGTAAAAATCATTATTTGTATGTATGACAATTGATTAAAAAAAATCAAGCTGTCTTGCTCTTAGTTAAATGATTTCACAATTTATTTCAGATCCTAAAAAATATTTTTAGATAGTACACATTTCCAAAAGAGACAATTTTTAGGTTGTAAAATGACATCAATTCATTCAAGTCTGAATGGAATTTTAATTTCTTCTAAAAATAACCCCAAAACTTTTGAAAATTCTTTTTAGAAAAATCCAAACACACAAACACCAAAAAGGCCTATAGAGAAAAATTAATTTTGCACAGTTGTACAAAGGATTCATATGGAACAGAAACTTGTTCAACCAATAACTGCAAAAATAACTGCAACATTTCATTATTTATGTCCACACTTCATTGCCTTGACAAATCATAGCTTTGACATTGAGTCCACTCATTGAAATTATGTTTTAGCCTGTTATAGAGAGGGAAAAAATGTTATTAGGCAATCACTGTACTGTCTTCCTAGGGGAATAAGTACGAAATTTTTTTTTATCTCATATATATTCATCAGCTGTAAAATAGAATAATTTTTCAGCATTGACAATGGGACATTTGATCATAATCAATAACAATAATGGTCTCTCAAGGAACATTAGAGAGACATGAACTTTGCTGATGTTAACTCTCCTACCACATTCAATTAACACTGAGTGCCACCACACCCAGATCCCCAGTGCTACGAGAAGGTCCGAAATGAGATGTACAAACGGAGACTTGACAATTGGGCTGTCAGTGCAATAAATGAGGAAAGCTGCACATTTTATTATGGTATTCATCACAGGCCACTGGCTGGGGAAAAAGCACTAAAAGTCAGCTTACAGAAAGTTAAGGGCCACAAAATAGGCACACACCAGAGGGCAACAGTATTTCCAGCAATTTAGTGCCTGAAGCATGCCTTTGCAGTGAAAGAGCTTTGATGATGAGAGAAGGAGCAAGAGATGCTGATAAGAAGTGGTAAGGTTGCGTACAAATATATAAGAGCATTTAAATAGAGAAGTTGATCAGAAAGTAGTAACTCTGGATTTCCTATCCCTGTCCCCAGTGTGTTTATGTTTTAGCAATTGGGTTAAAAAAACCAAAAATGCAAATAAAAATCCTACAAATAATTTTGAAGCAGGGCTTACAAAAACAGGATTTCCTTCCACCAGGCTGTGTTCTTATGTCCTGACCCCTTACAAATATAATCTAAAATCAGATTAAAATTTAAAAAATTACTTTCAAGATCCAAAAAACCCTGAAAATTTTAAAATATTTTATAAAAGAGGGAATTGAAGAAATGAATGAAAAATTAGGGTTAAGTTATTTACAGCGAGATTGGAACTGGAATGCTGGTTAGAACCATCTCCCTGTATTCAATTGTTTTGATATTTGTTCTTCCCTGCATCCCCTGAAAACCCTCTCTCCTGCATGCGCTACATCTCTGTGGCTGATACCACAGACAAAACACTGATCTGATGAACAAGATTTTATAGCTATAATGTTTGGGGGGGTTCTTTGGAAAGCCCAGCAGATCTGCCTCTCCACAAACCTACTTACCTCAAACACATTCAGGAGAAGTTTCTCCCTACTCTCTCCCACCCTTCTTTGGAGCTGCAATAGCTCCATGATGACCAGTAGTTACCTTCTCTGCTTGGCTGAGCTTTGCTGGGCAAGTCCCTCACCAACCAGCCAATGCCTCGACCTGAGCACCTCCATTTACCTACACTTCACGGGAATTTATACTTGTGAAAAATGGATTTCTAAAGAGTTCTTCAAACCTGACAGAAGGCTCCCACAGTCTTGTACATCTGTATGTAAACACTGAGATAAAGTGTGCAGACTTAGGAAGGTTATGGAATAGAGATGACGTTGTTGAGGGAGACATTGAACTACAAACAAGTTTTAATAAGTTTCAAAATATGGCCTTGGAAAAAGACTAGATATTTTAGAGAATTAGAACTGTGAAAGATGCATTGTAGCAGAACTATGTGGGGTAAAAATACAGGCGATTGGTGTTAGAAGTAATTGCAACATTGTGTGACAAAAGCTAACAGGCTGAAAAACATTTATAAGGTTTTGGAACCAGGAAATAGGTTGGGTTCTGATGGAATGCGTTGAGTTTTACGTCTCTTATATCTCAATCTTCATCAAGACTAATAATGGAATAAGATCTCTTAAAATGCCTCTAAGTTGCCCCGTCTCTGCAAAAGCTGGGAAAACCAACAATAATTGCTTACCTTAATAAACTAATTTTGTATCAATATCTAGAGAGATTTCTGTTGCTGTGCCATGATGGATGACTGGCTCAGCCGATTGAGATCGGACATAGCAGCAACATCAATCACTTCAGAAGGCAACAGGCCTGGGTGGATTGACCTGCAAAATGTGTTTTCAAGGGGTGCTTTAAAATGGGACATTATCAAACAGGAGACCTCAAATATGTACTTGCCCCGGCTTTCAGAGAGGAGTACGATCCCTCTGTTTCACAGAGTAAGATGAAATGTGGACTAGCAGAATACTGAGCTTTTAATGGAGAGCCCAAATACTAGTAAAAATGGTTATTTGTGACATGATGACACAACAAAAGCTCAACTCTACAAAAGATAAAAACACACGGGAAGTTTCTGTGAAGACTTATATTCTGAAATCATAGATTGAAGTTCAGCAGGAAGATAAGAAACATGAGGGGAAAAAAGAGTTCTGTAATCAAATTATTTACCCTACAATCAAACTCACCCATTCTGCAAGAAAAAAACATTAAAAATATCCTTGAAAATTTCATCTTATGTAGCCAAGAAAGATTAATATAAACTAAAATTCACTTCAGAAATATTCTTTTTTCTCAGTTAATAGCAAACTGACTGTTCATATGCTGGGATCACAATGCTTAAAAAATTAAAGAACTTGAAGTACTTTGAAAGAGAAGTACAAGTGATTTTTCTGAGTAGTCAGATATATGGGTTCTTTCCAGGAATAGATGTTTATTCTGTTTTCTTGGCTAAACTCCAGCTTTCAATAGTGACAGTGTTGTCTTCCGCAGTTTTCAAATTCTTCTATAATGCCTAAGGTAGTCTGTCCTACCACTGAGTGAGAAACGTCTGCATTGGAATGCCTAAAATCTGCTTCCCCTACCATATATATCATGTAGAGAAATTAATCAGGTTCTGTAAAACTTTCACATAGAGCAATTATTCAGTGCAGCATTTCTGAAAGGACCATAGATCTACCTCACACCTACTGCCCCTCACTCCTTTCCCAAGTTACTTGGCCCTACAAAATATGTTCCTGTTGCAGAATAAATCTACAAGGACTGGAGCCAAGGGAAGAAACTAAGGTGATCTCAAGACATACAAGGAAAAAAAAGCCAACAAAACCCACCAAGAAAACAAATTCACAAATTCCAAAGTTTGAGAAGGAATATATGATTCTGGAGAATATGTCTCTGGTCAAGGAAAGTACCAGAATATTTGATGCGCATCTCTTGATGACACTTTTTTTGAAGAAAGCAGATTTGGAGCTATACAAGGACCTTGGTTTTATCTATGCTGTGCCGCTGGCCTGTCAGATCCCTGGGCATAGTCTCAGTCATACTGAAGTAAACTTAGAATAGCTCCGTATTTTAGGTGCATTTGTATCAGGTTAAAACCAGACCCTCTAATTTGATATTCAGGGTATTAAACAGCCCATATTGTGTCTATAAGAAATCACAAGGTGGTTGAGGTTTGTAGGGACTTCTGGAACTCAGCTGGTCCAACCCATCTGCTCAAGCAGGGCCATCTAGAGCCAGCTGCCCAGGACCATGTCCCGAAGGCTTTTGGGTATCTCCAAAAATGAAGGCTCTGTTACCTCCCCAGGCAGCTTGCACCAGTGCTCAGTGACACCCAGAGAGAAAAAGTGGTTTTTTCTCAATCTTCAGATGGACTCTCCTGCATTTCAAAGTGTGCTCACTGCCTCTGCCCTGACACCAGACACCACAGAAAAGAGCTTGTCCTCTTTGCACCCTTCCTGCAGGGGTTTTTACACATGGATGGGATCCCTCCAGGAGCCTTCTCTTCTCTGGGATAAACAGTCCCAGCTCTCCCAGCCTTTCCTTATATGAGGGGTCCTGCTGTCACAGCCATCTCTCTGACCCTTGGCTAGACTCTCTTTATGATGTTCATGTCTCTTGCATTAGGGGGATCAAGAGGTGGACACAGTACCACCTAAAACAACAAAGAGCTTTTCATGTTAAAGAAACCTGTAAATTATTCCAATGATTATTCCAAACCATCAGATTTCCACCTGTCAGAGCTCATGTCTCTACCCTTTTTTCTTGCAGCACTGGGAAAATACATGCCTCATGTATGGTCTCATATTTCAATGGGACACTTTACTGATACTAGAGTGGATTTTTTGCCTTGAAGATCTCCAAAAACAATCTTTATGGTGTTAGAAATGACAGCTCAAACCATAATCAGAGCCAGATCAAGATTATTATGGCAGGCAAATATTTTAAGGTGATTTACCTGCCCTTGAAAAGGGGATATTTTGATTGGGCATTGCAAAAATCAGCGGATCTACAAATTGAATTACTGAACTTCCCAGGTGTTTGTTCTATTCACTTTCCAGGTCACCAGCTGTTGCAAGCAAAACTCAGCTTCAGAGAAAAACTCATGTTAAGTGAATTGTCTTTAAGTGCTATAACAGTATTTACTGATGGCTCTGGGAAAACACAAAAATCAGTGATAACATGGCCTGACCAAACATCTAAAACATGGGAATCAGACATTCAAACAGCTGAAGGTTCTCCTCAAATTGTCAAATTAGCAGCAGTAGTTAACACAAGGAACGTGTGGCTGATGCTCTCAGTCATACAGTTTGCTTTTAGGTAGTGCTGTGAAGAGCATTTGGACTCAGCAACCCTTGTGGGTTCCTTCCAACTTGAGCTATTCTGTGATTCTATGAAATCCAGTGGACACATTTATACATTCATAGTTTTTAACCATTTCCTGATAAATTGTCATTGAATTAATTTGCTTCCAATGTTATTTCATCATTATTATGTATTGGTTCGTGTCACATACTGGTAAATCAACATCTGACTGAAAACTCATCATTAAAACAATCAATAGTATTTAAATTATCTACATGCCAGAGAAATTTGGATAGCAATGTAGTTGAGCTCATTCTGATTCTAGATTATAAGAGTCTACCTGGGGCTTCTTGATGCTGACAGAGCATAAGTACTCACTCTGGAAGGAATCCACTCGTTCAGGGTGACAATTTGTTGCAGGTGATGCCATTCAAACAATTAAAAGACAAAAAATAATGTTCATGATATGATATTGATAGATGAGTATGTGATTAGGATAGAAAAGGAAAAAAAGTATCAAGGAAGGAAAAAATCTATAAATGCTACTGAAAAAATACATTTATTGGTGCACAGGCTTATTAATTTAAACACTAATTTTATCCAATCATTTTATAAAAAAAAATTCTGTATTTCTGGTGAATATTAATTTTACTCTAATTCTTAAATTAACTATAGTTGGCAGGACCCCATAATCCAGAAAATAATATCAAATATTTTCAGTGTATACAAAAACTCTTCTAGTAAAAGACATAGATGATACAGCTCCACTATTTGCACTACTTACTTTTATGTCAAATGCAGAACTCAAAGTGTCTATTTGATTTATTAATCTTTTAGAACTACTACTAATGCTGAAATCATTTTGGCTATTATTCCCATATGTTGATCAACAATATTGTACCTGAAGAAGCTCAAGTCATTGTCATAAAACTTGCATTATGTTAGAAATTTATTAGCAATGATTGACTGAAGAAAAGGTAGCTCAATTTTTAGCAAACAATATAATTTACTTTAAAGTACATTGAAAATATGATATCACCTTACAGTCTGGTGTTATTTTCCTTCACCTGTCATGGGTGATTATAGGAAATAAACTCCAGCCAAGCAACGCTAGTGGTTTTATATGTACTTACACTTATATGGCTATTGTATATTTTTTAATTCTTGTCATCAGAGGACGGATTGGCAGACTGGGAAAGTGAGAAACTAACATCTACTGAATTCTGACATAACCTGAATTTCTTCTCCCCCACCCCTTCTCAGATTAGTCTTAGATCCATTCAGTTTGCCAGAAAAATCATGGCTTTTTAATGTAAGCAGTCTGATTTTCAAGTCCACAAGTAATGGTATCTGATAATCTTTTCAAAACTTCTTTTGATGTATGCTAGGGGAAAAAAAAGCTAAATTTGGGCAAATTATACCTAGGATACTTTGTGGCCTTTATCTGAAAGACTGAGAAAGACATATCAGTCTGTCACTAGGTAAACATGGATAAAATTACATTATCCAGCTCTCATACACTATCAGGACTGCCGTTTTGGTTGGGTTTTTTTTGTAAGCCACTATACCTTCATTGTCTATCTGACCACACAGTGAATTCTGAGACTGTTCTTCCTCAAGAGTCACAAAGCCTGTTTTTCACACATTTCTGAATGATGTCATTAGACTCTGGATCCAACCCTGTATACTCTCATTCTTCTTGAAATGGGTCACCAAACTCATATCCATTATTAACACTATGAAGGTTTGATTTCAAGCTTATTAATGCAGAGTGCATGAAGAGGATCAAATTTCCACATCAAATTTTAGATGTAACAACTTAGTTTAAAAAAAACCCAACAAACTGCTACTCACTTCCACTAGCCTTTTTAACCATAGTATTTCTGTAAAAGCTACAAATGAACCTTAAGGAAGAGATGCTTGTTGACTGGTTGGCTGGGTTTTGGGAAGGGATGGATGAGGCTCTCTGTACTGATTGGCTATGATTGTTTTCCTCTGCAGTGAACTGTCTTTCTGAAAACAGCATCCCTTATTTCATCCTTTGCTCCTGGATGCACAAATCAGCTGTGTTGAAATACGTAGTGCACCTTATAAAATGCAAATAATTTCATGAAATTTTTAAAGGACAAACAAATGTCATTAATTTTATGCTTTCAATTAAATAACACCAAAGTATTAGGAAATATGTGGAAACAAAGACTAATTATTGTAAACTAGTGCTAAGTATTTTGAATAAAAATTGACTCAGAGGACTTCATACAGAACTTGGTCCAGGTAGTGTAAATATGAAAAGGAGAAAAAGCTTACAGTTTTCAGATTTGTTAGTAAATCATCTTGGAATGAGTATGTGGTCTGCTTTTTTAAAAAATATGGGGAGAAGAAAAGATAAATATGTAACCAGAAATGCCTTTTTTGAGAAGATTTCAGCTATTTCACACAAAGGAAATACCTGTTATTTCAAATCTATAAAGAATTCATTTTTTAGTAGGGGAATGGACTTGCCCAAAACAGAAGCATTCAGAACTCCTGCCCAGGCATACTCAGAAGACTACAGTCTCTGAGTTGGAGTAGATGGTCCTTGTAGGTCTCTTCTTACTGAAATATTCTATACTCTTCTACTCTTCAAAGAATTCAATAAAGCTGCACTGTGCCCAGACCATAAAAGATAAATATCCCTCTGTATCCTAACTAAGAAAAGAACATTTGAAACACCACCTGATTTCAATTGCTGCTACTTCTAAGTGAAAGGTAAAAATACAAACCATTTCTGACCTTCTAGTTAAAATGACATCTAAGTCTGTAAAATTTAATTTGATCAAACTTCTCCAAAAATGTGACAATTTCTTTGGGGGCTTTCAGGTTTTTTTCATACAGCTATTTCCTATAGAGACACAACAATCAATTTTAAAATGTTTAATGAAACAACATTGTTTCTTTAACCAGGAATATTCAGATTTTAGTTAGCCCTGGGATAAAACTCACTTCAGAAAAAAATTTTGATGCATTTTGTAAGTCATCAATAAGTAACCACTGGTTAGGACTCACATTTTTTGAGGATAAAATTAAGTTGCTGTCCACCACATGCTGGCCTTTTTTAGCTTCCATAAATAATTTTAAAAGTGCAATAGAAATGTTGTAAAATTAAAAATACATACCATCATTTTTCACAAAATCCTTTCCTATAATTTCAGATTTCTAAGGTGAGAATTTAATTTTCAGCTGTGTGTTAATTATTCTATGGAAAAAAATTAGCCTAAAATCTCCACTGTAGTTCCACATAATAAGAAGCAACATATTACCAACACAGTGTAGAATTACTGTAAATCCTTTTAATAGGTCCATATGAAAAGAACAAAGGCTAAAAATGTCACTTACTTTAGGAGAGATGCCACTGCTAGATGTACAACATTGGACAAGCTGTCAGAAAAAGATAAATGGGGCTCAGTTGTACCATTAACCTGTGACACTTTTGACAGTGCAAGGCTGTGCACTGTGAGAAAAGCAGAATATGTATCTTTTGACTTTTTTCCTCCCAGGTAGTAACAGAACTAAGAAAAAAGATGCAATGGTCTAAGAAAAAAGGCAAACCAGCTTTTTGCAGCTCTCAAAAATGTAGGAGCTCAAATAAAGAGAATCATGCCTTCAGGATATATGCAAATATATTCCCGATAACATGTAGAAAAGGAAAATATACTAAGCAAATTAAGTAAGTCATATTAAAATGTAGAACACTATAACTAATCTTCCATAAATTGTAACATTTCATTTCAAAACCAACAAATTACAAATTCCATACTTCCAATTTGATTTATTCTTCTCTGAAACTAGTTTTAAGTGACCAGAAAGAGAAAAAGGACTGCAGTATTATTAAATGATAATCAGTATACATAAGGCAACATTCAATCATTATGTTAGGCTCTAGTGTTGGCCCTATAAATTCCAGCAATTCTTCCTTAAGAATACTTGGCCTTACTGAAAACAAAAAAAACACTCCTACAAGTTTTTACAATTGTTTTACAGTTAATACATGCAAAGAAACAGGGAGATACATAGTGAAAAAAAAATTTAGACAGTTCATAGCGCATAGTAATACTACATTTTATTCTCTCAAACTCCTTGAAGAGTTTAATCCCATGGCGTAATAAAATTGAAATAAAATAGAAGTAAAATACCAAAAAATATGTATTATTACAAATGGCACCTTAGGAAAGGGAAATATAAGGATTGTGTGTCTCAGTTACTCTGATCTGAGTTACTGTGATGACAGGTAGAAAACCAAGTCACCTCAATTCAGTGAGCAGAAACAGCAGTCTTAGAAAGGAAATCAGTAGTCACTCCAAATACTGAAAATCTTTGATGGAGTAACTAGACTTTACAGAAATAAGAGGGTGTGCAAACTCATGATTTGATCTACCAGCCCTTTCAAAAAACATGGATTCTCCTGTTACATTCCAACAGATTGACTGGGCGATGGTCAGGAGAAGTAAAATGAAGAATAAAAGGTCAAATACTGCTGTGTGTCCAGCACAGCTTCAGAATACAAGATTGGTATTCTGCATTTGGAGTTGAGTTGCTGCAGTAAGTCATCAGTCAGATGGGTAGCACAGCTTTGATGAAGACCACAGCACTTCATCCAGCTTCTGAGCTCCAGGAGTTCAGAAGGCCTGCAAGAAGCTTTATGGAACGGAGAACAGAGGAGGAGAAAGAGTCTCATGTCACCCAAGTCAGTCCTTATTGCCAACATGACTCGCAAGGAGGGATGTTTTGGGAACAGCCCCTGCTCTCCACCTTGTCAAAGCAGGTTGGGTACATCCAGAGCACGAGATGCTGCTCTGCAATACACAACTGAAGGGCTCGTGTGAGGTTTGGCGTACTGGACATGGACCTTTGACCTTAGCCCTCCCACAAAGATACACCCTGGAGATAAATCTGGGACTGGGCTTCCTCTCTCAGACCCAGCAAACCCAGGGATGTGGGATTTCTTTAGGCTCTTGTCCATGAGGCTTTCATTGCAGGGACAAGTACCTTGACAGGTACACAGAGTTGTGAGGCAGTTGTGAAAATCAAGAGATTTCCAGATCAAAACAGCAACTAGTGATAATTCACTAAAATGGCAAAGAAATATAAGTTTCATAAACGTAGGCAATAAGAAATTACATTTTGAGACAAGAAATAGTTGAGAGACAAGTTAAGTACAGCTGCTGGACTTTGCTTTACAAAGCACTAGCAATCTCCAGACACAAGTTTGATGTGCAGAAACTCCAGGTTAAAAGGCTGAGCTGCACACTTGCACCAGCAGTGGAATATGGGAGTTTATGGGCAGTCATTTGACACCAAGCACACAGTTCACTGAAGCTGGTGGAAAGCACAGATGTGTGAAAATAAATTTACCTAAGACAGAACCACATTCTGTTAAGCAATGGGGATTTTCACAGCAAACCTGCTTTCCCTAAGTGTATGAGCCTCCAACTACATTCTGTGCCTCAAAAATACTACTGTATAAAAAACATGAAGCACTCTAAGTGCTTTACAGAATCATTAATTCAATCTTGCACATTCAAATCTGCCATATCTCTTGTGGAATAAATCTGGAGCCTGTCTGGCATTGAAACCCATGTAATCAGACCGCTTTCATTTAATTTTAGAACTTCACACAATTTTGAAACTGAAATACACTTCACACCAGAGGATATAAAAATATGTCTCATTTTTATTTTATCCTTAAAAACATCAATCCAGTCTAGGTCCAAAGAGATATGGAGAATTTTTACAATTTTTTTTTCTATATCTCAATCAGAACATATTCCAAAACAGTATCAGATTACTCTAGGACTCACTTATTGGCATTTTAAGGCTAATGCAGGCCTTACTAATCATCCTTAATAGTCTACATCACCATAGTATTCTTGGAAGTGTAAGCAAACAAAGGCACTTTAGAAATAACAGGAGGAAAAAAAAGTAGGGAAAAAATTTAGAAAAAACATTATGAACTTCAATCCAGTCTTCAAACAGGAATATCTTCCCTATTTCTGTATGGTATACTGTAAAAACAAATTGCCCAGGAAAAGATACCACAAGAGTGCCTAGGCATTTTTTCTTGTAGAAAATATTCAATGTCAGTCCCTTTTTGAGTAATACAAAAGTCCACAGTACTTTATTTTAGGAATCACATTTTGTCTATACATTAATATAATAGCTTAGTCTTATTTAAATCCTGAAAAAAGACAGCTCCTTTTTCCAGATGAGCATCTGACAATAAAAAAGACGAGCCTGATTTTTTCAAGACAAATCCTGACAAAGAGAAAACCACTGATATAGCCTTATCCATAAGGCTACCCGAGCCTGTCTAGAAAATGTAACTGCTTTGAAAATTATCCAAAATTGGAAGTGAGTCTGTAATACATTACCATCCATTATAAACCATGGAATTAAAAGTAGTACTTATATTTAAATTAATCCATGAGTATTGCAGAGAGAATTTACCCGATGTGATTAAAAATGTGTCCGGCATCTTTTTGCAAAATACAACATAGCTGACTTTTCCACAAGCAACTACCAGCTATTAACACAAAAGAAGTTTTCTGCTATGAAAAATTCATCACGTAGGATCTTTTTGCGTCCTAAATAAACATCTCTAAAGACTGCATTTAACATGCTCGTTTATTACATTATACAAGACTTATTTTTGCTTTTGTCTCTAGGAAAATGGGACCTTATTTTTTTCAAGAAATGTTCTTGGATTGACTGGCAACAGAAGACTCTTACATCCCTTTAATCTGCAGAAAAGTAACAAACTGTCTGAAACAAAATCTACATTGGTCTTCTTACTTCAGGAACACGATTTAGAGCGCTACTGTATTATACAAAGTAATAAATTCTGGGAAAGACTTCCTGGGCAATCACTTGCAGAATCATTGCTTTTAGGAGAAACAAAACACATGGGTTGTGTAGAGGGGAACAAACCTATGACTTAAAATGAGCTACACATTTTATGAAAACAGAAAGCAGGGCAACATAAATAAAAACTTTGCACTGGAAGCTTGAGATTTAGAAGAGTCCCTTTTTTTGAGTCAGATTGGGATTTTAAATTATTTTAGCTTCAAACAACGGCCTTCTGGTGGAAAATGGAGGACATAGGAATCTGAAAGGCATTTTTGGGAAGGGAAGTAAGTGTGGAAGAGAAATTTAACAGCACCTTCTTATGAACACATCTCTTCCAAGTATCCCTCAAATTAATCCAATGTCCCTTCTTTCAATGTTACAAATTATTGCTATGGAAATTTAAATCAGATCATTTTAGAATGATAAAACGGTATCACAGAGCCAAAGATCTTCAGACAGGACTGAGTTGCAGAAGCTACAAAATATTTTTATGCAAATTATTTGCAATTTGAAAAAAGAGAAAGAGAAAAAATGAATAAAGGGCACCCACACAGACTAAAGTCAAAGAGTGTCTACATCTCATGGATATTTTAAAAACACTTTTGCTCCCATGAGGTGAAACTAGAGCTAACTGGAAACCCATTGTATTTTAAGTCACTCCATATGGTGCCACTTCTCACCCATACAAGCAGCAAATATGAAGGGAAAATACTACATCAAAGCTATCACAGTGTTTTCCTCCTTACAGACTTGAGTTTCACCCAAGTGCCTAACATCTTCCTTCTAAGGAAAGAGTTTAAAGCATTCTTATCTTTTTCCACTTCATTATCCCTTTTACTACATGACTTTTTGTGTTTTAGGATGTAACTGATCATGGGAAAAGTCAGCAGATTAATATTGCAAACAAATGAAAGTCAGCTTTCAAAAGATTAAACATCCTTCAACAAGGCATCTTAAAATGAAGCACAAAAGCAAAGCGTATTTTCCTGAGTGCTTTGTACATAATGCTATGTTGTGTCAAAGAGGTAAAAATCTCTGAAGTGATTCAATCTGAAAGCAATTGGCTTTTTTCTTCTACATTCTCCTCTACCATTTAATAGGGGTGGAAAAATATTTTTCAAAGAACAAGTTACAAATATTGAATGCAGCTCTTCTTTATCCTTCTGTTTCATGGTTCATTTTCATCAAAATGTGAAAGCTGGCATGGTACTGAGAAGCTGCAGACTTCCTTTCTTTAAAAGAAATTATTAAGTTTACCAGATGATACAGCATTTCTTCCCTCATTGATTTTCTCCTCACTTGATTCAGGTCTAAACAATGAAATAAATCTACTTCTTCCATCCTCAAAAATTAAAAATAATAAATTATGGAAGTGACTTGGTCTTATCTTCCATTACAAAGCAGCAGGAACTCAAACTGAAAGAAAAGAATTTGTTTTACACTTTGAGACTTGTTTTTATTTACAAACTAATAAAATAAGTTTTTGAATTATTGTAAGGGAAAAAAAATCTATTTTCTTATCCATTAACTTCCTTCAGACTCTGGAATTTTCAGCTATTTTCTAGTGATAAGGAGACTACATTTTACCTATATATAAAAAATATTGTATCCTCATTTGGCCTTCTAGTCTAGGAAAAACACATTTGTTAAAAAGAGTTCAGCAGTACAACAAACCATCCAGAACACCTGAAAGTATTTCAGGAAACATTCTAATTGAGAAAAATCAGTTGTTTAAATTATTCTCATCTCCGTGCACATTAGACCCACGCTCAACTTATGCAGGAGGTAATCAAGAAAAGAGCCTTTGCTCTAACAAGGTCTAACTCCTTATGAGGATGCACCCCAAGGGGTACAGCTCTGACAGCCCAATAAAATCCACTGTCTGCACAAAACCCAGCAATGCTGTAGGAAGGGGTGCAGCAGTATTAGCATGACGCATCACCTTAACTGAGGCTATCTCCCAACAGTGGCTACACCATTATTGGTATCCTGGGAAGGAAAACTGCCACCAGCTTCAGCAACTCTTTACCATTTCATTGGAGAGTACACACAGGGCTTCAATAAGTTGTGGGTATGTCTCATTTGTAAAGTACAACTCTATCAATGTGACATCACAGCTAACTCAAAATGAGTTCTGCCAGGTACTGCTGACAGCACAGCTTAGCAGCTATCCTTTACATTAAGCAGTCATAAGGCAATACTCATTAACAATCCTGAGCCCAGGAAACAAATTGCAGGACTCCTCTTTTCTAGGTAAGTGCTGTGATCACAGAATCCTGTCCCTATTTTCGCAGTCTCTTTTCTAACACACTTACTGAACTTCTTCTCATCCTTAGCAGAATACATAAGGACACTTCTAGTCATCACTAATTCGGAGATTGCTCAGAGAGAATCTCACCAGATCTTTCACTTCATCAACAAAGACTGTAATTATTCAGCCATTAGGGAAAAGACAGGCAATGTGTTTACCCTCCTTTACCAAATCCCCTAGAATCTATTAATGGATTTAGATGGAAAGATGTTGTTTAATGGTTAAGCCTCAGTAAAGAGCTTTATGTTCAGATGGGCCAACCTGAGGAAAGACAAATTTTCTATCCCAACCATGCCAACAACTTCATTTTATAAACATGAATGTAGAAAGGACCTCTGAGTAAGAACCCAGTCTGGGTCACACAGTTGCCATAGCAGGTATTAGCATGAATTCAACAATGACAAAAACAACAAATTATTATTTCCACTTCTGCAGGCTTGATTTGCTATTTTTTAAAACAATCAATCTGACTGTGTCTTATGAGGAAAAAAATAACTTATGCAAATAATCTGAAGCACTAAGTTACACATTTCTTTACTTAGCAAATGCTCTAAAAAATAAGGACACACTATCTGCTATAAACCTGCTACTTTTATATATAAGTGTTTAAATTCTGTTTGCTTGAGGACATGAGGTTGTTGCAATATATTTTCTCTCTATGCTCAGCAGCGCAAGGCCAAGGGCACATAAATCCAAGCACTTGAGACAGTCCTGTGGTATTTATTCCACCCTCTAAAGACAATAGCTGAACCTGAGCCCTTCACAGAGGTCCTGAGTGATACAGTTCTGCATCATTCCCATCTCTAGAGCATCACAAATGTTAAGTAAGTCGACACCTTAGTGATACAGAAAGTGTCTAGTTTTGCTCAACAGAGATATCTTTTGGGTTTTTTAACCTTTCTGGATCTTTGGTAGGAGCTCTTCATCCACTTCAAATTCTCTTGACCCACACCCTACATAACAGAAAGAAATTTGGTTTCTCCAGGGCAAACTGTTTTCACTAAAAACTTCTAACAGAAACACAGGCATTATGAGAAAATTATTGTGCATTTTCCCAGGTGACTTGCACAGCAATTTATTTCAATTTCTAGTAATTCCATGCAAGAAGATCCTACACTTGAGAGCAATCACAGAAGCCCCCACCAGCTATAAAAAAAGAAGCAAAGTTAGAATATAAGTCATTTACTTCACCAAATTGATTAAGTAAATGTCTGCAGATGGAAAGTCCACATATCACCTAAGCTGTGACTTTAACAGTCAAGAATCTCTTGTCCCAGTTAATAGGAACTTTCAAGTAAAAACAGATGGAGAAATTCAGACCACTTATTTAGTGTAAAATATCATCTCAACTTACTTTAGATTTCAGTTTTGAAAATTTTGCTGTAGTCTTTCATATTGGCATAGATCAAGACAGTCTAAACAACAGCCAGGAGCATTTCCCTGTGAAAGTAAGACTTTGAGAAGTGTACTTCAGTTTTGCAAATTTAATGATAATCCTTTCATAAAGCACCTCCATTGGCCCTAGCTGCAACCTAGTTCTTTGAATAAAAATACTTTTCATCTTTTGGGAGTACATCCTATCCAAAGTGAGATATGATCAGACTGAAGCTCCATGAACAATTTTTAACTACAGATACAAGCTGATCCAACAGCTTTACAATATTGCTTCAGGACAAGCAAAGCTGAGTTAAAGTGTTGCTTGTCAAGTCATCATGCCATTATCTAAATATCAGAACAGGACTACTTGTCTTCACAGAAAAGATTAGATGCTGATGAGGAAACAAATACACCCAGATGAGATGCTTGTAAAATTCATATTTAAGTAGGTGAATAGACTGGACTATTTAATCTTCAGTTCCTTTAGGGAATTTAAAGCCATGACTTAATGGGTGAATTCAAAAACAACATCAGTAGGTTAATGACTAAAGCCCAAGAAGAATAAACAATGAAGAAGAGCTGATTAACTTTTCCTCCTTAAATTCTCATCTGAGTCATTTATTCACTCTATTAAATCTCTTTGGTAAGCCAGATACAGCTCTGTCTTTCCATACTTAGAAGATGAAGGTTTCTGGAATCAGTCAAGGTCTGAGACACAAATGGATGTTGACTATTGCAGAGCATTATGGTCAAAATCTTGTTTATAGGGAGAGGAAAAAAGCCAACAATTTAACATTAGTATAATAAACTAATTTGTCATTATTATTGAAATCTTGAGACTAATCCAAGATTCATTATGAGTGCATATGTAATCACTACCAAGAAAACAGAAAAATTCTTTGAGTCAAGAAAGTTTTAACAGTAATACAGTTAAAATTATTACAAACAGAATTCTTAGTTTCTTTTCCTGATATTAAGTTCACATTTCCTATGGGTTGAAAAGCAAATGGTGTCATTCTGGTGTTGGCATTGGAGGATGCTGCAGTTACCTATCATAATCTGTCAATGGCTTCTTCTGTCTAAAACTCACTCAAGGTCATTTCTATCCATTTGGTACACTTATTTTTACTCATTTCTTTCTCTTCATTGGCCAGCAGCAATATAGCACGCTGAATTTACGTAGGTGGTAGGTTTTATGTAGATGAGATACACTTTATTTGTTCTCTTTGTTACCCCTAAACTCAGTTTTGTCCAGTTCCAGGTCTGCATTTCTTTAGCTGACCATAAGTAATTAATTTCTGAGGGGTCTGCAGTGCCTGCCTGTGCCCTATCTCCAATCATCCCACAGCAGTGCTCCCTACAGTGCACTCCAGACGCTTCTAGAGTTCATCCTTCCCCAGACATCTGCTACCATTCCAGGACTGTACTTCTCTACACTGCATCATTATGTTAGATAAGAAATATCTTGTTTCACATATAATGTTTCCTTGTTACAGACATCTATATGAAACTATTGCCATACTGTACAATTATATTTTTTTACTAAACAAATAAGCCACATACACCTGGTCAATTAGAGAAATAGCTCCACAACTAATGTACAGCAAAGTACAAGGAGGTCAAGAAAAATTCAGAGAAAGCAAGTCTGACATGTCTCAGTCCTGAAGCCTTCAAATTCAGTGCAGAATTTGTAGCCAGATGCAGCAGAGAAATTGCAGTAGAATGTGGCAGGGCTGCACAGTGGCAAGAGAGATTTCTGGCATCTAAACTGGCAGAAGATTCTGATGATGACCACATTAGCCAAGGTATAAATCGAGCTAGAGAGGTCCCTGGGTATTATCTATATTTGTGACAAAAAGGCATTGAAATCACCGCTGCATACTGATAAATACAAGCTCTTGTAATTTAAAAAAAAAAATTTGCTTAAATGAAGAATTCAATGAAAGTTATTTTCTTATACAGGTAATGAACTGTGAGGCTTAAAGGAAGCAAGAAGTTCTAGAATTCAGCGAAAAAAGGATCCCAGAAAGTTAGCGAGAGAGCATTTTTTATTAAAGATCCTTTGATGCAATATTCCTGCTTTAGAAGATGAACCCAATAGAACACAAACAGCAGCCTTCATTGAAAGAAAACAATTCTAGCAGTGATAGAAGCAGACTAATACAGAGATGAAGATGATTTGAGCATGTTATTTCAAGTGATAATCATTTTATAATGATTTCCGTTCTTTTAAAAGCTGAAATAACATTGACTGTTGAATGAAAAGAAAGTTAAAACATTTCAGAATGTGAGACAAAGTGGTTCACTTCTTTTTCAAATGTCATAGCAGGTACAAATACTCTGATTTCCATTATGCTAAAGTTAAAAAATTCTAAAAGAGGCTATCAAGCTGTAACAACCCTGAAGTATTTAAAAGATGTGTAGAGATGGTGCTTATGGACATGGTTTAGTGGTGCAGTGTTAGGTTAATAATTAGACTAAATTATCTTCAAGGTCTTTTTCAACTGAACCTATTTTATGGTTCTGTCTGATTCTTCTACAGACAAGAATAAGTTGCTCTCACTTTTTAATAGGTGCATCAAAATCAAGACCAGGCAAATTGTAGTCTACTTCATCTTGTACATCCAAAAAAATGCATACTATTGCTTTCAGGAGTGAAAATCTTGCAAACCTTACTTTACATGTTTTAAAGAATAAACACATAAATTAACTCTCAGTAGCAGTCGCAAGTTTCTCTGGATTCAGTCTACTCTGATATTTAATATGGTGGCAACATTGGAACAAAAACCTTCTCTTAGGTGAGTTTTCCTCAATGGAACAGTGACTGCCTCATTATTAGAGGAGAGGGATAAGGTCTTACAAGAAAATAATCTGCTATTTCCTTGTAAAAATACCTAGGTAGGATACAGCCTACTGAGTTATTCAACAGAATTATGCGTAGGCTGTTCTCACCTTCTGTTTTCTCCTTTTCATGCATCACCTATTTGCATTTCTGAACATATTAATGTTTGAAGCTGAGACATTTGAGGCTGAAATCATACTTCTTTGGTTCAGTAGCTTCTAGCATATATAGCTGATGCCTAAGTGAAATGCATTACATTAAAACATGTGTATTAAGAAATAGCTTTTGTAAATGAAATTTTGCTAGATGTTATTTCCATGAATTGTGCTTTGAAGACAGATCAAAGAGGTCAGGAGAGGGAATAGCAGAGACTTTTTTACTTATAAGATAAATAAAAGCATTACACATAAACATGTAGAGAATATTGCCTACTCCATCAAATACAAAACAGTAAGAACAGAGTCCTGGACAGAAATTCAAACCAAACCGGCTCATGCACAGCTACTTCAGTAGGGCATCTGTGGGCATGAAACCGACAAAAGATGTAACAGCTATACAGCTCTGCACATTTTTAAAATTTGAGTTCTTTTATGTATTAGGGGGTATCTGTAAAAATATCCTATTATTTTCCTCAAGATCTAAGAGAAATTCCTTTGCCTTTTTTCTTTAATAAAATGAATGGACCTTAGCAAGAAAAACACTGGTTGTTTTGGTAAAATTAAGCAAATTTTATTTAGCCATACTTGATCTCTGTGCTCTGAAACACTCCTCCTTCAGAGAGTGATTTCAAGTGAAATTTTTATTTACTGAACTCGTGAAGAGAGACATAGAATTTTCAGGCTCAATATTAGAAAGTACTGCAACCAGTGTCTGACCAGGGCTTTCATCCTAACATATATCAAATGTTACATTTCACGAAGATGTGGATTTACTCAATGTTTAAAATTATAATCAAAATCCTTTCCCCAAAGAAATATTACTAACTAAAAAAAAAAGCCAATATAAATTATTGTTGGATTTGTCTTTTAACTGATTCTAAGGGCACAGAAAAATAGCTATTGCTGTAGGAAGAGTCAGAAACATTACTTTTGATGACTAAAGTTCCAAGCAGCCCTTATCAGAAGAAGTGCAATGTTGTCTTCTGCCTACTGCCAATTATCTCTGCATATTGGTGTCCCATGCAGGAGGACTGGCAAATACATTTTTGGTAAATGTATGTAATTGAACAGCTTTTGTAGGTTTCATTTTCCACATTAAAACTGATTGGAGTGAAAGGAGATTAAACAATCAGAAAACAAATATATTAAAGCAGATTATTGCAGTAAGCCACTCAAGGGAGTAAAGGATTGCAGTAAGCCATTACTGCAATAATACTGCATTCTTTTTGTGTTGTTTGCTTTGCTTAAATTTATAATCTGAAAAGTGATTACGACCCCAAGCTGCTATCCTATAGCCAGATTTCTGGCCAGCTTTACTTCTTACCATGGAACTCAGCTCTGTGCCCTTCTTCAATTCCTCTCTTAAAAGTATTGTGAAGCATTTATGAAATTGTAGTCTAAGTTTCAAGAGAGAGATGCCACTAACTTTTAAAAGAAACATTGTAGGAGACACCATACGGTATTTGTTCTCTTCCTCACACACATGAGCTTCCAGAGAAAATATAATCAACAGTCAGGAAAACAAATTCTATTTTTAATACGTAAAACACTAACATTTTGGGATTTCTCACATGCCAGACAAAATGCTTTAGTTATCCAAAAAATCTTCGTTTTGTTTTATCAAACCACTCTCCAAATAAGGAATTAAAATCCATAGGTTATATTTATATATCTCTCAATGGCAAACAGCAATTTCCATTTCAATTGCCAAAGAGACTTAGAGGTGATTTGGTCAGCATGTGAAAGTACTTTATTCAGTAGGGACAAGATTTCTGATTGAAGTAGGTGAAGAAATTATAAGGTCTAAAGGCCAGAAATAAACTAAACAAATTAGAGTGAAAATGAATTAACAGTGGTGATAATGAACGATGAGAACAGTTTATCTAAAGATGTACTTGAACTGTACATCATCCCAGACTTCAAACTGAGAGGCTCATTTTCCTTGGCCAGAAGTTAAGAGGAGGTTGTGAGAATTATTGCAAAGCTCTGAGGCCTCGGTTGTAGAAGGGGTCAATGAGCATCATTATATTGGTTTCTCCTGAAAAAAATCTCTTTACAATTTAATTAAAGCTAAAGAATATGCCTTCCAGGAACATGCCTTGATGCTGTGCTAGTGAAATACATTAAGTGTCACATCCAAAGTGTGACAACTATAGCTCTCCTTAAAGATCAGTGTGTGGGGAAGAAAAGAGTTCAAAAGGAGCAAGCTCCAGATCCACATGGGAATTTTTAATCCCCAGAGCATGTCCATATAACTACTTTCTTGGAAAAACAAGTCATTACTTCCCAATACAAGAAAGCACAAATCACCCAAAAGAAAAGAAACCACAGCGTCAGAAGTGGCAGCCATTTTCCAAGATCTACTGGGAAAAAACAGAATGCACTGGACATACCAATAAATTTTAAAAGATGTACTCTGGCACTGTGGGACCCGTCAATTTGTGACTGTTCCAGTGCAAGCTGAACAACATTGCTAAAAACCTCGGAGAAAAATCTATTCTTTACAATAACAACCACATCTAATTAACTTGATTCTAACTTAAGAGACACATCCGCTTAGGTGTTAAAATTTTTAAACATTTTCAAAACTCAAATTCTCCTAAATTGTTTGTAAATCTTTTGTTTCTGTGCATGACCTTTATTTTAAAATTATTTTTGCTGCAATTCCACAAAGACAACAGGATGGAAATATTTTTTCCATCGGCTAAAAGGTTTTAATGGATAAGATTTCAAGAAGCTAGAGAGAGGCATGATTTTAATATTAGATTTTTTGAGCTATTTATGCTATTGCAAATTTCAGCAGTGTAAAAATAAATCTCACTTAATGCAGTGAGTGTGTATGAAAAAGTATTTACTAAAATCCTCTTCATGTAGCTGTCTTTTCCATCAACTGAATAGCTTTGGTAATGCATCAGCAACACCACCTTGAAAAGCAGCTGGGGCGTTTTAATGACCAATATTGATTTTATTTGTAATCTATCACTCTGCAAACACAAGCTCATTGTTCAGCAGCTCTTACAGTCCCAAAAGTGGATCCCATACCAGCCCACACAGTGCTTGAACTTGCTCTTGGACACAGTGAGAACGCTATATGCTTCCAAACACCATTTTGACTGAAGTCAGAAGAAACTTATTCATGAGCGTGAATATAACACATGCTGTGCTGTTGTTTAGTGAAATACAGAGGGATAGAATAGACTAGAACTATTTCAGTTGGAAGGGACCTGCAGTGGTCATCTAATCCTACTGCCTGACCTCTTCAGAGATGACCAAAAGTGAAAGCAGATTATTATGGTCACTATTCAAATGCTGCTTAAACACAGAATTGTTGGGCATTGACAACCTCTCTAGAAAGTCTGTTGCCATGTTTGACCACCCTCTCCATAAAGAAACACATTCTAATGTCCACTCCAAACCTCTGCTGGTGAAGTTTTGAGTCATTCCCATGCATCCTGCCACTGGGCACCAGGGAGAAGAGTCCAGCACCTCCCTCTCCAGGTCCCCTCCCCAGGAAGCTCGGAAGAACAATGAGGTCACCCCTCAGACTCCTTGTCTTCAAACTAAGACAAACCCAGAGTGCTCCGTTACTCCTCACAGGACAAGCTTCCAACTCATTCTCCCGCTCACTTACCCTCCTCCAGAGGCATTCAAGAACCTTCACATCCTTCTTAAACTGCACACAGCACTCACCTACCCTGGATAATTGCCAGTTCTGAGCAGATGCTGCTGCTGCGATCCTTCCAGCCCAGGACGCTGTTTGCCCTTTTGGCAGCCAGGGGCTGATGTCCCACACAGAGCTGGCTGTAGCTTCCCCATGGTGACACCTCTGAAGCAAGAAGCATTCTCAGTACCTCCTCTGCCATACCGAGATGATGTCATCTGACATGTTTGTGATTACATGTATAAAAAGGTTACAGCTTTTAAGCAGGGGCATGGGAACTGTCTTTATCAATGGCATCAGCATCAAGGACAAATATGTTTGATCTTAGCCCATTCTAGAATGATTTTGATTGGCTGTTTAAACTCCAAGCATCATATAAATACTGCAAGCATGCCACAGATTTCTATCAATAATACTCTCAGCCAAATTCTACACATTGGTAAGCAGCTTTGATGGAAAGATCAATAAAAATGTTTGTCTTTTAAAGAAATTTAAAATAATAATTTGAGGCTGTAATTATCAAAAAACATTAAAAATGACAGATATGCAGTATGATGAAGTCCCAGTGTCGTACGTATTAACAGATATGCATTAATTTGGAAATTGTTTTGCTAACTTTATCCTTATGTTAAGTACAAATTCATTTTTCCCTAATTCATTAATTACACAATTAATTTTGTGTTTATAGTTTGAGTTTACTTTTCACATCCAAAAAGATCTAAGGTACATATTCATTTATAACATTCTTCTACCATAGTGTCAAGAAAAAGGTATCTATTTAAATTGGTTTCAGTAATGAGAGGTACCTGAATATTATTTTGAAATTTTAGAAAAGTATAATAGTAAGGTTGTGATATTAGATGGGATATTAAAATTTTCAAAAGCATTTGTCTGTTTGCTTCCCACTGAATATAAAAAATTAAAAAATAAAGTCAAGTCACTTTAGCTAGCATGTTTGACTGCTGAGAACAAAGGAGTCAGGCTCTGAAATAAAATGTGATTATTACTTCTGAACAGTGATTATAACATCCAAAATCAGAATTATAACTGCAAAACTCACAAGTGTGCCTTTGAGGTTGCAAAGTAGGCAAATGACATGCATTTATGCCTTATAGTACATTTTTACTGCTCATGAAGAATAGTATTCCATTGGGCTAAACACCGTGGCACTCAGCTCAGATTCAACAAGTAATTACACACAGTTTTAGTTTTCAGATGATGATATCAAACACATATTACATGTTTTTCTAAGGGAAGTTCTTAGTAGCTAACATGTTTGGGCTTTCCCCATTTATTTATTTTTGACTAAATAGCTTAATTCTGTTCAATGCAAAAATAGAAGAAAATAAAAAGGAGACCCTATAAAAGTCTTGTGTGTGGCTCTTGAGTTCAAAGCAAATTTTCCAGCTGAGTTATGAAGCCCTGGAATGAATTTCCAATGAAAATGCTAACAGGTCTTTAGCTACAGTTGTGCTAGCGGGTGTTGCTAAAACAAATAGAGAACCCTGTGAGTGCCAGAAAGCAGCCCATCATTAGAGGCACTTTTCTAGAAGCTTTTTATTACATCTGGGTGATGATAATCTTCCCACCAGTGGGCATGCTGAGTTTTGGCACATATCAAGCTTGTCAGAATCATTTTACACATTCCAAACAGCAGGCAGAGTAGACAATAACAAAAGAGAAAAGAAACTTTCTCAACATGGTGTGTCTTTGTTCTCAGGAGCTGCTATTGCCTTTTGATAGGGCAAAGAACCATTTAACCAAACCACTATGCCTATTAGAGCCATTGACTCCAGTTCCAGAGAGGGTACCAGGGGTTCTGGTCCATCCTCAGCTCTGACAGAAGAGGGCAGAAGCAGGTCTTTGTGTGAAAGTGGAAAACAGCTTTAAGACACTTTTCTTTCCAACCAAATTCCCAGTAGGGTATTGGTGCTTTCCAGACCCTAAACCAGTCATCTACAGCAATGTCCTCTGAAAGCTCTTAGCAAAAACCAGGTTCATCCTATCATTAGGATATAAATGTGTATAAATTCAGTCTTGCAGAGGAAGACAGCACAGGACACAGTTACTCTGAGTCACCCACACAGATCATCCTTTTCAGCAAAATTAGCAGTTGCCACTCTCAGCGTCAAAATAAGGAAAACTCTTACCCAGTTTTCCTAGTTTTACCCAGAGCAGCCAAAACATGACATTTTAAAACACTGAAACATTGTATCACAGCTGAAAAAGACAAGAAGATAACACAAGGCAGTCATGGGAACTGTTACCTGATCCAGCAAAAACCCAACAAGGCCGCTCACAGTTAAATGTGCGAGTCTCCAAAGAGGTATTCCAAGGGTTGGTTCAAACTAGAAGCAAAATCAGGAATGACACTGGACTTTACTGACCATGTTTCCCAGCAGAGTTGATGCACAGCTGTGTGTTATCTCAGCTTTTTGGGTGATGGTAAGGACACAACGTCAGACCGCAAGCAATAATGAGATTGTTCACCCACAGAACAGGAGGAGAGAAAGCCAAAGTGAGACCTGGCCTGCAAAACTTCCATCACCTGTTCTTAAATTAAGTTCAGTACATTCACTCTGGAAATGACTGAGAAACGAGCAATATAGGCCCGCAAAACACTACTGTCAATCTCATTCAATTTTTCAAAATGTAATTAATCAACAGGTATTTGGAACAAAAGAACACAGACACCAAAAAAGGCTATGCGTCATGGGTGCCACATCCATGAAGAGTATCTTGCATCTAGAATTTATGCAGTTCTCCTTCATTTTGCAAGATGATCCCTGATACAGTGACTTTCTCATATTGAAATATACATTATTCATAACGGCTAATTGATACGAAAGTCAATATGAAGTGTGAATCTGATTTCAAAATTTGGATATATGATTTCACAAAATCACACATATATGTGAAATATGTGAATTCATTCACTGTGTTTCCTGAATTAATATCCCCTGGGATATGTAACAGGTTTCTGTTCTAGGATTTAACTAAAAAAAGTTGCAACAATTGGCAGAATTGGATATTTACTCATTTCCTTATCATACAAAACTCAGTGTGGATTATTTCTTTCAAATGCGGCATCGCATTACAGGGGGTTTTTTGCTGTTTTTTATTCACTCACATTCCTTGCCATACTTTTCATCAACAATATCTGCCCAGACATTGAACTTCTTAAATGCCAATATACCTTCAGGCCTCTGGATTGTTTTTTTCAGATGGGAGTACATGGAGGAATTTTGAATTCTACAGCCCTGAGCCTGCCATGATCCTTTCTGAATGACCATCATGAAAAGTATAACTTAAGGATCTGTATTAAGATAATACTTCCTCTTTTCAAAGCAGGATTTTTTTTTTCTCAACTCTATACATCCAAGTCCGCTTTTTTTTGCACTTTTCTTCCAGGCTTTCTGCTCACCTTTAAGAAATAATGGGGGGAAGAAAAGAGGAGGGGGAAAAAAAGAAAGAAAAAGCAGCTAGATTAAGTCTTCTAAAACTTCTCCCAACTGTACACATTGCTTCTGTTTTATATATGAAGACTTAGCTTGGAGCAAGTTTCTAATGCTAATTTATAAATCCTTGAAATACAGGGTTTAGAACAGAATGCTAATATAACTAACTATAGATATGCTTGCAGGCACTGCTATAATGAAAGAAATAATTACATCAATAAAATTATATTAGTTTGACATTAACAATTTGCCCAAGCAAACAATTCCAAATGACTAACAAGCACTATAAATATGACTGCTGTCATAAATCAAAGCTATCCATGACCCGAATTCATGCAGCTCCTTGGAAAAAGATAAAATGAAAGTATCATTAGCAATATTAGGAATTTCATTAAGTACACAATTATAAACTTCGTCTAGCTCTGAAAACTTAATCAACCATCGTGCTTGTAAGAGTAAAAGCAAAAAGAAACCCAAAGAAACAAAAAGCAATAAGATTTTTTCTAATGATAACATATTATGCTATAAATATATTATCTACATAATAAATATAGTCTATATAATAACAATCATAATAGTTCTAATATTTTTGATTGTAGTCATTTTTTGAACATAGGAAATTATAGCAGCACTATTAGCTTTGTGGAAGCATTCCATCTACACATTCATCTGGTTTCTCACATCAACTAATACAATTTTTTGTGATAGCACTTTTCTGTTTCTTAAAGATATTTTTCTCTTCATATTCTTTAAGGGATAGCAAAACATATTTGAAAAACCTTGAGTAAATTTATTATATGAAAATTTTTTTAAAATCAGAAATATAGATTCAAAAAATGAGAGTTCACAGATTCTTCTGTCCACACCCATTAAAGACTGCCTTCTACATCACTGTAGGATTTTCTTTTATGAGTCTGGTTTAAACCAGAAGCAAAACTCTTAGGGCTAAATCCACACTATCTCATCTGTAAATTTGGTAGAGCATGTCCTAGGAATAGGAATATAGAAAATTCCTTATATATTTAGAAACTCATTTGCTGAATAGAAGCTTGTGAACAAGTCTCAGCATGGGTCAAATGACCACCTTTCCCCAAAACAGACAAGGCTACTAATAAGCTACTGAGCTAAGAGAGCATTTCTTTTTCAGCTTGACCTAAGAAAGCAAACACCATCACATCGAAAAAAAGTAGTAAATATAATAAATCTCAAATCAAAAGCCAAATACATTTCCATAAATACTTGTAGCTGCCGGTAGCACCTAGGGTAGGAGAATATTTTGTTGAGTGAAGAGGACAGTTTCTGTTGGAAATATGACAACATTCTGTGGACACAACCAAACAATTTACAATATTTCTCTTGGAGTATTCCCAAATGTGCAGTATTGATGAGATGATGAGCTGCTATAAGGTAAAGCCTGAAAACATAATTGGATTCAAAAGTATTTCTGAAGGACTCAATATTTTCCAAGCAGTTATTAGAATGGAGGCACAATGAGTTTTTCATAATCTGGCCCTTTTGTTATGGATTGCTCTCGATTCCAGTGCACTTAATTTGTGTAATGCACAGTGATGATCTATGATATGCAGCATCATCTCAAGCAGAACTAGTGAACTCTTTCTTTTTTCATTTTGAGTAGTGCATCCAGAGGGAAACATATAAGCAAAATAAAGAGCTTCAGCATGCAAAGTATGTTACTATAGTAAATTGATGTGTTAAATTATATTGACAATTCTCCTTACCCTGATAAATATCTTCCTGACCTGCACCACTATTATGTAACAGAGCATTGCCATGCACAGCCATTAACACAGCTGTTTAACCTGAATATTACCTTCTTCTCGTACAAGTACATCAAATTTTCTGCCAGTACAAGCATAGCAGAGCTTGAACCAGAAAGGCCAATGTATTGAGGCAGTAAACAACTATATCCTCTTGAAAAGCTCAAAGGACAAGTTCAAGAAAGAGAAAAATTTCAAAACAGGTCTTATGTCAGGTAATCATTTACAGCACTGTCATACTAATGGCTACAGAAAAGCAGGGGAGCAGTGACAATAGGTGCATTCATCTTGCTACAATGCTGGAAGAGCTCCACCTGTATCCCCCTGCACTTTGTCTCCCGCTGTCCCCTGACAAGTGCATCCCGTGACAGTGTATCTGATAGTGGGGACATCACCAATCTGTCATCCCTTCTTCCTGAAAGGCACCTTGACTGCAAATAATGACTAAAGGAGAGCAACAAACTACGTCTGGCCTCCAGCCATATACAGGTTTCTTTGTTATGATGCTAAATTCAGAGACAACTACTGAATGGCTCTAAGGAAAAGATAAAGCATCTTAAAACTCATTTTGCCAGCTATATAGGTATATATATGTGTATATATATATATAAATAAACGTATATAAAATGCATTTGCACTTCCACAATAGTTTTGTAAATATTTGCAAACCTAAGCTCTCGTGGAAATTCATAGGAGCAGGACAACTCTTGTTGATAATGACCCTCATAATTAATATGGCCAAAAATTACTGTGACGAAAAGGAGGCACCCTACATTCTTTTAAATTTCATGGTGCTCATGGGACTGCTACATTTAACAGCTATTCATACCTGTTTTCTGCCAAAGACTCTAAGCAGATTTTCAGGATTGTGTCATTTCACTTTGTCTGCATCTAAAATGAAGCAGAATCATGAAAGCTTTCCATTCTCATGTGACATCCCAGTCCAAAAATACTGAAACAAAACAACCAGATCTACCTTGGGCTGAAAACACTTAAAGAGTCACAATCAGCTGAAAAATCTGGATCTTAATCCTTTTGTCTTTGATTAGAAAGGAGACAATACCTCCACCTATATTCTTTCTTTTTAAAGGCCATTGCTAAATTTTCCTGTAACTTTGAGATATCTTCGCAGCAATTATTGCAATGTGAGTGATAGGCTAAATTTTTACAAGATTTGGAAAATTTATTCCTCCTATACTTGTGGCTTTGTTGGTTTTTTTTTTTTAACAATATGTCTTTTGTTGTGCTTTTGCAATTCCATAAAATTTCACGGACAAGTTATTTATTACAGCAAAGTTTAGCTTGGGGATTTCAAATGGTATGAGCTTCACAAAGGGAGATGAGATGAGGGAGAATGTTCATTGTCATGATAGTGTATTTTCCCCATAATGATAATAATAATCTGTCCCATCTGTCTAAATCTAATCTAATAGTGTTTATGAGTGTTTGAAGGCGCATTTTAATTAAGTCTTGTAGTTACACTGGTATATATTTTAGTCCCTTCAGGGATCATTTACATTTCCAATTTTCAATATAGGGTATACAACCACTACATGATGTGGGAAGCAACCTGGGCTTGAAGGAGTTACTTTGCATCAGGATGTGGATCTATAAGCCAATTAAAACAAACATTTCTAGAAGAACAGAGGCTCATCGTTCATACCTCAGAAGATGTTTTAATCTGCCAAGAGTCAAATAGCCAAGGTAAAACATGAACAAATAGTGCATTTTTATGCTGTTACCATTTTAACTGGGAAATTACTTCATAGAGCTCTATTTCGTAAAAAATGGGGTTTTAAGCACATCATTTTCTTTTCTCAATCCATTGAAGCTGCTTGCCTAAAACATACTGTCATCATATTTCTCATAGTCCTTGCAAACTTCAGCTGTAATCCTAACAGGATAGGCTGTATTCTAACAGTAGAGATCAAATCCACCAGATTAAACTACATGAAAGCAAGGCAGTTACTTTAAAAATAAGAGTTTTAAGTTTAGAAGGAAATTCCTGATCTTTAGACAGCCTAGGCCAACGTGTAGATAAAAAGCACATTGAGGGCACCCTCAAAACTGATATGACATTTCTCATGTCCAACCTGCTCACTCAAGCTTACAATGAATCTTTACCTTTGCACTTGCATCCATGGTAGCAATTTAAAAACTCCTGACTCTTTGGGTCACAAGCTACCTCCATAAGGACATACGTACAAGTTGTCCAACTTCCACATTTTAAAAAGGCCAGTGATTACAGATGTAAAGAACTCAGGTTTAGGTCTTGTACTTGTACACAGGGACATGTCTATTGAAGTAACCTAAGCTTTATTCACATGCAGGCACTCCCCACATTCCATGCAAAACCATAAACTTACTCTTCAGCCTTTCATTTTTGTCAATCCTAACATTTAGTTGGGTGTGTGCATGTATATGCATGCAAAAGTACAAAAATTGTGTATATATATTCTTTAATCATATTGGAGGTCCCACAGTCTATGGAGATAAGAGTAACTTACAAGTTTTATATTAAAAATAATATTCTACTGAAATCACTTAGGAACACAGGGTGTGAGTATCTCATCTAACCTTACCTGTGCAATTATAAGTTGGATGTCACTACACTGGTTCTGCAGTCAGTAGAGACACTTGTGCCACGGCAAAGAATGCCTCATGCCAGCTGAAATAAATGCATACATGCGATAGATTTGCCTTCTACATCTCTGCTGACTTCATAAAAAGTCGTTGAAATCAAACAGGGAAGTCAAGTTGGATGGAACAGTCAAGGACTAGGTTTGATTGCCTTTGGAAGGAATGATGGATGAATGGAAATGGTAATGCATCTCTTTTGAAATCCATAGGAACTTTTTTATGGACCTCTGAAAGAGACAGATGTCTCCCTTCCACTCTTACTATAATCCCTAATGTCCTTTCATGCCTGTTTACATATGCATGACATAGTTAACATGCAAAGAACATGCAAAACATGGAAAATTTGTGTTATACATTCGGCCAAATAAAGTATTAAAGCACAGATTTACTGACAGCTAAATGTTTTATTTCAAGCTTTTTTCATTTGCTTGTTTTGCTGCCCTCACTTTAATGCGTAGGATATGCTGTCATAAAACAACACGTCTGATTAGTGTGCAAGTGCAAAAATTATGCTAAAACAAAAGGGTTTTCTTCTAGTCCCTCATTCTACCAGAGAAATAGATGGATCTCTTTCCTTCAGGCTTTCTTCTTTTGTTTTTGGTTTTTTGAGGCATTGAAAATAACCTGAGAATTGGAGACTGTTATTGCTGCTACTTCGGCATTAGATATCCTGGGTCAGCAAGGTTAAAACAGTTTAAAAATTCACAGACAAAAAGATAAAAGAGGGACAAAGTAACAAGTTCTCTCATTGTATCAGGTGCTAGTTTTACTACTAGAATATTTTGAGGATGCCAAATCATGGACGTAGGAGAACCAGTGGGCACTTTTATCTAGATCTTTCAATAGCTTTTAATGAGATCATTAGAAAATATAATGAGATTAAATCTTTTTATGAGATTATGAGGAAAACCAGTACACAGGGATAAGTGTTATTATTGATGGACTGCATATAACTCCCTAACCCTGCCAAAAAATGCTCAGAATTATTAATAGTCTTTATTAATTTTTGAGGGCCCTCAAAATGTTCATACAAGGATTCTTACTAATGCTCATGTTTGGAACTCCGCAGTCACAAGACCAGACAAAATAAATCAGTGGATCATTGCAGGAGTTCTGACAATACAAAACGTCAGAAAGTCAAAGACTACACTATATTAAATAGTATTATAGCATCTGGTAATTTAATATGCAGCAGACTGATGACTTCCTCTTAGAACTGTATATGCAAAGATTTACTACAAGAGGAAAAAAAACCCCAAGGTTCAATAATTAGTGATTAAGACAGCATATTTATTATTCTACTGTATAACCACCCCACTACAAATCCAGGGGGAGCAACCTATTTTCCAAAGTAATGCTTTTCATTTGACTAGGGATGTATTCTAAACAACTAGTCAACTAGAGGTTACTTTAAAAAAAAAAGGACGTGAAGAATGGGACTTCTTACCAAGATAGTTTAAAACATAAATAGTTCAATGTGTTAAATTACTGGACAAAGTGACAAGGTTTTATTGTTTTTTAATAACTCTACTGTTTTCTTAGGAGATGATGCAGAACCAGATATAGTTATGAGACCAATTTAATTACAGAAAACAACAAATGATGATTCGATTATAATACTACTGTGGTTGATTTTGTTCCATTTATAAATTACAGTATCATTTCAGCAGAGTAATCCTCCAGGATTGTTACAGTCTGTGCTTTTTCCACAAAAAAAATAGAGTGGGAAAACGCGATAATTAAGTATTCCAAAACCAAAACCAAAAACAAACAAAACCCCTCAACTGTACTTTGCAAACATCTCTCCAGAACCCTGATGACACTGTTTCTCTTCTGTATTATTATATTCTGGATTAGAAACCAAGGGAATTTTTTATAAGGGTTTCCTTATCACCTCACCAAAAGCAAGAGTTGCATGTCCCAATACAACACATGGAAAAAGCACCAATTAGCAAAGCAGGCCTTCCCCTGCTTTTGCAGTAGCAGATCTATGAAAGTCTTGCTATGATAGTCTCAACCCTGAAAATCACACACAATTGTCTGAAGCTAGTACTGGAAGTGGTTAGTGCTGTAGAGACAGATGTCCAGAACAATTTCCAAGCACAACTTGCCAATAGCACACGGCCTAAAACAGTAGATAAAATTTATGACCACACCCTGCAGAAGGAGAAATTCTGGACTGTTTTATTTCCAATTTTTCAGCATTACTGACACACAAAACCAGAAGAATTTCAGAGAAAGGCAGCAAGGTTGACCCGAGGTATGCAACAACCATCACTAAACATTATGGACTCTTCTCCATAAGGAGAGAAAGGAAKGAAGGAAAGGAATAAGGGGGAAAATAATCAAGTGGGGCCACTGGTATAATAGAGTTATATAGAATCATGAGAGGCATGCAGAGACTGGGTATTATTGACTTATTGCTTCTTCCAACAAAGGGCCTGAGGAGTAGCAACTGAAGCTAAGGAATTTGAAAGCTATTAAAGGAGGGAATTGTTCATGTAACATCATCATTCATTATGTTCATATAACATGCTACAGAACCCCCTTCTGCCAGATTGCTGTAGCTGAAAGAAGTTCACACAGGTTCCAAAGCAAGGAGCCCAAGGTAGGAGAAAAAATACATCAAAATATGTGTTGAATCTCCTTGAGATGTAAATTATTAGAGGGATTGGGAGATTCATACAAGTACTGTTCTTTACTTGTCCCAGTTTTGCATGCTTTCTTAGACTATCTGCTTTTAAATACTGTTGGAGAAGGGATTCTGAGCTACAAACCTTTGGCCTAACCCAGCAGAACTATTCTTAGAGGGCATATGAAAGCGCAGATATTATCCAAAGTTCATAGTAATTTTGGTTTCATGAACAGCACAACACACGGACTCTCAGGTGGTTTGTATGATCTGCCGGTCATGTTATTTTCCTCACTCTAACCAACCAACCCATGTACTCATATTTAAAGTCTGGATACAGAGCAATATCATCAGTTATATTGTTATAATCCTTACTGAAACTAATTTGAAGTGAAAATCAATGGTCCATAGCACCATGATTAAGTAATTTCCATAAAAAGGCAAAAAAAAAAAATCACAGACCTTCACTGCAGCAGTACAAAATCTAAAATGCCACCAGTTCAAGTAGTTTATCTGTTGTGGAAACAAAAGTTTTCAAAATATACTTTCTGATAGCTGCAGATAACTTTGTAACACCATTATGCAGGCCTTCAAACTTGAATTGAAGCCTTTCACCCAAGTGCTGCAGAAAAATATATTACAGATAAGTTTTCTGTCCCCTTCTGATTCAGTCTGAAGCAGAATTATAGCACACTACTGAGAGATAAACCACATAGTTTATGTCTCCAATGAGATGAAAATAATGCACTAGAATCAGATTTAATATACCTCACTATTTAATCAAATTGCATGCATTTGGAAGGAAAATTATTGCTCTCCAGAAGTGTGCTTATGAGCTGGTACTAAAGGCTAGCCTGATGGTAAGCATCACTAGAATAATTAAGTTCAAGCTTGTCAAGCAGATTCAATTGCATTATTTACAAGTATCATGTAAAATAGGTAATAATGGGAAAAGAGGGCACGCGCAACACAGTTTTGCTATTTTGTTTGGGGTATTCCTGGTCGCTTTCTTTAAACACAACTTGAAAAATCTAAACATCTATAAATATGTTTTCTTTCAGAAGTGATTCATGAACACAAATTTATTCATTAAGGACACTATACAAACACATACGTTTCTTCAAACAGGATAAAAAATCTTGTGTACACTATCAAATTAAGGGGAAATTCTAACTATGGTATTTCCATTGAGGCAAACTCTCAATTTCCTGTAAACTTAGTCAATTATTCTTCCCTTAAAGGAGGGAAAACTCACACCAAATTTTCCCCTCACCACCTTTAAATAAAAGGAAAGCACTCTTTGTTCTCAAAACACAAACACATGCAAAGTGATTGAATTACTGCAGCTGGTTAGCTCCCTAAATGGTATGAATGCTGCTGTAAATTTTAAGAGTCCTCTGATTGGTAGAAAGAGCATTAATGGTTTCTATGGGGCATAATTAGGATAAATACATTCTTCCCTCCAGTCAAGAAAAATAATACCAAACTTCTAAGAGGAACTGCCCCCTGTTCCTTCTTTTAAAAATAGATACTTCTACTTTATTTGCTTACTTCTATAAAACAGTATCACCTTCTTGTGACAAGGCCACCTTTGAAATGTTCAGAAAAGAAAATCCTCCTATTCCAATAGTACTTAATATGTTCCTCTGCCTCAGATTATTGACTTTTAAAATTACAAGGTGAAAGATTAGGAAATTATTGACCAAATTTCAAGGAGGAACTTGAATTCTGCTTTATTCTTTACATTCTTTTACATCTGTATTGCAATTACTACAGCTGTCACTTCAGTAACTGTCTATAGCATCTGAAACAAACAATGAAACAGAAAATGGAAAATGACTGGTTTTGGTTTACACTACAACACACCATCACATTTCCTCCAAGTTAGTGATGCTGACAAATCAGTGTAGAAGAATCAAGCGGAACGTCTTGATGAACTTCAATAGACTGGTAAATAGCATGAACACACTAAGGCAAATCATTCAGTAACTTAGACATAGGAACTACTTCATTTAAATTACCATAAAAAGTTATGAAAGCTATTTCTAACGAAAGATAAAATGTTTACAAATTGTGATTAAAAATTGTTGAAATACGTGTGCATTCTGTAACCATTTATTTTTACATGGCAAGGGGAGCATCAATCAGATTAAAAACTAAAATCGGAAGCAAATCAGGTTTTTGTGCTATCTTCAAAGAAGTTTAAAACACAAACGTCCAGTTAGAATAAAATATAGCTTTGCTGAAGTCAGCAACACTACAGGATTAATTGAAGTTCAAAAGCCACTCATAACATTCTGTCCAGCACTCTTCAAAGGAAATGAAAATTTGTTTTTCCTGATTATGTTCTTTTCCATCAGCAGAAAACCATCGAGTATCTGAAAAATAATATTTATCCGTTGTATACTAGGAAAATGCTGGAATATACAAAATGCCTGTCCTGCCTGAAACCCAGTATGATCAAAGACATTAAATGGATCACCACATTCAGCACTGAAACAGTCATTTACCCTACAATTCATCCCCTAGATGCTTCTTGCTGTGCCACATAAACAAATTTCTTTTCCTTAAATAAACAGAAACATTCTGCTTCTTAGCAGTTTACATGAGGTTTTCCTCTTAAATTAACTGAGTAGTCCTCAGTTAGGAGCTGCTACACTGACTGTCATGACTGTCAGTCTGTCTTAAATGCCACTTGTGCAAAACCAGCAAGAACCTGAGTCTGTGGATACACGGGACAATGCAAAGCCCTGCAGAGAGGAAGTACAAGCTGGGAAAGGAGGAGGGCACCAAGGCAAGTGTGACTTTCAAGACCAAGCACTGGTGAACATATACAAAAAATATACATGTGAAGCCACACTAAAAAGCCTAAAATGTCCATTGGAATCACAAATCATCTGCTTATTATTTAACCCACAAGCAAAGGAGTAGTTATAGTGTGCCTGAACTGCAAAGAGTATGTCAGTGAGGTTACAAATATATCATAATTTCTCCTTGTCTGATAGCTGAACAATAGCCCTTTTCACAGGCCCTTTTTCTCTTCAGATCTACTTTATTGTAGGTACTCTGCTACCTTGAAGCTTCTGAGAAATATTAAATATGTTTATGATAACACCTGGATAAATTTTGAGTCATACCAACCTTTTCTAATTCAAATACTATGCTGCTTTGCATAATTGCAAACTGCTTCATGCTACGTTACCAAGCGACTGCTTCTACTTTTAATGTGGAATTGGTATTTTTTTCTTACACTGCATAGTTAATGAAGGGCAGAAGCTTCATGATTAATTTTACCATAAAAGTAGGAGATGACTACACAAGGATGACTAGATAGGAAATCGTCCCTTTATAATTGTCAATTTGTCAGTATCAGTCTGGAATTTCACTGTTAATTTATTTTCCATTTTATTCTCAGATCTACACCCAAGCCCAGGCATGTAACACTTATCTTCTCAGTGATCTTTATCTTGTGTATTTGTAGAGCAATTTGCCCAACAGAGCCTTGGTCAGGGCTCCCAGGCACTGCTGGGATAAAAATTAAGTGACTGTTTTTCCTAGACAGTGCCAGGAAATGACTACATGAAGAGTTCCATTTAAAAATGAAGTCTATTAGAAAAGCACCAGAATCCCATTTTTTAGTGACTGTGTGTCAGGATCATCGTTAATCTAAATACAAAGAAAAATATAGACCATCTTATGATCAAGATCTACTTAGGTCCATAGAACATGAACACATTTTCTAGTGAACAAGTTTTGAATATCATTCATCCATGTCTCAGTACCTGACAAGTATTCTGCTCTTATAATTTGTCTTGACCTTACTTTACAACCTAAAACAAGCAAACCAATCCACAAAATCCAAGAAAAAACCACCTTTTCCAAAGCCTGCATATGTTTTAATTCTATAAGAACATTTTAATTGCCTACTTTAGTCCATAACTTTATTATATTTAAGCCACTCCCACCATTTGAATAATTTAAAAAGACAGAATCTGACATGCTACTTGACATAATCTTTTTTCTATCCCTATATTATACCTGTTTAAAAACATTAAGCATTTCCAGTACTACGCAGTTTTTCATCATAAAATATATTGTAAATTGTGTTGTGACTCACATGACACAGGTCCAAGACTTGCATAGCTTATCAAGCATAATTTCTGAGCTGAATTATGTCAAAAGTATCTTCCATTTATTTATGAAAATGCCACACTTTAATCACAGGTCAATGAAGAATAAAAACTTCTCATTAGAAATTAAATACCTATGAAAAATATGTCTGCATTACAATTGGTATGTAATGGAAAAAATCAGAAAAGTGGGTGATCCTTGTAATTATACAATTTCCAGCCCTATGGTAGCTGACTCTCCATGAAATGTCAACCAATGCTACAAGGCAAAAAAAAAAGTGGAGAACATAAGGAATGGGTAATTTCAAATGAAAATCTGTGTTTCTCGTTTCACACTCTGAGCATTCTAATACATTAGAAGAGATCTGGAGAATTATTACTTTTGCAAATAATAGACTTAAAATACAAACTAGATCAGAAGCATGACTTTTTCTTTGCAATGAGACCAGAATTTGTTTTCCACATATTCTTCACTTTTTCAACTACATTACTGGTAGCTACTTTTACAACATTTTATCAAATACTTTTTAAACCAAAATCTGCTTTGAATGAATTCTGAGGCATAAAAAAGTGTATTAGAGGACATACAATTAAGTGCAATATCATAGGGGAGTTTTGAAAAGCAGTGTTTCAGATATATTCTCATCTTCCTTTCCCCAAACTCTGATGCAGCAGCAAGAAATGTGAAAATGAATGTATAACAGAAATAATATATTCACATCTAAGAGGCAGGAGGTTTATTCTTCTAATACTTCTGTCAGTGATGTATTGGATGAAAACAAGATTCAAAATAACAAAGACCTATGACTAACTAATCTATATTTTAATAAAACATGAAGAAGTAAAGTAGACTATTGCATAGGAACACGTACAAAATGTTAGTGAACTAGCATGATCTAATTTTTCTTTATGATAAGAAAACTACAATAATATTTTCAGGACTATAAAAAAGTATTACAGGAAAAAACTGTTGAATATTATTAGTAAAATGAATATCAAACCGCTCCAAAGTCTTTACCAAAAAAAAAAAAAAGTATCTCAACACATTGCCTTACCAGGAAAACTAAGCACGAAAATAATTTTAAATATTTCAACCTGAAGTCTTTTATTTTTAGGACATAGTTGGGGCTACAATCATCGCTTCAACAAGGTAGGTAATTTGTTCAAAAAACACTACTGAACAATAATGATATGAACTGCTTCAGTTAAGTAAATATGAGGAATTTGGGCTGACCCTCTCTTCTCAGGGGCTGCCTTAGTCCCTACATCTGTACATATGACCTGCATCTTTCCAATGTGTAATTTGGGAAGTTCTTGCTGCACTCTGTGCTATAAATCCTTTCTTTAAAAATGTATATAGCAAAATTGTCTTCTACTCCAGCATTTCCTCCCTCTGGTTTTTATCAAGTCTCCCCTTCTAAGAGGGCTCAATGGAGGGTCCAACATACCAGCAAAGAGCGTTCCTTCCTCTCCCACACCTGCGAAATTAGGAGATGCTCAGGGAAAAGACGAAGACTGGGCAACTTTTATCTACCCATGAATATGGGTAGGTATAGTAATCAGAAAATGAATGCAAGTTTTCTTTCCCCATGTGGGCAAGGACTCTAAAACAATTATTTGTGTGATTGTTGTGTCAAGGCTAATTTTTTTTTAATATATTCTACTGATGAGAAGCTGAAGGCTGTAAGTGAGCTGTTCTGTTTTACAAAGGATAATTCTGTAATTCGTGACTACACCAGTTATCTTCATTTCAAGGTTAAAGCTTTTTATGCTCATCTAAGGGATCCTTCTGTAGCTTAGGAGATAATATTCTAGGTTAGGAAGATCTGAGGCATACAACAAGAACAAGATGCTGAAGAACCATTTTTCGCTAGAGCCTTGACTTGTCAAACCTCTAAACATGCTGCAAAGCACATCTTTCATAATTCTCTGCTTAGGCTGTGAAAGCAAATAGATACATATATAGTCTCTGGTTATTCCAATTATGTCCTAATTGTAAATGCACAGGAGAGGCGTGCTTAAATTCTAGATGAATGCAGACAAAAATACTGGGGAAAGGTAGAAATAAAAATACATTTTTATGGTATAAGCTTCTAAACATCAGTAGGAAAGGGATTTTACACCCTCTTTTCTAGAAACATAGTAGCAAAATCATATTTCCTCACAGTAAGCTTTTGCAAGCAGTGGAAGAAAGATTCCAGAAGCTGAAAGAGGATATCCACTTAACCACAATACTCTTTCTGTAAACCGGTTAAGCTCATTGACTAGTGGAACAGTTAGGGGTGCCATTACAGTCCCTCTGTATCCAGAGTATGAAAGGGGAGAGAAATAAAAACCAGACTCATAAATCTAACAGGCTCTTGAATTCCCAGTGGAAAACACTTAAAGAAAATAAAATACTTCATCATTTTAATTTTAGGGTCTGAAGCATGTAAAAATACCTCATAGTTAGTTCTTTCAGTGTGTGGAAGTGTAGCTGGAAACAATTAAACATACGCATCAATGAAAATAGTTTTATGAACCTAGTCTGACTGAAACTGTTACTATTTTGCATGTTTAATGTAAATTATCTTTATGTTCACCAAGAACAAAGATGATAAAAGAAGAAAGGATATAGAGTCACATATAAAAGAAAGAAAAGTAATAAGTTGTTTCTATAGTAAAAAACAGAAACATTCCTACCTATCAATTACTTAAAAACGCAAGAGATGCAGGTTTACCAGTAACCAGAGTATTGTATTTCTGAATACAATCCTAGCCCATTCATAGTCTAACTTCCAATCCCTTTCTTTTCACTCTTCTCTAGAGTCCCTAAACTGTTGTTGATATATGCATATATTTGCATTTATCTAGTCTCAAGTAGGAATTAAATCCAGTATTTCCCACTGAACCACTTGAAAACTACACTGTTTTTTTGAATACCAGATACAGAGGAGTACAAAGAGCTACTGTTTTGATTCTTAATACTTAATCCTTTATAATTAGTTAGAACTTTGAAAATTTTGAACAGTATAAGCAAGACATCCAAGCAAAAATGGCAATAGAACAAAAAAAAGGGAAAACAAGTTCTCTCACCTGTAGCAAGCTCTTTCACAGACCTCTTAGGGCTTTTCCTTAAAGTTTAAATGAAATAGAAAGTAACTCTTAATGCCAGATGCATCCTTCAACATTCAGAAGTTGTTTACATTGGGTAAAGGTTCAAGTTATAGAAAAACAAGACACATAGATAAAAGCTTATTACTTTTATTCCTTACCTCCTTAATTTTTTCAACTCAGCTGTGTATGAACTTAACTCCTGTGAATGTCCCAAAGGAATCACATAGAATTTAGTCTCCAAGCATTCACACTCAGATAAAAGAGGACACAAAAAGTAGCATTAATAACACTAAAAATAATTTTTCTTATATTTCACCTAGACACCATACAATATTGTGAAGATAAATGGTTTGAGAAACCCCTTCAAAACAACTTAAACAATCATCTAAACTAGTCATACTATTATATTAAAAACCCTGCACTTTTTTTTTTAAAGATCGGTGATAATGGGGATTTTGTTGGTGGACTGAGAACTGGGCACATTTTCTGATTGGTGTCCAGGAAAGACATGCCATATTTAAAGCATTCATGACAACTGCAATATGTTTCAACTCTGATTCTTCACTTTTATTTTGATGATGCCTTTAAAGGAAATTCCATTTAGAAAAGTGAATGCAACAGCAACATCAGTTTCTACCTTATCACCTTTCAGCTACTTTCATTCAGTTCAAAAATATCTGAGTCCCTGAGCTCTGACAGCATGACAGGTATTTTCTGCTTGCTCATCATTATCAAACAAAAACAGATCCTGCCATGTACCCCTTCGTCACAGCAGGCTACATTGCATTCTTAGCCTCACTTCTCAACTCACTGTATTCATATTACATGGGGAAAAGACCCTCCTTCTCAAAAAACTGCCTCAAAACAACTAACAGGAATGAAATCTATTTTAAAATACATTTGTAACTACAAGTGTTAGCTATCATTAAATATACACAATAAGAAAATCTGGTACAAGAGCGGAATTTACAGAGTCATCAGGCAGAGGGGGAAATAAAGCATGGGATATGATAAATTCTAGGTCACCATTACTACTTACTGGCCTTTAACAAAACTGTTAATTAATAGTGATTGATCAGACTTTGTTGAAAAAACCAGGATAACCCACAGAAAATTACCTCTTTGTGGGAAAGTAATACATGAAATTCATTGTGTTGGTTTATAAAGCTTAGTAAAAAATCACTACTATGTTTCCAGATGCATCACTATAAGACTACAAGTTTTTTATGTGCTTGATCTTTAATTCTCAGTATGTGAAGCAACAAAGATTTGAAGGAAAGGAACAGCAAGTGTAGGTTGCTGGGGTGCTTTTGAAGACGTGTCCTTTTCAGTATGCATCTCGCGGTTCCTAATGAAGTTTCTGTCTTCCTTAAAAGATGAAGCAATTGTTCACTTTACCCTGAGTGACCTCTGCTGGCAAAATAACTTCCAGGCACACAGGTTAAAACCACTAAAAGCACCTTCATGGTTACATCATGAACGTACACACACGTACAGAACACATTGATTTTTCTTGGTAAGAGGTAGATGACACCGAAAATTAAAACATTTGCATGCTTAGGAGGTTACTGTCCAAAAAGCATTGATTAGTTTTGTTGAGTCACTCAGTTTTTCTCTTAGAGTCTTTTAAAGAAGAATAATAAACCTGGAGTTTCATCTTGCATGTAGGTCTGGGGTTATACCATGGTACAGAATAGTTTCTTTCACTCTTCTGGAAGATACATCTGAATCTGGAATGCAGCCTTGTATATTTTGAAAGGGATTTTTTGAATTTGTGAACTGATTTAATCAAGTCTTACTTGACTATTATTTTCAGTAAATAAAATTCAACCTTAGAATTACCTCTGGTTTCATACATCCTTAATGGAGTATAACTAAAATTTATTTATTTTGATGTATATCAGAATGGTACCATGAAAGGTTTCTGTTTAAAACAACTCTCTAAATTAAACAAAGCTGTTTAAAACCATGAGACCACTACAATCCAGGAAAAAAAAAGACAACTACAATATATTCATTTACAGTGTGTTGTTTCCCTTATAAAAATATCCACATACTACTAGATTAGAAATAGCAAGAAAACACATCAAGGTGTTAATTAAGAACAGGTACCCAGTTCTGGCATCTATCAGTATGTATTTCTGATACAGCATGAAAATCACCTTTATAGAAGCAACAGATGTGTCACGGTTTTGGTAGCATAAGTGGTATCTAAACTCTGAGGTCTTCACAAAAGTGAAGCACTGTAAAGAGTTTTGAGCAAGAAAATTATTACAATTCATGGCTGCTGAGCACTGCAATATTCTACCTTATTTAACAATGGCCATGAAAAAAAAAGGAAAACGTATTAGGTCTCTGCCTCAGCAAATAGTGAAATCTATTTATATGCAAATAAGCTATCCATTATTAGTTTGAGGAAAGACATAGGCATAAAGGAAAAAAAAAAATTTTCACTAGAAACCCTTAATGAAATCTATTTCAAAGCATAACATTTTACAAGAGCCCTCATTCATGTAATATTTGTTCAAACCTAGGAGGAAATGGACACGTTCTGACCTTAGATGAGAACGGATACCACGATACTTCCGTGCCAATTTATTATATAAAATGCATTTATATCGTTGTGTAGAAACAAATTGATAATTGTAAATGTACTGCTTCCTTATAAATAAGTGTATTCTCATGCTACAAAGTAATTTTATGCTCATTTGACTGCTTAAAATTTTAAATTATTTCCTTATATTTTTGAATTATGAACATCAGAAGATGGGAAAACATCAAGATTGTAAATTTTTCTTCTAAGATTGTAAATTTTCAGAGAATAAGGCCTCCTTCTAGAAAATTTGATTTCATGGCTGAAAATCCCAACTTTAATCTGATGCCTGATTTTTGTGTTAAAAAACAGCAAGAACAAGAAAAAAGTAAACAAAACAACAAAAAACAAACCCTTTCCTGCTATAAAGAAGATGCCAATAATCTAAAAATCTGTTTCTGTGAAAGAAGTAGTGTTGGATAACTCAAGGGAAGCATTCAGCAAATACCACAAAGAAAAGCAAGAAATAGTTTAATGCCAACCGTTGCATTTAGAGCCTTGAATAGCTGAAGGCAAAACCAGATGTCAAAACTCTAAATACCATCTCTTCTTACTCCTCTGAGTACATAGTTATTTTCTTCTCAGAATCTGAGCTTGTATTAACCATACCTAAGTGAAGATGGGCATGGAAAATTTCACACCGCATTGTGGTAACTTTGGAAAGAAAAAACACCTTTTTCATTATTCCACATTTTCAGCCAACCAGCCCAAAACCCATTCATTCTCTGAATACACCATTTCAAATAAATCCCGTTTCTATGGAATTCTGTTGAGTACCTTGTGAACCTCATTCAGCAGAGGCAGAGCACTCTCCCTTCTGCTACTTTCAGCCCCATCAGCTGAATTCCCTGCAAACCACACCCACCAGCACTGAGAACCCAGCACCCACTGGTGGGGCTGGACCCGCACAGCTCGCGAGGGATGCTCATTAAGGACCATCTGCTGGAATATTTCTTAGTGATAATGATTGATAATGAGCAAGAGATAACCATTAGCACAAATTGTATGGCTAATGAGCGTCAGCCGACCAAAAGAGTGCTCTGAAATTTGAAACTGGCCTGATTTATACACCTTCCAAGGACGCCCACCACAGCAACTTTGCACTCCTCGGCTTATATACAGGTATTCGCTTGCAACAGTGCACTCAAATATGGAGAATGATACCTAAAAAGTGAAATTATTGAAAATTACTACTCACACTGAAATTAAAAGATCTGAATGTCAATGTTACTTCTTGTCAAACTATAAAAAACTGGGGTTTTTTTAAAGCAAGCTACACAAAGACATTTCAATTTCATCATGCTATTTAAGCATATATTTTTTTTCTATTTCAATCCTTCATATCCTAAGCAAAATTTATTATTTAGCACACATTTTCACTGAGATTCTTCTAGATTTTCCTGAATTAATAATTCCAGACATGACCTTATCCCAAAGTAGAGATGAGTTCTAGCAGAGGACAGGTAACTCACTAGGTACTGTATTTAAAGAAGCACTGTAAGAAACACGGTTTCACTTTTACATCTTAAAATTCATAGCAACGCATTCAAAATGGGACATTTGCCAACAGTGCTTTCACTCAAATTTTGAACGATCTCAACCTCTGGTTCCCGTACCAGTGGTACAAAAAGCATATAAAGAACAGAAGAACAAGAATCTTTCCTTAATGGGTATAATAAATCAAAATTACACCAGTAAGAAGCAATTACAGCATATTTAACTTCAAAGCACTCTTACCACTCAAGTCAATCTCTAAAATTATGTGTTAATTTTCATCCAAGTGATACTAAAAAAAAAAGCCTAAAATTTTCCACCCAATGCACCTCTTCTTTGACCTTTTCATTGATCAAATTGTCTCATATTCCCTTAAAACCTTTTGGCTACAGTGACACTGTTAGAAAGGCCAGAGTTATTTAACTTGCTGCTGTCGAAATCTGCCAACAATTGCATTCATAACATTACTAAAAGGATGCATTTTTCAAAGACTATGGTCTCTTTATGCCTCAAACTAATGTCATATCTGCCAATTCCTTAGAACCTACAGGCTGCTCAATACCAATTACTTTTTCAACACTAATTTTAAGCTTTGAATATAAGGTGAAGAGGAGGGTAAAAACAAAGTCTTTTTGACTACTCCAGTACTTCTTGAAAGGAAAGATGACTCTTACTTAAAATTCACATTGATAGATGTCGGGACTTCTGCTTTATATCGTAGCATCTAGTAGAAACTGGCATTTTAAAACAATGAATACCAATATGTAAATATCAATAAAAATTAGAAAATACTCAGAAACACCTCCTTAACCTAACTAATTCTAGAAGATTTCAAGTAGAAGAAGAAATTTTAAACCCAACATATTCATAGAGAGCAAGCAATCCCAAGACTTGTGAAAACACTTCAGTTTAGCCGACATCAGAATTATGCAGTATCAACCATTCAGCACCAGAAATCAATGGCACTGACAATCTCAACATCAAGACAGCTGGCTGAGGAGAAACTTCCACTAACAAAGCTATCACTGTTCCACAAATGGATGGAGGTACCATTTAAGCTTTCTGTTATCACATTAACTAAATTACCACTATACATGAGCTCTGCCTCTGCAAACAGGTCTCTAAGAAAAATCTAAACACATTGATGATTTAAATTTTTTCATTGATTAGATTTTTTTTTAAAAATCATTCCATCGCCAATTAAGTAGAACTGCCCATCCTGACAATCCTCTCAAAGAAAAAAATAGTGGACATACAATAGACAAAATAATCATATCTGGGTCCTTTACATTAGGAAATTAACAGTAAAGTGTTCAACGAAATACACAGCCACTCATCTTCTATTTGTCTCTTACCCAAAAGAAATCCCTGCAGGTTTATAAYACCCAAAGCACAGATGTTAAATTTGCAGGTAGAGTACAAAGTATAGTGACTAAACCACTGAGACTGCATTAACCAGGCTGACATGCCTCTGACAGTTCCTACTATGAACTTGCTACAAAGATGAAAGACCTACATAATTATTTAACTTCACAATCAGAATTAAATTACTTCTCCATAAATTCCAGGGAAAAAAATTGAAAAAAAAAGGAACCCTTCTCGTCTTCCCACCACATTGATATGATTATGTTGTCTAGACTAACACACTCACTAAAATGTCACTATGGGAACCCCTTTATAAAAATAGTCGATCATCAAAACCATCCTTAAAGACATTCTCTCAAAAACCAAAGAGTAAATTTTCTCCAAGGCACATCCAATTTCTCCTGAAACCCATCTTTTCACCCCAAAAGGCAGCAAGAATACCACCAGGAGCATGCGCACCAGACTCCCAGATTATGATGGCATCTGGACCGACCAGGAGCGCTCATGAGTACAAGAAAAAATGTTCAGTTAAGTCCAGGTACACAGGTTTCTACTTAACCCACAATAATCCTTTAAGAATTAACTCCTACTGCTCAACACATAATATCCTAACACAATCCCAAAATATACTAACATGACAAAGAGATTTAAAACAGTTGGATCACCAAACCTTCACTAAGCCTGTGGGACACATTTCCAACACTTTCACCATAAGCCTGTATTTTATCAATGATTTGTCCTATCAACTGAGTAAGTATCATACTTCTCTCAGGGTGATAAATGCCTATACCATTATAACTTTCACAGGTACTGTGATGAGCATCTAGAGTGTCAACTTCAAAATTGTCACATACAGAAAATCCAAAAACACAATTTATTCCATTGAACCAGTCACCATCCAATCTCAGTCTCAAACAAACTGGAACACACAGCTAGGTGGTCTGATATCACCATATTTTCTTCAGGAAGAATACATTTGATACCCACCTAAATAGCCCTTTATTAAAAAATTTTATTGCACTATGAAATATCTTTTCTAAAGCATCAATCGCAATTTATTAATTTTATTTACTACAAAACAGAAACCATGTAATACCAGTTGCAACATATTACCCTACAAAGACAATTATACAATCAATCATTAATCATTTTGATCTATACTGGCAGAAAAATCATATCGGAATGATGCCTCCTAGCATTCAAATGTTACCCAGATTAACTAAACTCATCATTAAATGCAAATTCCCCAAAGTCTGGAAAGCACCAAAAAATATTAATTATGACAGAGTTAGAAATGTAAATCTGCTATTATGCTTCCAAAATCTCATGATAAATACTTGGAAAACTGACTTTTGACACTTTCATTTCCTGAAAAGTAGTTGACTTAATGCTGTGCTAAACCCATAGCTAAGCAGACAAAAATCAAATTCCACAAAAAAAATTCAAATAATCCATAAAACTTAAAAAAATCCAATAATGCAAGGGGGATATCTTTGCATATCTATTACCTTCCAAAAAGGAAGCTAGGAAGAAAAATTGACAGCTTTATTGTTTACCAAACACCGAAGATTCATTGAGGAAATTTTGTTAGGACATAACTTTCACCCTCCTCTATTAACTTATAATCTGTCTCCTTTTTCTCTAGTAAATCTCCAGTAAATAACACTCATACCCCTTTTTTCTCTCTTCTTCTTGGCAAATTTATCTTCATGACAGGAGACCGCTGTCTTTCCTTTGGGATGATCTGATGCACAATCAATTACATCCAAAGCAATGGCCCACACATTGTATTCTGCATTTAAATTTAGTGCTTCTCTCAGACCTGAGAATGACTGCTGGACACAGGTCCTTTCTCTTAAATTTGAATGTCAGAACCACAGAACAGTCAACAATTTAAAATACAGCATATTCCAGTTTTTATCCAAGACTTGAATCCTCTGGACAGGTGGGAAAAAAAGGACTAAAAAAAAGGATAAGGGAGAAAGGAAGAAGTGAAACAGGACAGTTGAGAGAGACTGAAGAGGTTTTCTGGAAGCACTGCTACAGCCATCTGTCCTCTCATAGAGACGAGTCTGAGCACCAAAACTAGTGGAAAAGGACTACAACTACTTGTACATATTGTACATGGAGATTAGGGGAAACAGAAACTTCACTTCAGCAAGTTTGGCTTCTGTCTAGGCAGTTATTCTTAAGCAATATGACCAGATATAAACTAAGCTTTGTCTGTGTTATTCTCAGTAGAGGTGAAGACTTGATACAGCATCTTCTGAGTGTAGTTCTCTCATTTGAATGCTCATTTTGCACATGTGAATGAGACTATTAGACCCAGTAAAAAAATGCATACAATTTATTTTTGTGAAATAGGTGAAAAAACAGTTGGCATGGCAAAGGGACAATCATCATCACCTATCATTTCAAAACTTCTTTAAAACATTTTCCATTACATTATTGGACCGGGTTGATTAAGTTTGCAAAGTCTTCGGTACTATAAACTTCTTTATCAAAATAATCTGAGTACCTTCCTGACATATTCTGCTTTTGTCAGATGTGGCACTTGAGGACTCTCAGACAATTTGAGAAAACATGAAATTAATTTTCTCAAATTGACCCCACATTAGAAACACTATTGTCAAAGGCAAAAGTACTTTCCAGGTCTTCTTTCTTGTTTGTTTCTATGAGAGTTGTTTTATTTTCAAGCTCTGTAATATTTTTCAAAGTGGAAAAAAAAATAGAAACGATACCTTTACCTTAGGGCAAAATATCTAGTCACACTTCTATGAATTTAATGGGACTGCTATATAAAAGAAGAAGAAAATTAAAAATTGTGAAAGACAACACTGGTTTATATGGAAAAAAATAAACAGTTTAAATTTCACTTTGGTGTATAATGAGTGAATAATTGACACTCTGGGGACCTTTACTATCTATAAAAACACACTTCCTAATAGAAAATTAAACATCACACCTTTTTAAGTGGTCCCAAAATATTAGCAATCCTCATAAAAATTAAACAGCTAGAGGGGAAAAAAAGAGGATTCACAGTGTGTCCAGGAAAGTAATAATTAATTTTATGTATACAAACTGTACCTCAGAAAATCTGCATGCCTCTGAAATTACAAAAAGTCCTTGAATATGGTTACTTGAGTTACCTGAAGCATAAGATAACCAGTTTAAAAATGAATGAAAAAAATTATAGATTTCCTATGTGATTGTCACATGGAACTGGTATTGCAGAGTAAATTCTTTTTAAATTATAGAATCACTTTACATAGAATTCAAGATCACCTGCAGTCACTACATCACACCCAGCACTGACAAGGGCACCAATAGCAAGAGCTGCATGATTTTCATCATGTGCCTTGAATTTGTAGGCATAGTTGAAGGTGGAGATAGAATCCTGACTATTTCCATTCCTGAAAAGCAGTCTATCAGAGCTGGAGTTGGGCATGTGTAAGAGTAAAATTATTCCATAAAATATCACTCAAACACTTCAGAAAGCTTCTTTATTTTATCTGTTCACAGTATGTAAATACTCAGTCCTTCAGGCCAAACATTATTATCACTGAGCTTCCTTTTTATATCATAGTAATCCTGCCAGTTCGGAAAATTCAGAGAATCATAGAATGCTTAGAGATTGGAATGGACCTAAAGGTCGCTTAGTCCCAGCCCCCTCTGCCATGGGCAGGGACCCTTCCACTAGGACCAGGTGTCTGAGAGCCACTTCCATCTTGGCCTTGAACACTTCCAGTGTTGGGGCATCCACAGCCTCACTGGGCAACTTGTTCCAGTGCCTCACCACCCTCACAATAAATAATTTCTTCCTAACATCTAACCTAAATTCCCCCCCTTTTAATTTGTACCCATTACTCCTTGTGCTGTCACTGCAGTTCCTGATGAAGGTTCCCTCTCCAGCTTCCCTGCAGACCCCCTTCAGATACGGGAAGGGAGCAGTGGGGCAATGCTGGTGCTGAGCAACCATGTGGGAATCATTTGCTCTCCTTGTTTCCAGTCAGCTGTTCTAATCTCAGCCCATGATTTTCACCTTCTGTGCCTCCAGTTCTTTCCAGCCTGCCACAGCAGGAGGCAGGATGCTTTATAGAGAGTCTCAGTGGAAGCACTAAACTGAGGAGTACCATTCCTAAATCATTACATGGATGAAGCCTCACCCCCCCACCCTTTTCCTACATGACATAGCATATTAATTTCATTGACCTTCCTTGCCATTGTTTTGGTCAAAAGCAATCAATATTTCAGAAATTACTTGTTATTTCAATACTTATTCTCTTTAAAAATGGGTTTTCTTATGCAACAATTGACAATTTTCAAATTAAGATTCTACAAATACAGACAATGACTTTATATCCATTTAGGACCAACCCAGATATTTTCTTCTGGGGTCTTTTCATTCCAAGTCTTCATCTAAATCAAAGGTCACCTGAGTTGCATTCACCTTTTAGGCAACACTGTTTAACAATATGTTTTAAGAAGGATATCTCTTGCATATTTCTGGCTGAAAACATTTACCTGTTCTGTTACCATTGAGGAACATGGCTGACCCGTTATAGCTATTTAAACACAGATGTCTAGAAGTACATAAGAGATAAGTCTACAGGTAAAGAGAAGGCACATTATTGCAAGAATAGTTGATGCAAACTAGTCCAAACCCACTCACAAGAATTAAAACAATAATTCTTCAGACAGATAGAATTGTTTTGTCCATATGAAAAAAATGTTGCTATGTTTATGTAGTAGCTATAGGTGGTTAAACATTTATCATTCATAATAGCTAAATATTTATAATTCATAATATGAAATTTGAAACTATTTAAGGCACTGTGATAGAGCTTTTATTACAGCACAATTGTTTGCATGCATGGTGATTTAAAAACTGCACTTCAGATAGGTAGTAAATGTTACTGCACTAAAGTATGAAACCATAATATTCCCTCTACTACCCACAAAGGCTAAATTCATTCCAGGAAATACTATGAGAAAAAAATTCCTGGGAGAAATAAATGTCTTCAACAGGGAGGATCTCCAATAATTTATCCTTAAACATATCAATTTATCATTTTAGCACTAATTTGATGTCTGTATTTTCAAGGCAAATTATATCATTGATACTTTAGCAGAGGCCTTTTTAGGCATTTTTTTTATTTTTTCTTATTAAATACATTTTTATTCGTCACAAAAGAGTTGAATGTTCTTTCTCCAACAGTCACTGTATTTTATTCCTTCTAATTTCTTTCACTTTCATAGAATAAGGATAATTTTTTGGGTTTTAGTCTGTGAAATGCAGCAGATTTATGAAATAGCAATAATGCCTTACTACTCTCACGATGTTTTACGTGTACATCTAATTTCCAAAAATGGGATGACAATCACTTCCAGCAACACTTGAAAACAACAAACAAAATCAAACTAAAATAAATTTTAAGCTTTTAGGGTCAGGTAAACAAATTTTGTGTTGTCATTCTCAAACTAGAAGACTATACAAGCACAAGAATTATGTATATCTCAAATTTGTGTAAAAATTAAGATACTTCAGCATCCAACAGCTGACAAACTAAATTCCAGCCCATTATCCCTCTCCTAGCAAATCTTTGCTGAAAGCAACAGGCCTCAGGAATTTTTGATAAGGCTGACACACCAGGAACATGATCCCAATTATTACATCTAACAAAGTACTAAGGAATAGCTAGGGCAGTCTTTATAGTAGAAAAAATAATATGCAAGGCTGTACTCAGCACTGAAAAAAAAACCAAAAAACATATGGAAGGCCACTAAATTATTCAGAAAGTGTTACCATGAGAATAAGATGCCAAAATACATTTGTATCACTTTTGATCAACTATTACACTGCACATTTTTAAAAGTTCCTCAGTGCTCCAGTTTTACAGAAAATCAGCAGGTGAAGGGAAAGCAAAGCCCCTACAAAAGAAAGTTTTAAGCTGGTTTGATTTTCTGCTTCTGTATTAAGTTTTTGGGTAGATCAAGCACTCTGATGCTCTCAGTGGTTCTTATACAAGTGACGTCCTTCAGCCTATTTGGCACACATGGATTTCCTGTTATTAATAAAGCAAAGGAAAATACCAGAAGACAACAAAACAGGTTCTTAGAGCTTTCCAAGACAATCTTCTATCAGTAAGAGACAACAAAACTATTTAGAGATTCAGAAAAGTTATCTTCTTTGGACATGAAACACAATGTTTATTTGATGCTTGCCATGACATGACTCTCACACAGAATAAATGTAGTATTTTCTTATTTGTTATTCTCTGTTATTAAATCAGAGTTGTTTTCCCCCTCACTACTACCAATCTCAGTCTCAGGTTTGTATGTTATAAAATTTTCATACATATACACGCACATGAGGAAATTCCAAGGTAGCATCAGATTTTCGTATTTCCTTCACAGCTGTTGATGTGAAAGAATCCTTAGTGGAATGAAACATACATCCACTTACAGCAAAGTTCTTTCACCAGCAAAATTAGAAATAGATCTTATCTGTTAAAGTTAACAGTATGCTGTTCCTGCTCATCATTTTAAAAGCAAAGATTAGAATTTAAATTTGAGGTGTTTAGGACACTGTCATCATCATTCCATAATTCTGTCCTTGATAACAGTTTAATTCTACTCAAAGCAAAAGTCGTTCTTATTAGAGGAAGATTCCTTTAAAAAAAATTGAACTTCCAACACTGTTTTTAAAATTAAAGCAGGATCAGTGTTCACATTTTCTTGGCACTTTTACTACTCTCTGACTATACTCAGAAATCACTCCTTCCCAGCTTTCTGTTTTACTTGCCAACACTTCAGATCAGCAGTGTCTCACTATCAAGTCCACAGAGCTGGGACTCCCTTTGTGGATTTTAAAGAGTGCAGGTGTGTGCTCTATAGCTGCACAACCAGAATATTGGACAACCTGAGAATCACATTGCAAGGCCCTAGATGTGTCTAGCAGACAAAGGTGAAGCAGGTGTGCACAAGTCCTGCTGCATTCACATTAGACATGGGAATTCTCCCTAGCTAGGTTCCGTCATTCTGGATTCTGGAATTCAACAGATGCTGATAGCAGCTTGGATTCAGGGGACAGGCTGGAGAAGAGTTGAGGGACTGAAAAATAAATATTATGGCAAAAACCTAAAGGGCTTAATATAAGAAAGAGAGAGTTGAGTTATGGCATGATCACATGCTATGAACTATGCTGGCTTCCTTAGATGGATTAGTAGAGGTTACTGTACCACATTACAAAAAAGATATAAACGTGGAAAGGGGCAGGGACAGGACCAAAGAAACCCACAAAAGGTGAAAAAGCACTAAAGTGAGGCACATTCAGATTATAGATATAAATGGGACAGTAAATATAAAGGAGCCCTGAAATAAATTATTGAAATCAAGATAAATCACTTGAAATTTCTCATCAGTAGAGTTTTTTCCTAAGAACAGGATCTACATTAACACAAATAGTGGAATCGGAAACAAAAATAATTTCAGGAAACACTGCCGTCTGCAACACTGTCACATGAAATCAATTGTGATGACAATAAAAAATTATGATAATGATTTTCTGAAGTTGGTAAAATCTTTCATCTATTGACTTGCTGTATTTCATGGGAATAAAGTAAGACTTTAACAGTGATACTAAATCTTTTGCAATACTAAAAAACATTTCCTATTGGAAATTTATTTCAATCACAAAGGGCCCATCTAATCCTGTTAAACAAGGAAAATTTCCTGCTTGATTCCAAATGCTCCTTATCAATTAGAAGTAATATATATGTGTACAATTTGTTTTTCTGTCGAATGAAATGACAAACAGTCTGATATGGACTAAGTAAAGAAAATAAGCCTTAAAACATGGGAAAACATTTTTAAGAGTTTCTTTCAAGTTTAGTTTTTTAAATTAAAGCTTGTCAGACTTCTAATGCCACATGAGAAACATCTTTCTGATCTTAAATGATGTTAACATTTCCCTGTCTTCAGTAAGTCACAATATCCTTTCAATACAATATGGGAATTCCCATTCATAACTCCTACTTTTCCTCCTAATGTATTAAATGAGACTAGTGTTATTTTTATACAAAGAACACAAAAAGAACTTAGATGCATTCCTTGTTTCTTAGCTTTGATCTTACATTTAAATTCATCTGAAATAGTGCCATCTTGCTTTTCTCAGACCACAGAGATCATGGAACCTTGCTGCAGCAGCAATTAGATCACAGGAAGAAGGGCTGCCCATTTAATGAACTCCTTATTTGATCTGCCAATGCAAATGGATTTTGATGTTATTTCTAACATTTGCTTGTAAATACATTCGCCATTAGTCTAAGCAAGGATGGAGAACAGAATGGCAAAGCTGAATACCCACAGACAGTATCTTATCTACGTGTAGCAGTACAGAATTTTCAAGGCAAAGACTTCTATGCTAAATATGTTGATAAGCATAGGACACATAAATAAATATGATATTTTCTTTGGCACAGCATAACTGACACAAAGTCAAATAAGTAACAGAGAAATAAAATAAGAAAAGGTGAAAGAAATGCATTTTAGCTGTTCATAAAATTGATGAGGAGCTGAAATTCAGAGAGCGAGAAAGTTTATTCTGTGTGATAGAATGTTCAGAGAAGAGCAGTCCAGAAACCACTGACAGACTGTGGACTCACAAGGGCAAATCTAAAATGAATTTTGAAAAAGCGGTAATACCAGGAAAGTTCTAACTTCCAAGCCACATCAGTGTAAACCCACAGAATCTGTATGTTTGGGGAAAAAAAAGTTAAAAGTTGAGAAAGCTTACAGGGTGAAACTACAATTTTTTAATTCATGTGTATTTATAGATTCCAAAACAAGTGTAGTAGACATCTTAAAGTCATATGTGGAAACAGTTCCAGAACGAGTGAATAACAGGGAATGTCAATAGAGCCAGCAAGCTATCAGTTTTTTGGACTGTCATTTCCTGGTCAGGGGCTAATTATGGAAAACAACAAATGACCTACAATATAAATTTTTTTTTTATTTTTCATTAATTTTCAATGTTGCATGGGAAACTTAGAGGCCGTGTATTATATGATAGAACAATGGATAATGCATACAAATGCTGAAATGCAAATTTTATGTTCATATGAAATTATAAAATATCAAAACTACATATATTGAAGGTTTGACACAAATTATTCCAGACTTCCTAAATAGTTATCCAAAGATAATAAAAAAAAGGTTCTAAATTCTTCTTTTGTTCCAAACCTACCCCTCCCCAAGCTTTACACACAAAAAATAAACCTCTTTCTGCAAATGAAAACACTATTTTCTACAGATAGATCCTTGTTTTATTTCACTCTAAAATAAGTGGAAATAATGTTTTGAAAGGAATCAGCAACACCACTATAAAGACATGTTAGGTTGAGTATCTAAAAAGCAGAGACTTAGTACTTTATGAAAAAAATTCTTGCCGAATAGCGTTATATATAATTACATATAGCATATACAGAACACATACCATGTTATATAATATATAATAACATATACTCTGTTAAATAATATATATCATACCGTTTTCATGACTGAAATGTGTATCCTACTGTCTTAAAAACTTAACCAGTCACACTTTGTATTCCTGAGAAATTACACACAAATTGTGCATTGCCTTGCACGTAAATTAAGTGCACATTTTCTCCTGCTTAATTAGCCCGATTTGGTAAAAAAATCAGTACTAACATACTTCCACAAAAAGTATGTCAACAACTAAGTTCTGTTAAAGGTACTTTATCTTCTGTTGATTGGAAGCTGCTTAATGATGTAGCTTCTTTTTCCAAATAAAATGGGGAATTATCTTTCTTAAATGCTTGCAGCTTTTTTTTCATTTCTACACACTTCTGAAAGAAACTTTAATTACTTAGCTGATAGCATATCTGTCATTAATCTTGTTAAAAAAACAATAAGAGCTCCTTAGGGGATGGAAATTGTTCTCTTTATTCTGTCATTTCATATAATCAGCTATGAGTACACCATTAAAGAAGCACAAATAACCTTTCTGATTTTTTTTCTTATTGTTGTAAATAGCATCTCTAACCAACAAAAAGGAAAATACATCGAAGTCTTCCATGCATAACATTTGCAATTTCAGAGAATATATTTTCCTAATTCATTTTTCCTTTTGTTCTCTTGATAAAGAAAAAGGTTTCTGCAAATTATGCTATTGTAGATTTATAGTCATGCTTTTCAACAGCTCAGAGGCTGCTCTGAGTTTTTGCCTGATGTTAGATTAAAAGATTTTTTTTCAAAGAAGAAATGGATGAGCATTATAAAGTTAGATCAATGTGTAATGAACTTTTCTCTAAGGAAAAACAAAATCCTGTTTCCACTGGAATAAAAAACGTGTAGAATTGTTTAAAGAGAATAATCATCACTTTTTTTTGCTTAATTATCTAGAATTAGTAAAAATAATTAGTCACAGAATAATGAAGGCTTTGCATTTAAATGCCAAATTCATGCAAGAATCAAAAAATAATGCTCCTGCACTATTGTAAAGCAACATTGAATTGTCATGGGATTGGTATGAGGAGAGCTATTGAATACTGTAAACATTTGAATAATTACTTAGGATAAATAGTGGTGTTTTATTGTGATGTAGAAGTTTGCTGTTTTCTCTAAATGCCATTACAAGAAATTCCAGTTACAAATATGGAATCTGGATGCATAGCAAAGGCTGATAAAATTAACCTTTGGATCCATGCAATACTAATTAAGAAAAAAACATTAGAATTTTCTCATACAGACTAGGAATTTCAAAACAAGAATTCTGATCTCATCGTGAGATTTAAATTGTCTTACTTATAGCAGCTGGAATTTATCACTCTCTGGCTACTCCTGTGAATTGAAACTAGATCAAAAGGAACCACAAAATTTGTTAAGTGATAGTCTTGGCCATTAATATGATGGAGGTCTCTAGAAAAATTAAAACAAAAATTATTTACAGGCATGACTAAATGCAAAAGGCGACCAAGAAAACATTCTGTGGTGTGCAAGGGAATAATCAATGCTGACCTGCAATGATAAAGGAATTTCAAGCAACAGCCTGATCTGGAACTGAAGTTGCTGTGTAGTTTTTCCAACCCTTCTACAGCCAGGGCAGCCAGAAAAGCTGAAGCCACAGCCACACATTTTTTCTACAAGGTTTTATACAAATCACCATATATGATAAGATAAATCTCCCCAGCAGAATCAGTGAACACCTGAAAAATGAGATCAGTTCAGTTCAGTGGGAGCTCTTGAAGCCAAATTAAACATTGTTTTCTATATGAGGGGAAAAAAGTCAATCCTGAAACTAGAATTTTCCAAGACATTCTCAAGGGCAGTTGCATCCATGTCTATCTAAATATGTAGGGCAAGAGATACATGAAAGAAAAGCAGACTGTGAGACTCAGACAAACATTGTAGACCTTATAGATCGCTCATTTGGAAGTTAATTGATGTTCAGTATGATATAACCAGAGACTTTTAGTTCTAAATTTTCTTTTATTTATAGACAAAGAGGGAAAAGGAAAAGAGGAAAGGGAGAAGATAAGGGCAGCTTAACTGGCCCAACACCACCAACACCCCACTAAAACCAGCAGCAAATGCCATAAAAATACACATGTATTCAATGGGTTTTTAAGGTCCAGTGCACTCCCTAGATACCATTTCAGAGCCCAGGAGATGTCTGGTTTGTGTACCAAATGACATCAATCTTAAAAAAAAACCAGAAAAACTCTACTGAACCCCGGGTAATATCATCTGCTACTGCTTCATACACTTTTATCCATTGTAAGAGAAGGAAAATCTATTACATAAGTTTGCCAGAAATTATTTGCAACACAAAAGAAAAACTTCAGAGCTGCATTAAAATCTACAGAGAATCAAATATGAGAAAATCCTGTGATCATGCAGCCACTTCAAGTCTACATTCCAAAAAACTAGGTAACATTTGGCTAAACCTGAAGAGAATTCAAGGAACACATGAATTTTCAGGAAACCGTTTCACTGTGAGGAGTGAAGAGTCATCTCACACTCAAGGACCGACCTCAAAATTTCAAAAGCATATGAGATAGTTTATTAATTTTGTGCTTTTCCAAGAATGAAATTCATTACTATTTCCATCAACCACTGCAATAAATATCACATGGAAAGGAAAAAAAGAAGTAAACATTACCTTAAGATACACATACACAAGTTTAAAGTGCAAGTTTCTCTAGGATCTGCCAAAGACAGGGCTTTTTTCTGCCAAGAATAAAGGCTCTGAGATTAAAAAACTTTGTCTCTAATCTTTTCCTACTGGATTTTAGCAAAATGAGAGTCATTTTTCAAACTAAAAATATGCACATACACACACAGAGTCTTGGGTTTTTGCTTTTTTTATACAAAATTATAATAGCTAAGGTACTCACAGCGTGGATCTTTTGTCTTTTCTTTCAAAACATTGTTTACTGAGTTTCATAAAAGCATTGTGAAAGGGTTTGGGTTTTTTTTAATTTTAATGGTGCACTTTACTTTTAGAAACAAAGATTAAAGTGCTTTACAGTTGGTTTAAGTACCTTTTCAAACACTTCCCTGAGCTCTGCTCTGTACTTTCAGATAGGAAATATTGATGATTCATTCTGATATTCCTTCCACTCTACACAGGAACAGATGTTTTCCAAATGCTGGGAAAATTCCTGCAGACATCTCAAGCCCTGTGCCTTCAACCAAGCAGTTAATACAATATTGCATCCTACGCTGTTTAGAATGTGAGATAGCTCTTGAATCAAAGCACTAAAATTAAATTCAGGTTAAAAGATCCTATTACTCTGAAGTACGTTGTGTAAGAGAAGGAAACAGAAATCCACTACATCTAAGTATCCTCGGATGGCCTACAACAGTATTTATATTTATTTTCACTTCTCTTATCAAAGACACAAAGCAAATGTGTTCATCTGGTCATCACTAGGAAGAGAGCTAGAGATTTGCATCTTCTCAAATCTTCCTGTTTTTCCTGGGAAAGGTCAGACAGCTTGTCACAATTGAGTCTGCTACTTCTGAAGCAAGTAAAACTCATGCGCTGGAAAGGATTTTCGCAGAGGAAGAACTATTCATTCATTTTACTTTAAATACAACTATTACTCAAAACTCAGTTTTACTGAGAACTCTGCCTGAGTTCTCAGTAATCACAGTGGTGACAACATTTCTCCCACTTGCAAAGAGCAAAGCACAGCACCACTCGATTTTGCAATTTTCATTCTGACATACGTTCACTTCAATTTGTATTCAATAAAATCCTGCACTTGAAGTACGAGTACTTCTATGAAAAGAAGCAATGAGGTGGAAAACTGTCTTTTGAACTTCTTCTTTCACTGTTAAGAAAGTCATGGTATATTTCAAACAACCAGGAACTGTTACAATCTTTGAAAGCACGTACCCTGAAATGAATTTAATTTAATCCTTACAAAATAACTTGAGTGGAAAACAGTTCAGAAAGAGATAGTATCCTGTGAGTTTCATTTACAAAGAAATAAAATTATTTACTATACAGCTATAAGCTCTCCTCATACTCTATTGTGATGTTATGATTTTATGTAGTGCCATTTTCTCTCCTTGTAGTGAATACAATTTTTGACTTGTCAAAAATTATTTAGATTAACTTGAGATACATATAAACCCTTGAGAAACATTCTGCATGCTGCAAAATAAACCCAAGTTTTGAGTTTGCCTGGCTTCTTTAGAGAGGGAAATGTTCATCTTATCATGAAGTAAACAGAGAAAGATTCCAGAATAATGGACAATAGCAACTAATACAAAGTTGTTGAATAACATATTATGCAATGAAAGATCAGCAATTATCTCCTCCCAGAAGTTGATTTCATTAGTGGTTTAGTTCCCATTAAAGATTACCTCAGACTTCATTACTCTATTCAAACTAACTCAAAAATTTGCGCCTTAGCTAAAAGTTGCAAGGGAGAGCAGCCCAGTGAATTTCTCAGGCAGCTCTACGCAGCAGGATCACTACTGAGACCCACTGAACACTCAGTTTCCTTTCCAGAATCTCCACCTATTTTAAAATCACATTGTGTTGAAAACTTTGCTCACCACTTAAAAAAACTAAAGAGTTTACAAAACAAACTATATTATAAAATCCACCTTTGTGATCCCTTCCTTTAAAAACAAACACACAGAGGATTGTAAGTCTCCAATGGAAGCCCCCAACAAGCAACTGGTTGGTGTCCCTTTCTGATTTGAAAAATGGAGAAGACAAAATAAGGAAAGCTATTTCTGAAAACAATAAAATAGTCTTAGTTGCAAGATTTAAGCATATTCCAAAAGTCACATATTTTGGCTGAAGTAATTCTCCACTTTCTTAATAGCTTTAACAGATTATATTTTTTTTCAGGATTAGAAAGATAAGTAGTCCTAGAATCTAGACAGGTGCACTTCAATTCACCCCTGTAAACAAAGTTCACATTACACAGGAAACCCCTGCATATCATGTAGCCAGTGGAAAACATTCTACAGCCTAATACTCTGGTAAAACAAACAACAAGTCACACCAATAAATCCACGACAGACAGACAAAGCCCCACACACACCACCAAATCTTGGTGGTCCACACTAGATCTGCACTATAGACACCTTCAACTAAATAAAGACTGCGCGTCAAAAACACAGCATTGTGTCTCTTACAGGTGTATGTAAGAGCAATGCGCAGATTTTTTTTATGTGTATCCAATAAACAACCATGCTAGGGAGCAGCCATTTGTTTCAAAAGATAATGCTAATGTTGAAATGAAGACAAGCAAAGACACAGGAGTGCCTCCTGACTTACTCCTGGTAGCTTCAGTCATCACTCATGCAATTAGAAGCCAAATAAATGCAAAAAAAAATTCCTGATAGATACTACAGCTGGGAAGAGACATGGATTTGTTGGGGTTTTTTTCCATCTTTGTTTTCTCTTTATCCTAGTCAACAGGATTGCACAGCCCAGCAGGGCACAAATACGAGGCTAGTTCAAACCATTCTCAAAAGATGATCCTTTGTTACCCTCATGTACAAATCTTTCAAGACGAAGTCTGATAATGTCAGGTAAATTCACTCTTACATTATTTCAGTGATCAAAATTTACTATAGATTCAGACTTTCTTCTGTGCCTGAGTCAGAAACAACACAAAGTAAACATTGAGTTCCAAGCCACAAGTATACCCACATATCAATGGAAATGGATTCCAACACAGGAGTGTTTGATAACCCATCTAACAAAGATTTGGAAACCTCCAGGTCCCAGAAGCCTGGAGAAAAATGAAATGTTGACATTGAGGGCTTCTGTAAAAACATCAAATACATGGCAGAGATCCCTATAGGACAATCCTGTACTCACAAATAACATATGATGGAGAAATACAGGGATTTGTCTGCCACAAATGCAGACATAAGAGAATTGTTTTCTCATATAAATTCAGCAATAAGGCCTTCTTAAGGGATTAAAAAAGTAAAGAATTTGGTTTTGAGTAACTGAATGCAGTATAGCTTTGAATGTACATTCAGATATTGAATAACAGATGATTAAAACCAAGGACATGGAAATACAATTATAAAAAAGATTATGCAGGGTCACAAGCTTCCAGCTTTAATCATAATTTGGAACAAATTTTGCCATGAATAGCTCCAATTGCACTACTCACAGGAATTATTGCAGATAACAGGGTGTCACTAGAAGCATCAGGACAAAACATTTCCAATCGTAACACTTACAACATCCATATTTACCTAAATTTCCATTTGAAATACAGCTACTCATCTACTGCAGATGGTCTTTTCCTGAGTTTAAAAAGAGAAAGAATTAAAGAATTATCATCATTCATGCCTTGATTTTCCCATGAACTTCAGAACATAGAATTAAGTCTTTTCATAAGCCTGAATGTATCCTAAAGGAGATGGAAGTTAATTTCAGGCACTGTCAAGATTGGAGCTAATGAGTCCAGTGAAGATCACCATCAATTTCACATAGTTCAGTCCCTGAGAGTGTAAGCAAAACAGCACATGGAATCAATGATTCTTTCAAAGTTACACAGAATAATATTTAAAGCAGTACAGAGATGACACAGTATATTAATAACTAGAGGGAAGTCTTACAAGGCATACTAATACTTTGCTTGGTGAAAGAAAACTGGTATATATAATCACTATATATTAAAATAAACGTAAATTAAATTTTAACTCAGCAGAAACATAAAATCCAATTTAAAATCTATTTGCAATTATGTACCAGAATTTCTCACGAGAGTACGGAAAACGACATTTTCATCATATGCAAACATAGATACCCAAGTAGAGGATGGTTGAAAATAATTTGAAGAAGGGCCCCTACTAATTTGAAGAAACTATAGGGTAGATTCAGAATGGAAAATCTTGCAAGCCATCTGCTGTGGCATATATCAGAAATAAGAAGAAATAAATGTTTGCATAAAATGCAGGACATGGAAGTATTTTTTAGCTGAAAATACCCTGAAAATATCTTAATTCAATCCTGGGACATGTTTGAGGATGATCATACCATTATCCACTCCACTGGTTTTCAAGAAGCACAAAGCCAATAGTACAAAGGAGAAGGAAGTAGAAGACCTCCCTAGCCAGATTTTTGACCTGAATAATCAAAACCTCAGTCACCTGCAGCCAGAACAGAAGTACGCCAGGACACTCAGGAAATATTTCACTTCACTATGAAACATTCATCAAGTTCCATCATAGCTCTAACAGAACACCTAACTAGGAAAATAAATAGAAACATCTAGTTACGAATACCAGGATGAACTAACGAAGGTTACCTTCTGAGCCTGAGGACAGCAACTGTTGGGATCCAAAATGCAAGGAACTCTCAGAGCTTTGGGCCTGTAAGCCAAAGCTTAGAATTAAACACAGGATTTGATCTGAGACCGTGGAAAAGGCATCAAAATTTAGATGCTAGAAGCAAGAATGTGGATTTATAGTTTAAAGCAGAGACACGTTAAGTTAAGTAAAGGAAAGTTTAGACTTTTAGAGTTTAAAATATAGAAAAAATAAAAGTAGCTACAGAGTTAAACAAGAAGTTTAGAGCATAGTACTGTAGGCTTGTGTGTCATAACATGATTGGCTAAGAAAACTTACTCTGTAGCATAGGTCCCTAAGACAAAATATTTAAGGATTGGGACAACAACATAAATATCCTTGTTGGCAGTGTTTTGCTGGTCAATAACTCCTTAAAAGGTCTTGTAACTGAGGGTCTTGTGATCTTCTGAACCATGCTGTAACAATGTGAGACAAACTCACCCTTCCTACCTATGTAGAAGATACTGCATCATCAAAAAACAACTCAAAAATCCTGTCTCAAATTCCTTCCAAAATTCCCCACAGGTGAATTATCACAACCAGCAATTAACTTCTTCTGAATCCTATTAAAGACAAAGCTTTGTGAAAGCATATCTGTGCTTGAATTCAAATGCTGCTTTTCTGCCTTTAAGAAGTATATCCAACCACATCATTCATGACTGGGAGTTTTCCACATTCAGCATTGTCACAAACTTCAGCATCAATGAATAGCTGTTCTCCTATTAGTTTAACTTCCCCAAAAAGAGAAACTCCACCATAACCCAGAAAATAATTTCTGGTTTACATAAGTAGTTTGAAAATTTTGTATTTAGGTGTTTTTTTAAAACAACTAAGAAAGAGAAAGAATGCAGTTTTCCAACTAGAGAAGCTGTCACATGCACTTCACTACCTCTAGCTAAACTGGTTTAGCTCATGGTCAAAAACCCTATAAAACAACAACAGAAGTATGAAAATAATCAAAGATATACCTATAATTTCATTTCAAAGTGCTTCAAGTATCTTCCAACAATAAAGATACCAGATACTACCTATTAGAAATCAAATTCTAAATGTCAGTTATGTATCATTTTATAAACTTGCATTCACTTACAAAGAAAACAGAAGAATTCAAAGCAGTTCACCATTTATGTAGGGTTCTCAGGAAATAAAAATAATGCTGCTTAGAAAAGAAATGTTTCACTGTTTTTTTTGTCCTGATATTTTTTGTCTCTTTGGGTTTTTCTCCGGAATTTTGGGAAAAAAGCAAGACCAGAGAATCACATTTTGCTATTACCTTGTCTGATGTTATTTCATCTGATTACAAGCTTCATTTTATATAAAATGCATCAAAATAATTCTAAAAGCATTTTCCTGAAGCAATAAAAAATATAGCAAGAACTCACAATCCAGCATATTAAGGGTTTATGTTGTCTTTTACCAGTGTAAACCTTCAAACAATATCCCATTCAGAAGTTAATTTGCCTTCCTGTGAATAAGCTGATTGCAATACTGTTTTGAGATCTGATCTCATATCTGTTCAAGAATTGAGACCAGAAAAAAATTATTAGATTTTTTGTACCAATTTTATTCGGTGTTATTTCCATGAGCTGATAATTTAAGATTTCTTTTCATCAAAAGGAAATAGCATTTTATGAAAAATTGTATCTGAAACAATTTCAAATCTGCTGACCATCAACGTTAAAGATGTTACACAGAGCACATTATCATAAGGAATATCTTAACATAGTAATTTTTCTTGCAATTTTAATGTTACTAAGGTAATTAAGCTTTCTAAGAACTTTCGCAGTTCAGAATAGACCAACCCTCAGCAATGCTTATTACAACATCTACACTAATCTTTTCAATACAAATTAGGAGAAATTAGGATAAAAATTTAATCTCTGCAGCATCAACAGTTGCAAAGTGCCTTCTAATAATGGAAATCCTTGTTAAGTTGCAAAGGGGGAAAATTACTAACATTTTTCATTATAAAATGATGGTAATAAATAATTATAATTTACTAACAGATAGATGTTAATAATTATCCTGACCACTTTCCTTGTATATTCTGATTCCTTGATCTGTCCTCCTAATACTTATACTTTTAGATTTCATGGTCTATAAATTCAGGTGACACATTTAAAAATTCTGGCTCATTCAAAAATATTCATTCGTATCCAGATGTTGGTCAAATATCTTCATTTGCAGAATAGACTTTTTCTGTTATACAACTGGAGTTGCCATTGTCCACTAATACAGAAACTCATTAAGGGTTGAATATTTTCAGAAATCACTGAACTTAGAAACGTTTTGGGTGGCAGTTAGAACAGCAGCGCTGTATTTTTAAAAATGGATAAGTAATATTTGTAAAGTATGTGCTCCAAATTTAAAAATTGTTTTCAGTTCCCTTCTACAGCATTTCAAAATGGCTGCTGGTTTAAAATGGACGCTGGTTTAAATGCCCAATATTAACGAAAAAATAGAAATTAAGCCAATCCTTTTAATGAGACAGCTCTAATACAGGTGCCAGAAAATGCCGTGTTTGGAAATATTCAAATATGTGGTTGTGAGATGCAAACTTGAGAAAACCCTTCAGCAATAACCACTGCATCAAGATAAGATTTCTGTGGTCTTTTAGCACGAACAAATACTGTTTAGCATTACTACAAAGCCTTGTGAGGACACTGATTGGCAAGCTGTTGATGATGAACATTTAGAATTTTCTCCTTTCATAAAGAATGTGCTGAAATAGGAAAGCAAATTAAAAATAAGCACTGGCATATGTCCATTACTAATACATGAACCTGCGTACCTATATTTCACAATTGCTTTGCAATATGTTGGACAAAAACTAATTTTTTAAGCCACTGAAGCTGGATAATGTCTTTTCATATCTGTTTTGCCTCATTACTTTTAATTTGAGTAAAAAAAATAAATCACAGTCTTACGTTAAAATTGTACTACAAATAAAACACATTGCAATTAAAGAGCTAACCTTCAATGTACTAAACCAATAGTTGTAAAATGTAGGAAAAGCATTAGATGGGGTCTCTGGCTGTAGCTCAGGGAAGGAAGTAAGAATAGGATCATTACCTGCAACTCCAATAGCACAGCTTAATTCTGAAAGAATTTTTGCTGAAAATACAGAAAATCTTACTTTTTCTCCCCTCACTTTTTTTAGATGCCTTCCTTGGAACCACATAGATAACAACAAATATTGTAACAAAGGTCTGTTGGTTTTTCCACTACATAAACAACAAACAGAGCTACTTCTCCTGGTTGGCACAGCTGTAGGCTGGGGTCAGGAGGCACACCTGGAGAGCCAGACCATGGATACTCAGCCACTTCTGGGTCCTCCTTCCCTCTCAGGGCAGCAGTAGGTGCCAGAGATGGAAAAACATGAGCACTGTTTCCTGGAATAAAAGGTTTTACATCTAAAGATCTATTTGCAGAGCTTGCATTCACAGCATACCATACAAAAGAGAGCTATTTTCATAGATGAATGTAATTCCACTTTTAAAAGATTAAGTAACAGGGCTGTGCTTTAGAAATAGAGCAAGCACTCTGCAATTCAGGATGCATACTAAGAAATGAGATTGTTCTTTTCAATAGAGCCATGAGGAGAAAGGTAATGCACCTTTCATTTTTTTTCATTTTCACCTCTAACTTTTCAGGTGAAAAAATGGCTCAAGAATTTGAATAACACTTGTCACTTCCAATTTTTCCCCTCTTAATTGTTGTATATTTGTAACACACTTTTAAAACATCAATAAGCAACAGTTGATCAACATGAGTTTTCTTGTTTAGGTCTCCAGATATCACCCTACACTGAATTAACCACACATTATGGTTTCATGATGTGCATGAAACATTTGGTAGGAAGTATAAGACAGCATAGGCTCTTCAGCATTCATTTTGTTTGATTCATTTTGTTTGATTGACCTATTGCAAGTCAGAACTTTTCAAACTGCAATTACTTAAAATTTCTTAATGCAACCAAGGTGTCTGGAAAACTTTGAAGTTGATGGAAGAGTAGCCAGCCATCAAGCTTTAAAAAAATTACTGATAACAGAATAAACCTAAGGGACATCCTATAGAAGTATAAATACTTATGCTATTTAAATTATAACCACAATCACAGTGCTTTTTATTTTGCCACAGCTTTCATGAAAAGAGTAACACTGGTCAGATATTTCAGTATGAAAGACTTTGTGCCAACTACAGCTACTGCTTAACAGCAGTTTAAATTGAGTTCTTAGCAGCTGAAATCTACAGGAGGCAACTCTTGAATGGCTTCATCCCCATCCTGCCAGAAGGGAAACTAAAGTATTCTTGGAGAAAAAAAATACTGAAAGAAAAATATCTGGGGAAAATGGGCATAGGGGAAGACCAGAGCTGCAAATTTTAGATTATTCCAAAAATAATCACAAGTCCTTCAGAGTCAGCAAAAAAACAACAGCACTCTTTTCATATTTTAGCAATTTGAGTTTCTAATTTGTATCATGAGTATCTAATATATATGTTTGTATATGAGCATCTAATACATATTTCTGCACTGTCTCTGTGGGAATATCAATAGAACTACTCTGATTTTTTCCTTAGATCAGGATAAACCAGGAAAATCTTTTCCATTTTCTACATTAAAAAATAAAAAATAAATCATGAAGTTGAAGTACAGCATTCAAATATTGATCCTTGCCAAATACAAGAAACTAACACTGCTGCTGAATATGAGTTGGGCAATAAATACGGCAGCAACACTAATTGCAGGTAAATGTCAGTATTTTAATGCCAGGCACAGTAACTTGGAACAATTTCCTCTTGTTTAACCCTCATTATTAATACATTAGCAAACATTTTTATATTCTTAAGAATGACTGCCCTGTTACTTTAGGAATATTTGAGAAGGTATTAAAATTAGATTTACTGGTAAGTGGTAACACTCTGAAGATTCCCACTGGAAAAATAGGTTCTACACATTCACACCATGCTGCTATTCTACGATATGTCCCATTCTGATGCTGTTTTTTAAAGTCTCTTTGGCGATTCTGAAAACCATCCCATGGATAATTTTAAGTTGATTGAATAAAATTAGTTGAGGGTCCCAAACCTGCTATGTAATAGCTATTATTGGCTTCAGTTCAGTGAAATGTAGGATCTTCATTTCCTTTCCTGGACTCCTTAATTATCCCCTTCTCTGCTCCTTTTAATTTAAAAAATAAATTGTTTCCACTGACACATTCAAAGCCTTAAGGAAAAACATTTACAACTTCAGTATAGCACAAAAGCTGTTAAAGAAAAAATAATCTAATCTTTAGGCTTTATGGTGTCTTTTTAATACACCTAATGTTATGATCATTATTATCCAACCATATAAAAAAAACTAAACAGGAAAACCTCCCGAGTACTGCTTCCCTTCAGTTCCTATATTACAGACAAACGTGCAGTTTTTAAATTTCCTTTCATATGAATTAATTTTGATAAGAATTACTTCTGAAAGACGTATAGAAGTATTGAATGTGCTAACAAATTCAATGGAAAAATGCATCTCACATCATTTCATATTATACAATTTTTGTTCCTTATCTGAGACTTTGCTGTTGACTACATTTGCAAATTTTATTTTCACGAGCTATTACTACATTTATAACTGGAAAACAACCTTTATATTCCAGATGGAATCCTTACAAATATAGTTGCTAACTGAAATTTCTGAAGAGGGAATAATTAGTATCCCCTCATCAGTGAGACGTATCATAAGCAATGGTGCAGCCTTCTTATTTAGTGGTACTCAGAAAAGCTCTCACTCATCTTCTAGAAAGTCAAAGTACAACATATGCATTCCCATTATTGCATTACACACTCATGACTTGAAATCAGCCTTTCACTTGAGCTAGACCAACATCCTTACCACCATGAATTATATTTCACTGGGGATCACAGAGGGAATTCACTGCCAACAAATGTGCCAAGTTACCATCACTAAAGGCAGCAGATTTCAAGAGGACTTTGGCAGGGGCCACAGCAGCACCTGCACATACCGGAAGTATCTGTCAGTTCAAAGTTTGCCATTTGCTTTGCTTAATAACACCTCCCTACAGAAAATTATCAACAAAACCCAAAAATATCTACTTGAAATCGGCATGACTAGGATTGACATCTTGATCTCAGCACAGCTGCAGATCAATATCAGTCTTAAAGCCATTCAGACATACTGAGACTGTATCCTACGACATTTTGGAGAATTCCAACCTAGCAACAGCAAAAGCAGCTAGAGGTTTGCTTGCTGGTGGCTGCAGTGGCAAAGACAGCAGGAGCAGCAACACCAAGCAGCAGCTTTAAAAAAAAAAAACACCCTACAGAAGAACTGCCCTGGATTAGTGGAAGCAGCAGCTGCCTTTTGATATATTGCTCTCTTCCATTTCTTTATCTTTCAGATACTGTCAGAGTAGACATTTTCCCAAGAAACAGCAGTGGCATTTGACATTCAGGGGTGATAAACTCAAGACCAGCCTAAAAGAAGAACAGCAAGGCATACTTATCCAGTACAAGGTTACTGCAGAGTATGTAAAATGATGAGAAAAAAGAAAGACATATATAAACAAGGAAAAGGGAGAGAAAAAACAATATAAGTACATAATAGCCATATTGAGGCAATTGATAGTGCCTTACGTAAAAGGAGCAAAAAAAGCAAGACCAAAATATTGTTGTGCTGAGGGTGCATTAACTTTTTCCTGGCATAAAAAACCACTGGAATTGGTGATTTATTTTTAACAGACTTACATAGGATTAAATCACCTTGCACCAGATGTAAAATTTAAAACTTCCAGCAGTTAAATTCAGATTTTCCATCCCTGTTACTTTTGCAGAATGCTTCAAAAGAAAAATGCTACTGAGACTTACATGATGCATGCTGAAAATCTACATGCTATAGCACAGCACATTCAATTTGATACCTAGAAAGAGAATACCTGTAGTAGCTATGCCAAATCAGTGCCATGATAATGGCTCAAACTATTTCATTGAGAAGCAGATATCCAAGAAAGTGACATGTTTAATGCAAAACAAATACAGAACATTTGTACAATACACTCTTCAAATAAAAAGTATCCCTATGACTGATTTGTTTAAAATACTTACCTGATTGTATGTAAAATGTCTCTGTAAGTTGCATTTACCCTGTCAACATGTTTGATTTTTTCTGTGTCTTTTTCACTTACACAAATAAATCTTGTATGTTTTAGATTATATCCTGCAACCTAATTTTAAAGCGATGCTGTATTTTAATAGACACRTGAAGGGCCACTGCTCTCTAAAGAACGCAATAATATGGCAAAGCTTACTGAAAAATGCATTATTTCATCACCAAAATTGTCCCTGTGATGTTATTCCACTCACTTCAACAAAGCCCTCATAATTTTGACTTTTTTTCCCCTTACAGAATTTCCCTCACTTATACCCACAAACCCTCGTGTATTTCCTAACATCTCTCTGCCTAATTGGAGCCCTCCTATTTTTATTTCCTAAACATTTCTTCACTCTTCTCTACAATGATATCTTTCTTAGATGATTCTTAGAGTCATATCCTAAAGTCAGATTCACAGCATCTGCATGAATGACTAAAATCAGGGACTCTCACCCTGGCAGTGGATTTGGCAAGGTGGATAGAAAATAAAGTACTTTTTATCAAGACTATATCCCTCTAGCAATGAAGGTTAACACAGGAAAAGGACTGTGCAACTGTGAAGGCAGCTCTGCTTGGAGACAGAGGTGGGAACAGGAAGTCCCTTCCAACTTAATTTTTTCTATAATAATATTTGTGAAAGGCCTTTACTCCTTCTTTACATTTTTCCTACATACCTTGGAAAAACCTTAAAACTCTTCTCACAACTAATATGATGCAAAAGGAAGAAGGTGGAAGCTGAGATCTTTGGAGCACTGTGGGAGAAACTCTGCTCCATAACATTTCTGATAGCACCCATGGTCAAGAATAACCCTTTCTCAGCTCCACTTAGTTCCACACAAAGGGGACAGTCAGCCACATCTTTAGGTCCTTCAAGTAGATTCTAAGTGAAAACAAAATCCAAGAATCCAGAAAAACATTTTCTAAAGCTCAAGACAACAGCTCTTAAGAGTCTATATACCAGTTTATGATCTGAAAATTGTGGTGATTTCTATAACACCATAGAGACAAAACACAATCCTTTTACAGCTGAAAATGTGCTCAATACATGTACTAGGTAAATAACACTGCCTTGCCATTTCCATAGCATTGGAAAAATTTAACATTTTAAAGCAGATTGTTTACATTACAGCTATTTTAGAAGTTCTAATGCACTTTGAAGAGCTCAAGTAAGCACAGAATTACCTTCATAAATATTAGACAATAGACTGCAATAGTAATCTCATTATGAAACTCCAGCTTTATTTGTCTTGTTGGAATGTTCCATTCTACAATACATTGCTGGCACTTTGCTCTAACAGCCAGAGACTCTAAGAATTCCTGATTACATTACTACACTCAAAAGCCTCATTATTTCAAAATGTTTTATCATCAACTGATCGCTTTTAGATTACTTTGGGGACAAACTCATAAGCCTGTTCTTACAAGATCAGCATCACACTCCTTAACTATGTTTTGTTTACTTAACTCTACCAACTCCTAAAATCTAGAAATTTGGTAGAGGTAGAGATAAGCTTCCTCATCTGAAGGACACTGGTAAAGTACTTCATCTGGTAAAGTATCTTGCCAAATATAAAGGTTTATTTTCCTTTTCATTCTTAATGTGCAACTTAAATTCATTAGTACATTCTTTAAACAATGCACAAAGAAAGACCAGAGTACACTACAGCCATATCACTCCATGCTGTGTTCTAATTAGACTTCAGCAAGTAAATAGAAAAGGACTGAGTCAATATTTGAATGAAGGATTTCCAATGAACAAGAGCATCTGCAGTGACAGTTCTGTCATGTTTTACGTGCAAATCTGCCTTCTGAGCCCCTGTCAACAATCTGACCTAGTGTTAACAGTGCAGAATATTTCTGCACTCTTTAGTTATTGGAAATTCTGTACCCTTCTTAGCCAACAGATGGGAAACAGCATTGGGTTGAATTTAAAAGCTCTTCCTCTTCCACTGCAGTTTGCTGCAGCAGCAGACTTGCGTGTGTGTATCCCAATCCATTAAAATTCTGCTGGGGCCTGGGACTCAGCAAAGAAAGCAGTGTTTGTCCTCCACCCAAGCAGCACAGCTGGTGAGCTGAGCCTGAGAACCAGGACCTCCTTCAACTGTGCTGATAATTCCCTGTGTCCTCATTCTACCTTCTCACAGCTTAAAGAGCCCAAGAGCTGCCTGACACACGCCCCCAAGCTTCAACAGCCCCATTCCTCTTTAGGTAACTTCAGAGTCACTCGCTGCCTTTTCTGGACTCCACTCCAGCCCTGTCCTTGACCCACCCACCCTACACCATCTGCTCCTTCCAACAAGCCACTAACACCTTCTCCATGCAGCCAAGCCTCTCTGGATCAGCCTAGAGCTCAAGGCAGGAAGGTCATGGCTTCCTATAATATCCTCAACTCAAGGGACTTCCAAAGTCAATTATCTGGGTTGAGTTCCCATGACTTATACTGAGCAGACTCCTACAATTATGACTAAAAAGCCACTGCTCCTGTTAAAAGCAGCAAGTCATGGAACCTGTCCACACATCCACACTGAAAACCTATAACATTCCTTCAAGATGCAATAAAAACTGTTCACTATCTCTCTCTATTTACAATCCACTGCTGGGAAAAATGTCAAAGCAACCTTTTTCTATGAAAAATTAAACAACTAAACACCACAAAATATTTTCTGCTAATTTTTACAGCCTCATAAATAAAAGCTCTATAACTTTTCTTATATAACAGCCCGAGCACAGGTAAAATAATCGACTAACCTTGACGCTTACTTAAGAACGCAGAAACATTTCAGAGACCTTTCTAATAGGAAAAGAAATGGCTGAAGCACCACAAACAAGGACCTTCTTTTCATGGCTTAGTACAATTATATCACTTGTTCTAACCCAGGACTGAACAAATCATTCATTGTTGCCTGGAGAACACTTGTAGTTCAAGGTTTCTTTCAAAAAACATGTAAGATATTCCAGCACTCTAATCAGACACTGTGCTCTGAACTAAAGTGAAGAAACTAGGGATGGTCAGTAGATTCACATCAAAATGTTGTGTTCTTGAAATATTTCCAAACTGCAGTGTAATAGGAAACATTGAGGGTTTTCAGTAGATGTCATGCTACTGAAAACAGGAGCAGATCATCACTATATAGCAAAAGGAAATGTTAAGAATATTTAAAGACACCAAACTTAAACTGAAATATTTATGGACTTCATGCTCTTGGAGAACAGGCCCATAACCTGAGATACATTTTCATTGTGGTATTTTTATACCTAAAGAGAGTAATAATTCAAAAACAAATAAAAATTTTTGAAAGTAAACATAATTCTTACATATATGTTCCATTTGCATATGATTTTGACTAATTTTCCTTCTTTTTGGTTTTCCTTAATTTATATTCTTCAATTTCATATTTTAATACTTCATGGACAAATTATTTCACTATATTTTAAAGACAAATTGTTCTATAAGCAACAGAACTAATGATGCTCTATTTCTTATAGCTTCATGTTTCATGGTTGAGTTATTTGATGTCTAATAGGCACTCCAATAGAAGCTATTTCTGTGCCTAGGAATTCATAAAACCCCTCTGCTTTGTTGATTTTTTTCCTCCTGAAAGAAGTGAATTTGCACTGTATCCCGTACTACAGTGGGGAACTAGAAGCTTTTGCCTATCTGGCTGCCAATATTCACAGTAGCAATGTATTTTGAGAGTAACACTTTTTTAAGTTGAACAAAACATACGAAGGAAGTAGAGGGAGCACATTAACATGGAACACACAAAACTAAACCAAAGGCCTTAAGCTACACTAAAGGAACATGAAAGGCCTTAAACTACACTAAAGGAAGAAAACACTTTATCAGAAAGATGTCATTATTTCTAGCCATTTTAGTATAAGTGCAAGTTACAGAGGTAAAGCTTTTCTGTTAACATCCCCAGTCTCTTTTTTTCAATTGACAGCAATGATTTTTCCAGAATTTCATTTCATGTCAAAAATATCACAATCTGAATGATGAAATTATGCATTCTCTCTGGCTTCTTTTTGTATGATTCACTCCCTTAATATATTTTCCACTAAAATCTGCTTCATAAAGAGTAAATTCTTTTTTAAATATTTGAATACTGCTTAGTTTTACATTGGCTTCTCTCTCTTAGTACAGACTCTACAGAAATATCAAATCAGCAGTCATAACAAGCGGGTTTGTATTACAGGGAACATAACAGTTGTTTTAGACAGATAAATCCTAAGGGTATAAGGGATACTCCACACCACAGAATGTCAAGGTCAACCTAATAAGAGGGAGGAAGAAGAAAGAAGGGGGCCCATTCAGAGAAATAGCATTTTGTCTTCCCAAGTAACTGTCACACGTGATGGAGCCCTGCTCTCCCGGGGATGGGTGAACACCTGCCTGCCCATGAAAAGTGAGGAATTAATTCCTGGCTTTGTTTGCTCGTGCATGCTGTTTTGCTTTATCTATCAAACTGTCTATATTTCAACCCATGACTTTTTCCACTTTTACCGGTTCCAATTTGTTCCCCATCCCACTGCAGGGGAGTGCAGGAGCAGCTGTGTGGTACTCTAGTCAATGGTTGGGGTTAACATCATCCCAACTGATTGGAGTTTTTTTCTTTCCAGTACTATAAATACAGAATAGCAGTAAATGGAACCAACATGATTTAAAATAAGATTATACTTCAGTACAAAAGGAATTTTCCTTAGCAAACGCCAATTCTAATTAGCTCACTGAAAATACTAGTAAAAACTTTTGGATACATGCAATGTAATAATCAAAGAACTGAACTGTTTTAAAAACTTTTCAATGCTTCTGGGGTGAGGACTATAGCCATCCAACCAGCAACAAGAAAAAATAATTAGTTTTCACAGAATACTGACTTGATATCAAAGCTGTTGCTTGTAGTCATTAAAAAAAAAGTGGACAAAACTACCTCCATGTGATATGTTCAATTAATTTCAAAGATAAATTCTGCTATCCAAATTAATTTATTCTAGGTCTGTCTCAAACATATTTTGCTTAAGATTCAATATTTTTTTTCTCTGTAACAAAGGGACTTTGGTGTGGTGCAGTACTTCTCTTGGTCTGTTCCACTCTGTATCTGCCACATACTCCATGTTGTACAAGACACGTACAGAACAAAAGATAAAATATTTCTCATAATAGATTAATAATGCAATTACTTTCAAATCATTCATGTAAGATCATTTTCAAAGCTATAACAGAAAATTCACTAGAGTTACTTGATATCACTTTTCACTATGAAATCTGCTAAGCACACACTCCCATTTTTCTCAACAATTACTGTAGCAAGCATAAAAAGTAGGACCTTCCCAGAGAATCAGACAAACATAAAATGCTCATTATCCTGGGATAAACTAAACTTGGCCCAACTGGCATCAATAATCTGTCAGAAGAGGGCCTGTCATTAAAGCATAAGAGCAGTTTCAGGTTCCTCTTTTGTGGTACCAAGAAAGGTGTGATCAAAAATAATACTCTAGACCAATATTTGGTTCTTACTATCTCTTTCCAGGCTCTGAGTCTTATCAACCAAATCCACATTTAAGCTTGTCAAAACAGTTTTCAAATATTAACAGGCAAGATGGGAGGCAAAGCAAGGAGGGCCATTTTCAAGGGTGACTCTAGGGAGCTGCTGCCTTCCATTTAAGAGAAGGGCTCGGGCAAGTGATATGACTAAATAATGGAGAAAAGCCAGAAGCTTTTTATGAGCAGCTCTCTGGTCTCATTTTGTTTTAGGAGTGTGGTGAAGCAGACTCCAAACACTAAGAGATGAGGCAACTTGGTAAATTTCTCCCTTTAGGCAGAGTTCAAAGTAGTTAATTACAGGCAAAAAGAAATTCCTAGGAAGAGAACAGGATTGTGCATCTTGAACCATGGTGAAGGACAAGGCCATGACAGAAAATATATTTTGCAGTGACCTAGAAGACAATAAGGCTTGACAGATGAGACAAAGAGCCATGGACCTGATGAGTAAGTGCATCTCTTTTCTTCTTATGCCTAATAAAGCAGTGAACCCAGGACCCAGAATGAGTTAGCATAGTGAGATCTGCACATATACACTCAAAATAGACAGAGTTTATGCCTTGAAGTACACTATTGAATAAAGGAAGCAGGAAAACAAGCTTGATCATTCTGACATGCTTCTACCTGGTACAAGAATAACCTTGTAACACTGGCAGGCAACAACAGCTTCCTACTCTACATGCAGCGTCTATCACAAAAACACCAGATTTAAGTGCTGCTGCTGGTGAGATTTTTAAGGGGTGACACATTCATTCTTCAGACTAATCACCCAACATGAAGCAGCAACTCATGTGCTTCCTGAAACACACCTGTGTGCAGGGGCACACACACAGCCCCTATTTGTAAAGACGAATCTTCAAAGAGTGTCTGGGCAAGTCACAGTGGCCCAGTGCCCTTTCACCCGGCACGGCCAGCACAGGCATACTGTGAAAGACTGCCATTAGAATCTTCCTTACTTTTTTAAGTCTGCCTTTTTAAAAGCTCTAAAACTTCCATACCAATCAGAAATAAATCTACTTTCTCTACTGATTTCATAGCATTTAACTAAACAGTTAATTTCATTCCTCTTTGGAAGTTGTATTTATTTCACGAGATGAACCTGTCCCCCTTTAAGTTTGCATTGACCCTTACCCTACACAAAGGCATAACTCCATGTTTCTGACAATGACAATTTTGAGTAACTGAAAAGGGGAAGAAACAAACACAATTAACAAGTTTAATCTGGGCTCTACAGCTGCAGAACCTCTTTATAGCTTCAAGGACGAAAAGCTGTCTATCCTTCTCCACTCTGCATGTCACAGTAGCTTTAACACAATTATCAACCTGATGTATTCTCACAAAGGAAATTATGTATTTTTACTAAAGCTACAGGAACAAGTTAGAAATTTACTCTGTGTGTACAATTATTCTCTGTCTGTATAACTCCTTTCTGAGAGCAGATGTTCTCTGAAATGACATAATCCTTCTCTGACTAGATGACAGTTGTCTCACAGTACAGATATTTCAGCATCTGAGCACTTAATGACAGAGATCAATCAGAGAAATAATAAAAGCATGCAAAACCTAAAGGGCACACCAATTGCACTACTCCTCAAAAAACCTGGGAGGCAAAGGAAATTCCCATCAATATTTCCACATGAAATGTGCAATATTCACATCAGTAAATGGATCACTTGCCAAATGATCTCTGCACACCTGTGTGCTGCCAGGCTTCCTTTTTTACAGTAAGTCAGATGAAATGCTTTCACATCTATGGATACATTGATCACCAAAGACTGAGAGCTGGCTGGAGTGCCAGGCTCTGAGGGCTGTGATCAGCAGCCTGAAGGCTGGTTGGAGCACAGTCACCAGTGGGGCTCCTCAGGATAAACACAGGGCCAGCAGCATTTAACATCCTTCATTAACAGCACAGAGGATGGGGCAGAGTGCACCTTCAGCAAGTCTGCAGATAACACACAGTCAGGGGAGCAGGTGATGAATTTGGAAGTCATGCTGCTACTCTGAGGAACTTGGACTGGCTGGGGAAAACTTCTGACAAGAATCCATTGAAGTTCAACAACAAGAAATGCCAAGTCTTGCACATGGGGCCAGGGCAGACTGGGGTCTGACTGGCACTTGTCATCCAAGGAGAGGCTGAGATCAGGGGCTGTTCAGCCTAGGGAATAAAAGGCTCTAGGGGAACTTCTCCCTGTGTATGAATATCTGATGCAGAGCAATAAAGAAATAGTGCCAGATCCTTTTCAGTGATGTGAAGGGACAGAAAGGAGGCAATAGACCTATGTTAAAATTCAGGAAATTCCATTTAAATAGAAGAAATGGGGGAGGAAAGGAGGAGAGGTGTTTGGTTTTTCAGGGGTGTTTTTGCTTGGTTGTTTTGCTTTCCAATATTGAATTGTTGTTTTTTTTCCTTAGTGTGAGGGTGGTCAAACAGAGGCTGCCCAAAGAGGTTGAGAAGTCTCCATTCTTGGACAAATTTAACACGCAACTGTAGGTGGCCCTGCACAACCTGATGCAGTGGCCCAAAAGTTTGAACAGCGAAGGGTTGCACTAGTTGACCTCCAGAGGTGCCTTCTTTCCTCAGTGCTCCTGCAAAAGAGCAGCTACATAAAGCATCCTTCCATGAGAACAGCAGCACTGACCACATTTTACATTGAGCAACTCCTTGAGCGTTATCCATAGTGGATAATCACCACCGGTACACAGAAATCATCACTGGTACAAAGAAAGATGTTCTGTACTCCACATTGCTCCCTGATCATACCTGCTTCTAGCTTTTCACTTGTGCTAGCAATCATGGAGAGTCTAATAAATGGGATATAGAACAGATAGAAACAAGAACATGACATCAACTGAATTTTCAGTGGATGCAGCAACTACATAATACACAATCTATAGTAAAAGACTTAAACATTCTCACTATCACCCCAGACAAATTTACAAACTCCACTCTCAAAAGCAGGACAGAGTGCCATAACCAATTCAAAAAGACTACTATGGAAAAATCAAGGGTTAATGGAATAGAAGACATAAGGAGAAATTTCAGCTAAAAAGACTGTGGCAAAAAGACATATGCTCCATTTCTGATGAAAAAAAAACATGTATGGTAAGGGAAGCCTCTAAAGAAACCAAAGAATACTCAGAGGCAAAATATACAGCAAAACATATACCCAAAATGTCCATGTTTTCAACATCCAGATTTAAATTTCTTCGCCTGTTCAAAGCAAAACATAATGGCTTTGTGAGAGTCTAGAAAGTCAATATGTACATTTGTGTTTAAGATGCAAATATGACCTGTTTCAAGAGGTGTAAATAGCCATTCCCTAGATCAGTTCCAAGATTATAAATTTGGAGAAAAGGTTATTTACTGCCTTGTCTGATACATTGTACCTGCTCTCTTAGCAGGTCTCATTAAGAGTGCCTGTTAATGGCACTCCTGACTCCCGTGTACTGACTGCTCCACGCTATTGCACTCCCAACAAAGTACAGCCTCTTTTCCTGCCAAGAAGTGCAATTGTGCACCAAGCAGTGGAGGAGAGCAAACAGATTCCCAGTTGGATGCCATATAATATAACCAAGGCCTTCATCCCAGAGCACAGATGCTCAGCAAAGCAACAGKCATAGAACCCCTGGTTGGGGAAATGCTATTTCCCTGCTGACAAAAAAAGGGAAATCATTATTTAAATACTAAATATTCTGTAAATGAATAAATGAAACATTTTCACTACTTCGTCTAGAATTCCAAGGTAACCTCTGTTTATGAGAATTTAAAATTTCTTAGTTCACAATACACCGGCCAACAACAAACTGCTTCAACAGGATATTTCATCATTATTACCTTAGACAAAACTATGGGACATTTTCTAACTTGGGCACTTTTGCTACCATTTACATTTATTAGTTCAATACAGAGATTTTAAAAAATATTAATCAATATCACATTTTAAAAAAATCTTAGAAGTAAATTACACATATTGCAAGTATTGCAAAACCAAGTTCACTTCTCATGGAGTGTAATTTTATGTCTTGCATTTGAGCACAGCAACTGACAGAGCAGATTAAATTTGAAAGTTATCCAGGCAGTGTGCATTTTTAAGAATATATTCAGTTTTGCTTCTGGAAATTTCTGTCCTTTCAGTTTATAACACACCTAATCAAACATTCTTTGCGAGTTTTTCCTTAAATATTACCATCACAGTGAAGTAGGATATGTAAGAGAGCGAAGCACAGCTTTGGGCATTTCAAAAAATAATTTTTCCTGTGGTTTTTATTTCCCAGGAGGTTTGTTTGCTTGCTTGCGTGTTGGTTGGGGGGGTTTTTTGAGTAGGTTTGCTCATTCTCAGAGACACTTGTTTTGGAAGCCTCTTTCCTAAATTTCACAAAGTTGTACATAAGATGAAATACAGAGAAAGAATGGACTACACAGTCTTGCATCCCTTTCAACCTTCACAACTTCTCCCCTCATTTGCGATATAAATAATTCTTTATGTATCCAACTCGTTTCCAAGCAGATGAGATCTGAAGTCGCAATCTCATCTGCGTTACATGAAAATGCCTGTTATACAAATAAAGCAAAGAAATTGCCATTACCTTACTGGCACATTGACAAGTCAATGGCTTTAAATCCTTTGTCATTTGCATTGTTCATGTTTCACTGAGTGAAACATCACAGATGTGGGAAGAAACCATCATAAAAGCTGAAACCACAGGATATGTCCATCAGGATGATGTTATACTGGATGTACAACAGCCTATCATAAAGGCTGATAGACCAGACTTTTGTTTAGTTTTTCAATTTTCCAAGGAACAAGAAACTGAAAAGCATAAATGTTCTGTTGGATAGCAGTCACTTAATAAACTATATCCTAAGTTTCCTTTTCTTAACCTGTCACTTGAAAATTGTTTTTAAACCAGTTAGAAATATTGTGCTGGGCCAGACTGGATGAAATAGTTTTTAAAATATAACTAGTAATGGAATTAAACCTTTATTCACCACCTTATTTGCAAATCCATAAGTATCTAAAAATCCTTGCTTTTCTGACTTCCATTCAGTGCTAGAAGCTCTATCACACATGTAGTATTTCATTTGCTTTAAATGGAAAAAAGGAAAACAAAAAATAGTACATAGCTTCTAACTTGTGGTTTTGGATAAGCATGGTGTCTTTCCCCCCTACTAAAAGCAAGATTTTTCCTAATTGAGCAAATTAGGAAAATTAGGGTATGCAATTTTTCAAGATTTAAACAACAACAACCAAAAAAGCAAATACCAAAAGAAAAGCTTGGAAACTTATCTTGAAGCTGTATTTTTTCCCATCATTAATCAAAATTGTATGTTGTTTGGAGGAAGTAAAGTGAGGGAGGATATGAGAGCAGAAATTGCCTGGACAATGCTTCTTTCTTAACAAACTTAGCTAACAATGAGACAAAACCAATCACTCGATTGAAAGACATTAAAGATCTCAACGGCAACCAGCTTGATGTAATTTTTTCTTTACCAGCTCTACCCAGCTTACAAGAGAGATGAACTGAAAATTCTTTCTCTGATAAGAACTGTAACAGAAGGACTTGGTTAAACTGGGTATTCCACCTAATCATCCAACAATCTCATCTCACGGAGACGTTCAAGCACATCTACAAAGCATCGCGCAGAAACATCTGCTATATACATCATGGAACAGTTTGTTAATTTCTTTAAGTCTTTGAAATTCTGTTTATGTGCTAATTACAGAGGTGCAGCAAAAGGTGCATAGCAGAAATAGCAAATAGGTCAGTCTTTTTTACTTCAAGTAAAAGTACTTCTGCCCACTCAAACTAATGGCACATAATGCTTTGTATTAGAAGATGTGCTGAGCTTCAACAGAACTGATTTTTCATCTCTTCAAGCAAGTATCAATGCTTTTGTCCCAGAAAAAACCTCTAATGTTAAAGACACTCTTATCTGTGACTGTGCCATCTGGATGTTCTGCTAATATAAAAGCTCCTGACTTGAATGAACAGAGCTAGAAGCACTCAGATCTTCTCTTCCTGTGTGATGCTGCCAGTGGAATTGCAGTTACTTTGAGTTTATACTACCTATTCCCTCTCTCCAAAGGCTGTGGAGGAAAACAATGGCCTGAAAAAATCCTGGGGAGCAAAGAGGCAGCTGGTACAAACTGGGGATCCACTCTTAAGCAGAATTTGAGACATCATTCAGACTTCCTTCCCAGGGAAAAAAAAAATTGAAGAAATTTGAAAAAGTGTCTCCTGATGTCATGACAACGTCATGACAATAATCTACAGAGAACATTTAGAAACCACATTTCCACTAATTTCACCAATTTCAGAATAATGGCTTCCACCAAAATCATGCTCCGATCCAAATGCAGTATTCAGACAGGCTTTCCCATGTTCCAAATGAGGCAACCAAGGAATTCCTTCTTTGCTGAGTTCATACACAGCAAGTTTGGAAGAGTCAGTACCAGAGCAATGCTTCTAGGAAGGTGTTTTATCCTGCTTGATGTGCTCTGCTTTGTCTTTAAGAACTTTTTACAAAACATAAGGAAACAAAGAGCCAGTTATACAACTCTCACTCCCCGCCTCCTTTCCTGTTTACTCAGTGTTCTGTACTCAGGACATTGTTGATTGCCAGAGAAGAATCTGATTATGTATTTTCCTGCAAGTCCTAAGATAGAAATTATTTTGTTAAGGAGCTGATCTCAAGTTGCTTCTCTTAACACTGTTCTACAGTGTTCAAAATACAGTTTTTAGGGATCATTCAAGTACAAGAAGGCACAGGTGATTTAGTGCTTTGCATAAAAACTTTCTCCCTACCTATGTAAGCCCCAGATGATCTGCTGGCTGAGTGGTCCTTAGGATTAGAGACTTTTCAAGACAGGGTCTGTAAGCTTCAGCCCAAACAAATTCCAGTATTTGTGTTGGTTGCTGCCCTTTTGTAGCTTTGGGGAGGCACTGCTGAGCTTCTGTTGGGCCTTTCTGCATCACAGACTTCTGCTTTTCCTAACTACACAGCCAGCCTTGGGTGTGTCACCCTCATCCCTCCTGAACCATGCAGAGGAGCTGCAGAGTTTATTTCTGTTCAGTTAATGGATGCACATCAAGCCTGGATATCACAGCACCAGCTTTGGAGGCTGGAACACACAGGCTCCAATCCCCACTCCAATGAACAGTCTTGTTCATTTTCCATAAAAAACAAAGCAGTGTCTTGGGAAAAGAGCTAACGGTGTAAGTTTTTGAAATGGCATAGTGAATGTGGCCTTGAAACCAATATAAAGCAGTAATATTGACACCATGAATAAATAAGTGGGAGATAAATAAGTGCAAGTGAAACCCAACCTCATATAAAGCAGTTAATTTGCTTCGCTGTAGTGGAACTGGGACCAAGGTTACATAAACTAAGACAACTTTAATGCCCCTACATAGGAAAAAACATGCACCTTCAGAGGTGCACATTTACAATTACTGTATATGGCCAAACATGGCTTTGTAAAACGAAGTTAAAGGTTGCTGACCTGTGTTTCAAGTCCTACCGCCTCAACTCAGAAACACACTGTCCTCAGACTCTGCCATTTTTGCAACCCTCAAAGTCCTTAAATAAAGGTTGTACTCTAACACAGCACTTCCTATTTCCCTAGAGCTTGAAAAGCAACATGACTAACAGGTTTTGACAATGGAAATGGAATGCTCCCCACTGAGGACTCTGTGCACAGACCATGCAGATGAAGTGATGAGCTCCTAAGTGACTACATTACAACAAAAAAATGAAGCATCCTCAGTCCCTATGCCCTGCCTTTTGGTGCACTGGCTTTGAACCATCTGTAAACAAACCACATGCCAGGAAGACCAAGTCAAGAAAGCATCAAAGCACATAAGTTAAATGACTCTTATCTCAGTCTCATATGTTTCTACATTTTATTCTCATTTTTTGCTTCATACACAGCAGAGCTGGAAGTTGACAAATCCAATAGATGCTATCATCTTTACTCATCTCAACACCAAGCACCTCATAATTCATTATTTGTATAACAAAAAAGATTTCTGTTCATGCCAAAGGTGGCCAATAGTTCCTAGTTACCTTCCATATTGTGATTTTGCAGCCCATTTCCACTGGGCAATAGTCACAATAGGTTGATTGGAATATTTATGAAGTGCAGTAACTATTAAGGGACAGAAATTCTTCAGTGAAAGATTCTTTAGAAATATAATTATATCCCCATGTAGTTTTCAAATCAATTTCAAATATCTAAGTGCATAAAGACTGTCATGTAATTGTAATTCAATTTGAATCAGAATATAATGCAATTTTACTAATGTCTATATAAAAGATAAAAAGATGAGGTACCTTACACAGGAGTGTACCATTCATTAATATTATTGAAGAACTGTCTTACTAAAAAGTTACTTCAGAATTTTACCATGTCTTTTGAGGGATGAAACTAAATTGTCTTTTGCATTATTTATTGCATAATTTTTGAATGTCTCTATCACACTCATTGTAAATGTATAGCTTCATACATCAAAAAGAAATGGGAAAAAGTGGGTGTAGTATTTAGCACATATAAGTAGAAAGTACAAATATTGTGAATACTATCAACCGTTCAGAGTCCATCAAAGAACGCCTACTTAATTTCAAAATCTATAAAAGTAATATTTTAATATTTCAAAGGTTCAAGAAAATGTTATATCTCAGTGGCTCAATTCCTTTATCAGTTATAGAACCATGACTTTATTTAATAGAACTCTGAATGTCAATTTACAGATTAAAATATTGGTACACATGGGTAGGCAGCTGATATATGCACTTTTTAAAAATATGAAAGTTTTCAGTACAGTTTGGGCTCTTTAATTTAATAAATAGTATATGATAGTGTTTGAAAACTCTTTATGGAAGTCATGAATCATCAAAATGCACATCTACCCTTATTCTTCTAACAGCATTCTGCTAAAAATCCTCAAATATCATATCAGAGATCTATTTAGACTGTCATTAATGTACTCTACTGCTTTATAGGGTTTAAGAACGTTTCTGAAAGGAAAGAGATTTTCTTGAGCTTGACAAAATGTTATTTGCTATTATTTTTTTCCTCTAAGCTATTAGATATTGGGCATCTCTGTTTTTAGAAGGAATCAGCACCAGTATCTGGGCACAGGGCTGTGAACAGACAGAAGTGCTGCAATTATCACAGTCTTGGTAAACTTTACTGTTAAAAATGCATTGAATTGAAGCAAAGAAATAAAAAATGTAATTAATTAAGAAAGGCAAACTATGAAAAGTAGTTGTGAAAAATACACTCAAAAAGAAGCTACTTCAGAATATTTTGAGTCATAATATACACAGTGAAAATGCAAAGGCCAAAAGTAAACTTATTGGAGGACTTGATCTTTTTCATGCAAGAAAATAACAAAAAAAATTATCTCCCTTTGCATGGTCCTAAAAAAAGCAAATCTATGGTGTTTTTTCAGTTCAGCATGTACTTTTATTCAAATGTTATGACTTCATTGAAAAATTGACATTTCTGATTCAAACATATTACCTTATTTCTAAGATAACGAGCTCAAAAAAGTAGTTTTTATACCTACTTTATCCTTTTTTTAGTTATCTAAGTGGAAAGATTTTCTTTTTTCTTGTATTGATAGTACATTGTGTTAACTCTTAAGTTATTCCTTTCTTTTGCAGCAAACCAGATTATGAAACTAAGATCATCACTCACTTGCACGGTGAGCTTTTAAACTGAAGAGTATTTCATAGTATTAGATGCCCTTTTCCTCCTGCTCCTTAGGCAAGACATATTGCCACGTGATTTAGTAATCAGTCAAAAATCAGGATTTAGATGCAGGTTCAAGTAAAAGGAAATCTAACTGGTTTATAGGTGTATACAAAATATAAATGTACCAATAGCAGCAGGTTTGAGATACTGAAAAACCTTGATCACTAATTCCAGTTTCTAAGAAAAAAATCCATAAATTTCTGTAAAATCTTAAAAGGCCATAATAAAATGTCTTGGCTCAAAGCAGTTATTATTAATAATAATTGCATTCATTATTTCTCAAGAATTAATAATTATTGAGCATTAATAACTATTAATACAATAACTTCACTATGATATTGATCCAAAAACCAAAAATCTTTTCTAAATATAAAACAATTATTTAGGGAATCTTAGCATATAATGTGTTTAAAAAAGTACTTGTGAAAGTTTCTTATGCAGCACTAAGTAAAGATCTCAGACACTGACAAAAAAATTATTCAAACCAATGTAATGACTGCTATTGACTTCAAGAGGCTTTAAAATACAATCTTAAGCCATACAGGAGCAGAGCTATTCAAAATTATTAACTTTGACTAAAAAAAGTGTTAAAGTATAGAGACACTAGCAACTAGTTAGCAGGTTTCTCAACTCCATAAAAATATTCTGGAAGTGATAATACAGTATTTGAAGGTCTGATAATTTGATGAATTACTATTCATCTTATGTTCAGAGACAACAGAATTAAGCTCTCTGCAGGTAAAGATTACCTTCAAGTAATAACTTTGTGTGGAGGGCTGATGCTGGCCAGATAACCACCAAGCTCCCCCCTTCCTCAACAGGACACAGGGAAAAATAAGATGAAAAAAAAAAAAGAAAAACTCATGGGCTGAGATAAAGTCAGGGAAAGATCATTTGCCAATTACTGTCACAAGCAAAGTAGACTTGTTATGTGGAAAATTTAATGTATTGGCTATTAAAATAGACTTTGGTGAGAAACAAAGACCAAATTACAATTATTTCCCTCTCTTTTTTCCCCAGGCTCAACTTCCCTCCTACACTCCCATGTGCTCCACAGTGCTCCCATCCCATGCAGTGAAGGGTGATGGGACTGAGGGGACTGGAGTCTTTGACTGCTGGAGTGAGTCTTTGGCAGCATCCCTCTGAAACTGGTTATGGAAACATCCGCTTGAGAGCAAATCTGCACCTGCAATATTTCAAAGATGTTAATATGGTGAAATAAATACACTTTTACTTTGATTAGAAAGAAATATAAAATCCTCAGCAAGGCTGATGGTTTTGTTAAAAAAAATAAAATCCTTACTGCCTTCTGAAGTCAGAAGCAGTTTCACCACTCCCCTAATACAAAAGACAGTTGGTAATAACAACTACCAATAAAATTGGTTGCCAGCATCACCATCTTTGCTTTTTCGTTTAGTACAGCTCATACTTGGCAACCATTAAATCACATCAGTTGCCCAGCACATGGTCACTGCTCACTGGAAACACAGCCATTCCATGTTAATGCTAACAAACTCCTTACTTGAACTACCAAATACATCTGATTTCAGCAATGGATGTGTAAACCCTTATTGAGAAAAAGAGAATCCCATTGAGCAAAGGAAAAAACCTCAATCAGACTACATTTGAAATAAAACCCTCTGCATATCCTGAAAAAAGCAAAGACAGCTATAGTATGCTGCATTTTGCTTTTTAAAATCTTTGCTATCCCCCAATCCTCTTTCTAATCCTCTACAGTTCTTGGGGAGACGGGAAAGCCTGGTTTATTTTCTTTGCACGTTCCAATAATTTTCTTCACCAAAACCGTGATTCAGTTTCATAAAATATTTTACAATTTACCATTTTTTGCCTAGTTCAAGACATTTTCTCATTCATTTTAAAAGAGCTAATCAAGACAGTATTTCTTTAATATGTGGCAATCAGCATATATGAACAGGGAATTTCAAAAGGAAGTATTAATCATTTTCTCTGGTGTCTGAGGGGTAAAGAAATTAAAGGAAATTTTTTTCCCAAAAAAATCTATTTTGATTTGATACGAGGGGAAGACCATGTAGAATCAGTGGCCATTCAGGGTTTGTTACTATCATAAATGCATTTGCACGTCCTGCACTGGAGCACCCACTCACAGGAATTCATTTCACTGAATCCTCACTCTAAAACAAATATGTATCTTTTACAAAGCAGCATCAGCCTCCCCAAAATCCATGTGTTATGATATCAAACCAGAATTAATGAGCTGATTAAAATTTAAAATGTACAGTCCTTCATACAATCTTTCCCATAGTCCTTCATGCTTCCAAAAATTAATGATAACTACATCCAGATGAGAAAGTCAGAGGGCTGAGGTGGAACAGAGGAGAAGAGAAAAGAACTGGAGACTGATACAACATAGAAAAGTAAGGGAAATAGAGTTAATGGTTTTTTATGTACATATTTTGGTAAGGAAAACCTCTGGCTGGATCAGTTTTACAGCTGAAGATTCCGTAAAGACCCCTTGGTTGTAAGAGACCGCTGTGAAATATCTGTTCCAGTTCAGTCCCAAAGTCAGCAAAATTAACAGAGCAGTGAACACAGCACCTGCAGGGCTCGAGATCATTCTGGAGATCTGGCTGAGAGCACAGGACAGGATTTTTAAGAAATCAGAGTCTCAGCATTGGAATCCAGAGGACCAGGAAAGTTTTGAGATCGGCTGGAATATATGACCAAACTGCTGCTGAGCAGGAATTATGCACTGAAATGTAAAATACATAATACAAGAAACTGGACTTCCTGTGCTTAGGAAGTAAGCAGTACTGAATTATCTTTTTAATTGTCTATATTGTGTTGTGTGGAAGCCTATGTTCCTTCCAGACTCTCTCCTGTTCAAGTTCTGAGATGCAGAAGTTTCAGTTTAGTTTAACATTTCCATTATTTGCTAGAGAAGGAACATCTAATTTAAAAATATATTGTCCACGTATTTTATACACAGATAGTTTAAATATTCAACTAAATCACCTTCCTCTACAGCCAATATTTTTATTATTTTAACCAGAGACAGGAGTTCCCAAGCTTGAAAGGACTAGAACATGAGAGCACTATATAGACACTGTGCCTTGAGCCCAAGAAGAATTGAAGTCTCTCCCAGTGGCCTAACAATATACTGATACTTCAAAAGAAACCACAAACTCTACCTCTAAAATGGTTTCAAAAAATACAATCACCATTTTTTGTGGTTTTTTTCCATTACATTCTGCAAGCTTACTGGGAACCAAAAAGTGTAAAAATAATTAAGTTTTAGAAAGTCCCCAGCAGCTGACCCCATATTAAACTCCCTTGAAACTGCATAGCTCCTCAAGCACTGCAATAAACTCATTTAGGATTCTTGATCCTAAATGCAAAGAAAAAAAAAGGGAGTAAAAATACTTTTAAGTGATTCATATTTGCTTAAGAATGTTTTCTCAGTCTAAAATATTGCTTTGTCTTATATCTATGGAAACCAATAGACAACATTGACACAGGCATCTATTTTTCTCCTGCTCATCGAGAAGAATTTCAGAAAAGTCCATTCAATTCAATAAATTTTCACAGTAGGCTGCAAATCAAATCATTACTTCCTGCTCAGAATGCCTCAGAGTAGCTCCACACTGACAATCATAATGAATGGGGAATAAAGGCACAAAATTGCTGTTTAGCAATTCTCAGTTCCTAGGCATGGTGACAACGAACTGAAACACAGGGGCACCCTCCAGAGGAGGAGGAATTGTGTGCAATTGTGCCTCAGATGAGGAATGTAGAGCTGCTAATGTAGTTTATTAGATGCTATTTTAATCTCTCACACCATGAAACACAAGAAGATGGTGAAAGAATCCAATAGGAACTGCCACAACATCATGCTGATTTTCATTAAATTTGTTGAAAGGGGACTCAGCATGGAATTATTAAACTGCTTTCAAAAGCAAATGACTAAAATGGCTCATCTATTTATAGCCATTCTTCTCAATCACTTTTTTTTATGGTGACACCTGCTAGCTCCTGCTATATTTAAGGTTCTGTCAGGCTTTCCTCAAAACCACAATTTTTTTTAGCCTTATACATTGGTGATAAAATAAACTATTTTCCTTTAAAATTAGCAGTAAAGCTACTTAGGAATAGTTTTTAAAACAAAAGATAAAGACAGTTAGTAAGCCTTGTCCTCTGATACCTAAAGATCTAAAACTATTATCACGTACTTACAAGTTTCAAAATTATCTTTGCTTTTTAATGACTTGGAAATAAATTGGTTTTTCAATAGCAACTTTATAGAACAGTTTATATATAAACTAGATACATCCTTAATGTATATATACATGCATATATATAAGAAAGTATTTATATGTATATATTAATTGTAGAATGATGTGCTTCTTGAAAATATTTATTAAAAAAGGTTTCTTTTGAGAGAGCTTCATAGTAAAAAGGAAACCCAGACATCATAGTTTTCATTACAAAAATCTTTGCATGCATGTCTTTAAGTGATTGTGAAGGTGCCTGTATCAGAGTTACAACAGCACTTCCTATTCCAATTGCAACATTTTAATATATGCAAAAAAATCTGACTGACAAGTCAGAGCACCACAACACCAAACACTCCTATTGCTCTACTTTCAGATCATCTGCAGTGTGAAAATAGTTTTGAAAATACCCAGGCTTTTAGAATCACCCAAAGTTTAAAGCCACATAGCAAATTCCATCCTCTCATGAGGACCTACAGTTGTCTTTTACTTCATTCAAAGCACTATTGTCAATTTAGAATTAGTTTATTTTATATAGCCTTTAACCTACAGTCAGATAAATCATCAACATTTTAGTCCCTTTTCTTTGACTTGCACATTCAAAATATGGCCTTGGCTCATTAGAACACTCCTATTTGAGATGCTTTGAAATTGATCTGTGCTTATAAAAAAAAATTGACTTATCAGTTGGCCCTACAGATCCATCTGAGCTACTTCAGATCTTGAGATACATCACATTATAAAGGAAAAAAACCCCTTGCAAAGGGAAGAAAAAGATTCAGGAGAAACCCTGCTTTATGAGAAGGGTATTGAAGGTCCAAAGCCCCAAGATCATTAAAAAACTTGCAGAGGATGGCAGAGGCTGGACATATCTAAAGAGCAGACAACTAAAATCATTTTCAGAGCATGAAAGCATCCAAAGAATGACTCGAGAAAAAATAATTTATTTCTTAATTTCATGATGGAAACATAGCTGAATACCCAGCATTGTTCATCTAATCTGCTGAAATGTGTTTCAGTAATGAAAAAACATTACAAATTCGCGTGGTGAATCCTTCATCAGATTTGAATTGTGACTAGGCAGGAGCAGCCACAGTGACTTTCTAGTCCTACCAGTGCTCAGGGAACTGAGCCTAGCCTAAATAAAGCTGTATCATTTCATTGGTAAATGCAGTATCTAGACAACACTTTGGGTCACTGATAATCATCCCACCTTTTTGCTTAATTCATCTTCTTAAAGCCATTTGAGCATTAATGTAACTTTCTTCATTTGAGACACTGTTGTCTGTTGATATTTAGATATCAAAATTGGATGGCATTTCTGAGGCTTCAAGTTAAAAATTACCAAAAATAGTTTTAAAAAAGTAACAGCAGATATAAAACCATTGAAGCTCCTGAAAGCCCTTGATGCAAAGCAGTTCATAAAGACAAACTCCCTAAAATTAAATAATAAAAAACACATTTTACAGTAAGTTTTAGGCAGCCCATTGTTTAGAAGCTTTTTGAAAATAATTCAAGATCAGGCCTACTTGTTTAATTCATTGCAGCCTGTAGTAACAAGGGAGGATTAATAAGTAAAAGATTTCCCTCAAGATGCAACTTGCAAACAACAAAAAAATTTAGAGAAGGCTTGTGAAGATACTGATTAGATTTGCATCTACAGAAGACAATAGAAATACAGCAACTTACCCTCATTACAGATCTCATTCATCTAAAAATAAATAAATAATAGGAATAAATTGATTCAATTCAAAAGCTGCATGCAGCCACCTGGAACATATATTGTACCTGATTTTTTTGGGTAAATTCTTTTGGTTTAATGGGACCACCCCACCCAGAGGCAGAACCCTGCGCTTGGCTTTGTGGAACTGCAAGACATTGGCACAGACTCATTTCTGGAGCTTCAGCCCAGCTCTGAACTAAACACTCCCCCAGATGGTCCCTTGTTCACACGGGGCTGGGGAGGAATGCAGCGGGCTTAGAAGTGATACCAACAAGAGACAGAAAGCATTCCACAGGGCTTTGGATCTTTCATGATAATGAATATTTCACCAAGGATTTGCTTTTTAAGATTTTTCCTGGTTTTTATCTTCAAACCTACTTAAACTCTAAGAGCAAAACTGTTGAAATTATGCTTTTGTGGTTGAAGGAGACAATGAAAGATTTTTAGAAAGAGGCAACATCACATCTCTTCCTAGAGCATGTGCTACAATCAAGGGAAAAGACAGTCGAGAGAAAAAAGGGAAAAAAAAAGTTTTGTTAGGTCACTGAAAACAAACTGAAAAATTCTACTTATTCAAAGCGAAGTAACTGAAATAAATATTAGTTGATACCATAAAGTTGTTCTGAATCCTAGCTCTATACTGATCTGCTCTTGAGTGGCAACAAATGTCAATACATAAATGCCAGAAACGTCCAAGTGCTAGAATTTTGCTTCTTTGATCAAAATAATTTACCTGGATTCACCTGCATTTGCACTTATTCTTGGACCAATTAAGCAAAGAGGTAACAACTTCTCTCAGACGGTGTTTCCTGCAAAGGCCTTATCCTACAATGCTTTTACCTTGGCAACATTATTTGTTAATTTTCTGTATGGGTTCATACATAAATATTCATATAGATCATGCCTTACCCTCGATAACTAGCAATTAAGGAGTTGGGGCTTTCCTTTTATCATGTCTTCTGGAATTCTTTATTTGTGCTAACAAAATGCACAAGTATTCCATGTGTTAATGCCAGAATAGGTGTTAACTGCAGAAATACATGAGTATGTCTCAGTGACATTCCAAATATGAGGCCATGCAGGTAGGAACTGGATGGTCTTTCTGTGGATGATGGCAGCACAAAACAAGAACTCAAAAAGCCACAAAAGCTATCATTATTATTATTATCAGCTAACATTATCAAAGGATAAACATAAGTGAAAACACATTAAAGATCATGTCTTGGTCAAATTACCTTATTTAATTACAACTTTTTGCTCTATATTTTGTATTAAAAATACACACTAGCTACAAGTCTAGAAATATCTTCTCAGTCAGATTTCAAAAACACAATAATGAGCCTGTGTTGAGAGGAAATCTTTAAAGGACTGTGAGATGCCTACCTGAGCAGGAATGCAAATTCTTACTGCCACATACAGAGTTCAAAACTTTTCTCCATATTAAAAATATCTTTAACATTTTATGAATCGGTGCTATCACGAGCTTTGCATTTAAATGCGTGTAAATGGCAATTAATAGCAGGCAACTGCTGAGTTGAAATTGATTACTATGTCTTATTTCATGATAGTCTCAAATTTATCTGTACAACATAAGCTTTGTAAAGAATAAATTGACTTCCTAAACAGCAAGATGTGAGGAACTTAAACAGCTGGATGCAAGAGTCACATGCCAGAATCTCAATGCTATAATGTTGAAGCAGATTTTTTTTTTCCAGAAAGATTAGCATGTGTTTAAGTACAGAAATCGATCATTACTTTTCACTTCCTCTTCATGTACTGACATTCAGATCAAAAGGTCCTTTATAAAGATATAGAGGAAAATCAGATCTCAGGGCAAGTATTGCCCAAAAACAAAAATATCATGCTTGAACATTTTAAAAACACTGAAAAGGGTGATATAATTGATTATTAATGTTTTATCACAGTCCATTTCTAAAGAATAATCCCAATTTCACAGCTACCATAGCCAGTAATGAACGTTTATTCCTTACAGGTCTCAATGAGTCCATGCTGCCAGGACTTGGCTTCCCAGATTGATATGAAAAAAAGATGGTTTAAAGCTAACAGTTGCCACACTCATGCACTGATATGAGCACAAAGCACAAGGTGGGGTTTTTTAGTGTCCCTATTATAACAATAATGAAGATTGCTTTTTTAAATTTTCTCTTGTACCTGATTACAACCACCTAAATAAATTCTAATTTTATCCAAAAATCCATCCAATTTTTTGTACATGCTAGTATAATTGGCCAGTAGAAAGCTGCTGTATCACACTATTTCTTAAGAATTTTTCGTCAGGCAATACAGAAGGTGTGGAATTTCTGACTTCAGTGCAGTGATTGCACCAGTTGCTATCTTTCAATTAATCAGCATGACACAAAACCCTTTATGCTACTGAAGTTACCCTTTAAACAGCAGGTATATATGAAAATCATAAAGCTGGCATTCATGGCTGGCCATCAAGACAGTAGGTTAATTTTCTGAGGGCTGCAACATAAAGACAGCAAGGGTCTTTGGGGACATTCTTGATGGAATGTGTCAGCCACAATAAAGTGTATTTATTACTAAAATAATACAGAAGGTTAAAAAAAATCATGTTTCAATAAGGATTACCCCTTCAAGTAAAAAAAAAAATTAAAAGCCACATTCCAAATCTGGAAAGTTAACTTCTACACCTCGTAAGTTAACTTTTTAAGCCAAAATTTCTTTTAAACAAACTGAAAAAGACCTTGGACATGAATTAATTTCATAGAAATACTCAAATCCGGAGCTTGTCTTTTTTCAATCCTTAATGCACATAAAAACTGCATTTTTGCAGAGGACCATCACTGAAGATGCTACTATAAGAAGGAAGACAAAATAAGAAGCAACCTTCTATACTTTCTATCCTAAAGTTAGCATATAAAAAAACCTAAGCCACCAATAGCCCTAAGAACATTCTTTGTTCATGGAACACTGGCTGCCTGAGAGAACAGACAATCTTTGCATTGCAGAGAACAGATAATCTTTGCATAAACACACCTAATTTCCCAGACAAAATCTGAACACAGATTTTTCAAAACCCAACTTTGCAAAGTAATGGCAATATCGAAATACCATCATAGCAGCTACATAAAAACCACTCCTTTCCAGAAACACAATTTACTACAAAACGACAAAAATAAATGTAAAGCATTTAGAGGCATACAGATCTCCACCACCATATGGGATCACAGCATTAGATGAGGATAAAATAATAGCTACCTATTGTAAAGTTAATGGAATAATTTATCTCATCAAATTAATTTTAAAATCCCATATGAAATCATGCAAAAATTTCCTACTGCTAAACACCTTAGTAAGCAGAAAACCTCCATGCACTTGGCTTTAGTATTGTTTCAGTTTTTATACACCGTGTTTTCAACGCACTGCAGTCTCAAGAAATTACCAGCGCCATAAATGCTAGACAATGGAAATTTTTATTAACCCTACCTAACAAAATTATTAACTTCCAACAGCCAGTTTAAAGGCTTAAATGGGACTGTTTCCATTGAAGCAGGCAGGGATACAGTTCTAATACAAAATAAGAGAGGGAGAGTAGATGATGGAGTTGAACCATGCGCTCCTGTGACAGCGCAGCGCACAGCTGTGAGCCCAGAATACTCCCCGAGGCACAGCACACCAGCCCAGTGGAGTATGTGCTCTCAAGTGAAAAGTGATGGCTAAGAAGGGCAGAAGAAAGAAAAATTAATCTATCTGTATCATTCAGCCTGAACTGGAGATATTTCTTTCCTGGAACCTCATCTTTTCAGCAACAGAGGGAAGGAAAACTGAAGAAAATGCCTGAAAGGAATGTTCTGTCTTTTGCTTGATAAAGATGCTGCTTTTCAGTCCCTGCTCCACATTTAGGTGGTAAACACTTACACCACTTCAGCACATCAGTTTAGTGCTGTATTTACCCTGTTCCTGTCTCAGGGTCATACTTCAGTTAGGGCAGTTCTTTTCCATTCTAGCTCTACCTGCAGCTGCTTCAGTCGGAGACACTTGCATTAAAATTTTCCGTGTGAACTTACATCTCCAAGCAAATTTTCCTCATCTGTCAGCCTAAACTCCTGCCCATCTCCAACTTTATTTTCTTTAAGTAGCAGGTATTTCATTGAGCATCTCTAGTTTCTCTGCACTTGTGACCTTCAGAGGAAATCAGATGACTGCTTTTCCTTAGCAGGCTCTCTCTTCTCTGACTTCCCCAATTTACTACAACAAATCTCCTACAAATCTCTTGGACCAGAGAGGAAAAACACTCCTCCTTTGCACATTCCAGAAACAAGTCCAAGAGCAGCATGTCATGCCATATATAGGGTATGACACCTCAATTATTCTTTGTGTTATATCCATTTCAGCTACCAACAAATTAGTTGCCTAAAAACAATTTTTTAGCCACTGTGCCACCTTTTCTCATAATAATAACCCTTGAAATTTCAATCCTTACTACTAAATTGGTAGTAAGTATGTGCACATTAAATGTTTATAAAAATGAGCAAACATTTACACTCTGTATTGATTTTGAAACATGCATTATAATTGCTGCTTTTCAAATCGGTACTTAAATAATTACAAATTTATTCATTTTAATTAATTCAGTTAATAGGTCATGGATGTTTTCTCATCTTAGGCCTAAGTGTTGTGTGTTTTTCAATAAATAGTTCCGTAAAAACAGGAAATAGACTACAAATTCAATATACACTAAGAAAATGCTTAAACAGAAGCAAAAAATAGAAAGCTTGTCACTGTCAACTATAGGAAACCTTTTACTTTTCACAGTATAACAGGCCACTTGAAGAAATGCAAACATCCATAACCTATTTCGAGACAGAGATGTCATAGAAAAGACTGAGCTGGATCTCTGTATTATGGATCTAGAGTCTAAATTCACAATTTTGGTCACCAGCATGGAATTCCACACAATAACTCACCAAGTCTTGGCTCTCCCATTAGCTGGGCCACGTGGTGTGCACTAGTTTTAGTACAGCTCCAAAGTGGTTCTAATAGTTATTCAGTATGAACGCTATAATTCTAACAACATATTTTAAATGTTCTAGCTTTTGAATAGAAGCCACTTAACTGCTTGGGCAAGATATGTTTACAGAGAGAACAGAGCTAGAAGCAATCCAGTTACTAAATCACTCCAAATGCTGTATATTTTCTGTTCTCTCTGGATATAGTACTTCAGCTTTTTACTCACCTTCACAACTTGATAACATAATAAAGTTCAAGTTACTAAACTGCTATTTTTTAATACAACAAGGACACTACTAATTTGAAAAAAATCAGTAACAACGCTAAAAAGACTTCGTCTTTACAGAACTGTACTTAATCCCACTTTGCACATTTCACACTCAGAATAGTTGATCTTCCCATACAAGGAAAAAAAACTTCAAATCAGTGTTTGGTATTCTATTTCTCCATTAGTAACAAAGCCAAAATATCAAATGGAAAAAAAAAATTGAACAATCCTTTAGATTTCACTTACTTATAGAGAATATCATTATTAGCACATTCTTAAACTCGTCTTTCCCATTCATGCTTAAATATAGAACTGCTACTTAAACCACATAACTTTTTGTTTGGTTTTTGCATCCCTCATTTTTTTCCTGATTTTCAGTAAATCAAGCCCAACTTTTTTTCCTGACCTCTTTTTGTGTCTATTCCTCCAGTCTCAATTCATCACTATCACCCTTTGTTTCCTCTGCTGTCCCTCTAAGACTGAGACTCATGTCAAGCCAGTCTACACATCCAGAATACTTCCTCAATGGAGAAACTTCTCTCCCACTGCTTTAAAACTCTAAGCCAGCCTTTGCTTCCCTTCTGATAATTTCTTTTTACTTTTTTTGGTCCCTCATTTATCTGTCTCAGGATTTAGAGTGCCTGATTAAATCAAGAAGCGTGCTAAATTCAGAATTCTGCAGATCTATGTTTTACATTTTCATGGACTTGAACTATGCTAGTAATTCAGAGAATATTCTCTAGAGCACTTCAGTTTCTACTGATACCTAATTAAATAGAGCTTTGCTAGCCTCATAAAGTGGTATACAGAAAGATATTTTTCCACTGCCTTAAAGTATGTTGACAGTGCTTTCAAATACTAATTGAATTTGTTATTACATCATTTACTTTCCTAGCTAACCTTGTTGAGGTTTCTAACTCAAGTAATTGTAAGATAAAGATACCAGAAATCTTAGAAAAGAATTTCTCAAAAAAAGAAAACAAAGCTTCAAGATGCTTCTGAGCAGAGGTGATCCCAACTTCAATTAACTGGATTTAGAGTTGTTTCCCTCTGGAAGAGATCTTAGTGTTAAAGAAAAGCTCTTTTAGGACTGATGTACACATTTGATTTTGACCAATCTAACCCCTTACAGTTAGATCATTTGGATGTTCATTTCACAGTTCTCTGAAGGCAGATGTCTAGCACTGAGAGATGCAACACCTGATTACAATAAGAAAGTTTTCAGCGTTGATGGAAATATAAAATTGCATGTTGATAAAGTATGAATATCATGCAAGGTATTTATTTTTAGGGGACAATGCACAAAGTGGATTTTATCATTCAGTTTATAGGGCCTTCAAAAAATAAAGAGTTTTTAGCTAGGTAGAACAGCTTGTAAGTTATTTTAGTGTTTACTAATGTTACTATCTAAAACATCTAAAAAGTCACTATTAATTCTTTTACTTTTTTCCATTTCCTCTAAGTTCTAGACTATCAGGACAGAGGATGGATTTGAGTTTGACTTTTTTTTGTTGTTTTCAAAGAAAAGGAATCGTGGAGAATACTATAAAAGATGAGTTTAGAGGCATGTTCCCTACCTCCTGGAAATATGAACATCTCCTAAAGCATCAGCTACTTCTAAACCACAAAAATATGTAAATATAATCTTCAGACTACTAATAGATCCTCATATTGTGTTATGCATACTTGACAGACACATAAATAATGAAGTTTATTCCTGTCATTGGAACAAAAATAACTTCATGGAGGTACACCTAAAAACTTCCTGAAGAATTTATTTTACTTCTTTTCTAATTCAAGCAAATTATGTTAACCAATCTCAGTGCACTTCAGGTGCACGGACATGGAAAAAACAGGTAAAGGCAGAACCAGCAGTACACTGTAGGGGGGTACTGGTGGCCATAAAAGACTGTATTTAATTAAGCACTCTGTAAGTCCTGCAGACTGTGAACAGCTTAATGGCAGCCTACCAGCAGTTTGCAAGATTACAGCTTCAGAGGGGATTAAACCTGCCAACTTCTTTTTATAGCTCCTACTTTACAGAGACTTTCTTTTCCATGGTAGATTTCAATAACTGGATTAATTTTTTAGTTTGCTGAAAGCATTGTGAAGAGAACTGTCCCTTCTAAACAGTTCCAAAATGGACACAAAGAGAATAAGCACACATGTTGCTATGGACACAGGTATATGCTATGCATTAAAAATCCCAAATCCATTCTCTTCCTACAAGTTATCTCCAGTTCTAAGCTAGACTGGAATTATCTAACTTATCCTCATCAAATAGTGGATGCAAGTACACCTCTGACACAACCAGGAACAATGGGATTCTGCTTCACAAGGCAAAATCATTCACAAAAAAAAAAATTGTGATTGATGAAAGTTAGAAGTGGAGTATTGACAAGCATTCACATACATATTCTGTAGTCCTGGCCCCAGGACACCTTCCTTGTGCTTTGCTTTATGACTAATCCTTTTCATTTCAACATCCCATGGGCTCAACCTGCTCAGCATCCTGTTGTGGCCACAAAACTCACACCAAGTGCCCCTTTTACTGGAGAAATGAGGTGATTTTACAGGTACAAAAGCCCTTCCCAATGTGACCATCCTGGAAAAATATTTCTTTAATCACCTGAAGAGGCAGTCAAGCTCCCAGAAGCATTTGTTCTGTCTCTCATATCTCCTCACACACGTACCTAGTTTATACCCACTGTTCTAACAAAAATAATATTCCTCTTCTAACATAGTCTCATGTGTAATCCCAGATGAGCATAACTACCATAATAAAGATGCTATTTACTGAGCAAGGCCCTGAAACACAAATCCTAAAACTTGAACACTCAATCCCTGCAATTTACAATATGTAGCTGAAAATGAGAAATAACACAAAGAGGTGTCATCCACAAAGGCTTTCAACATATAGAATGTTAAATATTTTCATATTATATAAGAACGTGTAATGTAGGAGATCACCTGATTTTAGGAGTTTTTTTTAACAAAACACAAGTACCATGGCTGAAGTAGATATGCTGAATTAAAAAGCAGATTTAATGAATCCTTTAATATACCATGAAGCAATTTGCTTGTATTATTTAAAGCACATTTGGTGTCATTTGCTCCATTGACATTTCAAAAGAACAACAATAATATTTTCATAATTTCTTCTTGTATATGCACACTAATAATGACAGAGTGAAATAGCATTCTGAAATATAATTGCTCATTCTTTGTGTATCCATCCCTGCACAAAATGACGTAATAAAGAATAACGTGTCAATGAGAAGTGCTAACACATACTCATATTTTGGCCTGTTGAACAACGTTTTTGTGCTCCATATTTGAATCAAATTAGATCTAAATATTAAAATAAAAACAATGGTGAACGAGCATGATTCTTCTTAGGGCAAAAGAAGTACCAATTTAAGTTGATGCATCTTTAAAAAAATAGGCTATTCATCTTTGAATATAGACAGAAGATAACTTGCTCTCAGCAATATAAACATAGCAATAGAATGTTAAAATGCTTAAAATTAATAATGTTTTTAAATGCTTCCCTTCAGCAGATGATTTATAAAGTAACAGGTTGCAATATGTTATAAAATTCTATGACGCCTGATGCAAGCAGGGAAGAATATATTTTAAAAGCATCATAATTTTGAAGTAGAATAGAGGTTGTGACAAAGAAGAAAAGAGTATGCAACAAAAACATAGGCAAGAAATCTTCTAAAAGTCTAAGAACGTGTAATTTCAAAAAGAGCAAGTAACACATCTGATTCATCACCATATTTTTGTCATTTCTTCTCTAGCATTACACAGCTTCATAATTATAAGTTGTCTTTTAAACTTCACAAAAAAGTCTAGATTTCACACCACTGTGTAAAATATGTTTTACTTTAAATGACAAGAAATGTCAAAACTGATTGGTTCTGCCTTTAAACTTATCAATTTTACAAAACAGCAAAAATATACATTTGTGCATGGAAGTGTAGGTGTGTTTTACTGAGTCAGTACCTAGCTCTCCACTCATTGGTTAGTTCTCCTTTATCATTATGTACAAACAATTCTTAAAACCATGCTGGTCATTTGGAAAAAAAAAAACCCTTCCAAATTCTCACACACTTTTTGTCTTTTTACTTTCTTTTTGAAGACATATTTCTAAAGCTCTTTGATAATCAGCAGAATCAGGAGTATGAAAATCTTGCTTCTCAAAAAAAGGCAAACATTGAAGAGATGAAGATCCAAATACTATTGTCCTGACATATACCCAATATACTTTTTTTTAAAGCTTTCATTTTCAATACTATAGGGATTCATCATTAGGATAACACCACAAGGGAATGATCAGACTGAGTGAACAATCACTGTTAAAGATATTGGCAAAAAAATTGGGTTTTATATAAATTTGTTTTAGGGAATCATTTAACCACTTGCCCTCCCATCTGCATGCCACTAAGCTGGTGTGAGAAACAAACTGGCCAGTAGAAAGCATAATTCATGGTCATGTACTCACTTAAGCAAAGCATGTTCTGTGACCATGTCATTCTCTAAAAGGGATCAGCACCTTGGCCACAGGCAATAATCACACCCACAACACCCAAAAGGCTTTGAATGTGTTACAGAGTAAACCCCTTTTATATTTAGAGATTACCCACAAAACCACAATTGACCTTTTACTTATTACAGTTTTTCAGTTTGCAGTTTGAGACCCCTGTTTGAAAATTACTACAAAGCCAAGGTTCAGTGGAAAGTTCTAAGGCTGTGTATAGTCCAAAACACTCAAATTATATTGCTTCTAGCACAGACAGAAACATACCACACAATTCTAACTGGAAATTTTTGCCCATGCAAGATTTGTATCAAAGACTACATAGAGCTCATAGGAATCTGTCTTACTTTGGAGAAAACTAGATCCAAACCTGTGACACATGGTAGTCCTTCAGAAGGACACTGCTTGTTTTGTTAGAATGTAAATTGAAGAACATAAATTAACAATAGATCTCTGTATTTGAATGCCATATAAAAGAATGATTTTTCTAAACACCTCATGCTACATGATATTACAAAGTCCTGCCATTCCAAGTTGTATTTTGTGAGGTAATTTATAGGGGAAAAATGGCACAGTGCAGGTAGAATAAATTAATCCAAAATTATTTCACATTTAACAACCAGTATCTGTCTTGCACACTGTCGAAATATTGGCACATTAAGACAGTCCTGAAATGTTGCTGTTATCATCTCTACTTCTTGAGCTCACTGAGACCATGATTTCCTCCTCAGAGGTGTTTCTCCTCATAGGAATGTTTCCTCTCATGAGAAAAGCACAATCAATTTTCGTTAAATGCAGTTTTAGAGCAACGTTTGTTGTTTAAATTACTTCTGGTATGAATCTTATACCAACTCAACATTTTCCTAAATTAGTAGAGTATTGTATGTTTAATAATAGGAAAGATTTATATTAGAATACAACACTGTAATGGTGTTTTATGTGACCTGTAACTGGTGATTGATTGCCTAATTCATAGTATATTCTTTTCAGCTTACACAGCTACTGGGATTTTACATCTGTAGAACTTCTTCATGCAATTGAAACATAAATTACATTAACCAGAGTTACCATGGATTTTGCTTTTTGGGAAAAAACCTGCTCTATGTGATCAAAACACAAACTATTTTTTAAAATCAAAGAGCTTTAGACCAAGCAAAAGATATCATGGCTAAAGATAGGAAAACAACTATTGAATTGATGTGAGATAGTGAAGTAAAAAACGCTGTCCTTAAAATCATGTATCTGGATCAAAGAGTTAAAAAAGGCCCGTCAGAGCCAAACCAAATCACAATTGTATTATAAATTGCAAGAGTACATGGGAAAAGTTTTTCTATCTAGGAAAAGATAACCTTCAACCAAATGTTGTGAATTTGACTAGCAGCAAAAGAAGTTCTTACTAAGTTTTTATTCAATCTAGTAAGATCTCTTTATGCTTCTATAGGTTTTTTTACAAAGAATACAGAAAAACTGCTGTGTACAAGTTAATCACAATAATAAGCAATAATTAAATTTGTTCTGAGTAACTCTGCTATAAAAAGATAGTAGAATTAATTTTGATGATTAAAATCAGTCAGTCATTCCCATGTTTACCCTTTCACTAAACTGCTATCACTCCAATACAAGCTGTCCTATTGAATCATTTATGATGAAAGAGAATACTTACATTAACATCAGATTATTCAGGAGCCAATAGGGAGTGGCAACATATCAGACAAACAAATTTAAGGCTATTTAAGCACAAAATTACACTTGCTATCAGCTATAGACTTTGTGAGAGTTCAGAAACCACTTTTATTCTGTGTTGTAGGACAAGTAAAATGTGCAGGACTGCAAATTTTGCATGTGATTCACACATAACTATGAACAGAATTACAACCAGTGGTGGAAATACAAATCGGAGTGACATTAGTGCTGTAACTTGAATGATTTTTTTTTCCCCCGACAAAGAGGGTCATTGAATATTTCACAAGTATAAAAATACTGAACTACTCCAACCATTAATTAAAAAACATTTATTTTGTCTACCAGAAAAATCTATTTTTCATTTACACCATCTGGAATATAAAAATATGGACTGCTGTACATGGATATTGCAGTCTTTCTTAATAACTTCCCTTATACTGGGAAGCCTTTTCATCCCTATTTGACTGAGGAAACAGGAGCCCTAACAGATTAGCATTCAGCTACATCCTAAGCAAGACAGCATAGTGACAACTTTTCGCTTCTTTTACCTACACTACCCTGAGCTTCAGTCTATTGGCCAGTAACCACAAACAGGGAGCACAAGCAAAGCCCCTCTGGGGATCTGCATGGAAGGAAGGCTCTTGGGCAGGAAACAGCACAGAATTGCTGTTGAATTGAAGAGCACCATTCTTTCCATTAAGTCAATTTTCTAGTTCAGCATTCTTTATGTACATAATTTTAAACTGCACCAAGAAAACTACTGATTTTCATTAGCTGAACCTTTATTTTTGTTTAAAGGGAAAGGAGAAGGAAACAAAGAAAAAGCTTTTAGATCAAGATAAAAACAGGGAGCTTACTTAGCAATTACCACCATGGACAAAGCAGACTCACCCTAGGGAAAGTTAACTTCAATTTGAGAAATAAGAAAATGTAAAAACAACACTTTTCCTCCCCGAATTTCCCAGGCTCAACTTCACTCTATCATTCCAGACTCCTCTGCCCATCCCAGTGTGGCACAAGGGGATGGGATTTGCAGTCAATACAGATTGCTTTTGTCCTCCGCTCCTTCCTCCTCACAGTTCTACTCCACTCCAGCATGGCTGCTGTCCTTCAGAGAACTCCCTCCAACATGGGCTCTCCACAGCCTACAATTCCTGTCAAGGAAGAGCAGCTTCAGCATGGACCCTGCATTGGCTGCATTCCTTCTGGAATCCAGGCATGGATTATCCTCATGCTGCAAGGGAAAAATGTGCCCTGATGCCTGCAGCACCTCTTCCTTCTCTGCTGCTTTTCATTCTTTTTTATTTCCTCCTCCTTTGTCCATCTGATTTTTTGTTTTTTTGTATTTTCCTAAATACATTTCCACAGAGGTAGCAGCTTGGCTGATGGGCCCAACTCTGTGTGTGCTGGGTCCATTGCAGGGCTGACAAGGAGGCTGTGCCAAGCAGGGGACAGTCCCTGACCCCTTCCTGCAGAGGACACACCTGCAGCCTCCCCACTCTGCTGTCAAAACCTTGCCACAAATATCTGAGACTCAATTAACAGAAATACAGAGGCATAAAATCTCCCTCAGGAGTCCAGGAGTCCAGCCTCAGGTTGTGAGCTGATTTTTATCCAGAGTAAGACAGAAGCATACACTTAAAAGCAATAGATGGGGTAGATAGCGGGGATTAAAAATCAGAATACAACAGAGGATATTGGTTATATGAAACTCTGAGTTCAGGTATGAGCTGGGAGGCTACAATAATTTCTGAGATTTCTTGTTAAAACTAATTATTTCAATCAAAACTTTTCCATTGTCACATAGTTTAGAAAGCTGCTGCCAGAGAACTTACTCCTGACTACCAGTCTTGGACTTAGCAATGCTTAAAAAGCCATGCTGTGATATAAGAAAAAAATCAACAACCCAAGCAAAAAAAAAAAAATCATGCATACCAAAAGAATAGCAACAAAAAAACCTGCAAAAAAAACAAAACCACACAACAAACCATGACAGCTTTTATCAAATTTCTCAAAAACCTTTTCAGCTGTGGGTAGAAACTAAGAATGCAAAATTTCAGCCAAGCAATAAGTTAAAAAATTCAAATTATATAAAAACTTCCATCACACACATCCACATTTATTTATAGTTACAATACACTTTTTTCAAAGTTAAGCTGAAAGATACTGAAATGGAAACAACAAAGTCACCTTACAACATTAAATGGATCATATCAGATATAAATGACAATTTTCAGGATAACAATTCACTTTATCAACACGAACAAATTCAGTGTTTATAGGTCAAGCAGTCCATAGAGTATTACAGCAGGAAGTTGTGCAGTCAACTAGATAGTACTTCCTGAAATGCTTGTTACAGGGAATATGGAAGAACAGTTTTGTAAAAACTAGATGAAAAATAAAGTGATCAAGGTAAAGATGGAATGTTGACATCCAAAGCTATAAAAGCAGATGCTGAGATTCAGGGGCAAATAAAAAACTGAGCAGCTATGGAGATTTTAAGAGGTTATTTTTACTTTTAAGAGACAGAAGTCTTTATTCTGGCAACTGAAGCACCTATTTTTTACATCTGTAGGTTTAACAGGAGGCAATAATTTAAAAAAGAACATCAGTCAAGATGTAAATTATTACAAATGTCACACTATTTTGAAAATTACTTTTCCCTCATGTGTAAATACTACTTACTGTAAAAATCCTGTTCCACTCTATGAAGATGTAAATTCCTTTTTTTTCCTTTGGTACATTGGTAGCATTTTGTTGTCCTGTAACTTTAAAAAGTTCTCTCCAAACTGATAGTTCCCAAAGCGACAGAACGGAATCAGAACTTGAATTTTCGCTGTAAGACCTTCCAGATGTCGGGTTTGGTATTAATGGATTTTGCAATACTCTCCGAGCCTTTAATATTTTTCTTGACTAGGAAATGTAAATCAGCTCAAGACAATGTCATTGCCACATAAAGCTGAAGAATTGCTGAAAAGGGTAAAAATGCAAATGTAGACAAAAGGAAACTAGCTTAAGCTTACTTCAAAAAAGTCTGTTGGAGCTCTGCTGACTGTAAAAGGGTTTTTGAAGGGCTAAAGTACATTGAATTAATTGTCCTTAAGTATTAGGAAATATACTAAAGTAAAATCCTGATCCACAAACCCCCTGTGTGAACTGCTATAGATTCACACCACATCCATTTGTGCTGGCCAAAAGGAGATGCACTGTGCACAGGATGGAGGGAACCTGCGCAGCAGCTGAGAGCATGAAACTTACAGGTGGATGGAGCAGCCTATACCGTGGTACTTTTGTTGTTTTTCATTTACTGTCTGATACAACAAAGCACAGACCTGAAAGGAACACCAGTTCTAGATTTAGAAGTCCCAGCACTTTCTAGCTCCTGGGTACTTCACTCCACACAGCACACACAAACTAAGTTTTTTGCAAATCCTTATCCCCTTACATTTATTTTACACACTAAATAGGGAAACCTCAAGATTAAAGCATCTTTATTCAATGCATTTTCTAAAACTGGAAACGGGATTCTCCCAGAGCTTTCTCTCATACAATCTATATTTATCTTTGAACAAGGCAGATTATTCCTGATTTTTTTTTCTAGGTAGTATGCTAACATCTATAAACCAAATGCTTACAAATGCACTTTGGAAGTCTATGCTATTGAATATTCAAGTGATTTGTTCTGTCTGTGGTTAAGACACACATTATTACCAAATAAAGAAAAAGTAGTCTAAATTCCATTAAGTAATTAAAATCTTCCTACTGAGTCAATAAGGATTGGATGAACATTTAGATTGCTTGTATGAATTCCAAATTCTGAACATCTCAGCACTTTCTCAGGACCTTAAAAAACACAACTTAAACTGTCAAACTTTACACTCTGGAAAACTTCCCATGTTTTTGCCATATTAATTTAAGTGAAACCATTGCAACACTAGAATTCTTCTAGAGCTAAAAAGTGTAATTTCTCTCAGCTATCTGCCCTGCCCAAGACCAGCAAAAGTTACATCTATGTTATTTGGAAGGTCACTCCAGCAGCTGGTAAGTACTAAAAAGAGATAGTGCTTAAATTAGCCAAAACATCCCTGCCTCTCAAACAGACTAAAAGTTTAGAAGTGACAAAATTTTGCCATGTTAGCATTACATAACCCAAATTTTCCTCAGCCTCTGATATTCCATTTTTTTTAGATGTGTTGACACAAATTGCAACATAGCTGTAGCTACCAAAAGCTACTTCCATTAAGATTTCCCCACAAAAAAACCAATCTTTTCTTGAGAAATAACATCCAATAATATTATACAAGTATTACCTTGCACCAATACTGTCTCCATTAAATTAATTTAATCTCCAGAAAGCTCAACTAACTTGCATATTCTAATTAATATCATGCTGAAAATAGTTAATGATGCTAAATTACAGCAATCTTTTTAAAAGGGTCAAATTTGTCGATCTGCATTTAAGCTATAAACATCAGGCATGAAAATGAATTGGTTTTGAAGTAACACTAATTCTGAAAGGTCCCACTTAAGAAAATTATTTCCTTCCACAATTTTTCTAATGTTTAATCAAGCCACCCAGCAGAGGATTAGAACTGAATTGCAGTTTCGTAACTCTCTTCCTATTACTCTGAGCAGAACTCCCCATTTTCTTCTCCTGGAGTTTCAGAGAGGTTCCTGTCTCCCCACCAGGATCTATGTATGCAACAGAGCACAGCTTTAAAACTGTTAATATCAGGTTGCTTCCTCACATCTGGAAAATATTTTTATTAATGTGTAACTTGATGCCATTATATATCTGTGCCCACAATACAACAATCTCACACTGCACAGATCAGCACCAGTGATTGCCAAGTACTAATTCTCAAAATGAGCTAACACGCTCTAGAATTTATGAGTGATAGTTCACATGTCTCCACTTCCAATAAATAGCTGTCTTAATGAGTCACTCCACTACCTGTTGAAATTCTAAAAGATAACCCATTGGAAAAAAGATGAAGCAGCTTTAGTGAATGATCTGCAAAGCAGCATTATTTCAAATCAGTGTTTGTCAAATACAGATAGCTATACAGAATATACAATTTTTCCATTTCTTAAAGACTGAAAGGTAACTCTGCATTGGTACATGCAGTTATGAAACCACTGAAATGTATTTATCATCCCACTACTCCCTAACTATGAATTGCCATTCTAAATATAAGAGTTCATGTTGTCAACCCAGTAGTAAAACAGTGCCACTCTTTACAGCAATATTAACACATTATAACAGTCAGCTGGCTTAATCATGATAAAATTTCAAGAGACTATATCCCTTAGCACATTTTCAATATTTAACGGCAGAATGAAAACTCTTCATGTAATTTCCAACTATTATCAGGAAAGCTGGCTGTAATAGGGGTAAAGAAAAGTATATTTTAATGATGGAAGAGAGAATGAGAGATGTAAAAAGGATGGGTGTAAGCATGAAAGATCTGATAGTAGTTATCAAAAGAGAACAGAGGACAGAAGCAATGAAAATTAACATGACTAGGAGTCATTGAAAGATGGCACATTTTATGCCTGTGAAGGAGGTTAAAAAAACTCTAAAACAAGCAGCAGAGGAATACTAGAAAGGAAATTAATCACCTGCATTTCAGAACACAGTAAAGAGGATGTGCCATATATAGCATGGAGTTCACACAGATCAAGTAAGATAAAAAGGAAATAAAGCAAAAGCACTTCACTCAATGAACCCTATCTATTCTGTATACCCTAAGGCAAGATTCTCTGGAAAACATAGTGTCATCATGTAATTAAAGATTGTATCAGCAGCTACACGTACTCCACAGCTGTACCGAGGTTACCTGCATCATCTTAAATCAGAGCCTCTCCCATCGCTTTAATGGTTTCTGCAAACAGCATAAATACATGCAAATATTCCAGATGGATGCTGAATGTCATCTTTACTGCTGGGTAATCAGAGATCATAAATACAAAGAACATGCTAACACAGGGTGCCATTTCTCCAAATCTGAAAGGATTAATAAATTTTAGTATTTTCCTTAAGTTACAGCAATAAGCTTCTGCCACCTTTTTATTGAGCATAACATACACATGAAATAAACTTTGTAGAAAACAGCTACAGCAGCAAGACATAGCACTTCTTAGAAGCAGCTATTAATGCTCCCTTGCATGCATCAAGAGGAATTAATCATCTCTTCTGCAAGTAGAAAGTGTGTCCTTGTTTGGTGTCCAATTCATCTGTTATACATTAAACTTCACATAACATTTTTTTTTCCTTTGAGTCTATTACTTATGACAACCTCACTAACGGTATTTTTCACTAAATGTATAGTACCTATTTTTTTTTAAAATCTATTGAACAAAAATGGTTTCCAGTTTCTAACCAAAGAAAATGACCACATTTTTATTTTTTTAATAGAAACAAAATAGTCAATTCTTATTCTTGCATGATATTTAACAGTAGGACAATGTCAAAGCTTCCTAAAGGGAATGGTCTCTATTACAACAAGCACAAGCTCCAAACATACTTTTGCCTTTAAATTCTATTTTAAGTGCCACAAAAGAAAGCAGAAACTCACATGCAGAAATACAGGATGAATATTTTCTCACAGGAACAATTTTTCACAAAAGTTTAGTAAGAGAAATATTGTTTCTAAAAGAATATTCTTTTAACACAAGAAGACACTGTACAAAACTAGTATCTATTCTAAACTACAAAGAGAGAAACAATACACTTATTAAATACAGCAAACATCTGCCCACTAGAAAACATCTTATTACAAAAAGCTAAAGAAACAAAAGTGCTGTGATAAGAATTAAAGTCCCTTTACATAGATATGATTAAGTGGAAGATAAAGTTTGTCCAGTAGAGGAGAGCATGACACCTTGGGTATTCCTTTTAATAAAGCAACACTTCCTTGAAGTGGGAAAGGGAGCCTTTCTTCACCAGTAAAGGTAGTTCCTGTTTCATTTGGGAGAGCACCCCAGGGGAAAATCTAGTGGCATGATCAGGCTTTCCAGCTCTAATCAGTTTGCCTCACATTTAAAAGTGCTTTACTTAAACATGGTGACATAAGTAATCTCGTCCAAATGACACTGAAGTGGAATGTCAATTATAATGCTAGTAACATCAAAAATCCATGTTTAACTGCTCCAAAATTTTGAAAGAAGGCAACCCATAGTAAATAACTGACACAGAGAATGTGGATATTTTTCAAAGATGTCTTTAACCATGGTGTTAGAACAGGATTTAAGCTCATGCAGTGTAAACAGCATGAAGCAATAAGCAAACAAGGCTTTTACTTTCCTCTCCTGGCAACAGAATTATGAATGTATTTTATCTTCAGTTTTAGTTCTTAGAATTCTTTCCAAAAAGAAAGAAAAAATCATAATTCAGTCTGTACAGAAAATATTCCAGTTCTTGAAAAAGAAAATGAGATGCTGAAATCACACCTGGAGTTCAAATGAAAATACTGATTAATAGTTCAGCACCACTGTATGCTATACTCCATAATATTTGTTAAGAAACGATCATGAATAATACAAGGCTCTGTTTTAGCCCTTTCATGTTCTCAAAGCTGGTATCAGACAGAATAAATAATAATACAAATAACTCCACAAAATATAAGCTGGCTTGTCTAAAGAAAAGGCCTAATGGTGCTAGACTTATCACAAATTACTTGCCCTGTCCTATGAAGAAAACACACACGTGTGTCCTGTACTGGATGACTTTGTCTGTCCTCCAGGTATGCCCAGAGGGCAATGTAGGCTGTAATGACCCATCTGTTCGTTACTGGCAAGTGGCAAACTTCTAATGAAGACAGATGTGGGTCACCCTGTACAAGAAGGCTGCAGGGTGCTAATGAATCCACCTAATGGTCACTACCTGCCTCTGCTGACTGATTGATGAGCAAAAGGGTTAAGCTTCAAAAGCACAGACAAGTATTTCAGGTAATCATTAGTCTTACTAGGATATCTCTGTCACACTGCCTAATACACACACACACACTTACTTTAATATTGTCTTCTCCCATTTAAAAAAAAACTTTTATTATTTTACTTTAGACAATGTGAAGCAACTTGAAAAGCTTAGCAAAAGATCTCATGAAAGATTCACTGCTGTTATTACCTAGAGAAATAAAAATTTCCAATATTCATAGGAATTTATAAACATGACCTCTGACACTGACAATAAAATCAAAAACCTTAAAGGAAATTGCTACTAGTTGCAAAACCCTACACCTCTTCATCCTTTCTAAACACTACAGTCCAACAGAAGTATATGATAAAACTTCTCACAGTGAACTCTGCTCATACAGACCTCAAGTTAATGGATTTTTATTTTTTTTTTAAATAACAGTTACTACAGAAACAAGTGAGGATTTGACTCATTCTGTCAATTTCTACATGAAGGTTATGGCACCACAAAAGCCAGATACTTCTGACAAAATATTGCTGGAGATTCAACCATTCATCAGTTCAAGCAGTGAGCAAATGTCAGGAAGAGTTAAGATAGGGAAACTCCAGAGAGTGAAGTTCTCTAGAGATAAAGGAAAGGGAGGTGGGGGTAGAAAAAACCCCACAACCAAAACAAACAAAAAATGCACACCAGACCAAAATCACCCTGTAGTGAAAAATGTTATGACTTTGAGCTAGTGTGGGGTGAAACCTGCAGAGCACATTGCCATCTGCCAGGATTCACCAGGATTTTGCTAATAACCAGCTGCAACAAAGCAAAGTCACAGCACTAAGCAGAAGTCCAGAGAAGGAACAAAATGATTCCTGAAGATAAAACCAGAAGTATTTTTATGTAAGAGCTTTTGGGAAGAAGTGGTTGTCTTGCTTTCAGAATCAATTAACTTCTACTCAAAACACCATACAAAAGTCTACCCATTTAATTTTGTATGTACCTCTTCTAACAGTAGATAGGAAGTACAAATTTACCAAGGGCTGAAAATCATCCAGAAAGATGGGATGATTGGGAAAGATTTCTTACCAGCTATACGAGGTAATTGTATATTAAAATACAATCCCAGAGTAACAGTAAACCAAATAATACATTGCATCAATAGCTGCTCTTATCAAAAGGCAGAAGACATCCTTACTAGAAAACAACATTTTATTTCCCACCATCCTCATCTACTGAACACTCTTTAATAGACCCAGCAACCCCATTAGACATCCACACTCTTAACTGTAAATTGAACACCAAGATTCCAGCACTTTCATTTTACATGGCCCAATACATTCTTAAGAAGAGGGAAGACTCCGGCATTTTAGGAAAAAAATATTTCAGAAGTAAAGAGCATTGGTTACATCCTTACCCTAGGCTAAAAATAGAAGTCAAGTTATGGTTTGGAGGAGTCATGTAATGTTTATCTAGGTCATAACCTAGTATAAATTTTAAAGCTTCAATAAACAAAAGCTAGCACTGAACAACTTTTAACTCCCAGAATAAAAACAAAAACCAGCCATTTCAAATTTTTTAACAGAATGGACATAGTTGTAAATCTGATCTATGTGTTGAGCTTGTTTTTACATCCATATAAAACTAATGAGTTGGTGACACTCAAAAACTTACCTTGCATATAAGCATGATTTCTAGTAAATATAAGGAAATTTATGCCTACTCTGTGAGGGTATAAATTACAGTTTTGCCTAATATATGCCAAGAGTGACTCCAGTGTAAGTTACCTTTTCAAACAGATTTAAATTCACAGATGATTTACTGTTGTTCCCAGAAGATAAATGATTAAGCAGCCTCAGAATTTTGCCTGAGGCAACAGAAAATCTTCAAGATCCGGTAACTCCAATATACAGGAAGCTGAGAATTCTGCTTTGCAAGAAGCTACTAATGTTACATACAAGATAAAACTAACTCTATATGATTAATTCATTTATGATGGGGGACTTCAACTGGTTTATCCTATGAAAGAAAACTAAAAGTAGTCAGATAAAGGAAAAAAAGCCATCAAAACAAAAGAAACCTCTGGGAGCAAGGGGCAAACATAGGTGCAGTATCACAACAGCAATTATGTATTCATGGTCTTATTCACTATTTCACATGCTGATAAAAGCTACCACAGTCTAGAAAAATACCCCTTAACATTTAAAAAGAAACCCAAGTGTTAATATCACCATAATAGCACACGTGCGGAATATTCTGAAGAGAATGGCTATGTTTGTCGCTTAGTTCACATGCCATATGAAGACCTGTAATTTATGAATAAGAAAAGCTTGCAATTCCAGTAAAAGCTGGCTGTTAGGCGCACATTAACCTGTGGTCTATTTTTCTCCATTATATCCACTTTGTCAATTGTAATTATACATTTAAAGGAAAGTATACAATAGCTTTAAAAAAGTACAGTCCACATAGAGAATACATTCCTACACGCTTGAAACGCAGGAATGAAACTGCAACTAAACTGACAAATTTTTATTAGATCCCACACACTTTTTCTCAAAGAATAAAAGAATCTATTCTAAAACCTTTCAGAAATTTGAGTAAAAAAAAAAATCCAGCCAAAATCTGTGTTGAGAAAGGAAGTTGATTAAATTTACAAGTCTTCAATGAGAACTCTTTCAAAAGGTGCACGAATCTGTGCTAGGCCAAAGCTTTTCTCTTCCAATCCTGATTAGAGATGGATTTAGAAATCAGATTATTATTTTCTGCCTCTTTTCAGAAAACTTTTGTATAGGTGAAGATGACTAGTAGTACGATTACTACTGAGACGTTCCCCTTTATTCTTCACAGTAATGAACACAGCTCATCCATTTTTTCTGCCTGGGAACCTTCTCTACATGTCTCATTACTCTCATAATTCTCCTCTAAACTGGCCCTGATTAGTCTCCACATTTTATACTTGAAATATGCTAGAGGTGATACCTACACACACTACAGCTAAAGTTTGCTCTTTACTGCTCAAAAGAATTATTCCATATTCATGGCAGGCCAAACTTCTCTATACACATCCTAACACAGCATCTGGCCAGTTTCTCTTATTCACAACATCATCGTAATTTTTACGCGCAGACAGAACATTGTGGTTCCTTGGCATTCCTCAATTATTTGGAGCAAAGCTACCTATAAAGTCATCTGTATCAAGGAAGACATAAGAAATTGGCAGCATTTCTCCAAGCTGCACACATTTGTCTTTTTACTGTATCAGTTTCACTACCAACTGAAATCTGGGTCTCCAGTCCTTTCTCTGAAGTTATTCAAGAAAATATTTTGCATTTGCTCAGCAAAAGTTATTACAAGAAGGGTCTTTCAAAGCCTAATTTCCTTAAGATAAAGTATCATACTGATACTATTATAAATGAAAAAAGAACCCAGTTCTATGAACTTTTCACCACAAATTGGTATGGCATAATTTTTTTTAAGTACTCAGGTGAATACTTCATTTTTTTTTAGTTCAACTCCTCTTTTTTTGTTTTCTACTTCTTAGTAGGGAAACAGCCTATATATGTTTTTTAATTTATAAGCCATTTCAATAATTCCAAGATGATAGTACTTTATATTAAGCACATCTTTAACAAAAAAAAATGGCTATAAATACTTTAGGACCAACAAACTATTTACAGACTGATTTCCAATAACAACTTTCTCATTGCATAATGATTAATTTCTTGTAATGCAATGCAATTATACCTCAGAAAATGCCAACGTTAGTTATCTCTTGAAGTTTGATTTAGATTCTCTCTGTGTGTATATATGTGTAAATATTTTTATATATAAACATTTATTTTGCCAAACTCTACATGGAAATTCACTGGCATGGCCAGGTTGGACACCTCTGTTCTCTCAAGCCTTCACATAGTTTTAGCATATATGTATTCTAAAACTGCAAAATACAATAATGAACATGCATAAACCATTCTTTAAAAATTCAAAATCTTTTTACTTCTTAAAAAAGTTTTTTTTGTATTGTAGATGTGTTAGAGAAAGTATCTCTTGTCTGCTCTTTTTAAATAGATCAGCTTTTCAGGATGTTATTGAGCACAGAGAGCTAGACAAAGTAAGAAAATGAATGGACAGAAGTGACTGTAAGGTGTTCTTCCTTTTGTGTTTGCCTGATTTTATTATCCTTTCGCTTTAAATATAAGCAAAATGAAATTTGCAAGTCCATCCATAGTTTGAGAGATTTCTTTTTCTCCAGCACTTTCAGCAGGACTGTTGTACCTCCTCAACTGCACTACTATACTTTTCATCTGCTTTATCTAAAGTATACAGTTTCTGATAGAATTTTATCTTTTTTTTTTCACTTAAGAAACCTTCAAGGAGTAGGGGAACAGGGGGAAAGCAGCAGTTCACCATGAAACAAAGTTATCCACTGTTATCCAAAGTTATCCACAAAGTTACAGCTGGCATAAATCACATTCTAAAATCAGGGAAATCCTGTAAACTACACTTCCTCCTTTTGGTTTTTAGTCATTAAGATACTTTAAGAAACCTACTCGCCAAACAAAATCAGGGGAAATTCTATATTGAGCATATGAAAAAAAATACAGCACCTAAAATTCATTATATAGACATTATAGCAAAACTAAGCACTGCAGCCTCTGGAAATCCTAATTCAAGCCCAGTTTAATGAAAAAAAAGCAAATTCAAATATTTTAAGACACCAAAATCTCAATAAGGTAATTTGGGAAACCCTTGCTTTTTTCAGATTGGATGCTCTGACAAATCGACAGTTACAGCTACACATTTAAACATTTGCAAACCTAAATTAGAATGAACTGATGATTAAAACACTGCAATTTGCAACCTGGTCTTTAGAGGAAACAATGAATATGATTTCAGGTTCAGGAGTCAATTCATCCTTTCTTGCTAATTTTTAGCCTATTAGTCAGTCTTAACCAATTTTGACTTAGAACTTGCAGACTTGTTGACATTAAAGTTTGAGAAAAGAAAGACTCTGAAAAGATATTGTTCTGATTAATGGGCTGCACTGTAAGCTCAAGTCTTAGCATAAATCTGTGGATCTGCAGCAAAGTTCTGTGAATGCCTTTAGAATACAAAAAGCCTACATTTGCATGCAGCCTTTCCTAGGCATCAGCAAATCCAATCCCAAAGCTCAGGGTTAAGTTTAGCTCCAAGAATGAAGTTTCCAGCTCCTGCCTTCACTCCCAGAGCACAAGGCTGAGTTCAGTAAGTGTTCCCATTACTATTTTCCCACACACTCATTTAAACTATGGGTCTCATTCCAGCTGAGGACAAAAAGCTGGTTTTTACCTGGGCAGTTGTGCTTTCCATATCTGAAGAACTGAGATCTCTTTAAGCTAATTACATCACCCTGTTCATCAGCTTCAATTACTGGGATGCACTCTTGGCTTTAATTCTCACTTAACATATCTTTTTCTCATAAATTTTTTATAATAAATTTGTATGCTCAGGCACATAACAGAAAGAATATTGTAGTCATTCATTTTCTGTCATTTGAAAACATGAGGCAACACTTATTCATCAATTCTTTACTGAACTTTAAAGCAAGATAGGGGGAAGAAAACACATTCTCTTCCTCTCCTAACATGTAGTAACAGACGCCTGTTTTTTTAATCAATTCCTGCCTACAAAGACCAGTTTTCCCCTCCCTCCCATATTTATCTAGCTTCCTATTTGCTTCCTTCCTTAGTAAGAGGAGTTTTAGGCTATCTCATCTCTCTGTGTATTCCTTTACATCATTCCTTGTTTTTCTCTTATGTCACAGGCAGATTTACACACCCAAGAAAGACTGAACTACTTTACTGGGAGATAAAAAATGCAGCATGAAAGAGTCAAGAAGGTAAAATCTTACACTTCAATGCCTTAAAGCCCTTAGCATGGCACACATCTCTTCCCACATGCCAAGGGAACAGCTGCCTCCCACCAGTGCAGTTCTCCCCATTTACATCACTGTTCAGCCCTTCAGCCTCCTCTTTTTAGTAAGACAGGGTAGTAAAATCCTCATTAATTATCACCTGAGAATATTCCAAATAAGAAACTGTGGTTCACAGTGTATATTTGAAAGACATCCTTGCCATTTCAAGAGATCACAGACAGCTTTTGCAAGTTTATGCCATATTAATACAAGTACTTTCAGGATTCTCTGCATAGCAATATAATAATCTTAGTTACATTGATGCCTTGTGAAGGCTGACCTAGAACAGAGGCAAGACAGAGTCAAAGAATAAAGTAGGTATTTATTAGAAGGCCTCAATGCATACACCTTGGGCAGCACAAGAGCCCAGCCAGGGCTACACCCAAGAAGAACCCAAAATGGTCACAAAATGGACAACTGATCACAAGGTCTCACACTTTTATAAGTTCTGGTCCCTTCGCATATTGGGGTTAATTGTCCAATTACAGCTTTACATTACAAAGTCCCATCCTTCTTGTTTTTCTCTCTGCAGTCCACTGTTATTTATCCTCTTGGGCCTGAAATTTGGATCATTGGTCCTTGGCCCCCATCTAGGGAAGAAATTGTTTTGTTTACCTAGTCTGTGAAGAGAACTTATCATCCCCTAATATGAAGCTTAGAACTACACACCAAAGCAGCACAGAATGTGAAAAATATAAAAGCTAAAACCTGAGGTACCAATATTAGCCTTCAGTTGCAAGGTTTGCGAGCCAGAAACAGTGATCTTCCCTGAGTTTTGCATCCACACACACAGGTTTTCAAAACTCACAAGTCCCATAGATAAAGTTAATTGAATTTTAAGAAAATTTTATGCATGTGTAAAGTAATTTTCAGGCTTTTCTCAAAATAGCATTTCTGTCCTATGCACCAGTATTACCTGTTACTGTTTAATGAAACCCTGTTAGTTACTTCTAATGCTCAACTTTCAAAAATAATGCTTGGTGTTCTATCACCTCTCACTGTAAGCTGGTAGTATCTGTCCAGTTTACCTTACAACTCTTTACAGTCACACTAGGTGAAAGTAAAAAACTAAATGTACAACGACAAGAAGTTTTAACCCCAAAACACATTTTACTGACAACATGGAAAACTCAGTCAAAAGAGAAAATACAGGTGCATGTAGTGAAGTAATTATTTTTTTAAATTTTTCTAACTGTAATCTCTAAAAGTATAAAGATATGAAAAAATTTTATTATAAAGTATTTTTAAATAAGAGAAAGAGCAGTTAAAGCAGTTGCCCGTGATTCAAGTCTTCTCCCTGCGTGCATGCCTAAGGGCTCCAAAACTCTGCCAAGCAAGTTAAACCCTCTGAAATATTTCACTTGTACAGTAAAAAACAAAGCAAAACAACAACACAGGCCATTTATTCTGAATACATTTCCCATGTACATTTAGAAAACCTTGATGAATTCTGATAGGAGTCACGAGTCATTTGATTACAATTTTGGCATATGCCAGAGGAGTGTGAAAATATAGAATCACACACTGGGTAGGGTTGGAAGGGACCACAGTGGGTGGGTGATGTTGGGTCACCTGGTCCAACCTCCCTGGCTCAAGCAGGGTCCCCCCAGAGCACATGGCACAGGGTTGCATCCAGACAGTTCTTGTATATCCTGGAAACTTCACAACCTCTCTGGACAAACTGTTCCAGCCTCACCATTTCTAAATATGAAAGCTTATGCTCTTAAATTATTTCACAGGATTTATACCAAAGCAGGAAAGAAGAGGAGAAAAAAAAGCTTACAGATTTTCATTCTTAACCAGTTAGAAGTTTTTTCATTTTCAATATAAATTGCAGGGGTTTTTTCATCCTCTTATAAAAGCCTTACACCTGAAATCTGAGTATAAATTAGTTTTCAAATAGTAGAAAAAAGCTGAAGTGCCATTGCCTCCTTTTCTTCCTGTAATTCTATTACAGTGGGATGAAGAGGTCATATTTTTTCTTGCCTCATTTTTTCTTGCTGTTGACTTTTTCATAATGCAGTGTAGCTTCCCTTTAGAAAGTTAAAGGAAAGATTTATGGGTCTTCATTTTTAAATGCTTATCTAAATACATTTAGTGGGAGCCTATTCTATTACAAACAGCTGCTCTTTGCAATAACTAATGAAAGCCAAGATTACTCACTGAAAGGAGGGGCCCCACAATATTGTTGTACAAATACACAGTAAACCCAAAGAAGCAACACAAGCCTTGTTCCAAAAATGGCAAAATCATGTAGTTATTATCACAGGATGATTCTAACAACCACTCAATGGAGAAAAATAAAGCTTAAAGAAAAGAAAGCATGCAATTTTTCAGCTGTTACTCTAATACACGTCAAAGTTTTGAGTTATGATTCTCTAAATATGAGATTTAGCTCAGTAATTAGCTAAAACAGGTCTAGCTACATCACATTTTTAAAACTCTCTTGGTAGAAGCAATTCTCTAGAGAGCCTTTCTATCACTAATTTTAGGGGAAAAAAATCTTCAAAGGAAATCACTTTAAATACTCAAGTAATTTTTATGACCACTTCAAATGACATTCAAATAAATCTTGCCAAGACACTGGAAAGGATTTAAACCATGACAGATGCTTGCACAGCAAATTAAGACCAACCAGCCTACAGATAACACAAACTGAAGTTTATTTTTAAAATTTCTTCTTCCAACTTCTAATGAATTTAGAGTTGCAGCCTGAACACTTATGCCAAATCAGCTGGTTGGTGATTAAATAAACAGATATAATTAATCCTTCTTTTTAATTTTATTTAAAAGTTCCACAGACCCAGCCATCTGAAATACGTGTAGAAACTGCTCAGGCAAACATCAATGTTTAATTAACACTACATTTTCTAAAGCACCAAAAAGGTGTAAGACTCTATTAGAAGAACAGAAAATTTAGGCATTGAAGGTCAGAATCACACAAATGAAATCTGGCAGTGCTTGGAATTTATGACAAAGTGACATTTATAATAAACACAGGGACATTGCTTACCTGCAAACACAACCAACACCAGGTAGCATATTGATAATTGTGCTGCTTAAACCAACCAGCAGAGTCACTGAATGAGATTCTACAATCCTGTTTGTCCCAAACTTTTCGCACTAACTTCCTTTTTTGCTTTTAATTTGGGAGTAGGATGAACAATCTGAAACTTTTTCTGTCATTGCTGCTTTTAAAAGGAATTTGAGCTGGTCATTTATACTTGTAGGACACACAGAGGAGGAAGCAATGGTCATACACACATTCTCTAGTTTCTTAATGACCACTCATACAGCGGTAGAAATATCTAAGTCTATATCTTAACGAGCACCTGCACAGGAATTTACAGACATAAATGAGATGCCTTCCTCTTAACACAAGGCTATAAGCTCAATAGGGAAAAATACTTCCTTACATCCTACTTAACAATGACCCATTCGGCAGCCAAGAGAAAGGCCTAAATTAAGGATTAGTTAAATAAGGAGTAATTTTACTATTTGCCTTGCCCACTTCTCTGAGGATCTTAAATTTCACCATCACTTTGACCTTCACATCACTTAAGAATTTGTCCTTTTCCACCAGTGACAAGCCCAGCAGGGCATCCCTCCCAGCTCTGACTCACTCCGGGATGTTTGACTCTGTCCCACAGGGCTGAATGGAGAGCTGAGCTGATTGATATTCAGGAACACTCTCCTCAGAGCACATTCCAACATGCAAAAAGGCTATCAAGTGTGGCAGAAGACCAACCTAGATGAGTCCAAAGCTCAACTAAGTTACTGAAAGATCATATTTTTTACAAGCTGTCAAGTATAAAGTAAATTGGCCTTCAGTAAAGGAAACCTTTAAAAATGTGTTCACTGCTCTGAAACCACAGCAAAATTAATAACTTTAAGGATTAAATTTCCAATGAAATAAGAAGAAATGTCTGCAGATATGAAAAGAAGGTCTTCATGAAGTATAAGAGTTCAGGAGCAACAAAGGAGCCTGACTGCTACAAACCCAAATGCTAAAAAGCAGAAAACAATCAACATCTATCAATACCACACAAATAATACCAAAAAAAATAATAAATTCATTCTAAAGAATAAACACCTAATTTTTGAATAAAAATATTAAAAAAAATACCCTGACTTATTCTTATTTACTAAGTTACATTATATTGCCCAGACCTGGACCATCTTGAGGTTTAAACTCTCATTTTTCCAGTTAAATGATTGAAATACATCTCTTATATTTAACAGAAGAATAAGTAACAGAGAGAAATAGGAAGGAATAGAAATAAGAACAGGAACTAAAAACTTAATTTGTCAAAGTATTTTGCAGTTTCTCACACATGTTTGGGCTATCTCGGCAATTTCTCAGCCATCTGCAAAGCCCAGCTAAAACATATAATAGCTGCCTGCCAAAATTATTGTATAAATATCACTTTGATGCTTGCAGTGGATCTTATTCATAGAGCTGTTTGTTAGGGCATTTCTTTGCTAGTTATACCATAATTACAAGATAAACCACACTCTAGTTTAATTTTATTCCCTTTTGAAGGTCCTTCAAGCAGGTTTTCTCCAATTTTCTCACTCATACATCTCTACATTCAATCCATCCTCAGTCTCCCTATTCTCTACAAACAAATAGCAATTGTTAAGCCAACAATTCTCTAATACTAACAAACACATTTCACTAACAGCATTGTGATGGGTAAAGCTGAAATCACAGAGAACAGCAACTCCATTTATTAGCTAAGAGGGCTTTGAGGATTTACAGCTGCAGTGGCTGTCCAGCAGGGAAAGCAACTTGTGATTCCAGACACCACACTTCACTTTAGAAACAATTTTTTTTTAAAATTTCTTATTTAATCAAGTTAGAGTTATCATCTTAATACTTATTCAGAGCTGCTTCCGAAGTCATACACAACACATCAAGGACAGCACAGATATCTCTCCCAGAGACGCAGCGGTGATTGTCATAGAAAAGCCAGTACTGATTAACAATGTAGCTTCAAACTAGATGGATCAGAATGCATAAAGATGTCAAGAGTAACAAAATTCAGGTTATCACTGTCCACATCAAGCAGTCAGACCTCAGCATTGCAAATCTGCTCAATTAATAGACCACTCATTGGTCCAATTACACTTTCTGCACTCATCTGCACTGTGGCATTTCCAGCTGTCAACCATACATCCAGCTGTGGTTCATTCAACAGATGTTGTGGAAGCTGGAGCAGCAGAAACAGTTCCTTGTGTGATGTATATAAAAAATGCACAGATTTTATGTTCATGTAGCACCATTTTGTTCTGGTGTGCTTGTGTCATACTTTCCCCTCCCCAAGCGGGACCCTAAATTTCTCATTTCCACATGAATACATTTAATAGTAGTCATGGGTTGGAAATAGCTGGAAAAGATGCACTAAGCTAGATAAACACATCTACCTTGAACCCATCACAAAGGTCTGTGCAAATATTTCCCTTCTCTTCATTACAAGCTTTCCAGGTCCATGTTCGACTACAGACACATTTGAAAGTCAGTGGCCTGTAGACAGAGTGTGTCTTTTCTTTAAACACCAGAAAACAGCTAGTTCAGTAAATTCAAAGTGTATCTAAAATTTCACTCACTAATTCTAAATACATCAAAACAATTCACAGCAAGTTTTACATGATTTCTGAAAGAAATATGATACACTGACTACAGAGAGAACATTCTCAGTTACATGTTGGGAATGACTGGCTATCAAAGAATATAATCTTTCTAGTATTTTTGGGGAGGGGAAACAGAAAACACTTTTCTACCAGTAACAGAATTTGCACTCAGGGTCAGCATGTACATTTCTATAATTCAATAACTTTAGCATTGAAGTCAGGCCCACTTCAGAAAAGCAACCCAGTCCTATTTTTCCTTCATTATGCATAAATGACTACAGGATCCTGAAGATAACTGCTATCTTCTTTCTCAGTTTAAATTCTTTTTTATTGATATGTAGCATCTCTATTTCTAGTGTATGCATTCTCACAACACAAAAAAAACCCCACAGGCTTACATATTGCTTTCTTAACATGTCACCTTTTCCTAGTAAGAAAGAAAGAAGCGAAAAAGAAAACCAAAAATCATTTCCTTTCTTATACAATTCCTCCTCCTTCACCATTTAAAGAAATTTAAGACTATCATTATTACAAAGGAAGCATGAGAGCTAAACTGAATGTTCAGAGTAGAAGGGTGACAGCACCATCAAGTGGTACTGTAAGGCACTATTTATTACTGGTTTAATGCATGAGAGAACAAAAAATACTGTTGTTCAGCTATGTACAAAAAGGTTTTTTTTAAAGTAGTTTTAATTGTGACAGATTAGATCCAGTAGAAATATAATTTATTTTGAAGTCTATAATGAGGATAAGTGTATTGAATTTTTAATATGGTTAATTCTGTGGAATTACTTACATTGGATTACAATACTAATAAAGGAAGAGCACAATATTATTATTAATGAAACAGAACCTTTCTCATGGCAGGAAAAGTCTTGTACATTCTAACCACACTGGTGGGGGTCTCCAAGGGTTGGAGGGCCCTGATCTCCAGCACCCCCTCTACGACCAGGGAAGATGCTGGGCAGAGCAGCCTCACATCAGTTTGACCTAATTGCTCTGGCAGCTAAAAGAGTGAGATGAACCAACCTGATTCCCACCCAGAGGATCATCAGCTCTGAAAAAAGAGAAGTCATTTGCATGTCTGAAGGAATGAGATTAAATTACTAACAATAAACTGTAAAAATACACAGCCCTGTGTATACAATAAACTGTAAAAATGTGCAGATTGCCATTCTAGTATGAGATTTGTCGATAGACCAACTGTATGTGAACATTCTGCTTCTCCCTTCTGGGGGGCAGCATTTGAAAAGTAAATGAACTTTACATAGAACAAAAGTAGTACATTTAGAAATATATCTTAAATATATGAAACATTTCTAATATCACAGTATTTGCTTCCATAATAATGAAAAGTATTTCCACAAGGTATAAAGCCTTCTATATTTTGCAAATCTAAATTGAAAAAGATTAGAAAAAAAAGCAGTTATTCTCTCATTTTATGCATATGCTGCTTTTTTGTATATGTACCCTATTACAGAGCAGTAAGCCTTACATGACTGAAAAAAGAATTGGAAATTATGAGCAATTTCAAACACCACTGCTGACTGCACTGAAGAATAAGGATTTTTCTTATTGAGAACTGAAATGCTGAACATCAGAAGTCATGCCTGCTTTTCAAACACTAGTCACAATATGTATTCTTAAGGAAATTTATTTGAAGCCCTTGCTAATTCAAATGAGCATGTTTCCAAACAGAAATACTTTGAAAGAAAACCTTGCCATATAAATACATCATCCAGTCAGGTGATAGCCATTTCTAGCCATGTTCTGACAACCACAAAAGAATGCTCAGCACATTCTCACTCCATTCTCTACTGTATAATTGAAAAAATATTTTAAAAGGCATTTTTAATAGAAAGAGATAATCATTAACATAATTAAGTTTACATGTATAATTGGGTGACAAACTGAAATCTGTGCTTGTTACTCCCTAGGAAGCCATATAGATACATACATACACATGTGCACTCCATTTTTTAACATTCAAACACTCAAAAGATCCTAGACACAATTTCTAGATTGAACAGTCTAAAGCCTCTATGATATTTCTTAGGCATGATGCAGCAACTGAGAGCAGTTTCAGAGTTCAGAAAGAAACAGGTTGCGGCAATCAGATCATGGGATTTCTCAGCTACAGCTTCACACACAATAATGACTCCATTAACGTAAAATATAATGGGGTAGTAACTCAATTCTTGAAAGTAAAACAAAAGTATATTCTTAAAATATATGCTTGAAGTACAATGGCAGTTTGCTAATTTCTTTTTAAAGGGCGCACAGTAAATCATATTTTTGCAGATGAAATAATGTTCTTAACAAGTAAAACGTCATCCAATTTAAATGCATCAAATCAGAACAAAAAATTATGATAGAATATTTTTTAAAGTAATGACATTTTCTTTCTAAAGTCATCCAGGTTCTTTCCCCCCTCCTCGAAGATAGATATGATGCAATATGAAAATGTGAAGAACTAATGATAGCTCCCTGCAAATAATGGTCATGAATTGGTAGAGTGATTATGTATGCATCTGGGTTAAGAGAACATGCAGCATCAGCTTCCAGAAGGACAAACATGCCAAAACCCAGGAAAGTGCCAAGTTCAGTGATACTTTAGTGATAAAACAATTAATGCACTCATTTGTGCAAAATTCTATTTGATCTAAAATGTTCAAGCTAGCCTAATGCAAATCCCTTCTAAAAGCACACACATTACTTAATTCTAACTATGATGCTCTAAGCATTTCTAAACTATCTGAATGTAATTTTACTAGTCACCTTCATTTTTAAATTACCAAGAAGCATTCACAAAGAATATCTTACTCTGTTCAATGACAGAGTGAAATACTAGGAGTGAAATACTAGAGGTGATACTGCATTGATACAGTACTACTGACGTTACAACCAGTACAAGGATACCAGAGTGAAATAAATTTGACCATGATAAAGTGTAACTTCTGAAACCATGAAATTCAGTATCTAAATATCTGTAAATTTATTTCTATAAGTGAGTTATTGCCAACAGAAGTGTGACAGAGATAAACTGCATTTCTAGTTATTAAAGCTACTCAGTTTTAAAGTACACTTTTGCTAACTCAAAAACAATAGAAGTGTTGTTTTAAAATCCCCAATAAAAATAATATAAATTGACTATTACTTAACTTACTAACCTGTACATTATTCAGGTAAAGTATCCTATCTGTAATGGAATTAAAAATCTTTCTTAAAATACTGATAAAGACTGAAGAATATATTGATGCACTTTCAATAACTGTAAATCATCCAGCTCTCTTTGCCAAGAAGTGTTGACAATACCAACTTCAAGGTCATTGTCAACTTGCTAAGTCATTAGCAAATAAAATATGGTTTAATTGGAGCAAACTCAGCAAGGAGCTGCATTATTTTAAGTGAACCCTGCAATATAACTTGAAGAAGAATTACTAATCGCCACTCCCGTTGACAATGAAATGGATGAAGAAGGTGCTTTGTAACTTTTTTCTCTGACTTTCCCGTAATTAAATATGGAAATAGATTCTATGAAGAATGAAAAGTCCCTGAGTGCATTAATTCAGGCACTAATGGACTGCCTTCCAGAGTTACAGCACACAGGTAGTTCCCAGCATGTTGCCAGCATTCATCGATGTATCAGTGTCAGACTCCAGCAGCACCTTTTAGTTTCAATACCAAATCTTGGAAAGTAGATTTAGGCTGATTTAAAACATCTTTTTTAAAAGGGTGTATTTTTCACAGTCTCAAATACTACCTGGAACTTCAGGTTTATTGGTGAAACAGCTGGAGTAAGATCCCATTGCCTGAAGACGTGTGCAACAATATACAGTGATTATGTAGCCTTTACAGCCACCTCAATAACCTCTAGGATAACAATTGTCACTGGTTTGGGTTACAATACCTCTTTTAATAAAAGACCAGGAAAAACAACCTCATTTTCATGTTGTTCATCTTTCCCAGCACAATATATCACAAACTCCCTAACACAATCAAGCCATCAAGGGTTATAACACTCAAACTAAGGCAGGTTCTCTCAGCACAGACCTTTTAAAGCTGCTGCTTTGCTCACACATTCTATTTTCTCACATGATGCCACAGAATTATTCACCCTCTCCAGCTTCCCCTCCAAGCCATCTTCTATGGGCAAGCAGCCCTAGATCTGCAGAGCTCCCTGGTCCCAGCCTGATACATCAGTCCTTCCACGTTTTCAAACCAACTGCCAATCTTATCAAAGCACAGTAATATTCCCATAACAGCAAGTGAAAACAAACAGCTGCTTTGTTGGGGTTTTTTTTTAAGCTAATCCTGTGATATTTATAGAGTGCATATGTTGCGATGTAAATATTTTACCTATTTTAAAATAGGATTTTAGTTTGGTTTTTTTTTATGTTAAGGCTTTGCAGATATTTCTCTGTACCAGAGTGCCTAGCTCAGTAACAAAATGCAAATTTTTTGCTCTTCCTTCGCATTGCATGTGGGCACCAATCCACTAAAGCACTTCAGTATGTCTAAAGCTTAAAATATGTAAGCAGTCCTAGGGCAGACAAATGCACCAGCTAACTATGTATTTAACTATTAACATCTAAGTGCTCTGCTGGACTTAAGCCTACATTTGTTTGGCAGTAAAAACATGCTTTGGGTATTCATGACTTATCAAAAATATGTATTCACAGTAAGAAAAAAAAGCAGCAACTTGGGGACACTTAGATTTGAAGGCACAAAGAGGGAGCTCTGGCCTAAAAGCAATGGTTATGTAAAATAAAAGTAAGGTCAACCCAACATCACGTGCTGTCACTGGGAGAAGAGAAGCCCAAAACAGCTGTTGCAAGTGCTATAAAAACACTTAACATAGTTTATGATCCATTTACAAGCTTGGTTATTGCTTCTGCTTTTCATGTTGTTTCTTGTAGTCCTGTCATAGTTTAACTGTGAAAATTCCTTAAATTATTAAAGTTTACTTGCTGCTTTTATTTGAACAAATTTACAGTAAACAAAAATATAAAATAGGGTGTTTTGCTTACAAGAAACACTGTCAAAATCCCCAGGAAACAGAACTGATTGCAAACTATTTTCAAGCTCTTTCCTTAGGGTCGTAACACTTTCCTTTTGTGTGTCTTGATTCACTTGATGGCTAGTATTGCTCATAAGCAGTTTCACAAAAAGTATTACCTGAGCCCATTGATTCTGTAATAATTTTTAAGAAAAACATCCACCTGCAGCATGTTTTCTGCTGATAAACATAACCTTGCAAACAAGTCCTGGAAAATAATGAAAAATTGTCTAATTCTAAGAGAAACAGGAAGATGACAAGACTCAAGCACGATTAGTTCTACCTACAGTAGAATCAGAAACATATGAAGAAAAATAAAATATCTTATTAAAAGTAGCAGATACAGGACAATAGGTTAAATAGACTCCAATGAATCATTTAAGTGTTTTCCTTCTACCCTTAGTTATGCCTCTTGAAAGTAAAATCTTTACCAAGACCAGCATTTCTACCTGAAATCTGACTAAAACAGGGCAATGGATCTGAATCCCAAAAAAAACTTAAACACAGAAATAGAAAGACGAACTGAACAAGAAACACAAGCAAATCAAAACTGTGCTGTAAAATTGCTATAACTTATTCATGAGAAATAACAGTAGAGAAAGGGCAACGACTGCTGAGATAATCTACAGTAAGGACTTCATTTAGAAAAGTAGTGACCCACTTAAACACTTCGGTCTGGTTATGAGTCAATTCCATAAATAGAAACTAATAATTAGAGTCTTGAAATATTGACCATCTTTTCCCATGAAGGTGTTCATTATTCCCCTAGACAGACAGAAGCAGAATTCTTCTTTGTCCTCAGAAGCCTTATTAAAAAAAATACATAAATAAAAAACACATAAATATTTTAGATAAATTAAAATCCAAAACCTTAAAAAACTCTATTTTTTTATCCTTTCATGCAGAATAACTATCTCAGAAGTAGCCAAGCTTCTTTAAATACCACCATTCTAGAAAATAAATTAACTGAAAGCTGTCACAGTGAAAGATCAAGACTGAGATATCTTATAGTCTCTAGGACCACAGATCTAACACAAGTTTCCTGCTCTTACAGTTTTTTTAAGCTCCACTGTCCCAGTGTTGGGCAGTGTTTCCTCTATAACAATAATAATATTTACAAAGTAATTTGCATTAATACAGAACTCTACCAAAGAGTTCTGAAATTATTGTGCACTCACATACACCAGAATACAGAAGATAATATTCCAGTTCTTAGATTTTTAACAGTGATGGAACATTCAACATTGCTGTTCTAATTCTCATGCCAAGCTGCCTTCCAACAACATCAGTTAAATCTAAATTTCAAAAAAACTTTTTTGAATAAATTATGCAAAAGAAACACAATTTTGCAATAAAAAAGTTCAGTTGCATATTCTATGAGTTTATACTTCATTCTCCTTTCCTAAGAGATGAGATGTTCAGGTAGCTAAAATACCACCTGAAAGCACCCTAATCTAGAAATGGAAAGCTTACTGCAGATTGAAATTCTCACATTCCCATCCACATTTTCAGTATTCCATTGTTTTAACCCCCCTTGACAAGCTGTCCCAGCTGTGTGTCCCCTTCCAACCCCTTGTGCCCCCCAGCCTCCTCTCTAACAGAGAGATAAGTGACTCAGAAAAGACCTTGACACTGTGCAAGTTCTGCTCAGCAATAATGAGAACTTCTCTGATTATACTATTCTTTTTGCTTGTTTAGTATTGAGAAAACACAATGCCTTGTATGTGGGAAACAGCATTCACAAAAATCACAATTCCTAACCAAAAAGTGGAAGAGAGTTCTGACTTTGGTTTCCACATGGCTCTGCTGCCCCCTAATGCATTTCTTGGAAGAATAATTACAGGGGAAAAGAGTCAACAAAAAGAAGGATTTCTTTATTCTCTTCTATATTATATATCTATATAAAATTATGTATTATTTTATATATAGTGTATAATACACTGTATACAATTATTGCTACTGAAGCATCCCCTTAGCATTTATGACAATCTACAGCTGATGTGGCTACTTCAGAATAATCTGTGATAAGGAACAGTGAACAGCAGCTCTTGAGGGCCTTCAAAGGGACCCTTAATCTGTAATTTGAGAAGATGACACAGAAACACTAAAGAACATGGTTTATTACAGCGCTGTAAAAATCTGTCTTACAACAGAACTCAAGAGTTATAAGAATTATATACCCGGAGCTTACAGAATTTCAATCTGTCATGTCTCAGAACGGTTTTAAAGTACAACTCCTGTTCTGTGAAAGTTCTCTTAATATGAGAATATCTTTTTTTTCCAGTGTAGATTTGACAGCAGATTTACAGCATATCAGCTCTAAAAGTGATTTAACAATCTAAAAATTTTAAAACTTAGAAAATTAGCTTTTGCCACAGATTGATATAGACCTGCCAACCACTCCATCAGCAGGAGTCACACAATCAAATCCCAATATCTTCTGAAAAAAGACATTAATATATCACTACTCTGACCTACAAGGATACACTTTAACTAAAGAGGAAAATGTCAAGACTTAGGAAGCAATAAAGGTTTTACAGGAAAGAAATCACTGATAGGCTTCTGACTGTGGTATTGACAACTCCACAAACAGATTCCTTTGCAAGATGCTTTACATTTGGAACTTGTATTTTTACTATTAACGTTTCCAAGCATTAGTGTAATGTGTGACACTTTTGAGAACACTGAGAGTTACTACAATATATTAGCATCCTGAAAACTCAACAGAACTTTCAAAGGTCATTACTTTATAAGCCTTGAATTATTTAAATTAATTACTTCCTTGATTTATTTAAATATTTTTTTATAATTTGATTATTTTAGGAATGTTTATGATTCAACAGGTTTCACATATTGAAATCTTACATAAAATGCTAGAACTTCAAGAGTTTTCTGTAAGTCTTCCTGTAGCTTAGAAAGCAGCATCAAAAGTCAATGTACTACCTGACTTTATTATGGACATGAAACAAAATCTTTTCTATACATATTTTTTATCTGTTACTCCCTTTCTTATGAAGGGATTAAAGGGAGGGAAAAACCTCATTAATTAATGAGCTATTTGTTCTTTTTCCATTGTAATTTAAGGCTGAGGAGAATCCAGGAAAAAAACAAAAAATATCATCATTGCTCATCATATGACTGATTCTATCATTCTAGCACAAAATTTAATGTCAACAGCTTTATCACCTTCTCCCTCTCAGGAATGTGGATAGCAGTCAGCTTRTCTTAAATAATTGTACAGTAAGAAAATACATGAAATACACAACTATAACATGGATTTTTCATTGTCACTTAGCTCCATGTTTTCAACAGTCCAATTCTTTCTGTAGCTGCATTGTTTTTTGCATTTTACAGCTGTGGGCACCATTATTACTTCAGTCATGCTATGCTCTTGTTCAGTAATGTTTACCCTACATATTAAATTTCCAAAAGCTGAATTTACAATTTTCTTCTTGTCAGAAGACCATAATTATCCATCTAAAATGCATTCCACTTCAAGTTATAAGCATCACTCTTCTTGAGAGTAATAAGATGTACTGCCTGAGGCAAAGAGCATCCCTGCTCAGCTCCAAGTAGCGAGAGACACTGCTCCCATACATTTATCTTTGCTAGCAGCAAGGGGAAGAAAGGAGTCAAAAAAACCTCCACAGAATGCTTAGAAGTACTCAAGAAAGCATGAGGAAGATCAGACTTCTGCACCATCCCTAGGGGTTCCTAAAAGACATGTAGATGTGGCACTTAGGGACATGGTTTAGTGGTGGACTTGGCAGCATGGGATAAGGGGTTGGACTCTGTGACCTTAAAGGTCTTCCCCAACGCAAATTTTCCAGGAACAGGACTGCAATTGCAGCACTTTGTGGTGCAAGGATGAAGGAGGGCAAAGAACTTAAAATGCATCTCTTTCCAGAGATTACACAAGAGTCACATCCTGGTTTTTTTCACCTGATCCCCACTTCATGCTACCCAGCCAAAATACCCACAGTCTATGTGGCACCAAACTGGGACCTTCAATCTTGAGACCTCCCAAAATGGCCTTGGGCAGGTCAGGCTCCAAGGCAGGAGAGAGGGAAACATCATGCAGCAGCCAGAATTTCTGCTTTAGCCACTCTCTCTGATCTTGATCATGTAAGTGTGCACCCTTTTGTTCCGAACATTTCACCGGATTTCTCAACAGCCCTTATTGTTTGCATGGAGAAGAAAAAAATAGATCACAAACCATGACTTCCATTCATCTGTTCCATGGAACACAAGACTACCTAAACGTCCATCTTGGTTGTAACTTTTTCAAGATGAGTAAACCTAATCTATCTAATGAATCCTTTAAAAAAGTCCTCTCAGAACTGTGGTCATCCTTGATGTCCTTCTTCGTACATATTTAAATTTTAAAATACACTTTCAGGACACAGGTAAACCAGAACTTCAGATAACAATGACTCTGCAGGCAAATTATGGCATTTACACAAAGGCATAAGGTTTTGTGGTTTGTTTTCTTCCTTTTTAATGCTTTTTAATAGTCTACTTGCCTTTTTTTTTTTTTTAACCACTACTGTGCTTTAAGCTAGCATTTGTTTAGAACAGTGTTAGAATTTTAAGTTCTTGAGCAAAATTTAATTCAGTGTCACTGGTTTTAATGCAGAAAATTAAGACTGGATCCCAAGTGCATTTATCTGCACTAAATCTCACACATAATTTTATCACTCCATCATGCATTATCATGAAGTCTTTCTACAGTTCTTTGCAACCACATTTCATTTTTGCTACTTTGAATAAAGCAGTGCAGAGCACAAACTTTACAATCTTGGTCACCCCCTTTTTCCAGATCACTTATGGGAATATTAAATATCAGTGAACCTAGAATAAATTCTTTGAGATTCCCTTACACAGTAAAGTCAGAAAGTTTTTCTCATATTGTTTTCTGTTTAGTTGACAATTACTAAACCTCTATACATAGAACTTTAATTTCTTCAAACTCATTTGATGACACCAAAGTCTCTCTCAAAATGTTCATAGAATAGATAAATTAAATAAAAATTAGTTCTTGTTTCTGTCAGAAAGTCTTCAAAAATGTGTGTCATGCACATCCTCATCTCATCCGTTACTAACAAAATTGTAACAATTTGCATACCATATTTACTCAAGTCAGTAGTTTCATAAGTGAATTTCATCAAAACTATTAAGCTATACGGTTTTTTTATATTGTGAATATTTTTTAATGGTATGTGTAAAATCAAGTGGTAAAAATCTGTGTACCTTGGAAAGGTCTCTCAGCATCACTTGAATTCACTTCTCTCTGAGAAGGATTTAACAAAACTTATGCACGATTTCTCTTTCTTTAGAAACTGTCCTCCTGCTACTTCATTGGGCTACAAGGACATTTTTAGCTACAGCAAAATCTGTAACTTCAGATAAGTAGCCATCAAAAACAACAAATGCAAAACTGATTTTTAAACATCAGATAGCATTCACCAACAGGGGCTACATTATAAGAATCTTACTACAGAAAAATAAAAGAAGAAACTAAGGGAAAAGAGATACATGAGATAAATAATAATTGTAACACATGGTTCCTTCCTACATCCTTTCCATTGTTGGCCAGCTTACTTGAAAGAAGAGGATATTCTAATCTAATCGGTTATGAGAGTGCTGATGACTGTTGCCATCCTAAGTACAAGGTTTCAAACTTTAAATCTCCAGCTCCCTGCTATTGTTTACCCCTGAAGTTGCAAGGGAACTTCAGCAGCTTTAACTGGAATCACTATGATCACATATGGTACCATAAGTAGAAAGTGTTAGATCAACAAAAATACTGAGAATAATTTTATGATGGAACCTGTTTCCCTGTGAGTAAAGCAATGCCTAAATGAAAATTTATTTTCAGCTGGGATTTTGTTGTGCTCATGTTACTGCCTGGGGTTACACTGAGAACTGCTGCAGTAGTGTCAAGTTGTCACTTGATTTCTAAACAGCAGTTAAAATGAAAGGAGCAAGAAAAGACTATATCTTTATTATAATTATCACTATTCAACAAGGCTCAAAAGAGGCTAAACTATCACCTGGAATGATTATTGATAATGGTTATAAGCTATTATTATTACATGTGCTGTCTCCATCTTTGTTTCCCAACAAGTCTGAAGTGACAAACGCTGACCACATGACATTTTCTGCTCCCACACCACAGTGGCTGAGTTACATAGACACTCCCAGGCCTGCCCAGCACTGATTCCCAGGCTGCTGATAACTGCCTCAGTTCTTGCTCTCAATATGCAGCGCTCTACTCAGACATGTCCTCTTCCTGCTTGCCCCCCAGGAACAGCTGGGTGAGCTGGCTCTTTGCACAAGGTCTGCCATTAAAGAGCACAGATTATTTCCTAAAGACACCTGAAACCTCATCCAGGGAGATCTTTTCAAGCCACAGGGAAATAAGGGAAGATAAACAAAGGAATGCATTTTCTCCTTTGACACTCAAACTCAGAGGGATTTCATTCTCCATAAAATTATTTTTCCTTACCATTAGATTGGAGGAATTTTGGGAAATAAAAAAAGGCAACATGCAAAGGTTAAAAACATTCACTGCCCTTCACTGGTACTAAGAGGCTGGATTTCTTGTCAAAGTTTTCAATAACGGATTTGTAGAGAAAACTGAAAAAGCAGTACACAAACTCAGGAAAAGAAGTGCTACAGAGGAGGCCATAGATGGCGCATTTCCCCAATTTTTCTCAGGCTAGGGGAGTAAACGGAATTCTGCCCACTCCACCATTGCAAACATGATGCAGCAGAAAGCTTTGCCCTTCCAAGTGCCTCCAGGAATAAGAAAAAAAAAAAAAAAAGGGGAAAAAAGGATTTATAAATAGCATCTTCAGACTACTGCAATTCCAAGAATAAACATATCCATACTTCACCCACATGAAGAAATCACACTATCAACATCTACTTCCAGAATTACACACAGTAAGGATCACTCTAGAAAGCTGCTGCAAGTGGAGTTCAATAATGAAACTCTTCCTAACTGATATTCTTCCCATTTACGTGAAGTATTCATTATTTTTATTTGGGTTACACATGTGAAATGCTGGATGGAGCTCTCACAAGACAAATGCCTCAAACACGGATCAGAGTCCACCCAGCATGGGCCCCAGATCCAGGACAGGCAATAACTGCATTCAGGGATGGAAACCTCTGCTTCTCTAATCGTTTCTGGAGAAGGCTTTGTGCAACACAAACTGCAGGCTTCTGCTCCTCTCTTTTTCTGCTGTCACCCTTATTTGAGTTGAGTAGACACATCTACCTGAGGCTGGAAAGAAACTGCTGTGACATAAAAATCTCATGAGGACAGTAAGCCAGTAAAAATAGAAGCATTTTTTTATCTCTGGTAAAAATTTTACACAATTCACACGGACATCCCCACAGAAAACCAGTTTCATGACACAAAACTAGCAGATATAAAGTCTGCCAATATATCAGAATAAAGAAATAAAAAATACTTGTATTTTGTCTGGTTTACATGAGAAGTCCCAGGCTTCAAATCCAGTATCAGAGACAGAGCCATTAGACATGAAGGAAAGTTTCCTAGTTAAGTGTGGTTTATCAAACTTGCAGACAAAAAATCATGTAAATAAATACTTTTAAAATAACAATCCAAAAAAAATAAAGTACTAAATTTTAAACATTTTAAAAGGGTGCCCAAGCAATGTGAAAAGGTGCTTTAGCAATGCTGCATTGTTATTTCTGATGCATCTAAAATCATGTAGACTTTGAATTTAATCTACTCTGAATCACACTACACAAAGACGCTGATTAAAGAATGTAGCAGTGGGAGATGAGTGCATTTAAAATTAAAAAAAAACCAGGGAGTAGGGAGACAGGAAAAATGGTTTATTACAAAAAGAACAATGATCAGGGAAGCTGAAGATCATCAAATCACTGTTAGAATAAATTATAAATGTTTTAAGACATTGCAGATGAAATAGTCCAGATTTCTAATCCTGGGGCAGATGTTTTTTTATTGTTGGGAATATTCCCAAGAGATGATTCTCCTTACCCTAGCATTTCTTTCTACTTCCTGCTGCAAATTCAGCATCTGTTTCCTTTTTCAAGCTTGTCATGTGAAAATATCTAGCCGCAGCTTTCCACCAGAATTCTTCCTGTAGCTCAGACCTCACTCTACTCACATTATCTTCTTCCAACCTGGTGTGAGATTTTTTGATTAATTTTCTTTTCCTATTGCAGCTGAAACCAATGCTATCAGTTGGGTTACTGAATGGATAAATTGCATGCATAGCATTTGTCTGGAGAAGAGATGCTGGTCTGGCTGAGGACAGGTATGGTATAAAGACATATTTATTCCAATTGTTTTCCCTAATTCCCACACTGTCTTCTAATTTTTTCATGCAGCTTTTCTATTTATCATTATATATATTTTTCAGTTGCATCCAAAACATCAAACTCAGGATTAAATTCTCCATGCAGTTAAGTACAGTTCATGCACATGAAAAATACAAAGACTTCTGCAGATGGAGAAATGCCAATGCCTTCACCAGAACAATTTTTAAAATAAGCAAGTTGCTTTGATAGTGCAGTCCCAGATTTTCAGATCATACTGCCACAATATGTCAATGACAATTGCACAACATCCAAGACATGCTGTGGAGAGTGTGAAAGGTCCCATGTTATGTTACTCACTGAAGTTGAATCTTAAATTTCTAGAGTGGGGAGAAAAGCTAAAGAAATGGGGTTTGAGTTTTCATTATTTGCTTGATTTAAAGATTGTTTCCCCAATCAATGATTCTGTGAAAGAAAAAATGTTATAAACAGAAAGCATTATATTATTTTACAACTGAGGTTCAGGAGATGTTCTCAGCTTTTACACAATACAATATAAACACATTACATATTGTAATTCTCTCCAAAGGGGTGATTATTAATATAAAATGTTTTGGAGGTTGTCTTTGACTTCTCAGTGTTTTCCATTAACACATGTAATGCGTGCATCTATATATCTATGCCCTTTGCATTCAACCATGCATGTCAAAAAGAATTGCAGGGAGTTGCCCTTATCACATGAGCATTACTAGAAATAAAAACCTATTACTGTAAGCCATGGAGTGTCCCATAAGGAGTACTGAAAAAGGATTCATATCAGGAAGAAAAAATACATGCTTGGCATCCAAGACTGTCACATGCCCATCCTTTTTAACTGAAGCTGCTTAAACAGTATCATCTACAGAGGTGGTTGAATTTAGCACATTCTATTGTTTTCATTAGGAACCAGAAAAGCAAACACTGACAATACAAACGTGTCACCAGAGTAGTCTCATCTCACCTGTAAACTTTCCTTTGTTAATAAATCGGTGGCATTTTTTTCACCTGACAGCTGAGAAACTTCTCTTTCAAGTTAAGTTCCACAGTCTTACAAAATAGATAAAATATATTAAAATGGTGGGATTTAATGATCACTGTATTCAAGATGCTGGAATTGTTCTTTATTATGTTAGAACCATAGTAATTCCAAAAGAAAAATAAAACTATTCTGGAGAATACAGCTACTAATGAGTTTTATTAGATTGAGTAAGAGCCACTGAAGTATGGCATGGAGGCTACACAAATATGATGTTGAGGACTTTAGGAAGGTTGAATAGTACAAGGAGGAGGGGGAAGCCAGTCTTGTCTCATTCACGATGCCACAAGGTAAAAAGCAAGTGTGATGAAACCAATGCACAATTTCAGACTCCTAACTATGAATGAGACCAGGCACCAGCAGTGACAAAGATCAGGTAATGGGACCCAAAGCCACTTCTGATTCCGCTGCAGTCACAAGTCCCAGTAGAGGCCAGCTGCCCCTTGACAGCTGCTCAGCAGCTGCTGGGAACTGAGAGCACAGTGTTCTTACTCCAGTTGCCAGTGAACAACTGCCTGGCTTGGAAAAAAAGCAGCATCATCCACTCTCAGCAAGACAAACCAGCAGACTCAGCAGTTCTGGCCTTATTTTGCAGTGGTCAAAGCCTGTGGCTGCAGTAAGCCTCACAACAGCCCTGAACTAACTAGCCCTCCTAAAGCCAGTGTCAGCCTTAGCTCAGACCATGGAGGCACTGTCACATCACTTCTGGTTGGCTTTAAGAGCAAGCTGTGCTTGCCCATGGCTGCCTGTGACACTCCCCATGGGGGTAAATGCTGCATGTTGCCCCAGGACATCCTTTATCACCTTCCATCAAGAAATCAGTCAAGTAAGTAGAGAATTTTATTCATTAAACCTTCTGCCAAATGGGCATCCACAAAATCGTGGACTAAATAAGGTAAATAATGAACTAAATTTGTCTCCTGCTAAGTCTTGAAGTTACCAAACTGAGCCTTTAATAAATCCAAAGTAGGCCTTCTCCCAGTAACTTGCTAGCACTGGAGAAACAGGAACCCAAGAGCAAGACAAGAGACAGAAGGAAAATGACTCAAGCTCTCAGCTTCTCAGTGTTCTGGGCACACAGAGCTACTGCTTCAGTGCCACCCAGGATCCCACCCACATCCAGAAGCAGCACGGATTGCTGAGCCTGAGCTTGGGTGTCTGAGCTGCTGTTATATTCCCCAGCTGCAGCTTTCCTCAGCCTGTGTCTTCCACTCACACGTTATGTGACCACTCACACCACCTCTATAAATTGCCACCAGTGCAAAATACCTGTGCTCAACATTCACATCACCCAGCTGAAAACAATCACCCACACCCTAAAGCTGCAGGACACCGAGGATCATCCACTTTCAAAGGAAAAATTGGATTTTGTCTCAGAACTGAAGCAAGCTGAATTCAATCTTGTTCTCCAAGCCAAGAGACCCTTGCACAAGCCTGCACAAATACAAAAGAGACCAAGACTTTCCCCTATTAAAATACCATCAAACTCTTACTTCACAGCACCACAAGGATTCATGCTTGGCTCTGTATGTGTCCTTGACAATTGGAGTGATATTTGTTCTCAATCCTACACTTATTATTCTATTTTAGGAGCTAAAAGGCTTCTCCCTTCCTCCTTGCCTCATCAGTGGCTTTATGCAGCCTGTGGCCTGTTTCCATGGTAACCACAAAGCCAGGTGGAATGCACAGATGCCATGTGGAAGTGCACTTTCAGCAGCAGGCAGCAAGGGATCAAGGTGAAAGGACTTCCTGGATATATATTTCTCAAAGCCTTTAGAAGTTAGATCAACATGTCAGGGGTGAAGGGAAAAGGGAGGGTGCAAAGCTAAGCAAAAACTGATTACAAGGTGAAAAAGAAGGAAAAAAAATAATCAAAAACTAAGACTACAAAAGTGAAAAACTAATTGGAGTATAAGGTGGAGAGCTGTGACCCATCTCCAGAAGCAACATTTGCATCAGCAAAACCCAATATTTGTTCTTTGTTCCACAAAGACATGGACATAACTGAAATAGGACTCGCACAATTGGGGTTTTGTTAGGTTCTTCCCCTCTACTTAGTGTTGGACACATTTTTATTTTCAAAAAAGCACCAGTTATTTTACAGAGAGGCTTTTACTAAAATCCCACTGCTAATCCCCTTTGGGATATTTGATAGCATGCCAGCTGTATTGTGAGCTCAGAGGCAAGCAATGTAGGCATTTTACACCACAAGCACTATAGGCTCTACAGCTGCATTCCATAACTCCCCCCTCTCTCCTCCATAATACCCAAACAGCACTTTAAGAGACTCCTTTTGCTGTGTACGAGTCCCTCTCCACCTCATCTGCAAATGAGCTTCTCACTCCCATTTGTGGATGCACAGCACCATTTGGTAATTGAGCCCTTAAGTACAGGCAAAAGTTACATTAGAAATTACTTTTCTGGAAAGGTAACAGAAAAGAAACAGCAAGTCAGCACAGCTTGCCTGGTCACTGTGGACCCGGGCTTGTGAGGCTCAAAAATCTTGCAGTGTACTCCAGCTAGCAACCACATGCACATCTAATGGCAAAAGAGTCTGTTAGAGCTGGCAGCAAAGGAGAAACAGCATTAGGTGAATCCAGCGGGATGGCAGAAGGCTGACTTTGGCCTTCTGAGCTCCCAGGTTTTTCCCTGCCTGCACTTATTTACTTCCATGCTTTTCCTTCCTCTGGAAAATAAAGCGTAAATCCCCCTTTTGTCTTTCAATTTAAGTCAGATCTCCCCCAAGCAAACCTCAGTTCAATATTAATAAATATGGAAATAAAAGTAATGCTCTGTAGATCTAACAGAACCCTTGCCAAATAACATACGCTGTTATTCCACCAATGTATGTACAAAAAATACATGAAAAGGAGGATACACCATATTAACCCCTCTAAAAACAAACTCTTCAGGGCATGAGAGACCTTAGCTGAGGTCTATATATGCTGCTAAAATATCTACTTTGTAAACAAAGATAAAGACACAGCAGTGGCACAGAACTTAAGATCCAGCCTACACACCTGAAGGTTACTGTTGAGACGGGAAATAAGTATTTCTTTTGTTTTAAACACCATTCTAAAGACAGTTCAAAGATAAAATCTGAGTAGTGACTGAGAAGTCCAATCAGCATTTTACAGAAGTAAAGATCATTCCCAAAATGGTAAGCAACACTGTGCCCTTCTACTGTTATAATTGGAAAAAGATATTATGTGTTTCCTCTGACATGAGATGAAACTTTTACAAATATTTTCTGAATTTTTGATGCTTTTTACAAGATACAAGTGTTTTGTTAGGTGGCTGACTTCGTATTATAGAAGCATTTCTGGATACTTCCAATTTTGATCTCAAATCCTACCTTCAGCAGTTGGATTTGCTTCAGTTGTTTAGTTTTTAGCAAAATATATGGAATTCTCTTCAGAAACATATCCAACTTAGTTCCACTTTATTATATATATTTTAAAAACCTCAAACTTATAAAAACTTTCCAAATTCAAGCATAAAATAGAGCAATTTTAAACATGGGAAGTAGATGAGTGTCCCAGTGATTAAATATGCATTGATGTTTAGCTCCTCTCTACATCTCATTCCCTTTTTCTGCTTTCTGGTTACCTTCTGTGCCTAACTTACCACGGACAAGCCCAGCTGCAGTTAGCCTGTCCTGGAGCCTGTTTTCTTCTTCTCAAACTAAGTTTCTATTCCTCTCACATAAGCATTCATGACAGAGGATCCCAGGAAAAAACTTTTGAGGTTTTAGCCATCTTATTCAATAATGTGGACTGTCTCTTCCATTTACCTTTTAGGGAGGATGCCCATGCACTTGAATTCATCTTAAATGAAGTCCACAATTGCTTCCTAGTGCCTTCTTCCACATAATGCAGTTTCCTCCCTTGCTTTGTAATCCTAGCTCACAACTAATCTGTTAGCAAAGTACATTCTGCTTAGACTCACTGGCCTTTTGCAAGGCCTCTGGAAATGGAAAGGTTGGTGTATTAACCATGCATGTTGTGCCACAATTCATCGAATGATACTGTGTGCCCTAAAACCACAGAAGCTGACAGGCACCCTATCAGCAGTGCACAGTGATATCACCCTGAACTTGCACAGGCAGTTTTAGCTGCTGAATTATCTCGAGTACCCAAAGGCTATTTTGGCTTTGACATTACACACAATGAATCAGGGAGTCCTCACACTCTGCAACACCTTCCAGCTTCCTCCCCCACACGGTTCCTTCCTTCTCCAAATCACCAGAACAGACCAAGCTTCCAGCACTTCCTGCTGCAAGCTACCATCTCATCAGAGAACTGAAAGCAGCCTTCAGCCTGCTCCCCAACAGAAACTGAACTCTAGAGAAGGTGTTCTGCTGGGTTGGCATGCATTCAGCAGGACAATTACAGAACGAAAGCTCATATGCCTGGCTCTTTTCACACTTATTTCTTACCATGTGCTTAAGTGGCCCATTTCTTGGGGCTCTATCCTGTATCAAAGGCTTCACATACCAGGTGCAGTACAAAAGCCTGCAGTCACCTTAGATCCACTGCTGCAACCAAGCTAATCAGGTCTTTTTAAAAGCCTGATTAATAGGAAAGTCATATTTGTGCACCTCAGCTGCCTGGTGAGAAACCAGAGGAAACCTGTGCAAGATTTCAAGCTTTAGCTCTTGGCCAACTCCACAATGTTCTTCAGTCTGTTTCAACACCCAACACATGAATTAGCCAGGGCTTTTTTTATTTGCAAAGTTACACTATTCCTTTGCTACTCTCATAAGCTGAGAGCAGACTGTGCAAGAGATTATGGTCTGCCACACTGCTGACAGTTGAGCATGTCATCAATAGAAACAGTAGCTAACAGATTCACATCCTTTTATTTCTCTGCTGACTTGAGGAAAGAGCTAGGATGGCTGATATTTCAATCCTTTTTTATGTATGCTTAGAATTAAATATTTATATATCAGAATCTCAAGTGCAGTGAAAAACACCTGAAGTAGTGTTACAATATTTTTGACTCCTTATGGCAGAATTTCCAACTGTTTTATAAAATACTAATCTAGCCCAGATATTAGAGAACACTGACTTTCAGACTTTCTCAAGCAAGACCATACCACATCAGTATTCATACAGACAAAACACTCTTTAGTATTCTCACTAGCATTTGCTTTGTCTTTTGCTGGGGCTTTTCATCTTTACCCTTAAATTCCAATGAACAAGAAATTGGCCTGCTACCAATTTACTCTAGAATGCCTCATGGGGTTTTGGCTAGGTAAGGAGCAAATACCATTTCACACCTTTAACAGTTCAAATGAAATTTCTTTTTTCTTTCTAGTTCTCAACTGTCTCTTGGCCAACAATGATGGATGAGTAGTTCTAAGGCACATATTACAGACTTGTTTGAGCTTTGGATAATGAGGCTTCTTTTCCTGCGGGTAAACTCTGCAGCATCCTCAGAGGTGGGTCACTTCAGCTGTTTACCAAAACTCCTCTTTTCATCCATTACAGTAAAATAATCATCACAAGGAGTTCTCCCTTTAAAGATAAAGTCATTTAAACTGAGGCAATCCAATTCCTTGGCTCTGCCTTCTGCATATAGGTTATTTTCCCAGCCTGCTCTTATTTTACACCCTTGCTTACCTAAGCCCTCTGGATGTCCAGCACATCTTATGCAGAAGGCAGTCCAAAACCTTTTTCTTTGTTTGCAAGCTAATTATTTCATTCCTGCACTACTTGCAGCATATTATCTCAGCATTTTCCAAGCTGACCAGCAGCTTCCATGTCTCCTTCATTTCCTGGAAAACTTTCTGGGACATGACAGCCAGGTCAGTGAGCACCTCATCAATCTGTCTTGCTCTTACAGACAGAGAACTCTTTGATTTGGCTTGCACATTCACTGAGACACTTTAAATTACAGGGTCAACAGAGTTTTTATCTCCCCTGACAAAGCACTGGAAGTAACCCAGAAGAGACTGGGAAAGCATATTTTAACTCATTTTTCAAAGTCTCTATAATTTCCTGGCTCATTTCATGAACTCCTTTTAGTGTTTTTTTATTTTGGGGTTTTGGGGTTTTTTTGGTGCATTTAAGAGCTTTCAGCATCTCTAACACTTCTGTTTGGGCTTACTGGGAATATCATCTCAGTAACTTTCTTCCTGGAAATTTTCTTACTTTAACACCAGCACATCAAAATTTAGTTTTCATCTAACGGAGAAAATTATAGGGTCTCAGTGTAGGTTGAACACCCTGGGTAACATTTTCATTGTTTCATATATAATGGCCCTTACAAGTTACTGAAGAACAGGGACTGGGTTAGCAAGGCCCACTACTGTCCAAGTGGACAGGTCCATCTGCCTGTCCAAATACCTGCCTTCTGTCTGTCCCTGACATAGCACCTGAGCAGCAGGCTGGCTGTGGAGGGCATCAGCATGCAAAGCCAGCAGCCCCAAGTTTCTGGGACACTTCCACACCTCCTCTAGCTGCCAATTTCCTCTCTGCTGGTAGCTGGAGAGTGTAGAAGTCATTCCATAAGCTCTGCATCCTGCCTGGGCTGTGGTGCTGCTGCTAAGGCACCTGTAGGGCTGCCTCCTGCCTGGCACAGAGCAGAGACTGCTCACCTGCAGGACAGCATTCCTGTTTGGTGCCAGATAAATCTTAAAGCAAACAATAACAAAACCCCACACACCACAACCACACAACATCAAACCAAGCACGCCCAGACAGAAAGAAAAACTGCAGTAGTCTAAGAACTAGCTCTCGTCTGGATCAGTGCCACAAAGTATCAGACATTGTAAGGAACTCATTGGATTCTAATTGCTCACCATTCCTATAATGCTACAAACTCCAAATCCTCAAAAACTGAGTACCTTACCTTCCTGATGTTGATAAATTAAGAGATGTGTTGGCCAATCGATTGATAAAAATCTATTGATTGATAAAAATCTATTTGCAACAGTGCAGGTTATACTCCACTTTTAATACAGAGACCCCACTCTCCTGTAAAGCAAATCCAAATTTGCCTTTCCTGAGCATGGATGATCATTGTTATGCAGAGATCCTAAATAAGATCTAACCACTACAAGACAACTTACAGCTTGAATTTTCATGCTGGAAACAGATCAAGACATCAGTGAGATGCTAAAGAGGAGGTATTATTAAGGATCTGTATATTTGACAATCTAAGAGGAGATAAAGCCCTAGATTAATGCACATGTCCCTCTTCACTGAAGTCTCTTAAGCCCCATGTTATCCATTGCAAAAGAAAAAAGCAGATCCTTGATTATAGGCTAGACTGAAAGAAGTGCAAAACACAGCCCATATTTATTCCCTTGGCCACTAAAGTAGAAAGACTGAAATAGTTGGGTTTTGCTACTTTCTGTGTGTGTAACCCTTTGCTGCTCATAGGTCAGGTTAATACAAGTAGGCTCAGGAAGAACACCAAGCTACATTTTGACATTTTTTTGTTGATGTTTATTTATACTTATGTTTCGTTTCTGGCTTGTCCACTCAGATTTTCATGCTGCTTTAACTAAGGACCAGATGCAGCAGAAGAGATACAAAAACACACATACAGAAGGATTCTATCTATGCCAGGGCAACATCCAGTTCTACTGCCTGTAATCAAAATTAATGTTGGCAGAAAATTAACACTGAACTAGCAAATATTTAACTGTACTTGGTACTGACACAACTGAACTGTTACACAACTCTTTACCTTACAACCATTGCTCCTACCAAAATATTCAATTTCAGCAATTACTGTCCAAGTATTATGAAAATTAACTCCATTATCATAAGTACCAGAGTGCTTGGTATCTTTTAGATCCCTTTCCTTATCAGACAAAGATGCAGCAGTCAAAGCATTTCCTCAGTGCTGTCTGAGAGCAGTAATTAGGCTCAGCCCATGCCTAAAACCTCATGCCCAGTCCATTTAATTTCCCTGACAACCTCTCATGAGGCACAAGTCTATTTCTCTCACCAAGCTCATTAGTATCTATTCCCACTCCACCAGGTAGATCTCAGACTTCCAGGGTCTTTTACTTAAAAAGCTATTTTATTGACAACTGTATACAAAGAAAAGGATTATTATGAATAAAAGATTAGAGGAAATCAGTGGCTATCCACCATTCAATAAAAGTAACAACAGCTATGCCAGCAAAAATTTGTAGTGCAAATCTGATCTAAATGCCTACTTGAACCAAGTTTGAGAAAGAAAAGTGGGTTTACATCCTAACATGCAACTGGTATAAAGAATACCTGTTTTACTGACACATTGATGTCTGCATGAAGGTGACCACTACTGCTAGCTATATATGTTTAAAGCATCTCTTCCTTATAAAATTGCTTCGACACTCAGGATTTTATCAGTGTGTTTTATATTTAAAGGAGGAAAAAAACATATCTTTATTTACTAAACTCCTAGCACCCCACAATATTTGGATCTGCTCTTTAAAGTTTTGGATAAGATATAACTTAAATGAAGTAATTAGAAATACAAGGATAAACATCCTTTCCCACAGCTACAGAACACTTAACATTTTCCAAGGATTAGTCATGCTTTGATAGTTATTCTGCCTCTGCCCAGAAAAATAACAGATTTTCTTCCACTAGATACACTTGCATCTCAACATATGTCCTTAGTAACACTCTAAGACTTTAGTGGGTTTTTCAAAATAAAAAATTCTCTGTATGTCTTAAAAGTATGGCATTTAAGTGTTTGTTAGGTAGTATAAAATATACAGCTATGTCGCTGAATTGTAAAAAATCATCTCACAGTGGAATGGTAAATTCAGATTCTGGAAGAGATACTAATTCATATAGGAAGAAGAATGACTCATCTTTTGTGAAAAATTTTCTCAATGTATTCAGCCAACACCAGCCTCATATCTCTCAGGCTTAGAGAATTTCTGGGAACCTAAAGAGCCTGACATTCCTGTCAGCTCCAACAACGTGTACCCTTAATCAGTATACGCACACGTACATTGATGAGACATCATTCCTGTCAACTGATCTGAGGGTTTGCCTGCCAAGAGCAGCTATCCCAGAACTCACAAGGGTGTGAATGCAGGCTGTCCACACCAGGAGCTTGCATTGAACTGGTATCCTGTGGTAGCTCTTTCATCCTTTTTCCTCTTTAACAAAGGACAAATATGAAAGCCATCAGTATTTTTCTGGTTTTTATCAATTTTAAGTCACATTTGATGTCTTATTTATGTCCAGCCCCAGATTTTAATAGGGTACTATATGTGGTACACTGGGGAAAAACACAGCACTTACATAAAAAGGAAAAAAAAAATATGTTCAGATTAAGACTCAATAGATTCAGAACAACAAAAGAAGTGAGAACACAGATACATTTAATTGAAACATATTACCTATGGTGTTAAAGACGCTTGCAGCAGTACAGAAATCTCTCATTAAAATGAAAGACAAGTTTTACTGGGGATTGTATGCAAAACCTTTGCTGAATCTGTTTCTGAATATATAGAATAGCTCACAGGCTGTAAGTATTTTCAAGGAGGTCATCCTCATACAGGAAGTTAGTCCTCAAGCTGTTATATATTTTGCAACCATTTATTTTAGATTGTTTCAAATACAAATCATGTGCAGAAAAAAAAAGCAAAACCACAACAATTCTTGTGCTTTCTGGAGTATTTCTTATTCAAACTCTGAGAAGTGGAATATGAAAGATGGTAATTAGATAATTCAAATCTATAGGCCTGGATTTTTTCCTCCAAAGAAAATTAAAAGGAGACAGGGCACTGCATACATCCCTCCCAGTCTGAATACTTCTATCTGTGGTGCACGTTCACCCTAAAATAGAGACAGACAGCATAAAATGCCTGGAACGCAGTCTGTCTGCTCTTTTCCCTTCCTAATTATTTTCTTGCACTATCTGTGATGAGACGCAAGTGACAGTCTCAGTTCCAGTCTGGAATTTCACTTTAGAAAGCCCAAGCATGACAAGTTAATTCTGCTATAGAGAACATCTGCTGAACACTGTGCAAATCCCTCAGAAATAACACCTTTGATGCATGCCTTGGCAGGGCAGCACACAGCACCCACACCTTGCTGACAGAACACAGCCAAGCCCACCAAGAGCCCTACCACTGACCAAATATACTTTGGAAAGTTTTAGAAGGCAAAAATTAGAATAATAAACATTGGACATCCTTCTTATCTTAATTTAGCTCTACACTACACAGTGAAATAGCATAAGCTCCCTGCATATTTCAGGAGTTAAGAATAAGTTTTTTCCTCAGACTCGTTCATCACGATTTTGCTCATTTAATGTGCCTCAGAGAAATTTAAGCCTACATGATGAAAGATTATCACAGTTCCTATCCAACTGAACAAAACTACTATAACTCAGCAACTGCACTGAAGAGTAGGAAGTAAGATTAACTATTATTTTCAACACCAAAACACAACTCCAAAGGCATAGTAGTCACAAAAACCCAAGATAGCAGGCATGCCACAATGCATGTAGCCACGTGTATCATTATAATGTTCCTCTCACTTTGCAATTACAAGTTCCAGTCTGCAGTAACTCTATTTAAAGAACTGCTACAAGATCCAACAGCAAATCCATGCATTCAGCCTTCTCTGAGTACATTGATAAAACCACTTAGGATTATACAGACCAGCTATACCTGAAGATTTTTTTTTTAAGTCTGTATATATAACCAAGCTTATTTCTGGTACATGGTTTAAGTTCAGAGTGGAGAAAGAGTGGGAAAAAAAAGAAAAGCCAGAGCTAATGATTCTGAACAGCATGGCAGCCAAGTAAATTGCCATCTTTTCCTCAAACTCAAGATAACCCTCCCACCTACAAGGCAGAGACAAGTTCCTCTTAAATAGGACTCAAAGGACATACGCAACCTCTGGCTGCAGGGCTTGGCAAATGTGAACAAAGTAAAATGTCACAGGCAAGGATTTTGCAGTGGAGCAAGACAAAACAGAAGGTAGGGGAACCTTCAAGTGTTGATAAAGCTGATAGAAGAAACAGGTCATAGTTCATTCTATTTCTAATTTCAGTAGAAAATTTCAAGTTGAATTTATACACTTCTAGTTTTCTCCTAAGATTCTAAAAAATCAACAAGCAATTTTAAGATGCCATGAATGCTAACAAAAATACCTTAATAAAGCCTCTTCTTTTTTAAGACCAGTCATGGAGGCTTTATACACTACAGGTTAGATTATTGCATTCAGGCGTTTCAAAGAATAAAAAGGGATTTTTTATCTCTTTGTCCAAAAACACCATATAAAACATAGCTTCAGTGTAAATAAAAGGCAACCTCTTCAAAATTACAATAAAAACCAGCATGAAAAAAAGCTTAAAAACCAAACTCCATTTTCTTCTTAGGCGCATCATATCTATTCAGATGATCTTCTTTGATTTAATTGGAATTGTATCTTTTGCACTGAAATAAGAACACTGGAAAACATGGTTAAATATCTTTTGATTTTTCTATATTTTTTATGGTGATGTCTTATAACCCAAAAAACATGTCTGCAAACATGGAAAAGATTGAAAGAGTTAATTCTCCCTCCAGACAAGATAAATATGAATCAGCAAAAATGCATGGAAAGTTACAGTAGGTTATAAGGACTCCACAAAGGGGTTATTTGAGCTCATTTTCAAAACAGAAAACAATCATTTTTCACATCACTGGGCAATTAAAGGAGTTCAAACAAACCTCTCATATCCTGGGGCAATGCAGATTTGCAAGTAAAAAAAATAGCACTCAATCTTGGAAATCCAAAGTAGGAGATCAAAGGAAAACACATAACAATACCATAATGCAAATGAGTTTTTGCCTGGGAAATAAAAAGCTCTGCTAAAAAGTCCACGACAGCAGAATTCCTAGAGCTCAGTGTTCTATAAAGCCAGTTAGCAGGGTTTGACTCATCTTTTTTGAAAACAAAAGCCTAACCCCTGTGGAAAAGAGCTGGGCTGTTGGAAAGGCAGTTTCAGCTCCCCAAAGTCTGAAGCTTTGGAAATGCTTAACTTCCACTAAAACATTATCTTTATTTTGATTTATTATTATTTTTTGTTCATATTGAAGTGATTGTATCCTATCTGTGCTACACAACAAGAACAAAAAAAAAAAATCCATTAAAGTAAGCAATCTCAGGAACAGCAGACTTTTCCAGTCAGAATAAAGACCTAGGGGTCCAAAAGCCTTCAAGGAACCGCAGTACATTATTCCCTTATTTTAGACTCTGACAACCATCTCAATAAATAATGCTTCTAATTTGGTAGAGTAAGATATCAGGGGAAAGCAGATGAAAAATTCCATTGAAACTGTGAGGCAGAAGTTACAGTTATTGAAAGTTCCAGTTATTTATGTTTGTTCCCTCCTGTAAAATTGCTCAAGGACTTTTTACTTGCAAGCCTTCCAATTTATCAGGGTAATAAGCTATCGCTACACTATTCACTGGTTATTGTTTGCTCTCACTTCCAGATCCTTTATGCAGATAAGCCGTTTGTGATGCTGAATTTTGATAGCCTTGGATCCCACAGGAGTCTGAGTATGAGCCCACATGGGCTCTAGGAGGCTCAGCTTGGACTTGGGTGAGCATTGATGCTGTCAGAACACACAGCTGCCTCTACTAAGGCTCAGGTCTCATTGTTAGTCCTAGAGGAGACACAGAGGTCACCTGGAGGCAGACAAGCACTAAGAGAAGAAGCTTCTCTGCACAACACACAGCCCTACAGTCCCTGCAGAGGAGGTGAACTGGCAAAACTACAATGTATACAAGACAGTACAAGGGGCCAGGTGGGCAGGAGAAAAAAAAAGAACAAAAAGATGAGGTGGTCTCTCTATACAACGAGGCAGGCACAGCTCTCCAGCTACGCGATTTTAAGCATTTGGCAACAGAGGAGATTTTAGTGTTTGCAGGTGAGATTTGAACATTCTATTTACTCATACTTCACTCGAATGTACTTGTGAATTACACATCCAAGTCCACTCTTTTCACAGTATTATCATAACACTCAGGTGTACCCACAGACCCAGCTCCAGCTAATCCCTGAACTATTCCTGGCACATCACCAAGCAGCAGTGACTATAATGAACGACAACAGCAAAGACATGATAGCCTTATCTTTCTGGCAAGAGCTCTGAAAGCTCCAGAAACTCATCACCACTAACACAAACCCAAGACAGGAGGGAAATATGCTTTCACTAAGCAGCAGTCTCACTGCGGCCTCCACTTACGATAACATTCACAGGAGCTTAGAAAATTTCCTCTAATAAAACAGTCAGTAAAGACTCATACAGGACAAATGCATCCAAGTAAACGGAGAAGCAAATAACCATTTTAACTACACTGGTTCATGACTTTTTTTTTCTCCTGCTAATTTTTCATTTATTATCTAGGTCTGTTGAAAAATAATTTTTTTAAGGGCTCTTAATTAAGAGCCCTTAAAGCTAATCTAAAATTTAAAGCTTGGGTAGTTACCAGCTTCATACACAAAGGACATAACCTCAAACATAACATCAAAAAATCCAAAATCCAGCAATACAGGTATACAAATACAAAACATTACTTGAAATCCCTTCTTTCACTTAGACATTCTTGTAGTTCTTGCCATCAAGAAGTGCAGGAAGTGCAGCTGTAGTCAGCCCCGCAGCAAGAAGTTTAAGACTTCAAAGCTAATTTTTCAAAGGCCTCTCAGTTTGTTATTGACAACAGTATTTTTCTTTCAACTCCAGAGGTCCTTATAACTAAAAATACTAAGTACATATAGGGTTGTCTCTGAATGCAAACTAGGATCAAATAAGAGATTTTTTTTTTTATACCATAACAATCAAACCACAGTACCATTTGAGGTGATTGGGAGCTCCTGGCTGTAACACAGAGCTAAGAAAGGCAATAGTGGATAGCACTGGGAAACTGCCATTTAAATCAAAATTTTCTTTGTACGGTTAAAATATAACATACCTCTTATAACACTCATTTTTAAATCTCCTTCTTTATAGGCTCTCCCTCCCATCCCCTCCCCTGCAGCATCAGCGTGCCCCCCCTCGTTACTGATGGGCTCTGTCCTCTCCCAGATGGCAGCTCGTGCGCTGCTGCAGCTCTCCTCACCATGCCAAAAACCACTGAGAGCGCACCGAGTCAGCACTGCTGACTCCTACCTCCCCCTTCTCCCCCGAGGGAAACCCCTCCTAACCACAATCTCCACTGCCTGAAGATGAAGATATGTGGTAATTACCTTTGCTGCAACTTCCACCCCCACCTGCAGTGTTCGGGATAATGTTTTCAGGCATGACAAGTACCTGCACCGTCTTGCAGTGTGTCACAATGCCTGACAGGCTAAATTAACACTGGTGGTGGGAAAAATATGCTATCAGAGATACATAGCACTAAAATAGGGCAACTTCAAATCAGCTTCAAGCTTCAAAATTAGAAAGCCTGATGAGTAAAACCAGTACATTAATACCTGTTATTCGGAAGAGGATGTATCTACCAGTTTTCAGAAATAAACTGTGACTGTGAAGACAAATGTACCTGTACAATACAGAGCCTATATTTACACTGTTAAAGGGTCATGCTCAGCATTGCCTAGGAGTGGTCCCAAGCACACCCATACAGTTCCTGGAAAACAAGGTCCAGGTTTCTTCACATGAAGTCAGAATACAAATCTGTCACAGACTCACATCTGTCCCACAATACTCTCCTCAGTAACAACAAGAACAATGAAACTTTCTATTCTTGCACCTTCTTATGTCAATTTTAAAGCTTCCACATGAGTAACCCAGACTTTGGTCTACAACACTGATGAAAATAATATTTAAATGATTCAACAGTATGGATTTGACTAAATTGTAATTTATTTCTTTTTTATTTTGTTTGGGTAGCTTGTCCAAGAGAGAATGCAGCAATGAATGGAAATATTGAAGAGCCTCTGCTTTTCTAATTGCACTGGCATCCACTTCTGGCTATAATCGGATCTTCTCTTAATGCTGCTATAGCCTGGATGTCTTCTAGATTAGAAACTTTCCCTACATGTCAGAACACTACTGCTGAACACAAATCTTTTTCCATCTTGCTTTGTGTCAGATTCTTTTAGTCTCTCAATTGCATTATTTTCTCCTGATGCACCAGATCAGCTTTCTCCCACAAACTGGAGTATAAGAGAATCTTTTTTCTTGATCTCAAGTCTAAGCTTACACTACAATTGTAAACTCTTCATGGTTTGTCTTACTCTCTAATCCCTTCGTAGTCCAACTGCTGCATCAGCTGTCAAGCCACTGTCATGTACTTGGAATCATCATCCATCAAGCCCAACCATCCTCACAGCTCTTTCAAGTATCATCTTAAAAGATTCTAGACTAAGCAACACCTCTTTCACACTCATCAGCAATCCTGTTTCCCTATATTATTCTTCTGCTCGTTGTATAGAAATTTTCATCTTTCCCAATACAAAAGTCTTATGTACAACCCAAGGAACTTAGAGGCAACTGAACTTGTTCCCCCAGGGATGATTTTTAACAATACTGGTTTTGCATTTCTACTCCCACTGGGGAAAGTAAGAATATTTTTTTGACACTGAAATATCATTACGTTTAGCTTTTAACATGGACCAAACCTTAGAAAAGCAAACAAGAAGTGATAAACTTGGCTCAGCACATTCAAAAACTTCTGAGATATTCTACTACTGTATATGTAGATTAATGCCCTTTTTGAGGAAAAGTAAAGGGCATTAAGGAAGGAGAAACTGATACCAACATTTTGAGATATAAAGCCCTCTGTGGATGCAAATCCCAAGAAATCCACAGAATCAAACATCTAGATTTAACTTTTCAAGCAGTAACAAAGTGAAATGCTTCAACAACTTGAGTAGCTCTTCTGGGCATTTGAGTGTCTCAGAAACGCCCTTCTGAAATTCTCAGCCTCAGTGAGCAGGCAAGCTGGCTAAGCACTTGCTAAAATATTCAGAGGAGATAATGGCCTCACTGCTGGTGCCTAGGTGCATATTTTCCCCAATTCTAGTTTTGGAAGACACTTTCTTTAGAAATGCTACAGCTTATTCTTAATGCTATAATGGCTGTGGGTTTATCGGTAATATTGTTGTTGCTGCATGGATTTCAACATTGCAAATTCTGAATTTGTTTTTTAATCTGAGGCACTTGCCCCACCCTTAATGGAGACCAGCATCTTCATTGCCTAAAGCAGCACTTTAGGCAATAGCTATAGCTCCATCGTGCACATTTTACATATACACAGACATCCCTGCCTTTGCTGATACACATTAATCACTTTCACAGCAAAATTTGCTTTCCCACCCCAACTTGTTCAGCTGTATAGTCTAAGGAAATTAAAAAAAAAACACCAAAAGACAACTTGAGAGCAAGCAGCTCAGACCAGAATTCAAAACCCATCTGAAAATTCAGTCTTCTCAGATTTGCCCAACTGCACGATTTCAGCTAGAGATATGACAGATGTTATTGCAGGCTATGTTTCTTGCAGTATCTCAAATACATTATGAATTTTTGAGAGCTTTCCCAGGAAAAATGACAGCTCAAAAAGTTACTTCAATCACCAGGTTATACCCAGTTGCCTAGTGGTAAAGGGGGCTCTACCTCCAACACCCAGAACAAACAAGATGTAACTAATTATTTACATTCTGGAATTCAGTCAGAGGAATATGATTTGCAGCAGCTTAAGGCATAGAACAGAAAAAAAGAAAAAGCCCACAAAAACCAGAAAGGACGAAGGCATGCAGCTGCAGTAAAATGCTGTCTTCAACAGGAATGTGAAGACTGTAACTTCTTTGGGAAAATGACTAATTCTGTAGCATAGAAAAATGTAAGCCTAAGGATTTTGTCTGTGGTATTCAAAGTTATTATTTCAGGCTCCCACAAACGCAAAAAAAACCCTTTTTTTCCCTTCCTATGCAATTCATACTTTTAAGATATCCCAGAAATAACTATATATGAACACGTTTGTGTGCATGTAGAGAGACATTACATTAAATATTTGTGAAGACAGGTAGATAGATGCATACATTGAAAGTTAGCTTTATGATATTCAATGAAATTTATAGCCAGTATTACAGTTAAGGAACCAGTGAACGTACAGGGTCCTTCACATAAACAAACTAAGTAATTTTTGCTACTTTAAGATACAGCCTGAACTCCTATACTAAGGATCAAAAGCAAAATAAACTACAGAGTTTGTATTTTATCTGCCTCAATAGAAGACAGGCTTTAAAAGGACACAGTCCAGGCAGAAGAAGATTTGTAGTGCTAATCTGGGTTTTCCTTTCTCTAGATTAACGCTACCAATAACGTTGTGGGCAATAATAAGGCAAGTCACTGCCTCAGAGTTGCAAGTTCCTCTGAAGAGATTCATCTGACAAATTCATTTCCTAACTTCAATCAGAATGAAATCAGTCATCACGTGTGGCAAAATTATTTCCTGACAGGGACAAAGCAAATGGAGTCAAAACAGAGAAGAGCACAAAGGAAGCCCAAGCTCACTGAATTGCAGTGCTGAAAAATGGCAGAAAGATTTAAATATAAAAGGCTATTAAAAAAAATCTCTGTAGTGCCTTATTTAAATTCTGAAAGCTTTGTGATAGTATTAAAGCACTGCAGTATTTTTTCTGGCACTGAGGGATAGTGGGATTTTTCTTGGACTTGGGGGTTTTGGCTTTTTTGTTGTTCTAGCAAAATACAGAGTTAAAAGCAGATCACTTGTTACCCATCAATTGTTGAAGGGCATGCTCATGACCACACAATCATAGACCAAGGTAACTAGGAAGTATGAAGGTGATATTTCAAACCAGGTTTTTGTAACTCTACTTTAACATGCGATGTTCCTTGTATTGCAATCTTATGATTTAGGCATCACTAAGGGTTGGACAGAGTGGCATTACCTAACAACAGCTTTGCTATTATAATTACTATTGCTCAGGTGGAAGGCAAATTATTTCCTTCACAAATTAGAAGTTACTTACAGAACTTACTTTTAATTGCCTTAAATTAGAGAAATTAATGGAAGCAGAGAAACAAATAGGGCAAAATTACCCTAATGGAGGAGTATTATGGAGTATTATTTGTGCTGTACTAAATAATATTTAAGTATAAAATGCTTCATACTACTAAAATAAAACTCAGCATAGCAAACTCTGTTGCAGATGTATTCCCTTCACTAGGTTAAGCCTAAAAACATTTATCTCAAACACAGAAGTACTAAAGGTATACAATTAAAAATAAAGAGCACTGTATAATTGCTTTGTACATCTAACAACCCCCAAAGAAGCCTTTACACAAGAACAAGATTGTGTATTAGCACTTACTCATAAAGAGCACTGTGAATCGATAAAAGGGATTTTTGCAATGCATCTCACACACCTCTGATTTAATAAGAAAAAATATTAAAATTACGAGATGATAGTCAGCTCCTATAGGGAAGAATACACTTACAGAAAATTTGGAGATTTCTGTAGACAAACCTGAGTTTTTGTGAATATTTTGCCTCTCATTTTATGGTATTTAACTCTGCTGAGGGAAGTTGAACTCTCACCAATCTTGAGGTGGAATATAAACTCTCCAGAACTCTGCTTCATCCTTTTCAACTTTGTCTCACAGCTGTTGTGAATAACTTCCATAAGCACAATGCCAGCACAGACCACTGGGCCAATGATTTAATCTGGACATTTCATAATCAGCCTGACTTGACACACCTGAATCCTACTGGGATTTAGTCAGATCCAGCTAGATGCCATCACTGGGGAACAGCAATCACCTACCCAAATTCTCCTACCCGAGACACCTGCACACTAGTTAGGTAAGATTTACACAGAGAAGTCCAGCTGGCAAACCACCTCCATAGTGAAGGTAAAGGCAAACATTGGCAAGCCCCCTACCAATCTCACCTGGAAGCAAAGTCCTTCCCAAGCCCAGATCTTATGACTAGGTCATTCAAAGAGACTTCAAACAGACAAAATAATCTTAGAACAATTTTCCCTTCCAATTGCTCCCCTAGCTCTTCTTGAGGTTTCTAGAAAGAGCCATAACAAATACAAAATCCTAACAAGAAAACAAAACACAATACAACTGTCCAGTTAAATTTGAGAGCAAGGAGGAAGAAAGTCCTTTCTGGCTATGCAGGAAATTTCTTTCAGCTCTAAAGTGCCAGTCAAGCCTACATCTACTGTAACTTCACAATTTATGAATGTACCAAAAATCATACACCATTTTTACTGTCCTCAATACACATGGAAACACAGTCATTGAAAAAAGCCCCAAAGTTTTAGGCCAGAAAGGGTTACTGCAGTCTTGCAGCATAACACACAATGCATACAAACTCACATAGAGATATTTTTTTTCAGACAGATTTAAGCATTGTTTTTTGAAAGTTTGGGATTAAAAAACCAATTCCTTTCTCAGATTTCATTTTCCAAGGTCAGCCACTCTCGCATTTAAATTGCAGTCAAAGATAGAAAAGGTACCTGTCACAGTATCTGGCGCAGTTGAGACAGCCACGATACACAGAGTATCACCATACAATTTCAGAAAACTTCAACCCATAGACAGCAACATGATGTCACTTCAGAAGGCTGCAAGCATCTGGCCTTCTTGTTCTTTAGCCCAATCTTTTATATTCTTCATCTTATATGCTTTACACCTGTGTGCCCTCTGCTCCCTTTGGTGATGGGTCATTGCTGTCAATGCTGCTCACCTGCTTTTCACAGCTGTAGCCCATTGGGGATGAGGCTCAGCCACAGCCCCACCCCAATTACCACAAACTGTGTGTACCTACAGGTACCTTTTTCAAATTTTAACTTAGCAGAAATTCTTTATCATGAATACTTACACAGTAGATATGGGAACATGAGCAAGTTATCATAGAAAAAGTTAAGGTGTTCACCTCTCAATCAATAACTACTCTTATCCCATGGACCATGTGAGGCAGCTCACCTTCAGGGAGAAGGTTGCCAGCCAGTTGCCAGTCATCCCTTGGGAGTGCTCTTCCCTCTGCACACTTTTATTGACTCCCTATTTACATACCACAGGAAGCTCTCATGAAGTAGTTTGTCCTATTTTCTAAATGTTAGCTCACAGATAGCCCTGCACTATTTTGACCTCTAGTTTTACAAAAATTGAGATTTCTCAGGGTGCTAGGATTCGAAATGTTGCCTGTGCCTCTAACAGGGGTAAAATGCTACCTACACTTGTGCTTTCTTTGCCCTTCATTACTGAACAAGCTGTGACAGCCCATTCCCATCAGATGATGGGACTTCCACTAAATTACAGTAGCATATAATATTTCCTTATGTATTTGAGTATCCCAGCATGCTCCTGTTGCTCATGTAGCCTTCTGGCATCCATACAGCAGCAATTTAAAATATATTCCTTACATGCACCCTTGTGCCAAGTTAAATGGTATAACACATGCAAGAAGATTTTCAAGGAGATGTGCTGAGAATTTGAAATTGATGCAAGATCTGAGAAAGAACATTCATGAAGTGGTAAGCACTGGAAGGTCACTTGCTCTGAGAAAATTTTCCATTTCCTTGCAGGACATCAGACATAGTCAATGTTTGGGAGTGCAGAGAAAGCACTTATTAACAACTTCCTAATTTCTGTAGTCTACAACTCAATTTTCACAGCTGTGTTAGAAGTACAGAAAGAAAAGCAGTGATAAGCTGTTCTAAAGGATATTTTTATGAACAAATTTTTCAGTCTTTCCCCCACTACTGAAATGAAACAACTTCTGAAATCCATAGAATACACTTGTACACGTTCCTTCTCAATTTCTACTGCAAACCTCACCAGTAACACATTACATTGCGTCTAGTTGCCTGTTTTTCTCAAAAACCTGGGTTTAATTAATTTTTTCTTTCATGAATACATCAGGAGCATCCTAATTTCATTGTTTTTTATGAGATATTCTCACAGGTATCACTGGATCACACTTTGCAGGTGCTGAGAACCTTTAAAAAAATCAGCATGCTGATTTTGTGTATTATCTTCTATACATATGTTATCTAAGCCTAAGGGCCCAAAACTCTCCTATATAATCTTTTGGGGATGGACATTCCTCTCATGAGGATTCCTCACTCTTTTGAACTATTCTATGTGTAACCATACATGCAGGAGCTTGTCATTATAGTGCAAGAGTTCTACTATCAGTACATTGCAAGGGCTCCATGTTACTAGAGTTTCATACCTCCTTGATAGCTTCTTGTAGGCAGCTCCTCTAGGCACTGACTCTCCCTTGTCCTGGCAGCAGCCAACTGGCTCCAGTTCCCACCAATCCACTCTTTTATAACACTCTTCTTATTGGCTACAGGTGTGGCCTGCTAACATCAGGCCTGCTCCTAATCTTTAGTAATTGGCTCAGCTGCAACTCTTTAGGGGATAAGATTACATTCTATATCACCTTCATTTACCCATACTGTGTCCCCCTATAGGATCTTGCATTCAACTGTAAGAATGGCAGGACTTGGAGGTTTTTTTTAACATCACCCCTTTTTTCCTGTTGTAATCTTGTACTTAATTAAGGGATTGACAAAAATCGAGTCATCAGCTTGTTTGAGGCTTTCTCTTTCTGTTCTAGAATTAATAAGTATTCAGTCAAAAGAACAAAAGGTCTCCCTAGTTTTGCATGGTTCTTTGCAAGCCACTGAAACTAATTAAAATCAAAGACATTCTATAGTCTCTTTCTGGCAGTTTTTGAAAGCAGAATTCTTTAGAAGTCACTGCCCTCAAAATCCCTTCTTGAAGGAGGCAATGGTCCTACCTTTCTGGGTTTTGCAAAGGTATACATGTGCATTTCAGGTAGGACATGTAAGTAAACTAGAGAAACATGAGCATTTTCGTGTTTCTCCAATTTAGCCTACATGATTTATCCCACGTGAAATAATATGTGGAATATGTCTTCCATGACCCTCAAAGACAGATCATTAAGAAGAGAATTTCACTGCCTTTTTCTCCACTCAAGTAGAGGAGACATTTGGGACACAGTTATAAAGCCAAAGCAAAATTTATTGCTGAGTGAAAGAAATAAGGAGGCAAAAACATAGGACAAAGATGAATTTCAAACAGGGTTTGAAAATAAAGGAAAGCAGAGAAAAAAAATACAGCTTTTCACCACTTAGACTCATTTAAGAAACCTGTGGTTTTTTAAAGTACTGAATTAGGTAAACCCAGCAGTTAAAAACCCAACATGTTCTGGTTTGAATTTCCTGCAGTCTCGGTGCAATGAAAACAGTAACAAAACTGGTTGTGTTGTCCAGCTTTATAAACATACTAATTTTCAGCATCAGTTGATCATAAATTTACATATCTTCAGAGTCAAGTTCTGCATACTGGGACAGTGGTTAACCCTGCTGAAGTCAACTACAAAATTCCGCTATGTCCTAAGGAAAGAGGTTGTGAATCATGGGGCTGCAGCAAAGTAAATGGATAAACCCCAACATGTTCAGTCTGGACTCTGCAGAAAGACTGATGAATTATTCTTTGCTTGTCACATCACACTGCCCTTTTACAGGCATGAAGGCTCCTGGGATGTGTTCCAGAGAGGAAATCCCTGGCAGCTGCTGACTGCTGGTGAGAGGGACTACTGGTGTCACTTGTGAAGCCACTGTGGGGGATGATTCAACTAAAACTTTTTTTTTGCACCACTCATGAGAATTATCCCTGGCCTATCCATTTCTACACAGCAAGCAAATCCCTATTATCATGCTCTGTGGTCCTACTCTATTTAACCATATTTTAGGATTTACTCAGGTAAAACCTTAGTAATGAATGCATAACCATGAGAAGATTTGGAAAATGCCACAAAGCTACTCAATTCAACATCTCCTTCCCCCTCAAATGTTTCCCATGAAAATGCTATGAGAACTGTAACAGCAAACAGTTCCTTATTATTCTTTATTTTACAGATACTGAACTCGAGGGCAAAAAGGAGTCGGGACCACTGAATACAGACATTTGTTTTCTTGTTAAAAATGCCTTCCACACAGATCTACCTAGTGCCTTTCACTTTCGGGTGTAAAACTTGGCATGTTGGTTGAGCAAAACGTGCAGCACTTGGATATCACCTGCAGCTTCCTCTATTGATTCTTTTCCTCATACAAACCACCTCAAAAAAATCCCCTTATCCATCCAGCGTAATCCCCTCCTTCTTGGAAAACGCTCCTCCTTTGAGTCCACACCATTAAATCTGAACTTTAAAACGGCAAGAGCGCTGTGTTTCAACCACCCCACGTTCCTCGCGGACTGAGGAGCTGCGCACAGCGACGGCGGTGCGGGATGTGCGGGGTGCACCGCGCCGCGCCCGCTCTCCCTCCATCCCCAGCAGCCGCCCCCAGGACCCGGCGGGCGGCCCCACCCCAGACCCTGTAACAAAGGAGGCCCGAGGGGCGGCAGYCGCCGCTGGGAGCGGTTCCGCCCCGCCGCCGCCTCCTCCCCAGCCGGGGGCGCTGCCGCCGGCCCCGCGCCGCCTCCTCTCTCCCTGCGCGGCTCCCGCCCTTCCCCGGCGGCGGCAGCGGCGGCTCGGTGCGGCCGGGCTGTCGGGCGGGGTATCTCCCGGCCGTGCCCGGATGTGCTGCCCTGACTCATAGTCCGCCGCACGCAGGCTCCGCGCCGCGCCTCGCTCCGCGCACACGCCTCCCGCGCCTCCCTCCGCGCCGGCGGAGAGGCGGCGGCTGCAGGAGCGACAGCAGCAGCAGCAGGAGGCGGAGGAGGCCGCGGCGGCACCATGGGTAAGTCGCCCCAGCCCCGCGCTGTGCAGCCCCTGCCGCCGCCCCTCTGCCCCCGGAGGCCGCCGCCCTCTCGTCTCCGGCRGGCGGGAAGAGGCGGCCGGTGCAACTTTGCCATCGGCCGCGTCCCTCGCAGCGCCGGGGAGGAGGCTCGGGGCTCTGCCGAGCCTCCCCGGTTCCCCCGGCGCTGCCGCGGCCGCTGCCCGGCCCCTGCGGCGCAAAGTTTCCGCGGCTGCCGCCGCCCGCCGGCTGCGCCCAGYCCGGGCAGCTCCGCACGGCACTCGCGGAGCCGGGGCTGCGTTCGGTGTTAGGGGAAAGAGCAACTCCCGGRGTGCCAAGGGGGGCTCAGAGCAAGGAGTTATGTAAGGCACCCCCAGGACGCTTCCCCAGTTACTGTTTGCGTAATGGAGATAAGTTGGGGTAGTACGCTTAGATTGTTTTATAATCTCTGCTCATTGTTTGAGGAAGACAAGGGTCCTCCTATTTCTCCGTCTTTTAGAGCGTTAATCGTGCCTAGAAATGCAGCCATGTTACCTCTCCCTTTTTTGTCTTAAGATTATAAATTAAGTAGTTTCACGCTGATTGACACTTGTATGGAGTGCCCAACAAATACCACACSAGACCGGGAAGCACGGTATTTGGGTTTTTGTAACAGAGCTGCTGGTGAATTTCTCTTGCCTTCTCCACCTCATTCTCTTGCACAAAGCTACATCTCTCCCGGTATGAAACAGCTACCATAAAACAGATTTTCCAGAAATCTGGCTGTAATGTAGATCCTAGGGATGGGTAGGAGGTGCCCAYGTTGAGCTGCCAAAGACCCAGCACGTGCCAAACGTGGTGGTGGGATCAGGGYTGCAGGTCCACAGGGCGAGGAACTATGGTTCACAACCAGGCTAAGGAGGTGGCAGCTCCTGAACTGGGCTCGGGGATTTGGCATCAGCACTTCCTGTGGCCTTAGGTATATCAGTAGTTACTTTGCGGATCACATGCATCTTTCACTTTTAACTAGAAGTTTCCATGGAAGGAAGCTGTTGCTGTGTCTCAGTTTTTCTGGTTGCGAAATGAGGTTACATACTTATTTAACTCCTGTAAAGCAGTAGAAAACCTTTGGAGAATCGCTCAAACTAGAAGCTGCCAGGGTCAGATGTGAGGAATAACTGTCAGATTTCATCAGAGTTAGGTTAAATTCTAACGATGTAGTGAAGATCTCTTTTTCATGAGGGTTGAAAAGGCAAAACACCAAAATTTAGTTTGCCTATGCTTCCGGTCTCCATTCACAAAGTAAGACTATTAGTCTCATCATTCTGGTCAAAGTCTAGCTATTTTGGCTTCCAAAAAATAGTGACTTCAGGGCACCAGCTAAAACCTGCTCAGAAAAGCTGGTGCAGGATTAGCACATCACTCCTTTTTGGAGGAAACTACACTTCAGTTGCAGGCACGTTTGTAAACAGCTTGAGAATCTGCTACTAAATCTTGCTGCAAAAGTAAGAGTAGTTATAATTATTTTCAGGAAGACTGAAATAACTTGCCTGTAGACTCTGTCAGCACCTGTCCATAGCTGCCCAGAGAGATTGCTTGTGAAAACAATGAGGAAGGGTTTTWTGGGGCTTTTTCTATTCTTCATATATCAGGGTCTGATTCTACTGTCTCTAAAATCAAAGCAAACTGTAAGTAGCCTCTGCAGCAGCTCTTGTGAGCAGCAAAGATTGAAATCAGTTTCACCTTGGCTAACAACTGTAGTTACTTTAAATGTCTAAGATCTATGTTTAAGCTTACACAGTCAATACAGTAGACTCCCTCCTTCAGGTTATAACTTTCTTTTTGGTAACACATAGCATAAAAGCTGAAAAGCTTTAGAATTAAAACAAGGATGAATTTGTTCTTCCAATGGCTTTTATATCTTCCAGAAGTCATGCKCAACAAACAAGTGCTTGTGGCAAAGAGTGCAGTGATATCTTACATTTAAACATATAGTCTTTTCAGTATGTATACAGGTTGGCATAGTATTAACTGGTTTCTATACTAAGATATAACATGGAAGCCCAAGCAAACTCTTAAGTCAAATCAAAAGATTTCTGTAGTTAAAAATACTTGTTATGCATACACGGATCTGCCTTTTCTTTACTCTGTKAAGTCTTCTGCTACACTGTTTCCATATGTGTGTTCCTCTGAAGACATTACCATGGCAGTTGTTTCCTCCTGGAGGTTGCTCTTTCCTCTCAGTAGCACGGGTTCTTTCCAAAATTGTAACTTCTGTTGCTTGCGTTTATAGTTTGTAAAGCTGTATCTGAGTTTGAACGCTATTCAACTTTGGACTTTGGGAGGTTKGTGGCCTTAAGTAGAGCTGGCAGTTGAGAACTTAAATATTGTAAGTGACATGTGCACCACCACTACTTTATTTCTGTTGTTACAAAAACACAAGGCTTTTACTTTTCAATTACTAACGTAACTGCAGTTCACCATGAACGGTCCCTTTCCTCAGTCAATTCTTGTTTTTAACCTTGAAAAACACAACTGGTAAACTTGTACAATCACACTGTATCCAAGAAAATCTTTCCATTTTAGAGCAGTGACCTGTGGTRGTTATTGTAAGCAGCCTGCAGTTATTCCTCAGATGTAAATTAATGAAATAAAAATTAGGAACTCTGTTACAATTTAACCACTCAGCAGTGACCCATTGAGCCCAGAAGATTGAAAAACATCACGTATAAGAGTTTGTATGCAGAATACAAGTACAGTATACAGTTGTTTTCATGTCACTTATCACTTTGTTTGAAGTGTCAGTTACAGTTTGTAATAGTGAAAGCTCATAAAAATATTCTTCCATTTTGAGAACCCTGGTCTTGTTAGCAGGAAATGGAAGGCAGCCTCTGCACAGACATAGGTGTTTACTTGGGCAACAAACTGCATAAGCAGCCTGCTAGGCTGTCTTTACAGTAGCTAGCATTAAAGGCTCAGTGACAAAACATGTAAGATTCCCAGTCTGTAATGTAGATGGATTTGTTTTAGTACTGTCCACTTAGTTATCAGAACAAAGATTTATATTACTGCTCTTCTCCCAGATAAACTCAATTTTCCCTCCCACTTTCCCTGAAGAATTAACACGTGCAAGCAGCCTCATGGTTGTGAAACACTACATTGAAACTGAACCACAGAGCCGGGTGTAACAAACCATTGCCTATCTTCAGGGTGATGGTTCATGAAGTAGAGGAGGCAGGAGGATGAAAAGCTTCAGGTGTGGCTGTGTCCAGTATTGCTTTTGGGAAGACAGAGTAGACCAACCTGGTTTTGATCAAAAAAATGTAATCAGTAGCTTCAGATGAGACAAATGAAAATTAWTGGGAAAAAGTCTTCCACCTTGGGCTCTTTTGCTAGTTTTCTTTTATGAAATGTGAATCTGACAAGAGTTATGTCAATTGTACAAAACAATAATTTGTAATTCTTTTAAAGTTTTTGCTAAAACAATGAGACTTCTAATACCACCACCAGCATATTAGTTCTAGCCAGCCAGAATACACTTGTTTAAGCAAGTTTAAAGGGTTGTTAGCATTTTTGAAAAAAAATGAGGCTGCCTTTGGTAAAACTCTTCTCTTTAAAACATAAACAGAGAAGAAGCTGCTTTTAGACTGCATCTCTTGCTTCAGTAAGGTTCCTTGAAGTGTGCTTTTAAAGCAGCCAGAAAGGTTAGGTTACTTCTGACTGACCTTCCTCAATGAATAACTGTTTGTGTGATCAAGCCAGTATTTGTGTTCTTCTGTTACTGTGTGAGACTGAAACCAACCAATTTTGTCTTTAGCTTTAGGTTAAAGGCTTCATTCACAAGTATGTTTCCTGAGAACAGAAGATTCAGAGTTAGTTTCAGAAGCCTGTGAGGAACGTCTGGCTTTCTGTAGCATCAAACTGAAAGAGAAAAGGGCAGAAGAACAGCTGAAACCTGAAGGAAACAAAAGCCGTAATAATGGAAATGAGAAAGCTACCAAGACAAGAATAGAAGAGAACAGAAATCCCTTAAGGGAAATGCATGAAGGGAGAGAAATACTAGAATTAAAGATGGATGAATAGAGCAACAGAGGACAGAAATAGGAGGAAGAAAGAAGGAGGTCTACTCTATGTCCTTCCCCACAATATAAAGACAATAGCTAGGATAATGTAAATAAAATCCGATAATTACTTTCCTTTTTTTTTTAATAGTACCAATTGAATGCTACTGGCAGTGCTTGAGAAGAGTCATTACAGTTTTCAATCATTCTCAAGTAAAGCTGAATTATTTCTGGGARTTCTCAGAATTTAATTATATATAAATATGTAAAACAAAAAGAAGAGATCAGCATAAGCAAGTATTTGTTCAAAAGAAAKAGAAAATAATGCCATTACTGTTTGACAGGAGAGAAGGCTATGGAGATTGTTCTGTGGCATCTGTCAAGGAGGTTGGTTGTTATTCCTTCTTAACTCTGTCACAGGATGAAGTTCATGCTTTTGGATAACAAAGGGACATTAGATGGTGTCCTAGTTACTTATGTAAGAGAAAACACACTTTTTACTGCTGACTGGTCCACCTGGGTCTGTTCGCATGCTGTGCTGGAGAAAATGAGGATTCCTGCTGTCTTGATACTCTTGAAGGCATTAAGTTTTAGATGCTAACTTGTTTCCAGATTAAAATAGATTAGGAACTACATCTAAGCTTCTGGAAATTAGGTGTCTTGAAATGTTAATATGTGTTCTCCAGCTAATGGAGAAGTTTTTCTAATGGCAGTGTGAATTTTAATTAGACAAGAAGCTTTTCCTACTGAAGGATTTTATAAGTAGCAGCTTTCACTGCAAGGACAATCTCCCAGGGCCACTTTTTGTTAAATATGGTATAGAAWTTTTTTTCTATTTACAGATTTTATTATAATGGCAACCAAATTAAATTTRTTTTGGTAGAGTAAAATGGTAGTTAAAAGCTATGTATTTCTGAATAACTAAAAGTCCCTTTTAGTGCAAAAACATAGCTGATGTGTATTAGAATTTATATGTGCTCCAGATATGCCTAATGGAATTTGTAAACCCTCTGGAGCAAGTGGCTGTGGTTCAAGGAGCCTCAAAGCTGTGCACAGAGCCTGGCGACGTTTGTTCAGCCTGAGAACTGCACAGCTCTGGCTTAGGGAGCTTTGAAGTTGTGCAGAAACCCTGGTGATCTCATATGGTTCTTAAGCTATAGTTCAAGTAGATTACAAAGTTGGCAGATGCCCAGAAGAATTTGTCAAATCTGTAAACCAGATAACCGCTGTTCATTTTATCTCCAGGTAGAGGACAGAATTTAATGCATGAAGCTTTGGGACTTGCAAATAATTACAGCATGCCTTAACTGTACAAGTGTAAGTGTGCACAGGCAAGGCATGTGTCTTAGAAATATCTCTGACCTGAAGCACTTTCAGATACAGCTCCACAAATTATGATAAGAAATGTCAGGGAAAAAAAAAAGTGTGTATGTCTGAAGTAGTTGAAGTTAACAGTATGCATAAACTGACAGCATGGATGAATGTATAAAGTTGTGTTAAACTTTGCAGTTTAAAATAAATGCTTTCATGATTTCTATTTCTAGATCAGACAAATGTATTATAAAAATTACACATTTAAAAATCAGGGGAAATAAATTTTTTTAAAATCACAGTCTTGCAAAGGAAATTTTTTTAGTGATCCATTTCAACAGTAGGTCCCATTTCCTTCACATTTAACAGCTTGTACAAACTTAYTGCCTCCTAGTTGTGTGTTATAGAAACATCTGAGGCATTTGTCAGTTCTGAGCTTTTATCAAAACACTGAGCTATTCACTGTGTTAGCAATAACTCAGGGAGGTTCATGGAAGTAATCAGCRTTTGAATTCATCAGTCAGTTCCATYCACTGATACTTACCAGTCTGATGGACACAATGGTTTTGAACACATATACAAAATTTATGTATAATTTAAATTTTTTGTTGACCCTTCCTGTCAGTTGACTTAGGTTTGACAAGTCTTTTCAGTATCTGATTAAATCCAGTTAATCAAGTACTTAAATTCACATGGTTAATAACAGGCTTTCTTGCAGTTTTCCTGTCTGTGCTCTGCCAATGTATTTAGGAGTAAGACTGGACAGAGATGGAACCTGAGAAGACTGGGATTGAAGGAGGAAAACAGCTAAGCATTACAGGATGGACGATGTGATGAGGATTGAACAAAACCCTTAGAAATTTGTCASGGCTGCCAGTGAGCCTGTGGGAAGCAGACCTGTGCTTGGGAGACCTGGGGAGATGACAGCTCAGCATCTCATGGTAGTCTTGAGTTCTTATTTCCACTGTCAGCTGCCTGTACATTTATGGTCTTCATGATGTACTAGCATGGAGCATCAACCTGCAGTGGAAAACCCTGTCCTTATTGCCTTCTTTATCTTTCAGTAATTGCCTTAACCTCCAGAATACATCTGTGCAGAAAGAACACCATGTACAAGGGGGTACTCACCTTTCTCTCATCCTGTCTTCTGTACATTAGAGGATTATACTTGGAAGAGAGCTTTCATACTCAGCACTTGACAAACTTTGGTTTACCCCTTTTGCCCTTAATTATACCCAGGCTGGGAACTAAAATTGTATCATATGGATTAATTCTGTGAAGGGGAACTGAAAATGCTGCCAGCCTAAATCTTTTACATAAATATCAAAATCGTGGACATCTGCAAGTCTTGGTAATCTCTAGGGTGAGTGAAATGTTTGGCTGGGGAGCTCTGCCTATTGCTGAGGGTGCCTTGCTCTCCAGCAGCTGGGAGCTCCTCTTGGGAGCATATTTAGAAATGCTTCCTGTCTTTGATGTTGGATGTGACAGTCCAGTGACTTTAATTAGACTGTTTTAACTTTTCTAGCCTTAAATGCAACATTACAAGTACATGCCACTATTTACAGGACCGGTAGCTTACCTTCTCCTTGCTTTAGCCTTGCTAAATTCATTCCCATATCCCTTTCCTATGGAGAAATTCCATCATGTTCATTGTCAATAGCACCCAGTACCCTGCAGGCAAAGCTTATTCAGTTCAAATAGCTGCTTTTGCTACATGAAGGCTTTGGAATGATTCCTTAAATCAAAATGCTCTTTTATCTTGACAGCAGGAACAAAGCATGGGAATAGAAAAGGGTTTTAAAACCAAAGCAGGATTGTACACATCTTTCTTATCTAAATCTTCCCTGTCCACAGAATGTTTAACTTACCCCTCCTGGGCCTTTGGAGGAACTGACTGAAGTCAGTCTTCTGAGTCTGCTCTATTGATGATAGCATCTTCAGTATCTGACCACTTCCTTCTGCAGTCCTTCATGTGCACCCTGGGCATCACTGGATCACTGGCCATGGTAGAACTCTATTGTTTAAATACCTGAGACACCCTGCCTGAACTGCCTGAACAAGTTAAGAGGAAATGCAGTGTGTGACCCTCAAGAGGAGTGGCAGCAACAGTGTAACAGTTATGAAGCACTTTCATACTTACTGTTCTCTCTTTTTTTCCTTCTCCCTCGAGTGACTGGGAGCCACAATTTTTTCTCCTTCCTCTTCCTTGCTTGTGTTGAACGATTCTAGGATCAGGGTGTTGTTCTGTGAGAGGAAAAAAAGGACAACCAGAACAGAAAATCAGTCTGTGAACACATTTGTTGTAAAAATATTTGGTACAATCAAATGAATTTAGAAATCCACTAATACACTTTATACAAATACAAATTTGCTCTCATCCTGCAAAGCTTGTCAGGCTTTCTTACCCATTTCTCYGCAAAGCTCAGGGAGAACATATAGACATGCTGGCTCCTGCCATATGGAACTACAGGAAAAGCAGGGAAGCATTGGTGATTGAGAGAAAGAGGAGGAATATGTATGTAAGGAGATGCTGGCAGGAATCAATAAGGTTTTGGGGGCAAGAGGGTTGGCTTTTTTTTTAAGCTTTTGCAATGGAAATCCCATCACCCATTTACAGCAAGATAGTGCCTCAGTTGAATCAAAGATAGTAATCAGTTTATGTGCAGTAGTGCCCCAAATACAGTGTACACTTTCCAGGCAGAGCCCACATATCTCTATCTGATGTTACAATGTATTTATTCAGTTCTTTTCTAGTTTGCTTAATACTCTTTTGTTCCTCTTTGTACTCTATTTTCAGAGCTTTCCTATTCCTTCAGACTTCTTTATTTTATTGCCCAGTTTTCARTATCTTCTGCTTCCAGTTACCTGTTCTTTTCCATCTTCCCTTCCATCTCACATTCTCTCCTCATCAGCTTCTTTCTTTATTAGTTAAAAACATGGCAGCTTCTTTTACCATATACCCTTTTCACCATCTTTGTTAGGGAAAGAATTGAAAAACTGGTGCTCAGCTTTGTAATTTCAAGAGTTTTGAAGTGGTTTGGAGTTGGTTTTTTTTAATGTTCTTTTCTTTGGTTAAATATCAAGTTATTTACAAACAGCTTAAAATCATGCTTCAGTTCTGCCTAATGTACAATAGGTACATTATATAAAAGAATGTATCTTGTAGGAAAGAAATTGTACAGAATTGAGCCCTATTTGTGTAAATGCTATTTATACAGGATTCTTGTACCCCCACAAAGCCCACACTGAGCACCACTGAAGTCATTGGGCTCCTGCTTTTTTCACTTGGCTGTGCTACAGCTTCAACTCTCCTGTTTTGGTGAAAGTATGTAAAATGGCATGGGTCACTCCACCCTTTCATGGCATAGTAATATTGGCTCCCCAGTTGATGCAGCTGGGGGRGGAATGCAGACATTGGACTGATTTTGACCATCAGAAGCACTTTTTTCTAGGAACTTTCTGGTCCTAGAAATGCTGCTATACTAATACATAGCCTCTGAAGGAACTTGCTAAATGAAGAAAGAGCTATATTTGATGATAGAGAAAACAATTTGGTAAACTTGATTTTTCTTTCAGATTGATGGAATTATGTAGTTTATATAATTTGTTATATCAAAGAAGAAACCAATTTAATGTGGAGATCATCATGTTAGAGCATTCTTCTATAAAAGGAACAGTAAGCACGGTGCCCTAAGCTATTAATTTACATACAGTGACCTTTGTTCTATCTTGTAGCAGCATAGAGAAAATTCTGCACTTCCAGAATGAAATTCACTTTGTAGCCATTAGGTGATGGCTTTTGATGTTTTCTGATATTCCCAGAAAATGTTAGGAGTTTCTCTTTGCAAGACTTGTACACGTTATGCTTCTAATCACACATACACTAGTCGGGACACTTATTCTCCAAAGGCAAAAATGGTGGAAACAAACAAAAAGCAATTCAGTAGATTTTTTTGGAATGCAGCTTCATCCCAGACATCATCTGAAGTGTCTGCTTACCTTTATGAAGCTCATAACTTCATATCACAGTTCTTTTTTCTGCTGTTGAGAACAAGGCAGAATTTGAGACTTCTCCCASAGTCTCTGGAAGAAACTGGTAAGAGTTCTCTTGTGAACATAAAATTTGAGTTCAGTGCATGCGCCCAGCTCAAAACAGATGTCTGGAGAGTGAAATGCCCTAGATAATGCAGCACTTCAGTTAAGCAAGGGGTACCCTGTTTTACATTTTCTTTTTTTTCTTTAAATTGATATTAAATAGGCTTTAAAAAGCAACAGCTGTGGACTACTGGATTGTTTTTTGCCTGCTTTTAGCTTTTCCACTTCTGAACAGTTTTCTGTACTTCAGTGATCACAACAGTGAGGTATCTCTTGGAAGTGAGCAACCTAGCAACTACTTAAACGACTTTATTTCTAAAATCAGAAGTTGTTATCAACAAAACAGCATCTTTGGCTGTACATAAAGAACTTGCTGTATTTTTGAAAGCTGGTCAATAGGCACATTTAAAAAATTACTTAGTTTTGGCAGATTTTTGGAAACACAAGGCTTTTCTATTTGACCCTTTCTATTTTTTAAAAAATATGTAGATGAGCCTTTTGGTTTTTCCCCATCACCAGAAGTTTTGTTTTTACAATCTGAAATAAGCTGAGGAGCCTCCTTCCAGAGTAAGATTAGACTGTCTTTGGGCAGAGATGTAAATCTGAGATCAAGGAGTACATGTTAAAATTGAAAACTCAGAAATTCTTGCAAGCCCCTGATTTTTAAATTTCTTTTAGCTCTCTGACTTCTGGCAAAAGCAGCTTTATAACAAAAAGACTTCTTCTGAGCTGGGTCACAATTTGGAATGAAAATACTTATGTTTTAACAATATTTGTTCTAACACTCGCTTGTCAGCATCTCCAAGAACAACCAAAATGAGGCTTTGATATCCACTATGGTGTTGTGTTTATGTAACAGATTCTGTACCACTCAGGCTTTGATCATGTAGCATGTGTTGGTGTTGGACRTTGCTTAAGTTCTAACTTTCCAAGGCTCTGTTTAAGTTTAGAAGCCCAGTTCTGCTTGTTTAGGTGAGCATACTATCCTGCTCTGTGTCTGAGGAACTAATTTGTTCCCATAATTCAGCATATCATCTGAATCTTCATTCTCAATGTTTCTGGTGCTTCATCTAATGTAATCTAAGGGTAATACAAAACCACCAGATTAAAAAAAACTGTGGTTGCTTTGACATGAAAGATGTGCATGCTCAACACAGCTTATCAAGAGGCATTGAGGCATTAATTTAATGAAAGTAAAACTTATATTCAATGCTGAGACATGACTTCTTTAAATTGAACACAGAAAACTCTATCAAATGACAGATTTACATGTGTGTTGTGGGCTTAAGTGACGCTGTGTTGCAGTGCCTTACATGACCTGGTTGCAGAGCATTTAGAAAAGGTAATCTGTTGAAACCAGCTTTGCTGCTGAAACCTCARTGTAGTCAGATTATAGCCTCAGTTCCCTATTGCCCTGTATTATGCATAGAGACTGCAGATTTGATTTAAGATGGTATTTGGGTCCAAATTGTAGCTTTCATATTCTGCCTGAGCATATATGACCATAGGATCATGGGTAATTAAGTGATGAATAATAAAACTATGCCCATAGTGCCTTCATATTTGAGATGACTTGTCAAAGTTTTATGTTTAAATACTCATCATGGTTTAGTAGAATTAATAACTTTATGATCTACAGACAGAGGATTTTGGTTTTGTTTTTTTTTTGCAGTGACTCACATCTGTGGAAGCCAGAAAAAGTTGCAGATGTTTAGTACCCTGGAGAATTTGTGGCACAGGGGAATTAGTTGTATTCTCAAATGACAAGTCTGTTCAGTGTATCATGTTGTCAGATAAAGATGAGAAAATCTGACTTCTCATGTATTAGAGAGAAAATGTAGACATGCCAGCAAAGGGTGACAGTTGCTGAAAAGATAAGAGAACTCAGCTCTGTCTTAAAAACAAAGTCCTCTGAAGAGGTATCTATAAACATTAATTCATCAAAATAATCTTTTAATTGCAAGAGTGTTTAATTGTGCAAAACTGAAGCAGGTAAATAAAACCAAGGTTAAATTTAGCCCACTCCCATCTGTTTCTTTAAAAAAGGGGAAACAACAAGACCAAGAGAGTGGACGGTAAAAAGTTGTCTTCCTTTCTACTCTCATTCTTGTGCAGGATTTAAAGTTAAGATATTCCATAAGGTTGTGATTGACCCAGATGGGGAAATATAAATTAAGTGAAAACTAGATTTTTACCTTGAACTCTGAAATGTGAAAGTAAACAAGTAAGATAACAAATGAAAGGCAGGCCATGCAAAAGAAATATTGGTTTGATACATGTAAAAACATTTGTTCCTAAAATGTGGTTTTCTAATGGGACATTCCATCATTAATAGAGATTTCAAGGTGCAACATGTGCCACAATGACAGCTAGAGGTTAACTCAGCATTTTCAAAGGCTTATGTTCAGACCAAAACTCCTTATTCACTTCAAAATATAAAGTTTCTAGATATTATTTCATTATATATGCATCGCCTCCTAACRGTTAATAAGCTGTGAGGTTCCTAACTGCTTGCTTTAATAGGAAAGTGGAGAGTTAATATACTTTTGCAGCTCTACTAGTAAACAGGTCACAAAATAGCCTCTGTGGTTCTTATGTTCCATTTGTGTCATGTATACTGTCATCTCACAAATTCTGYGGGAATTTTTTAAAACCCAAATTCACATTTTTAATGCATTCTTTTTCTCTTCAAAGATATAAATAATTAATACTCTTTCCTCAATGAAAGAAAGGAAATATTGTAACAGAAATCAAGCCTCATTCAAWCTCCTTCTATTTTGCCTTTATAACTGGAGACCACAGTAAAGGGGAGACTATCTTCCCTTTTCTTCAAAGTTATGCTCACACCATGGAATACTATGAAAGACTTACCAAGTCAAGCTAATTTTACATCACAGTCACCAAGTTGCTTTTTCMTAGTAGTAAGACTTAGCTTGCATGGTATTTCACAATCACAGTCTATCTTCATATGTATGGGAGTTCAAGCAGTACCAAAACTGCATACATTGTTGAGTAAATATCATAATAAATTAATCATAATAAAAATCTCATACTAAAATTAACATATTGTTTGCAAGTGAAATGAAATAATTTTAGATGCAAAAGGAGTACTTTTTACTTGTGTTTGAGACCTTTTCTTCATGAGCCCCAAACTGCTACYTGTTGTGTAGAGCAAAAGAGTACTTAACCTGTTTGGAAAGAAAAAGAAAATATTTATTAAATGAAAGTTAGACAGCARGAATAGTCACAAGGAATTTTCCAATCTGTGCTCTGCTAATTTTTAGAAGGACCAAGCAGTTAGATTTGTGACACAAGACTTGGGCATACCTGCACGTCCTACTTGGAGACACTGTGGTAGGAACAGTGAAAGTGTTTCAAGATGAAATTTGAAACAGGTTCATGGAATTATAGAACAAATACAGAACCATAGTTTGGGAGAATTTTGAGGCGGCTGAACCAGGTCAGCTATGACTTAATGCAGCTACTGCTCGAAAYCTCTGTAGTTTCTGTAACATCCATTCAGGTAGTTCCAGGTTTCCGCCTTAGCCTCCTCTTTGCCAGACTACAGATGCCCCTAAGCTCTTACACATCATGAGTTGAGTTGTGGGAACATGACCATTTTGATAGCTCTGCCCAGTTTTGCAGTGTCCTTGATCTGGGATGTACAGAACCAGACACAGATCTGTGGGAGACACAAATCCTTGCAGGCATCAAGCAGAGCCTCAATGTGCTGGTCAGGCTCCTGATGTAACCAATGTAACAGTTTGCTTTGTTTACTTTGGGAACATGCTGCTGCCTCATGTTTTACTTGGCATCCYCTGTAACATCTGGGTCTTTACAGCAGTGTGTTCCCAGCCTGCCCTGGTGCTTGGGGTTATTCTGCTATAGCTGCAGAACTTGACACTTAGCCCTGCTGAACTTCAGGAGACTTCTGTTGATCCTGTCCCCAGGTTTCTGGACAGTGCCTCTGGACTCCTCTTCGGTGTGCCAGTTGTTTCTCCAAATTCAGTGTTGTTTGCAAAGATTACAAATGTGTATCTGCCTTTAGGCTATAATGGTTTCAAGCACAAACTGCATACTCAAAATCTGCTGTTCAGCCAGTCTGAATTGGGCTGGCAGATTTATGTTTGACTTCTTGATAGTATGTAAAGCAATGATGAGCCCTTCATAACTGTGGCTCCAGGAAAATTAAAGTTTATTTATTATCTATAGAATACAAAAGCTATTTATTTATTAAGAATAGTTAAAGTCTGTATACTTGAAAAATTGCCTAGGAGTTTTTTTCAGTTACTGCAAGTAGCTGTGCTTTGCACTGACCACAGTTACAAGTAAAGTTAATGCAAGTGGATAGAGGATGGCAAACCTTTGTCTGTACACACCCACCAGGCTTAATTCTGCAAAATCACACTGGGGATGAAAGATGGAATATAAAGGTGTAGCCTAAATAGGATTTCAGCTCTTTCTGTGCTAAATKACTTATTTAGCTGATGAGAAATGACTTGCAGCAGCAGTTAATGAGAAACCAATGGGTTCAGATCTCCCAGTCATTCTCATCAAAGCCCTACTGAGCTCCCACCCCATCTACATGTTGCTGATGTAATCTTTTGGATTTTAGTACAGCTTTCAGTGCTTTTCTGTGATTCTATGACATGACCATGTTCTTTTCAAGCCAAGCAGGGGAGAGTGCATACCTTGAGCCTTCTTTGACATGAAATATGATGATCTARAACATGTACTTACAAGCTCTCTTGAGTCCCACCCTTCAGTGATATCCACACTCTGTCTGTCATGGGCCGTATCTGTATTAATTAGAGAGGTTAAATCCTCTACACAAATTAGGTTCATTTATTCCAACACATTGTGGTTTTACTTGTGTAATATTACTAATTTACTTTTTTAGCTTTGTTAATAAATATTTGGCAACCCGAAGGAAAAGGAAGCTTTTCCAAGATAGATGAATTTATCCTTGCAAAGTTACTTGGTAGCATCTTCCAGTTTTTATCCTTTTAGAGCACCTATGGTGTTGATTGTAGGACAATTGAAAGTTCTGCTCAACCAGATCAGAGGATAGTTCCTTTTGACAGAAGCGTTTAATACTTCTCTAGTGGGACATAACTGGACCGTTTCTCAAGAAGAYAAACTGCAGTCTAAAAGGGTTGTGGTGACCCGATATGCTTCCTGGGATATTTTAGTTTTTTCAGCACTAGTAGTTTTTAGTTCCCTCTCTCTGGGTTTCCTGTATCCTTTTCTATGGATGAGTCGGGCCCTGGTTACATTTGACAGTGCTGATGTAGAGTGGAGGAGTGCTTAGTCTGAGAAGGTATGATACCTAGATAAGATGTAGAAGGAGCTAAGCATGTTCTTGTGCTGGATTTATAGCAGATTTGAAATTATCTGCAGTAACCAAACTACTATTCATTGTGCCCAGCTGCTTGGTTCAAAGGGACCTGAGGAAAGAGAAAGACTTTATATCTTGTTCTTGCTGAATGATCAACTTTCCTAATAAATGCTGCTTTAAGGATCACTTGCTTACTGTATTAATTAATAACATTCAATAACATTCCATATGATGCTTTTATGTGTTAATAAAATGGAAAGTAAGAATATTTCATCTGCTAATATTGTTTAAAATTTTTATTCTTACATGCAGCTTCTGTGAGTAAATAGGATACGGCCAGCAACAAAGCTGCTTTGCTCTGTGCCTGCTGATATAGAAACATCCTTTTCTTTTATTCATTTTATTAAAATATCAGCATATCTACAGTAGTTAAAATTGACATCAGCTTTTGGTTTGAGCATATTCCATGCATTTACTCCACGAAATGTCTCTAAGCTTTACCCCATAAAGTGTGACAACTTCTGAACTATTGTTTTCTCTACTTCCCCTTTCTCCCACTTTCAAAGGAATTATAGTAGAGAACAAAAAGTTGCAGGAGAATGAAAACAACCACAAAACTTACCAGGAGAGAGATTCTTTTCTCAACTGTGGTCCCTTTGTGGCTGGCATCTGTGGGAGTTATAGATGCTGAACGAGAGGAATTTTCTCGGTGTAAACGCTCTAAACAGAGGGTATAGAAAGGGCTGTGCTGTTTCTTTATGTTGGTGCAAGATGCAAGTGGGGGATGGCCTAGGGCACATTGGTGAAGTTTTTCAGACTACTGACAGACCATTGCAAAGATTTTCAGTGCCTCTTGGCTATTTACTGGTCCATAAATAAGTGCACTCTGTTATGCCAAAGGCTGCCACATCCTTGTTACATGCTGGAGCTGGTCAGGAATTGCCTCAMAATCATGCTGGGTTTTGACTTCTGTTGTTTGTGTCTTCCTTCTGAAGTATCACTGTTTCTTTCCTTCCTGTTGGCAAAAGGACTGGCAGCTGATCAATAGCTCTGTCCTCCTAAGAGTCTGTATAAAATAAATGCCATGAATATCCTGGAATACTGTCGTGGCAGTTTCTCCATAGATGCCTGGTTAGGGGCAGACTGCATTTCACATATGCTCTGAATTTTAGGTGCTGGTTTCCAATGTGGCATTCAGAAACCTGAGCCAAGAGTTCTGGCTGTGTAAATAAAAAGTGCTTGGAGAGTCCAGAAGAGGATGAACTTCCAAGCTCAGCAGGAAATCACCCTTAATTAATATGCATGCCATTTTCTGATCAGCATGATTTCTGCCTTAAGCCCAGGGCTTGAAATTATTTCTTAGAGCTGGATGCCTGCATGTTTTCTAAGGAAGTTTGAAACCTTTTTCTTTTCAAAGGCGAATGGAGGAAGAGGCACGAGTGGGTTACCAACTTTGCCTTCCTTGGGACAGGCACATCTTTATGCAGGAAAGAGCTCCAAAAGTCAAAGCTTTTCCTCTGCCYGAAATTGAAACTGTACCCTCAAACTGACCAGGATATAAGACCCAATAGTGATGTGTGTTCATAGTGTGTTAGATAAGGCATATTTTTTAAAGGTGAAGGGTTTTAGTTCCAGCAATTTTTCGTGTGACTACTCATTTTTTATGCAATGACTGTTTAATATACAATTATAGGATTGGTTGGGTTGGAAGGGACATCTGAGGTCATCTAGTCCCAAGCCCTCTGCCATGGGCAGGGACACTTTTCACTAGAACAAGTTGCTCAGGCCTCATCCAATATAAAATATGTCTCAATAGAAGAAATGAGAAGTATTTCAGTCCTCACATGAAACATACAAAAATCTGATTTGAGTATGTTTTGGAGAAATTTTTATTAAATCCCTTCAGGTAGAGGATAGCATTTGGTTTGTTTTCATGTTCACGCTAATGTGCAAAGGGTACTTTCAAATTGTTGCCACGTGCTTTGTGTTGGATTCTTTCTCCCAAGAATTCCTCTGTTGCCTGTGTCTACAGGACACATTGGAAGCAGGGCCTAGAAGAGCCATACCCTCAGAGATACCAGTAAGAATAATACATGAATTCAGTTAATAAGCTGCCTAGAGAACGAGTTCTGGATTTGGGCTTAAGCCATATGCATTGGATGTTAAAAGGAAAAGTAATATTTCTCCAGAATCTGGTGTCTGGTAAAAGAGTCCACAGGAGGCAGGCTTCCTACAGTCATCTCTGCATATAAACTTGATTTTTTTTTCTTCCCCTATGATTTAAGGACCAGTCAAGATCTTCATGGTCATCAAAGGGATAAACGTCTCTGAGAGTACAGTGGGCATTCCTCATTTGGGGACATAGCATGTACAACTGTATCGAGTTAACACAGATCCTTGCATCCCTTGTGAAATGTATCCCAAGGACTTGTTTGTATTTCCCATCTGCCCTTCATCCTTGAGACCTGCAGATTGTGTGCAGAACCTGACCCCTTTCAATTTCTATCAATATGACTCTTTACCTAGTCTGAGAGCTGGTTATTAAGCAGAGAAAGGAAAGCACTCCTCCACTTTGCACACAGTCAGATCCTGCTTGTGGGGGAAGCAAATGACTTGCAATTTAATCTAGTGAGTGGCATTTTGCAGAAATTTTTCATCTTTAAAAGGTACATTTCTTTTTGAAAAGAAATCYTGCTTGCTTTTTTTACTAGGCTTCCTGTAAATATGTATCTCTAGGGAGCATTTCACTTGTTTTTGGGATGTTGCCCAAACACAGTTGATTGAATGGGCGATTAATAGTTTAATTAAGAGTCCTGAGACTTAAGACATAGGAAGTAGCCCTCTTTTGGAGATTCTTCCCCCTGATTTGTACTGTCAAATTTTCTCTCTCCAAAACCATATTTTCAGTACATACCTATTGCATCATCTCACTCATTCAAATATTCATCACAGTTTTTTGAAGCAATACTTGAGGACCGTAACAATTGGATTGTGATTTTTCCAGCTGTGCTCATGAACTGTAATGTGCTGCATCAGAACATCGGTATCATGTTTACTGCATTGTCACTCTTGTATGAATTTTACTAAATAAAGCTCTTAAAGGCTGGGCAGAAGTTAATGATCACGTGTAACTACAGCAGTCATGCAGTGGGTTTTGTGAAAATTTTTGTTTAAAACAGGGTTATATTGAGCAGTTTGTGCACCATTTTAATTTTGCCAACTGATTGTGTAGTTTTGTGTCAGTCTTACATGAAGACTCAGTTGAATCCTTTTCCTTTAGAGAAGATCTGAGCTGATCCCATCACTGCAGTGTTTTTATTGATGCTCTACATCTTATGCATTCCTAGGTGAAAATAAATAACTGCATTAATAGGCAGCTATTTATCACTGGAGGGATTAACCACAGATGTCTGCTAATCTTAATAATACCAGGTTTAAAGCCATGCATGTTATATATAAAAGCAAACTAAAAACTCCAGAGTACATTTCAGCCCTAAAAGCTTATAGATGAATGATGCTGACAAATGTAGCCTTCAATTTGTGATATGTGGGCACCACAGTCTGCCTAAAAAGTGCATATTGTTGATTTTAGGCCATTTTAGTAATTTTTACTAAACTGTTAAATTGGACCATTAGTGGCATTTCACCAGCCAAGAAGCAGGGATTTCCAAAAGTGACTTCTTTTCCTCTGTATCCTTCACTCTCATTACAGAATACTAAAAGCTTTTTCTCCAAGGCATGAGAAGTCTGTCACACATCTATTGGCCCTTTTSTGGTCAAAGGGAATTTTTTAATTACAGATCTTAACAGTTGTGTGTTTAGGTGGAAAGGTGCATTTTTATTTGCTAGTCTTTCTCTCAGATTTTCTCCTTGGGACAAAAATGCTTTGATGAAAGTAACATTAGGTAGGATAATACAGGCAAACAAGTACTTACAACCATAAGAGTGTTTGATTGTAAGWCATTTGTAAATAAAAGGGTTTAGAGGCACTTATTAGATTTGTAACTAATCTGTTTCTTAGAAACTTTCACTGAAAACCTAACAATAACACAAATGGCAGGTCACTTCCATTAGGAACTTACTTGTACACACTCATCAAATTCAAACAGTATATTTTCAGGGTTAAAAGCTTTCATGCATGCTTTGTAATTATCATGCAGCTTGTAATTAAAAGTAAGGATTTTTGGGGTAATTTTGGGGAAAAATAAATAAAAACCAAATTAAATGCAAATTTTGAAGTCCTCTGAGTACACCATAAATCACCATTAACACTTTGTTTCTAAGGAATATGTAGCCTTTGGAATATCATTGTGAAGTCCCTCAGTCTGACAAGATGCAGAGGCTGCAATTCAGCCTTCTGCTGGGATAGAGAACTGGGGGAAAACTGTATGTTTCCATAAAAAGATAGCTGCAGGGATGAGTATAGTAGATCAGCTGGTTTAGGATATGTATCTTGTCAAGAAGGAAAATGGAACTTGCATGAGTGTTGTTGCATAACAGAATGCCTTATGTCTTTTTAATTGGGAACTGCTAAGCTAATTTAATTGCTACCTTTTAAAATTTGTTTTATTTAATATTTATATTTCTATGTTAAATGTAAAAGAATATAATACAAAATTACCTTTATAATTGTATCAGGGTAAATGCTTACTTACTTTCCTTGCTGAAGTTTCATTGAACTGTTGTGTGAGCCCCTAGGCTTTTCAATATCTGGTATCTGTTCTGTGTTGGACGTCAGAGATGTTTCTCACAGAGCTGACATGCAAAAGGGACTCTTTCAGCACCAGATACTGTGGTAGCAGCTGCCACAGAGAAACTCAAGTTGATAGCTGGACCAGGAGAAAATGGGTTGCTGGAGTGTTCTGATCAACCTTGAATTTAAAATGAGCTGCTTGAAGACCCAACAAACAAGACCATTTCTTTGCCTGGAAAAGGACTGGGAAATTAAGTTATATATTTATATAAATGTAAGATCTCAGACCAAGAATACAAAAGCAGATTCCATAAATTATTTATTTCAATTACCTCTTCATTTAAGGGGCCAAGATACCTTTTAAAATATAGTACTAAACAAGACAAAAAATAGCACATAGAATATGTGTAGAAAGATCATTATATTCTGTTATTGGATGTATAATGGTCTTTCCTTAAATCTTCACTGGTTTTCCTAGGTTAGTCTCTATTTTCCACTGCTCAGATAGATTTTATTTTCTGTGGTGGATTGCTCTTTGTTTCTTATCTGTAGCTTTGAATATTGGAGTAGCTAGCTTTAATTAAGTCCAAAGTAAAGAATTGAAAGAGAACATGAAAGCCAAGATCTTTCTACTCAGATCCTTTCCAAAACTTCATTTGGTTGAATTGCCCACAATTTAATTAAAACAACATTAAAAATACTCTGTGTTTTTACAGGTTTATTCCCTTTATTATCTCATTATATGTCAGGACCTTAGAATGTGTGCAGAAGTGTAAAACTACTCAGTTATCCATCTATAAATAGTGACAGAATCAGACCCTTACCTGTATAGTGAGTGCTTATCCTACAGAAATTTAAGATACGAATTGATTCCCTTAACTAACAGATTTTATACTTGATTCAGTTAAAAGAAGTTGAGGGATATCAATGAGGAGAAAGCATTACAAAATCACTTCAAGTAGCTGAAATAGCATTCTTGTCTAACTGGATTTCTTGAATCCCAGACAGCTGATCTTCAAACTGAGAGCCTGGTGGACCATTCAGTGTTGTTTCACCTGTCCCTTTTTGGCTCAGTATCATGCAGAAGTGGATGACCAACATTACCGTTGCAAGACTTGTAACATATTAAATCCTCCTGCTAATTTGGCCATTATAATGATTGTTGAAGGCAATAGACCAGGCCAAGCAAATTCACTGCTACGTGTTAGTGATGTATACAGCCTCCTGTGCTAAGCTGGGTAACTCTGAAGCTGGATCAGGTCACTCAGAAATTATATTTTTTTAAATGGGGGGGGTGGGGCTTTTTTGTCAAACCAATTTTGATTTTCCGATACAAATTTGAATATAAATTACAGTGTGAAAATTATTTTTCTGTATTAAATACACATATTTTATCACACTGTCAAGAGACTAAATCTAGAACTGATTTTGGCACTAAAAGATATACAGATAATATACACTGAGAATAGTCTCCATCTGCTGCTGAAGTCTCTCTCATTGCCCAGAGTGGTTCTTGGGATTTCTTTCCCTTTGAAGATTTTTGTTAGTGAACATTTCTTTAACTTGCTGTCTACTGAGAATTCAGCTCCCTTTCCCCTCCTCCTATTCTGTTGTCTTTGAGCAGATTCTTACTATGTTTGCAGTTTTAGAAAAGCCAGGCACCAAGTTTTCACTTTCGCTTTGTATTTGCCTAATAAGGAACTTGGAGCAGCAGTAGACTGAACAATCCTAAATGTTAGAAAAAAAYGTATAACCCAAGCAACACCCCAAAGGAAAACCTCAGCAGTTTACTTTCAAGGTTAGTTTCAAGATTGCATACAAGTAAACTTGTTAGAACCTAGCCATCTGTATAGTATTAGGTGCATATTTGACAAAAAAAAAAGGTAAATAAAAAAGCTGTCAAATGACTCTTGAACATTCAAACAGCTTAAAAGCTCTTTGTGTGGTAATGTTGGCACACTTCCTAAGTGACCAGATGGAATTTTATTAACAGCCAACAGGACAGGGGCTGAGATTTTGTTTCTTAACTTACTATTTTTGAAACGCTTGTAGAGGATGTGTCAGAAAGCTTGATGTACTTTCACACTACGCAAAATTACACATGTACCTTCCCTTAATGCGAAGATGAAGACTGCTTCAGAGGTTGTCATTTCTGTAAGGTAAATAAGAAGATAGTTATGAGATGTGTGGTAATTCAGGTCTCACTACTTTTTAGTGAATTTCAGAAAGGTGTTTTTATATACACAATTTGTGGTCATATTAAAAGCAGAGCTTAGAAACAGGCTTTCTAATGAACAAATTTAAATAATGTATTTTATAAAAAAGATTGAAAAATACTTCAATATTAAAGAAACTTAATTTCTGATATCAGTGACCACTGGTAATAGTGATGTCAAATTTCCATTTAAGGATTCTCGTAAACATTAAGACCATGCAAATTTATGTGACTCCTCCTTTTCTGGCATCATCATGGATTTATTTATTGTCAGTAAGAAATACCTGAAAAYGGAGAATCTCCATTGTCTCCAGTAAATGACAGGATGACGATTAGCCCAGGAAGCAGCTGAGGGACCTGAGTTTGTTCAATTTGGAGAAAAGAATGGTAAGAGGTGGCCATATCACTCTCTACATCTCCCTGAAAGATGGTTGGAGCAAGGTGGGTGTTGGCCTCTTCTCCCAGGTAACTGAGACAAGAGGAAATKACCTCAAGTTGTGCTGAGGAGGCTCCGGTCGGATATTAGGAAAAATTTCTTCACTGAAAGGAAAAGGCTCCTCCGAGAAGTGGTAAAATCACCATCACTGGACATGTTCAAAAAATGGGTGGATGTGGCACTTCTCAATATGTTTCAGTGTGCATGGTGGTGTTTAGTCAAAGGGTAGAGTCAATGATCTTGGACATCTTTTCCAGCCTTAAAGAGCCCATGATTCTATGACCTTCAAACCAGACAGCCTAAAAGAAAATAAACAAAATCTGTAACGCTCTGTGGACTCATGGTTCACCCTATTCCTTTCAGGTGCTTCCTTTCCATATTTAAGGTTTTCAGGGGAGTCATGATAGCTAGAAAACAGCTGTCTAGTCAGAGATTAGTATTTCATAGCATCTGACAGAAGAACACTGATGTGACATACAATTAGAGCTAGCAATACCAATTTTGAACCTAGGTATCTTACCCAGACAAAATTCTCACTGTTGCTGGTGAAAGATGTGCCTGAGGGCTTTATACAGAATCAAATCCTGTATTTGTTCAGTAACTCAAGCTGGCATAAGTATAGTTATGACAGATATTGCACCGTGTACTTGTTCAGTTGATATGGACTTACTTGCAGAGGGTAGGACAAAGCTTGTTGAAGTCAAAAAGAATTTTTCTTAGTTCTGGAACTTTGTATCCTCAGCTTTGTATGACCTCGTTTTTATTTATTTCATTGGTTGGTTTGTTTTTAGGCTCAGTAAGAAAAAGTAGTTTTAACTTGTTTATCTAAAAACCTAACAGTAGAGTAAGCTGGTTAAATTGATTAGGAGTGTATACTTGAAGTCTAAATTGTTGTCCTGCATTATAGCATCCTACAGAAGTCCACTCAGATTAACTTCTGGCATTCCATATGTGTTATTTTGTTGGTTAATAAGCATATTTTGTATAGAATTTGGAAAAAGTACAGAGGATTGGCAGCCTCATTAAATTATGCCGTAAAGAAATCAGTGTTCTAATATAGTAAGGGAAATAATTTAACAAAAAATTAAAAAGCTCTTTAGAAAAGTGTTTTGCTCTTATTTGTTTGTGTAATGTCTAGGCTGGCATTTATAATCAGCTAACTTGAGTCACATTAGGATCAAGACTTTTAGAGCAGGTACAGTCAGATAAAGTTGGATACAGTAGTGTAGGCAAAGATCATCTCAAAGAAAAGATAAAGCTGAAAAAGCTTGACACATTTAGTTTTAAATGTGCTGTTTCTAGACTGTACTGTCTCAGTAGTTTAATTTTCTTCTGTTTGCTTTCTAGCACCTGTTCTTGCTGTCGTGGCTTGACAAAGTGACTCTTGCTTGCTAGATTAAAAGTGCTTCAGGCAGAAATCATCCGGAGGAGCAGAGAAGGAAAAGAAAGAAAACAAAAGAACAGAATAAGCTACCTAAAATAAATTTTAAAAGAGCCAGTAGAGAGATGCAAGCCATGCTAGCTGCTTGTATATGTGCGCATGCATAGACACATGCAGACATGCAGCTTGTCTCTTCTATACTGCTCCATATGATTATATGTAGCACAGCATTGTAGGGAATGATGGATTTGATTAGCATTAAGGTTACTCCTTTTTTCTCAAGATCTGTTTCAATCATTTACTGACTCTTCAGGAAGAGCTATATTCTGTTCCAACTGTCTGCTTTAGGCTGTCCATTTTAATTTGCTTGATGAGTTCTTGCATGAGCAAGAAACAGGTTTGGACTACTGTCTGAAGTAACAGTAGTCATTTAAGGTACTATTTTGGTCCTGTTGTCTTTCCCCCACTAATTTTTTTCATTTTGCACATAGTTGGGCAGTAATCTGGAATAAGCTGGTGGAGGAGACCTTACCTTGCCTTTTATGTTGCAGTGCTTTGAAGCCATGTCATAAACTAAGGTGGGGTGGGCACGTAGAGAGAAGTATTTACAGCTGAATGTTCCCACAAGGAGCAGGATCCCCGTCCACCCCATGTGATACCAGATGCTCTCTTGATACCTGCCCAGGATGTGTTCTGCTGTGCTTTATAGAAGTGCTGGGTGTCATCTGTAACTGTATTTGAAGACTCCCGCAGAACCCAGAGTGTGCAGGAATTCTGGAACCTGAAAATCTCATGTTGAAAACCCCACTTCCCACACAGATAACTTTAACCCTAAATTTGCAGTCCTCCCATTCACTCACACAGTGCATTGCTTCCCTCATACTTTATAAATACCTTCTGAAAGCTAGCACATTCATATCTTTGAAGCATGATGACATAATATAATGATAGTAACTTTATAATTGCCAGTGAGAAAGGAAATGATCCTTCATCTTTTAGTAGTACCTGGTAAATAAAAGGAGAACTGCTTGCCAAGAAGGAGGATATGAAAAGACATTCAGCTGTTCTTTGACAGAACATTTGTCCTGAAAGAGAGAGGTGTCCCTTGGATAAAACAGTATTCTTCATGTGTACATCTTGGCATGCACTGTATTGTATGGTAAATATTTTACATGGTGAAATATATGTGGGTTGATTTAATTCTGGAAATTTGTGTGTTTAAAACCATTTTGATAATATGACTCAGTGAAGATGAGGCACGTGGAGAAAAAAAGCTATATCAAAATAAAATACGCAAATACAAATGCAGTCTTTTCAATTAAATCGTAATTCTTTACAAATTGTTTGCCATCTTGATAGTTTTTTCAACTACTGCTAGTAACAGAGTATCAGAAAGGATCTTACCATAAACTGAGAACCAAATTGTTTGGAATAATTACTTTTTCTATCATTAGCTGATTTTTAAATAAAATTTATCCACTACAGACTCCCTTTATCAAACAGTTTTCTATTAAATGAAAAAAAAATCTATTTCATTCTTCTTCTAGGACTGGTTTTAAGCAAAATCTTTTAAGGCTTTATGTAAAGCAGTAGAGTTATGTTGATTTCATTGAATTTTGATCTGTTTCTTTAGATCTTAAGATAAAATTTCAGATCTGCAGTGTTTAATTATGAAATATAAAGATACCTAAATCTGTACCTTGTTTTCCTAGGAAAGAGGAAAAAAAAATTCCAAGGTTCTGCAAAATCTTCTGAAATGTCATTCTTATAGCCTTTGCAAGTCATGATTTAAGTAGTAGAGGATCATTATTGTGCAGAAACCAATTACAGATCCATATACGTTGGCATAGTCTAAATGTTTTTTATATTAGAATCTGTGGCTACAGTAAAAACAATACATGAAATTATTTTCAGAGACACCAAATGTCCTCTGGGGGTGGGGGGGAAGCAAACAGAAAATTTGCATTGGCAAGAGATTCCAAGTGTATTGACTGCTGGTTGATGACATTTGCTTTAGGTTTCTATCCTAACTTTGAATACACATTGACTAAGTAGCTGTTAGTGTGTATAGGCTGACCTGATAATTACAAAAACTAATTAGGTAGCTTAGTGCTCAGGTGGCAGTGAGTCATAGCGTGTCAGTACTTTCAGGTAATAAAAATGAAGCCCCATGTCAGAAGAACAGATGCAGAAGAAAGAGGATAAATGAAAGAGTAACAAGTCTCTAAGACCAGATGGCATATATCTAAGATTCAGAAAGTGTTTAAGAATGAAGCAGCTGAACTGCTCTCAAAAATAGACACTCTCATTAAAATTAGTTACTATGCTAGAAAAGTAGAGCAAATGTACCTAAGTAAAAAACAGGTTGCAGAAGGAGCCCTGCAGTTAATGATCCATCATTATATCCCTGGAACTAGAAAATTTGTTGGAAAAAAGGCATTAACCCACCTCAATGAACATGGTAAGACAGAAACTAACAGGGCTTCTGTTTTTAAAAAAAAAGTTTTTTCCTGATTAAGATGTTGGTCTTGTATGTCTGTACAGGTCTTCTGGCATTACTAATAAAAAACTAATTCTTCACTGCAGCCCTCTGACAGACTATAGATACCTCCTGATTAGAAGCCAGATTTAAAAATTTGTGGATGGGCTAGGACAAAAGAGTTGTCTCTAATGATGGGTTTGGGTGGTTTGGCAGAAAATATTGTATACTTTGAGAGTGCTTGACGGCAGCTGCTACAAAGACAGAAGAGGATAGAGTATTTTTTGGCAATGGGCTGAATGTGAGAAAAAGATTCTTCTGTCCTCAATAAACTCTGTATTTGACGTATTTTGCCTGTCGATATAAACATTTGTATGGGACTAGGTGTCCTCTGAAAAATTACCATGAGGATGTGGCTCAGTTTATATAGGTTCAAAAAGGACCCATGCTGTACATTTCTGCCAGCTTATTCAATGTCCTGGGAGCTAAAAGGCTCTCATGATTTTGCACCAGTCTTCCATTTTCTTCAGGGAAGTGGCATCTGGGTTATTAAAGACCAAAGTTGTGCTACAGATCTCACCAGCTGCTGGGATTTCTGCTGCAAGAAGTCATTCAGGCCAAATATATAAATCTCACCCAAACGGATTATGCATCTGATCTTTGTGTCAGGTTCTCAAATAATATCACATCAGAATACACTTTTCATCAAAAACTGTGGTGAGCCTGGGTTGGATTTCCCTTATGGTTTAGTTGGGACTGAAAGTCTGGTACTAAAGTTCAAGTCTGCACAAGAAAATGAAGTAATTTCTGCAGTTTAGCCCATGTGCATGTATGTACTTACATTTTTTAAGAGATTTATGCCATTATAACACAAGCAGACCCATAAAATGGCACCATTCCTTCTGCTCAATTTTGATGTCTCATTGTTTTCTGAGAGGCAGTGGAACAGACTCAAAAGGTTCTGATGTTAATATAGCCACTATCCCTGTAATAGCAGAGCTGCTAGAACTTGTTTTTTTATCTGATCATGTTTAATATCATTTCAATATATCTTCAATATATCTGAGCATGTTTAATATCATTTCAATATCTATTAATTTTGAATTTCTTATCTGTTAAGTTGCATGTATAATGCAATAGTCTCTTTAATAACAACACATTCACATCTATGAAGTGTCAATCAAAAGATATAGTCGATATTAATGATATGTTCAAAATCCTTATTTTGTAGAGAAAATATGTATACTGGATAAAATGTTATAAGATATATGAAAAACAAACAGTCCAGACAAAAGCTGACCATCTAAGTACTCAGCTAAGACATTCTACATACTTTATTAACATCAGTCTTGGAATAGGGTTTTTCCTGTGATTTGGGTGAAGACGCCATGGACTCAGGGCAAAATTGGCAAGTTGGTTCTTACCCTCAGAAGCTGCAGTACTAGAAAGACTATTGGGACCCTTTTCAAACTTCTTGCAGTCTAACCAGCACTTCTGAGGCCCTGACCCTAAACAAAGTTGATGAACTACCAAATTTTTACTAGATGAAAGAACAGTTCTTGTGTATAAAACAAGTCGGTGACTGCAAACGGGAGTGAGTCACAGAAAATCTCTTAGAAAAAAAGAGTACAGTGAAGTGAAATGGAATATTAAAACATTCACTAATGTTACTTTCTGACTAATTTTCCCTGTAGAAATACCTGCACAAGAGATAGCAAAAGGTTGCAAGAGATAGTAGTAATACTGTGCTACCAAAAAGCAATGTGGGTAATCAAAGAATTTAAACTGTCTCATTTTTTATGAGTGTTTGTGCAGGAGTAGTTATTGGGGAAAACAAAATGTAACTGGAGGTGGAATGGGCCAGACAGGTCTGACAGCTCTTGGCAGACTCCACTTGCTAACTTATCAGTTTGTAACATTAGGATACACAGGATTAAGGTGCGTGGGATTCAGAGCTTCTTGTCCAGATAAGATAACTTATTTTCTGAAAGCAATACAGTGGGCCAGATATTAGAGACTCCCTGTGCTTAAGGTCATCAACAAAATAGTTGATACTTGTATTCAATGTCAGACGTCATGCCACACATATTCTCAACATGATACCACATTGTTGACCAGCTGTACCACAGGGAACATTACTAGCCAATTCTTATCTCAGCCATCCTAATCTTGCACCCTTAGATCTTCCTAATGTGAGCTTCACACAACTTGCATGTTGACACAATGTACCAAGTCACGTTTCTCTGACGCTCAGCCAAAATGATTCCTTATATTGCTTTTATTTGATGGGGTTTTTATTGCTGACAATCTGATCAGCCTATGCAGCAAGAAGGCTAATGGAAACAGCTTCTATAGAAGGAGAGGAGAACACAAAAGTAAGCAGGAGATGATCCAAAGAAAAGAACAGGGATTTTGTACTTGGAAAAGAAACATTTGCAGCTTCTTCCCTAAACAATCGGTTTGGGGCAACAGTGAAACAGGAGGAGTGGGAAGCCTTGTGTGATTATATGGTGAAAGCCCTCTGGAACACTACAGCACTTCTCTCTGAATATCCCTGTTGGTGTCATTTCAGACTATAAGGATTTGTTCTTTTCAGAACAACAACAAAAAAATTTATAAGATAACAAAACCTCTGAATCTGTTGAAAATTCTTGGATTTCAAAAGTAACTCGCTTTGAAGGTATCAATTCAGTTTAGAAAGGAGATGGACTAGGACAGAAAGAACCAAAGTAAATAAATAAGTTTTTCTTGAAGGATGGTTTCTTCCCTCTGTGCTCTTGGCCTTGTGGCATTGGGTCAAGAGATCTGTTGTCTCTACAGTATTCCTATTATATTTTCTACTTTAGTACAGAGTGATTAAGTGTCAAGCTGCAAGAAGTTTAGAGTTGAGGCTTATTAGAAAATCGAGGATTATTGTAATTTCTATAGAAGCACACTTTATGCATATGGTTTCTAAATTAATCTCTCCTGTTATGTTATTTTAAAAATACTCACAACATCCAAGTGTACCTAATGGAAGGGTAATTTGGCACGCAGTGCAACATTGTTTCATAAGATATTTTAAAAGTAGTATGGTCACAAGTGCCCATTGATACTTGAAGTTTGTCTAAAATTGCTGTTAAATGTCCATGTATATTAGTGGGATGTGCACATGCTTGGTACCATGAAAAATTGATTTCTTTGTCCTAGGGAATGAAATATTTGGGTAGTCACATTTGAACAATTTTGCCCAAAATACATAATTTTGCATATCATCTGTAAGTGTGTAGTATTAAAATAGTGGACTTTCCCCAGAAAAACTTTACATGGCACTGAGCAGAAAGGAGTGGTAGGAAAATAGACTGGGCAGACTTCTAACTCTATTGCAGGTTCTGATGTGTAATGGAGTGAAAGAAATAACAAGTATTTTATATAAAGCACTCATCTCTGCACAGAAAAAATTAAATAATAAGTGGGATCTTGTGATTTATTGAGCACAAGTGAAGTAGAAGAGGCTGTAAGAAAGAAATAAAATCTGGGTGTGCTCTCTTACAATAGTCTGGAAAATCTGGTATGACAGTGAATTTCTCACCTTTGCATTTTCTTCTTCCCTAGATGATAGGAACCCTTGCTTTTCATATACATAGTAGATTGAGTCTTCTTATTGTAAATGTTGCTATAGCTTCAAAGTTTAGTGGGTGAATGTACAAGGAGATGAGATGCCTGTAAGGAAGGAAGAGAATTAGTGCTATGTTAGCAGAAAACTGAAGAGAAGAATATGAGAAGGAGGCAGGTGAAGAAGGTATGACAGGAGGCAGAGTGCACAATGTAAAATTGTAGTGCTGGGGCTGGTCATTGATAATTTGTGGCTTTTGACAAATTCTAGTTGTATATCTTGAATAATGAATTTAAGCAATGAGACTTTGCAGTGCATGTTCAACTTTACTGTTGGCTAAAGGTGATTTAAGAAAAGTGCTGTGGTAAGCCTGCTAGAGAGTAATGTGAGTATGAGGGGAAATTAAATTTAGGCTTTTTTTCCCAGTTAGCTTGTTCCAGAAGGTGGCAGTTCAGCATAGTGAGGAGGTGGTAGGGAGGAAGGTTTTTAAGATCTTGAGGAGCCACAACCAAATGTGGTTGCATGAAGGAGTGCTGACACTCCTGGCTATAGTATTGCTAAGAACGTGTTCATTATGAATAGACAAAATAACTACCTGATCATACAAACATATAAGCAATTTCATATATAAAGACTGAGCACTTTAGAAAGTTAAGAATCTCACCTTTATCTGTATGGAATATTGAAGTACAAAAGCATATGCAAATAAAAGTTAGAGGTGGAACAAAAGCCACAGCTTTGGCTGAGAATCAAAGCTGCTCCATAGTGAGATTCCACCCTTTTCATGGGATGCCTGCTGTGTCTTCACTCTTTTCCTTTGCACCATCCCATACATAGGCAAGTGAAGAGGAGGCAGAGCACAGCAGGTGCCAGCTCACCTGTCAAGGAGGCTTCCTACGCTGGTGGGAAGCTCTAAGCAGCACTGGCTGCTAGTCAGGCTCAGAAAATACCAGTGATACCCTGAAAAGAAACTGCACCTGTGGCTGTGTTGAGCTTGGGTCAAGGCTCTTGATCAGCCACTGGGACCAAGAGACAGTGAGACACTACTTAACATTATTTGTTTTGAGTAACACTTTCTGCTTGCTGTCAGAGTTGGCATGGAAACTGAATCAGCACTCGTTTTGAAAAGAATAGTCCATTCAGAGTGAGGTTAGTCATCAGTGGGCTTACCAGAGGCTCAGGCTGCAGCTGCAGCCTTAAACCTTGCTCATGAAAGGATAGAATCCTCAAAATGGTAACAGTCATATTACCCCAACCTTTACTGGGCAAATAGGTGTCTTTTGAGAATGATGCAATCTCATTTGCATTTGGGTGGTGGTGGGTTTTTTGAAGAGGGAAGAGTTAATTATCTGAAACCCACAATAGAACTTTCTTATTTTGAGAAGATGCCATCTGTTTTTATGGCTCAGTTGAATTTAAAGGGTTAACACAATGCCTATAAACAATGATGCTTGTAACATTGTGGTGGAAAGTGGCATAATTCTTAAAAGGCTCTAAGCTTAGCACTAGGCATCTGTGCATAATCAAGATGGAAGCCTACACAGCATGCAGAAATTGGCATTTTCAATTACTTTGCCTCTATTGATGAAGAAGATCAAGATATGCTTATTTCTATTCTATTTCATTCCCACACACAAGAGGAGAAGCAAAGAAACAGCTGCTGGTTTTCTGTACCAGCGAGGCTGAGAGAATACTGACAGATAAATTGTTGTTCAGTGGTATTTCATAAAGTCATGTCACCTGCTGTGACATCCTGTTCTCAGATGCAAAATGATAAATGTATATATAAATTTGAAAAATTTCATTTCATCTATAACCTTTGCCTCCTGGCTTTTTGTATCCTCAGAATACAGACCATGCATGTGTTCTTCATTGATGCAGGAACTGTTTACACTAACTATTTACATTCAAGACTATAGTGCTGTTACCAAATTGATGAGGACACTGATTTCTTTTTCCTTTGTGTTTATCAAGCAGATAATTTAAGTGAAGCCCTGAAAAAGCTGAAGATAGCATCCACTGACAGCCCATCAGATAGCTTGGAGGGATGCTTGGACTGTCTGCTTCAAGCTCTAGCACAAAACAGTAAGTTGTATGGGCCTTTCAAATTTTAAATCATATGAGATCAGTGAATTAAAATGTGGCAGAAAGACTGGCTCAAGCAGTAGGCTGCTAGATTGGCTCTGTGGAGTTTTGGGGGTTTTTAACCCATGTCTGTAACGTTCCGGTAGCAACGAAGACAGTGACAGGTAAATATCTGAATATTTGGAACAGCTGTAGTCCATTCCTTTCTCTACAATGAAGCAGAGCACTTACTTTTTAAATTGATCATTCAAGAAAAAAAAAGAACAGAGATGGAGAAATAAGCCTCATAAGATGGGGAAAAGGATAAGGGAGGTGCTTGCTAATTCTGGCTGAAAGAGCATAGTTGCCTATTTGTAATGTATTTCTCTTCACACTTCTGATCACAGATTTCTTAATTCCAGGAGTTTCAATTAGCAGAACTAGCCTGGATATCCAAAGACAGTCCAAGTTTGATATGTAGTATGTAACAAAAATAACATCAGAATGGAACGAGATGTCATTTTCACCAGAAACTTCAGAATGCTTGTCCCCACTCCCAGTAGATAGAAAGGGAAGGTAATGAAGATGACAGTTTATAAGACTTTTCTGAATTTAACTTTCTTAGTGCTTCAGATTGTGGCAGAAGAAAAATATGTGTACAATTTCAGGTTGAAAAACTTTTCAGGATAGGTACAAGCCACAATTAAAGCTTTTTTATTTTAAAAAAATAGTTAGTCCTCTGGAAATATTGATATACTCAAAAGTACAAACTATTGATAAGTCTTGGTTTTTCTCACATGATGGTATTCTACAAATCAAAGCCTCTTGGATTAGTTGTGTAAAATACTTTATGAGGATTTTCACGACTGAATATAAGCACCATCCAGATCAAGTCAAAAATGGATTATAACAGCGTCTGCATTTAATAGTCCATTTTTAATTCTCACTATTTTAGAAGGAGATTATCAGCCAGAAAGTAATAAAATCTTTAGGGTTAAAATCAATCCTTTTTTGAAGGTTCTGGATTTATTTATAAAGTATATCCAATACTTTAATCCAACCTCCAATTGGATTTACTTCCACTACTTTTAAGCCTAATACTTAAACAGTAAGTACTAAAGAGAAGATCATATGAAAAGTGACAACTTACTCATGTAAATAACAGAGTTTGCTATTTTGTCTATGAAGGTCACATAGCTGTGTCAGAGAACAAGTCTGGCAGATGTAAAACAATTTTACTAATGTACAGCAAACTTACTGATGCTTCCTTGCAACCAGACTCTTCTGTCTCAGTCTAGGGTTTTGCTCTTCTTTCCAAAATCTTTTCTCTTCTAGATTTGCAGCTGCCAGAACAGATAAACAGATTATAAGGATTTTGACCTCTCTCTTTGGGGTAGTTCTAGAAAATTTATTCTCTTCATAATTTCCCATGCTCTTTGTGTGTAAGTCAGTGACATGAATACAGCCCTGCTGAGCTGCCCTATGATACACGTCTCCATATATTTGCATTTGCCCAAGATTGAGGGCAACTGAAATAATGCACTGAAAATTAGATGGGTCAGATAGGAGAGATTTTTCAAACAGCTTGCTGGTAATTTAGGAACCAGTTTATCAATTCTGTTTCAAGGAAACTGGACACTTCCATACCTAAGTTTTTCCAAGTCTCATTGGACAATGGGCTTTAGTTATCAAGGTTGTTTGATGATTTGGGGAACAGATTTCTGGCTTGAGATAATTTTATGAGAACAGCAGTACATTCAGAAGACTTCAGAGATTGAGGTCAATTGCATATAATAGATTGATTCAACAAATAGACAGAGAATCAGCTTTCTAAACACTTTCTCACAGCTCTCATGCATCCAGTTAACATCTTAATATGGATTTGGCTGATTGATTTTTAATGATAGACTATATTATCATATATACAATACCTAGTTATGAGAGACACACTGTACCTCTGTGTCTGTGTATAAATTATTACACAATAATAATAATGAGAAATCAAATTGTTTCTATAAAAGTACATGTTAATTGTTATGCAGAAATCATTTAAATAATATTTTGCAAAGTTATTCTGCTCTTGTTTAGTATATTTCCATGTGWATGATTAAATTAATGAAGTATACATTTATATTATAGTTCAGTAAATCGTCATATTAATGTGAGGTAAACAAGCCATTCAAGGAATAGGTTTTTTTAAAGATAATTTTATAGAACTGTGATTTTGTTGGGAGTTCATGGTAGTATTGTTAATCACAGAAATTAAAGTTTTATTCACTGCTTTAAAACTTGGAGGTAAAAATATTATTTTATCTTACATAAAATTTAGTACATTACTAATATGCTAATGCAACCCACTCCCATCTACTGMCAGCCAAAATCAGTAGTTAAACCAAATGATACTACAACAAATTGAGATTTTCAGTAAAGGACAGCTACAGTTTTGCATAGTGCACGTACTAATGAATGTTTTAGTGACCTTTACACCAGTATCTATTGGTATCTGCATGCAGCATAGGTTTGTGGCTGCTGCAGAATGTTAAATTCCCTAGTATGTAAGAGTACAGTGAAAATTATAGTTCCGTTTGTTTTGCATACAATCTTATGTTTTCATTATGCTAAAACATTCTTCTCATATTTTCCACTATCTACTATCTATGATTACCTACTTCTCATATTCTCTGCTTTCTATAGAAAGAGAAGACAAAGTTATGATGAATTTAGTAACTTTTCATTTCTTTATATGTCATCTGCTGTGTTTTCTTTTGTTTTTCACTCTCATTTCCAAAACTGATCTGTTGATAATCCTAGACAGGTGTAATGCCCTGGAACATGATACCTCCTGCCTGACTTTAGGAGCTATTCTGCCATTTGTCACAGCAGTCAAATTAAGGTGCATGCACACACACATATGCTATACTACAGAAGGGTGAGTCAGATACTCAGCTGAATGTGATAACTGCTGGTAAATATTTGGCAAGCCAAATTCAAATTGTTTTAACTACAGTTTGTCTAGGAGAAACTTGCATAGCTCTTCACATCTGAGACCTGGGTCTGAAAATCCTGCACAGATGGTTTCCTCAGGAGACATTGTTTTGAAATACATATATTCCTATTTATGCAGATATTTTAGTTCTTGTCTGTCACCAGCACTTCTGTCTGAGGCCAGTCATGTATGGGCTGGCTTGTGGCACTAGAGAAAACCGAGGAGTTTTTTTGAAGATGAAAGAGGCAACAATGACAGAAGAATGAGACATAAATATGCATTAGAAATGCTTTAGAATAATGACACACCTCATTTTGCGTGGAGTTCCTTCAGCATTCCCAGTGAAGTTAACTAGCATTTCTGGGGACTTGGCAGCCATAAAGTTGCAGTAACATAAGTCAAGATTCACAGGTAAGGTAAGAGCTGCTTTCACCTCCATGGATCTACCTCATTTGCATAAGCTGAGATTCTGTCCACCTTGCTTCTGAAAGAAAACCACAAATATTTGACCTCTGTCCCCCTGCAAGCACTCACCATCTGCTAAACTTCCCATAATTCAGATTTTTAAGGAAAGGCTGAGGTACATGATCCATAAGCATTATTAGCAGCAAAAGACCAGAGCCAACCACACACTAAATGAATTACTGGCTTATATTCAATCAAGAGGTGAAAGTCATGTATTACATGTGTTTTCTTTTAACAACTATCCATTAAAACAAGTTACTCCATTGTCCGATCCATATAATCTGGATTAGTTCTATACAGACATGGATTGATGTGTTATTGTCTAGAAGGAATTTTGCTGATCTGGAAGCAGACTGTTTACATTGACATGGAGTATAGAATGATCATAACAACCAGAAAAGGCACAAGCCTCCTCAAAAGTATGAGTAAGACATGTACTGAAGAAAATTAATTTGAAAGATCATATGCTTACATTCTGGAATGAAGTAAGTAAAGTATAATTGCTTTATTCTGTATCTTGCGCCCAAGGAAAATATGGGTATGTCCTACTATTGGATATTGGGAACAATTGGTTAATTGTCTTGTATAAGGAATTAGAGGAGAAAACAATACTGGCCGTTATATTCAGCTAGCATATACAAATTTATACTTGTTAAGAGCCATTTCATAAATATTATGCCTATCAAAAAAGTGCATTTATCCTAAGATCTCTAAATAAATGTCCACAAGAAAGGAGTGCCCGAGAGAAGGAAAGCAAAAAGGAAATAGAGGTTTTCTTTTAAACTGCAAGCTCTCTGGGACATAATTATTGCAGTAACAACAAAAAAAAGTTACTGCTAGTCCAGACATACTGTGTTTCAGATACAAGAAGTTACAGCAGACATAAATAACCCAGTCTGGATAAAGGAGAAATCTGAAAAATCTGCTGAGAATGTTATTTTTGGCTCTGTTGTACTCAGCATAAGAGGCTGAAAATGCCCACTAATCCCAGCTTTCAGCACCTGGCTCTGAAAATGTCTGACATGTAGCTGACGTGGAAAGGCTGGCACATGCATTTGAAATATTCTTTTACATACACTTTTTAGAAGATTAAGAATATGAGTTTACATGTTTGTGTGAAAAAATGGTTAAGCAAAATCACAGCAATAAAGATAAGCTTACATGAAGAGGGCAAGGCCTCAGTTTTGAAATGGATTTAGAAACATTGGAAATATTTGAAATAATGCACTTTACCTTAAAGATGTGGCTGACTAAGATGCCTTATTTTCTACTTGTTGAGCTTTGCTGATGCCTGGTAACTCAAGGAACCATCACATGACAAATGAAAATTTTTAATTCATTCTTGAAACTAGAAATCTCAGCATTATTCAAAGGCTACTTCTAATGGCTTAGAAGTAATTTTTCTTCCCATAATGCACACAGTCTCATAATAGTCTTTTGCTTTGCCCCACAATGTATATGCTGGAGCCATGCATTGTTTAGAATACACTGGCTGTTTTGTATCAGGGAAAATAACATTGTTACAAATTACCTGAGCAATTTCTAGTAAGCAATTTTACCATCACTTCCTGCTGTTCCGGCCTGTAGGGACCATAGGCTTATCCCTCCTACCTAAAGCTTCTTGTTCAGGTTTTCTCTTGGGAGTCACTAGTGGGTTTTCTGAAATGGGTTTGTTCCTATTTGATGGCATCCCAGAGGAGGATGTGTTGGCATCTGGAGTGCTTAAGAAAATCTTGGATATCTGGAGACACAGCAGATTTCTCACATTCCTTTGGCAGTGGTGAAACTTCTCATTGAATGCCCTAAAACTTTGGTAGGCACCTGCTCTAACAGGCATCTGGTTTTCTCTCTTTAATTATTTTGGTGGATTTCCAGTTCTCACAACCATTTGTTTACACGGAGGTTATATTTCACTGGGAAATTCATTTTATTCTGTTCTTCATAGCCATAGCTTCCATATGTTGTTGAATTTAGTTAGTACTTAGGCTTCCTATACTTGATGTTCATTTTTCTGATCTTCACTGGCCATAGAAAATGGAACAATTCCTCTACTGGAGCGGAAAAATCATGAAGAATTGAGAATTTTGTAATTCTGTAATTCAGGGCTCAACCAAAAAAAAACCCCTGAAATTTTAAAATGTATTATTCTTGCTATTAATTTGATAATATTATTATTAATTAATACAATTATGTAGCAATATTAATAATTATCGATAAATTAATATTATTCATTATATATTAATATTAATAATAAGTATTATTGTTAAGTAATAGTCTTTGACTTGTAGAAGAAAAAAGCAAGATGTACCTATTTTTATCTATTTGCCTCTTTTTTTTCTACATTCTTGATAGTTCTGTGTACACACTCTTATTTATTCATAGCAGAGTCAGGTAGGCAGCTGTCTGCTTACTTTAACACTAAGTGCCATCTGATTTCAGTGAAACCTTGTACCTCTTTAGTACACAGAGGATTAAGAAACAGTCATTTCATCTTCTGTTTCCACAGCCCTCTCACATTATCATGAAAATATCTATCCTCCTGCCCCAAACATAGAAAAAATTAAGTTGTAGAACCTCTTGTCATAGCAGAGTTATTCTAAGGCACAAACAACTAAAATCACTTGCATTTTTTCTTATTGGCTAAGCATCTTAAACTTTCTGTGTTCCCTTTTGTGGAATGGAGCATGGAGAAAAAGCTCCACATTTCAGAGCATGCTCAAGCAAACATATTCTTCAACATCAGCACACTAATCTTTCTCTGTTTTGGAGAAATTGTATGAACAGAATAAGAGTAAAATTATGCGACTGTTGTTTCATGCAGATTGTGGCCAATGAACTGCTTTCCTGATTGTGAATGCTTGCACACTATTAAAGCTTAAAACAATAACTGTCTATAGACCCTATTCTGACCACAGTTGCTTTGTATAAATAAAAAAAGAGCTTTCAGCATCCCTGCAGATTCAGCACACTTTACATGTAAGCTGTGACAAGGCAGTGCATAAGCACATCAAGAGAGCTTTGCACAGCCAAGGGGGTAGGCAGTGGTAGTAATTGGATTAGTGGCCTTAAAACAACTGATAACAAGTAGAATTAAGTTCACTGACAAATAACATTTCCCTGCTTTCTTATTCCTCTTTGATCTTTAGCACCTCCTTCTTCTTAGTAGCAGTCTCCCTTCCAGGAGGATTTTTGATCCTCCTCAGGTGTGCCTTCCAGTGATCCCTGATATATGTCTCCCAGCTGTGATCTTGGAAGGAGAAGGAGGCCACCAGGTGCCTTAAGTTTTAGCTTCCATATTTTTCAGATTCTGTGCTGCCTTGGTTTGTAACTCTGAACTTCATGTTAAGTGTTGGTAAGTTGCCTCCACAGGGTAGGTAGACAAAAAAATCCTTTTCCAACCTGAGAACCAAGGACAGCCCTTGCAAGCCTCAAGCCCAAAAAGCGTAAACAACAATAAATTGAAGAGAGTGAGCAGGGAGGATTGGACTTCACGACCTGAAGCTGTAATTGGACAATCAACCCCAATATGCAAATGGACCAGAACTTATAAAAGTGTGGGACCTTGTGATCAGTCATCCATTTTGTGACCATTTTGGGTCCATCTTGGGTGTAGCCCTGGCCAGGCTCTTGAACTGCCCAAGGTGTATCCATTGAGGCTTTTTAATGAACACCTACTTTATTCTTTAACTCTGTCCAGCCTCTGTTTTAGGTCAGCCTCTCTAGGCATCACACCCATGGATGTGTACTCAGACCCAGCAGGCACAGACCTGCATGTTAGTCCTGACATGTAAATGCCTCAGCTTGAACATTCAAACAAGCAACAGATATTTATGGTGTTATCCATGAAAAGGAAATATGCAGATGAAAGCCGCAACATCCTCCTCCAGTAAGATAAAAACTAAACAGTATCATTGCTAACTGTCTCCTGAAATTTATATAGTTCTCTGCTGAGATTAAAGTATTCTTTAGGTAGATGGTGTCCTTGGCCCATGACAAAGATTTTAGGACTTTATTATTATTCCTGCTTTGTCTTGGAAACTACAAAAATATTAAGAGCAGCACTAAAGCATCATAGTACCTTATAGGACTTGGTTTTTTTACACATTGAAGACATGAACTAGTATCTCTTTAGCTACTACTAAACCTTGATTCAGCATCTTTGGAATTCAGTGGAGTGGGCATAATGCATTTAACGTCTATTCAAACCAAAGGAGGGAGCTGGGGTAGAAATGAAAAAGGAAGAAATGAAACTAAATGAATGAGTAACAAGGAATACAGTGGAACATAAGATTTTTATTTTAGTGGAAGAAGAGAAATGACAGAAGGGGAAAACAGATATGAAGATAAAATTTTTGGAAAAAACAAAACAAAAACAAAACAAAAACCCAAGCTAAATGCATGTACCTGAGTGGCTGGTAGGAAGCAGTCAAACCAAAACCCCACATGTCAGACCAGGAAGAATTTCTAGTCTGCTTCTGACACAGATAATCTCTTCTAACAGAGGCAGGGGTTCAAATTTAATTGGGCCAGCTCAGCCAATCAAGCCATTAATCTTACCTGCAAAGATTTCTAGTCAAATGCCCTGCTAAAAGTTGGGGATCCGGATAAATATTTTTTAAGAGGGAGTTTTGACTTAAATACTGTGTTATAAAGTGTTCCTTTTTTTTGCAGAAGAAGGATCTTTGTTGCATTTTAGCTCATGGACTGTTGCTTTGTCATGATATTGTACACATAATTGTACACTCCAGAAATGTTTCTTCATTAAGAGCTGTATGTAATATATTTGTACAGTATAACTGTACTAAATCAAGGTGACTGCTTTTTATTGGACGGTCTCCCAGTAAACTGGCTTACCCTAATGATACTGAATGGTAATCACTGCTGCTTAGTGGGATTATATTTTACATAAATTCCACTTAATAGTGATGTATTTAGTTAGTGCCAGACAGTTAAATGTTTATCCAAGTGTTAAATTACAAGTGCTATTCATTGAATACACAATGTGCCAAATAAAGATTAACTATTATATTTTTTTTCTTTGCAGAAGGCATCAGTGAATAGCAGTTCCAGATAATAGAATTGACACATCTTTTTTTTTTTTTAGATTGCCTCTGTATTGCATTTTCAAAAGGCAGGCCTTTTCTTTTGCTTCTATATTGCATTTCAAAAATGCAAAGGAAAACGCCTACCTTTTACCAAAAAAATTATATTTAGAGATCATGTAATTCACAATTTCAGGTCTGCAGTTTCATTCTTAGCTTAGCTCCAGTCCCTTATAACTTAAAAATGTGATCTTTTTAAGATTAGGTTTTCTTTAAACTACTCTGATAGCACAGCTGACTAAAAATATCAGCAAATTAAAAAATTCCTGTAGACCTACTCTTTCAATAAGCAAAGGGTGGAATTTCACAGCAGGCATTTTAGCTCACTTAAGAGCACTCTTTAGAGTTTGCTTAAAAGGAACATGAAACATGTCCTGCATATAAAATGATCAGCTTTCAAATTTGATTTGATGTTAATAAACTAAATCAAATTTGGAGAAAGGATTTTCTTCCATAGGACCAGAACTTGTTATACATTTTAAAGAACTAAAGCATGAGAATACCCTTTACCCTGGGACCTCTACTAAGTTCAGTCAGTACAAGCAAGGGAGGAGGCAGAGGAAAACATCCACAGAAGCCGAATACAAAACAAGAATATGTGAGTGTATGACATTTGTACTAAGATGCCAGACAACAAACTTGKCAGCTGAGGCACTGACATCAAACTCTTTCAGCAACCTTGCTACTGAAGTGGTTACATCCTGGAGAGGGTGAGTCAGAAAGGGGGAACAGCTCAGATAAGTCTACCAGCTACATGCCAGGGCTCAATACTGGATGCAGTTCAGGAACTCAAGGGTGCCAAGCTGCCTAACTTGAATACTCTGGCTTGTGCTGTGACCTATTCATGGAAGTATATATACATTTCTCTTCATTGAAGGCAAAGATGTCACATATTTATTACTTCCTTGGTACCTGCAATAGGCTATTCAATGGGTAGAATCTCATCCTGAAATTCACTTTTGTCCTTTGGATGTAGCTTTTGGAGAATTTAATCATTGGGACTCATGCAGCTAGTTGATTGATAAATCTGTCTCTCCATCTGTCCTTCCTTCCTTGTTAGAGCTGAGATTTTAATTACAAACATCTGTGTACTGTCTCTTTCTTCGTTAAAAATAGGAAGTGAAGTTGCCCTGTAGCTGCTGACAGAGACAAAACAGAGCAAACACCATGATGGAAACATTTGTACAGCTAAGGGAGAATCCTCCCTCCTTGCCTAATAGGTGTCTAATTTCAAGGATAAGTGAACAGGCAGATTTTGGGGATTTCCCCATGTGAGGAGGAGCATGTCAAAAAGAAATCAAATGTCTTCAGTTATTTTTATACATTTATTATTATTATTAAAGGACTTCTTTTTCCCTATTTAAGTAACTCTTGATAATTGAAACAGACTCTTTGGTTAAGGTTTGTTAAGCAAAACTTCCTTATCAGTGGTGCATTCTTTGTTTCATGAGAGCATATAATTTCTTTTTCTGAGCTTCTTTACAACTCACTTTTTGTGCTTTTGTAGCCAGACTCAAATCTTCATTTAGTGGTTTGAAAAATACAGTGGGAGGCTGTGGAGAGGGGAACAATGTTTCTTGAGGGAGGCTGTATATGGAGAGAGCATCAATGCTTATACTTGGTCACATGAACCTTCTTACTGTGGTGGTTAGAGCATGTGCCAGATCAAAAGATATCCCTTGTTCCCTTCATTTTCTTCCCTTCTGCCGTCTGCAAGAGCAGATGGAAGGTTCCTTTCATGATATATGTGGTTCATCATTATTTATTCATGTGTTCATCTTTCTCTTTCTGATGAGAGTACATGTAGGAGGAACATTATCAAGCCAAGGTAAATTTCTGCAGTAGTTCCAGTAGGTTTATAAAACATCTTTGCAGCAAGAAAGACATGCATTTTTCAAAMGACTACATGGCAAACACAGTTTGCTTAATAAAGAAGACCCTCACGAAGGTGTTTATTCATAATTCTGTGGTGTGAAGCTCCACAACATGGGAATTATTGCAGTGCCACCACGACTGTAGGGTTACTAATAACAGTGTAACTTAGACTCATTGTTCATAGGGGATAAGGAATGGTGAGTCTACAGCTTTCTTCTGCTAGCAACGCACTGCTGAGAGACATGCCTTGCCTTTCCTTTCCCCCTTTCTGCCTTTTATTTCAGTTAAAGGTGTACAAAATAATAGAGAGAGGAGAGAAGAGTGAATAGAGGGAAGTGAAATTTCAGAGGAAAGAGAGATGAGAGGGAAAAGAGTGTAGAATTTTAATTTGAAACATATTAGATTTTTTCCTATGATTTCTGCTACTTAATTAACCAGTCTGATAGCCATGGTGCTCAGCTCTCCAGCTCTGATCTGTGGCATTAAAGATTTTCCTGCCCACACCCTTAACTATTCTGACTTCAGGCACTGCAAAAACCACAAAAAGCAAGCATATTGACATTTTAATCACTCAGCTGTGACATCAGAAGATTTTGACACTACCATGATCTAACTTACCCTTTGTCTTGATATCAAGCGATACAAGGAGGCATCTAAAGCAGCAGGCTTAACCTTAGAGGGTTTTCCCCTCCAATTATGCTGTGTTAGACCGTGTGCAAAAGGGCTGCTTTTAATGCAGCATTATTACAGTCCTACAGTTTCTTTGCTTTAAGGGGGGACAGCTCTAGGTGTGGGCTGGTGTAAGCAGACTGAAAATCAGCCTTTAAAAAAAGCATTTTAAATCTCAGATAGATCACAGATAGCAAAAGGATTATGAGGTGTGGCACCCTAATATCAGGCTATCTACATTKCTAGGTTTTTTCCAGACATAAATGTAATGGATTTTAAAGGGAATGCAGTTCTGCTAAAGGAATGTTGGCTGTGATTTCTTTTTTGGCCAATATAGAAACACAAAAGAAGAATACGTGGTAGAGATTTGCCTAGGTCTTTCTTGCTCCTGTAGAATTTTTACATGCTACAACTACAATTGAAATAGCAATTTAAAAGATGACAACTGAAATAAATTTTCAAAATAGTTCACCCTCTAATAATTTACTAGGAAGCCCAGAATGAAACTAGCATGCAGAAGATTGATATTCTTAATAAATAATACCACTTTAGTGCATATATACAGAGAGACAGGAAGCCAGGCAGGCTTTCTCCAGCCTCTGAAGAGAACAAATAAAGGCAAGAGTTGAGGGCTGCCTATGCTAAAGCCACTAGCAGTTTCTAATTCTCAGCAAAGCCTACCTTATTGCTCCCAGAGCCAGGCAGTGGTAGGGGTACCAGCCCTGTGGCAGCATTGATGTGTGATCTCCCAGTGTCAGGTTCTGCAGAATCAAAAACAACTGATGGTTTTCCCAATCATAGTGAAAATACTGCCACATAAACATGACAATCTATTGTCTGCTCCAAAGAATAACACCACACACACKTCCCTTCATTTTTTGTTCCTGTGTCCCTGTATGTTTTATATATTTATACAGGACAGGTGTTATGTGAAGCTGAGCACAAAGGAGAATCATACACAGGACTGTTCACTCATGATTTGTAAGTGAACCAATTGTCCCATTTGGGCACTATAAGAAATGCTTGTATACCTACAGCTGTGCTGAAATCATCTTCAAGACCTCCAGCTTGGTATTTTCTTCTACAGACATGCATTTTAACACTTAGTACCTGAACTGAATGTGCAGTTGACTCTGCAGACAAGCAAAGGGTGATTGAAGATCTTTGTTTAGACTTCACAGGACAGCCCTGTGCATTATTTGCCTGTCAAGTCTTCCTCCTTTAAAAGAATATAAAAAATACTGAGCAAAATTGCTATATTTAACAAGGCAGTTTTAGGTTTATAAATAAGACATCTTGTTCCAAATAAAATACCCTTCCTTGTTTAAGCATTTCAAAACTCCAGAAAGATTGGTTTCCTGTAACAAAAATATCTGCTAATAACATGTGACTTGCAAAATTAATTTGTATATTACAGTACATTCTTTTTTTTCCCAACTTCTTTATTAGAACTTTAATATGATGAACGCAGAATCCCTGGAAAAATTGATTTTTTTTTTTTGCAGATACTAAACAGAGTAATGTACAGGAGGATGAAAGAGTAATTTTCCTGGCACATTCTCTTCAGATGCCTTATATGGAGGATCTACTATAAACTACTTGCAAAGATTTAGTGTCATACTGTCATCTCTCTATTTTGAAACTGAATTAATTTGTATATTACACCAAGTGTAAATTGCATGTGTTCTGCAGAGGGAGAGCAGTGCTTACTTAGACTTGGAGTAGACAAGCTGAAGCACCCTGTGGCATTTTTTACACCTAAGGCAATTCCTGGCAAAAATGCCTCAGAGAGCACTGTGGGCTGATAGTAGTAGTTCTTCTGCCTGGTGCCAGAGTAATGTGCTTTTCCTGAAAATAAGGATGCTTGAGCACTCACCCAAGGTACAGTAGAGGTGGGGTGTTCTGCACTCACTGCTGGTCTAATTAATCTGTCTTCCCTCTTTTATGACTAACAAAAGTTTGACATTGATACCCAAGTGACTAACAAGAAACATTAGGATTTTGGTTTGAAGGGATGAGTGAGTATATGCAGGTGTGCCTACTCTACTGCTTCAGAGTAGGAATAAGTCACTGGTCAGTTTTCATCTGTGTGATCCCAGGTAACTGATTTCCCAGTTTCTGAGAGGTCTGTTAAGGCTATGCTTTTATGGTGCTCACTTGCTTTTCTTAATAAAATACATCAGGGTGTATCTGCTCCACACAACTTGCCTGGAGAAGCATTTAATTTTATTTCCCCACTTCTTGCAGGATATATTTAGTTCTACTTATGTAATTTATGCTTTGTGCAGTAATGAGTCCATCAAACTACAGACCAAGAAAATAGGACTGGATACTGTATATCTCAGCAGTGTGACAGGAGAAAATGCATTAATGCCTCCTGCCTACTAATACAAATTCACACATATCCATATTTTGTGTTTTGAACTTAAGGGAGACAGAAGCTCTTCCTTAACAGACATCTGAGGTGTCTGGACTTGTCTTTAGTCCTGATATGATTTTCTCTAAATTCAGACTTTCATTTTGCATGCCTATATCCATTGGAAAATATTGCTACTAAGTATATGCTATATGTCAGAGTTTATAAAAGCTTTCAAATAAGCCATAAGATCCTTTACATTATATCTTCTGAGAGTTTTTTTTCAGTGTATTTCAAAAATTGAAGTTAACTAGATTTTAGGTGGGCCCCTGTTAGGGAGCAGCTGCACAATTCCTCTTACGACATACAGAAAGGGGAAAGCTTTTGTCACAAATCTTTGATACCTACACTACAGGAAATCAGTGTTTTTCCCTTTCCCTTCTACTGAGTCTATACTGGAGCCACTCAGCAACAGTGTTACATAGAAGATATTTTAGTGAGTGTAAGAGGAGTCTACAACCAGGATCATCTTAGATCTCCTCTTCTCTAGTTTCCGATTCCTACACTGCATTAAGCTGTACCCTAAACTGTAAGAACTTTCCCCATCATTCCTTGAACGTTTCCAATAATTCATCTCTTCAAAGAGTCATTCCTTGACTTTTACATAATACCTTTACCTGCTGTATGTCACTTTGTGACCTTTACTCTTACAGTCTCTCCAGTATTTTCCCCATGTAAGCATGAGTATGTATCTGTATATACTTACATAGCAGTCACCTTATAAAGGTCAATTGGTTAGAAATGGCAAAGTATTAAATCAGATAAAATAAGTATGGTAACTGAACTAACATTTGGCTTCTTATATGGGAAATAATGACTATCATAATAACTTCTGAGAAGACTTCCCTTCTGCTTTTCTTTCTTTTCTTCCCCAAAGCAATTTGATGCACAAGTAATTTTTGTGTGATGTGTTTTTCAGATATGGAGACAAGCGAAAAAATCCAGAAAAGTGGAGTTCTTCAGGTGTTCGCGAGTCTGTTGACGCCACAATCTTCCTGCACAGCAAAAGTAGCTAACATCATAGCAGAAGTAGCCAGAAATGGTGAGGTTTTCTACAAGAACTTTTCTGCTGGAACATCTTCAGTTTTTCACCTCACTTGTCAGTATGTTTTACTTCATTTATGTTTTCATTTTATAGATTAGACACCTTTCATGTCCCTCCCTTTCACGCTTTTTGTTTTGTCTAATTTCTTTTTCTGTACTTTTTAATACAATCAGAACAACAGTTAGCTGCTGGAATTTCTCTTACTTTCATTCTGCTTAGTTTTTGAGACAGTAATTTATTGGACAGAAATAGCTGACCACTGATGAAATGCATTTCTATATGAAAAGCACATAGAAAAAGAGACATGAACAATGCAGACAGTTATGCATAGGGATAGCAGCAGCATCTATACAGGTGGTTAAGGGATAGTAGATAATTTCTTTGGTCTGAGATTTGTCCTAAGATTATAACCAATATGAGTCTTTGATACCACATTGAAACCAATGAGTCCTACCTAAAGAGCATTATATGTGTTAGAGTCCAAAGTCCAAATTAAGAATCAGTTCCATTTTGGTATGTATTATATACATACACTATATAATACAACATCAGAGGTAATAAAAAAACTACTTAAATTTTTCTTTAGACAGGATTATCTTAAAGCTCACCCAATACCTGTGAATCTTGAGCCCAGAAGAATGGCCTCATACCTGCAAGCAGACACTATGGGCAGACCCTGTGATGAGGGTAGAGGACATTTGTGGCTGACTTTTCTCACTCCTGGACTTGCTGCTGTCACAGCTGAAGAGGCACAGATTCCATTTTGGACTTTCTTTCACCACAGGCTAGAGAAAGAAAAGTAGAATGTTACTTAACTGCTGTCCTGGAAGCCTCATCCCTCTCCCTTTGTAAACTCTCATGCCGATGCCTCTTCAGGGAAAGGGCTACATTTTTGTTGACTACTTTCACGTTCCATTTCCACCTTTTCTGAGGAATCACAAACTACAGCTTCTTACTGGTACTCTATGGTGACCTCCACCCAATTTACTGGTTTTAAGACAGAGTTATATATGGTTATTCAGAAACAACACACATGAGAAAAGAGATATGTTTTGTTTTTAAATGTTAAAATTATTTAGGTAAAGAGGCAATAAAATATGTATACATAGAAATTTTAAATTTAGAAGTGTTTCAGAATGATAGAGATTTAGGCAAATACATCATGGGGTTTTTTCTGTGCTTMGTGAATTCATAATAAGTCTTTTTAGAACAACACTGTCAACCATATGTCCTCACAGTTGGTCCTTTTAGCTCCTACCCAAGAAGGGAAAAGTTAAGAATAAAATCAATGCTCACAATAGCTAACTGATTACTATATACTGTTTCTGCAAAGATTCCCTTACAGAGCATTTTAGCCAGTATCTGAAATCACACATGAAATGTCTGAGTAGTTTCTAATGTGTCCTTTTCCCTGACAGCTTTTAAACTGATGCATTACGTACACTCTCAGAAAAGCTGGCATTTTATCTGGTTCATCATACCGAATAGCTTTTGTCTTTTCCTTAGAGTCATTAACAGGTGTAACTGGGACCTCAGCCCAGATTAAAGTGAAGGTATTCAGAAATTATTTAAGGTCCCAGTGCTTTCAAGATTGAGATCATCTGGGTATTTCTCATTGGTTTCTAACTCCATTGAAACAGTTGCTTAAGCAGGATAGGAGGGAATACCTCATTTAAATTCTGTTGTTTTCTAGGTTTTATTGCATAAAACAAAGAGCTTAATGCTTATGTTGTACCTGTTTTTAACAAACTTTAGGGCACTTTGAGAAATTTGTGTTATCAACATTCAATGGATAGTAGGCATTAAACCCATTTCCTGCGTGTTCATGTCATGCAGTACTGCCTGAACTGGGAGCAGAGACTGTGATTTTGGGTGTTACAGATACAACAGCATCTTTTCTTTCTCGACTTCTTGTTTTCCTCTTACATTTCCCTAATCTGATCATATGCACACCCATCTGATCACATCAAATCTCTCTACTTGCCTTGGCAGCTTTGTCGTGTTTCATCTTTTCCCCTCTTCATGCTCTTGCTGTTTCACCTCCTCTGCTCACATGACTCTTCCTCCTCCCAGCTTGAGCTCATATTTGTTTCTTCTATTTTAAACACCCGAACATACAAAACTCTCTTTAGTCACTCGTGTCTCTCCAGCTACAGCTATTTGCCTTTCAACTGTGAGCATCATGAACTTGTTACATGGAGTTTCTCTCTCCACTGTAGACCTTTTAAACCCTCTTCCAAGGTTTTTAGTATTGTCTTCTTTGCCAGGTGCAGGAATGAGAGAACATCATTTTCACAGTCTGTAATACTACAACACAATTACATTTCACTTTCAAAATCTTGTCCTTCTTTTAGTTTATGTTACTCTATCCTCAGTGGTTCTTTTCTTAACTTCTTAAGCGATTCTTTGCTGTTTTCTTCAAAGGATCTGCTTCGCTTCTCTCCCAGTTTAGTGGAAAGCTTTTAAAGACTCTGTTCTTACTTTCTCATTCTTCTATTACTTCTGTATAGTATCAGCCGCAAAAGTAGGTGCCGTTACCACATCTGTTTCACAGATCTATTTTGATACATATAGCACCGTTTCTTTTACTTCTTGCTCTTACATGACCTTGATAAATACAAGTTTGCTAAGCAATTGACCGATGATTTTGTTGCTGTAAAATCTTACACTCACTCCAAATGGAGGGAGGGTGGAGGAAGGGTTTCTTACTTATTTCAGCACATGAGGAAGAACCTAAACAAACAGCAGAACAGACTGAAATTTCTCAGTCTTTCTGGAGAGAACAAGTTGCATTTCCTGATACAGACTAGGAGAAAAACTGACTTTGATGATGAAGAGACTATGGTAAGTTAGTGGATGTAAAAGAAAATGATGCAGGGATAGCTGAGGAACAGGGAAGAGTTTTTACAGGTAATTGAGAGGAAGAGGCTGAGGGGACAGAGCAGACAGAGGAAGAAACAAAATACATCTAATAAACATTGCAATGAAGTTGAAAGTGGGCAATAAAGAAATATACTGAATGTTACAAGAACATGGCAAGACCAGTTTTAAAGACCAGATGTATCTGATATTTGTGTTCATTACAATGGATACTATCATCATCTATCACATTATAACATTTAGCTACAGTTCTAAAATGTTACAGTACCTTCGGAAGGTGGGTTAATTGTGCTCACATCTATCTTTTGTTGGATCTGTGCAAGTGTACAGATATTGTATCACACAGAGAGTCTAAAGGACAACAAGGTCAAGTCTCATACCTTCTCAGTGCTCTCTTGGGGGCAGCTCTTCACAGCACKGGCTTCTTCTTTAGCTGCTCACTCTTTCCTAGTCAGGGCTCTTTCTAGGCTCCTCCTGACTAGCCAGCCCAGCCCCTTTTATCTCAGTTACCTTGACTAGCTACAGCTGCAGCCCACTGAAGGACATCGCAGCTGCAGCCCATCAAGAGCAACCAGGAGTCGTCAGGGCGCAGCCATTTATACAATACATACTACATACAGATACTGCTGATTCTTCTTAACTGTGTGTTGATGTATCAGAGTCATATCATCACATGATCATTGCTTACCTCTGATAGTTCTTTAGCTAAAATAACACTGCAGGATTAAATGCAAAAGAGACTAGATTTTGTAGCTACCAAAACATCAAAGAACATTGTAATAGGTGCAACAAACTGAGTATTTGAGAAGATTTATTTGTACTTCAAGCATTGTATGAAATCTTCGAGTTATTGGCATCAGGAATTCTGTTGATCCAGAATAAAAAAAATTTCTCATCTGTTTTTAGGGGGATTGTACACCCTGGTTCATTCTGTCTCAAAAATCATTAAGTAACATAAAGGTTAACTGACTCTGAAAGATCCAATATTGTTTAGGATCAGAAAGAGACATAACTTGTCCCTCTACTCAGCCCTGGTGAGGCTGCATTCTGATTAGTGTCCAGTTTTGATCTCTTCTGTACAAGAGAGACATGGAGCTCCTGGAGCAGGTCCAGCGGAGGCTACAAGGGTGAAGGGAACGGGAGCATCTGTCACAAGGAAAAGCTGAGGAAGCTGGGTCGTTCAGCCTTGAGAAGAGATGACAGAGAGGGGACCTTACCAATATATGAGGAAGAACTTCTTTCTTGTGTGGGTGACCAAGCACTGCAACAGACTGCCCAGAGGGGTTGTGGAGTCTCTTTCACTGCAGATATCCAAGAACCATCTGGATGCAATCCTATGCCCTGTGCTCTGGAATGACCCTGCTTAAGCAGGAAGGTTGGACCAGATGAGCCATTGCAGTCCCTTCCAATCTTACCCATTCTGTGATTCTGTGATAATTTGCAGTTCAGAACAAATCAAAAATATATTGACCATTTGCCTTACAATACTACATCTCTAAAGGGTGCTCTTTAGTAAACTGTGAAATAACACTGATGTTTTCAGGTGGTTCCTTCTATAAACCACCTTTTTAAAATGTGCAGGATAGTGCCTGCCTAGCTGTATCTCCTTCTGCAGAACAGCCCTTTATGTCTCTGACACAAGGATAGGTCTCTATGACTTGCACAGATGTAAAATAATTCTTTGGCTCTCTGTGGTATAGCAGGAAGGAAGGGCAGAGAGCTTTCCAGTGGATGGGTCCTCTACCTTTCCTCCTATGGTGGGCATCAGTTAGATTGTGGAAAGCTACAGGCCTTTGGGCTCACATAAACTCTCGTATTTCTCATTCTCTTTTTCTGTTCTTTTCTTCACCTTCCAAATAAAAGCCTATTACTGAACTTTTTTTCTTTTTTTTTTAATACTCCTAAAGCAAAAGCTTTTCTGGAATTCTAATTAAGGCAGTAGAGAGTAAAATATGCTGCTCTAGAATACTAGTTTTAAGTCATCTTTTGTGTTATTTAGAAATTCTAGTTTATGTTGAATTTGTTGTGAATTCACTGTTCTTTGCAGCACTTCTTGGTGATGCTAAAAATGTGCTTTGTCTGATCTGTGTTAATTTAGTTTCCATGGAAGTCAATTAATTCCTTAATTCCTTCTAAATTAGTAAATAATGGAAAGAATTGAGCCCAAATCCTGACTTGGGCTTATTCTCTAGAAACTTGCATGAGAATTTACACTGTTTGTCTGTGCACATGTTTCGGGCACACAGAAGGCCCAGTTGCCAGGCCAGTGTAGCTGGAATTGATGGGATTGGGAATAGCTGGCCTGGTGTTAAGAGGCTTTGATTTATTTGCAGAATTTATGCGGAACCCCTGTGTGGATGCTGGGCTCATCCCTCCCTTGGTGCAGCTGTTAAACTGCAAAGACCAGGAAGTTTTGCTTCAAACAGGACGTGCCCTGGGCAATATATGCTACGATAGCCGTGAGTGTTGAAATCTGCTCTATTCTGTTCTTGCTCTTGTGGAAGGGAGGGGAGTGTTTTGGTGTTCTGTATTTTGTGTGCTGTGAGGTCATTTTCCTCTTTTCTTGGTTTTTATTTACCCCACAATTCTTCTGATTGGATGAGAAAATTGAGCATCACACTTGCATAATGCTTCTGTGACAGAAAGATTAAAACATGTTTTCAATATTGTAATACAACTGGATATAAAATAGAAAGGTTTTCTGATCATGGGTTTGGTTTTTTGGGGTTTTTTTTTCAAACATAATGAACTAGGTTTTTAAGAAGCAGATGCTACATATGCAGAGGCACTGAACAGTTAATTTTTCCTCAGACAGAATGTGTTGGAATGGAACAGAGTCAGAATGGAACACTCATATTCTAACCAGTCTCAAATCTGTGCAGAGCTGCATATGTGGCTGAAATGATGCCTGAGTTATGTTGCTGATTCTCAAAATTCTTACGTGGCCAATCAGTTGCTCCAGGATTACATATTTATATTTTTGGTAGTCAAGGTTGGGGGGCACATTGGTGAGGCTTTTTAGCTTTTTATGAGCACAATAAATTTTTACAATGAGAAGCCATTGAGATTTGAAATGCAAATGTGACTGCGTGTGCTGATTACATGCATGGGCGTGTCATCTGCAAAACCAAACCCGTGGTTGCAGCGTTTTGAAAATGCAGCCTCRTTATCCCTTACTTCAAAATTTTGAAAAAAGCCTGTGCACAATAAATATGGTGCAGAAGCAGAGACACCAGGAACATGTTGCACATGGAGGAATTATGGATGTCTGCAGATGGGAAGTGAGATGAAATTGTAAAATCATTTTGTTATCCTGAGAGTTAGTGACTTATTTTATATGGTGAGAATTTTTCTGCATACTATGTTTACCAAAAGTCTGCTGTATGAATACTGACTGTAAGCTTTCTCCTTGCTATGTTTTTTCATCTGAGTTTGAAAATTTACATTTTATGTTGTTTTAAATTACCTTGCCTTTGACCTCAGGGAAGTTAATAATTTATTGGCATTTCCAGTTACAGACAACTACTGCTTGAGGATGTTAACATATAATTCTTTCATTTAGGGTTTTCTTTAAGGTGACCAATCAACTGAACAGCTGCTTCCCAATGGAAACTTCACAAAGAAGCTGTTAAGCTTCCTATAACATAATTTATTTACTATATTCTGTTTCAGGATTATGTATGAGATCAAGRTCACTCTCAGGTGCACTGTTTTATTTCATAAAAGTAAAATCTATGTAACTATTCACGTCATTATTGTTCATCCCACATTTTTTCATTACATACAATAAGGGCACATAGAAATGGTTTTGTAGTGCGAGGTTTTGTGGACCGCTACTGGCTTTTACATTGCAGAATTTATCCTGTACAGAAAACTGTATTACTCACTTTGTATTGTCCTTCTGTGGAGCAAAGCTAGCACTGATAAAATCTACAGTAGGCAGTGATGTGTTCTGTGTGCCATGTGTTGTCACGCTCCTGTGGGAGGACAGTCACTACCTTCCCTGTGTACGTGAATAAAATTAATGAGTAAAGTGTAATAAAATGTGACAAAAATCAAGGTTAGCATATTGGATTTGAGTGGAAGAGACTATTTACAGTGCTTAGTTATCACATCCATCCTATCTGACATTTGCTGTTAACTGAATGTGTAATTATTAAATATTTATGCATTCTATCCTAAATTCTTCTTTAGGACAAATACTTTCACTATGCTTATTACTAGAAAATTACTAGAAAATGTAATATATTTCAGTTGCTTACTATTGGTTTTCCCTAACAAGGAGATATAAAGTATAACAAAGACAAGATGTGGAAGCTGGTAGTTCTAATTAAAAATGCAACATATTGATAGTATTTTTTTTTCCAATTGAGACAAAAGCATCTGTTACCCTTCTGGTARTTGTGATTTTTATAAGAACTTTAAATACATCAGTAACTAGATTTTTCCAATTACATAAACTTTTTTTTTCAGTGCTACTGGCCAAGTTACTATAACATGCAGCAATGTGGAATGTCTCTAAGTCCTAAATCAATGTTAGGCTGAGCGTATGCAATAAAGTCCATATTGGATGGCTCATAGCAGTATTTCTTTATATTGAAAGCCCAGTTGTCCTGTATTTCATCCCAGTAAGCATGGATCACTTTGTTTAGTGACAGCTTGTGCCAAAGTGAGTTTATCAGGTCTCTGTTTCTGAGAGAAGTTGGCGTGGTGCAGAATGAAAGTTGTGGGACAAACAGCTGCTTCTGCAGGGAAAGCCCCTTAAAACTTGAAGAGAAGGATTGCCTGAATTGTTTTTCCAAAGGAAAATGGCAGTGGTTCCTCAGTGTGCACAGATCCCAGAATTGCTGCATGAAGGCAAGACTATTTCATAAGTTCAGGAGTGGCTACTCCTGGAGCACAGCTACCATGGAAAGGTAATTCATACAAAGTCCCAGTGCTGAAAGAGATTTAGTACCTTCCATGAGTTAAAGGGGAATTGCACCTGGCCAAAGACCTCACTGAACAGATTCATTTCCTCACAGAAAACATGATATGAAAACCGCTTCACTTACTGATAGATTTTCTTGTCTATTATGTTGGGGATAGACCTGTTATTTTCTGAGTGCTCACATGTGCTAGCCCTCAAAACTCTACTTAATTACTTATTTGAACATGGGAGAAAATGCAGAGAATTAAATGCATTACATAAACAGTTAAACAGGAAAAAGTAGGTCAAACTTTTACCAAGCAGCCTTGAGAGCATCCTTTTTAAGTATTTGTTTTGAAGAAATCTGTGTTATGTGAATCTCTGAACGTCAAGAATACAAGCAAATATTATTGCAAAGCGGGGTAGAAGGAAGCTTTGTTAGTACTGATGAGGTTCTGGTCTCCCAGCCTTCCTCTTGTATGCAGAGATACAATAAACAATTGAGGCAGATAAAAAGATTTTAAGTCAGAAGTAATGAATTGCAGACTGTCAGAAGCAACTATATGCAGATTGTTCAGTGCAGCCCTACAGTTTAAGAAGAGATACATTACTGCATGTTCCTGTACAGCCTGTAATTGTTCTACACACTTTATCTAGTAAATGCCACATAGACCTCAGCCCTCAAATTTTCATCAAAGCAGAAAGTGCAAAGTAAAGAAATGGAGACATGATCTTTCCTCCCTCCTGCTTTCTCCTCCATTGTATCTACAGCCTGTACCAAGTACAGCTGCTTGTATTTCCAAATTCCCAAACAACAGAATCCTTGGCCTCCTTCATGTGCAGAATTTCATCAGGCCTATATTATTAGTTGCAAAGCTCCTAGCCTATTCTTTCCTTTTAGCCACCAGTTATGTGGTTTTGCTTATAATCAAAGCTCAATTCTTAGGAACTGTCCAGTCAGAGCATAACAGCTATCCTAGCTGTTTCACCACTCTTTATTCATGAGTCAAATTATAGGTACCTTTCTAGTGTCTGTCTGTCTTTCTACCACCTGTCATTCCTCCTGGTGCTGTTTCTTTAGGAATTTTGCCCTTTAAGGGATATTACAGAGGTACAGATGTTACAAATAAGGGATACCTCCCAAACTCTTCTAAGTTCTCCCTGCACCTTGGCTCCACACGCAATGCAAAGATCTCATCTCCATTTTTTGAAAAGGTTACGTTCAATATGGTTCTTGCTGCAAAAAGCAACGTGTTAGATCAGTGCAGAATGGCTAATTCTGCTGTAGATTAAGCCTAAGAATTGTCTTCTACCATCAGCTCTGGCCATTGGGGTATTAAGTTAAAGCAAAGCATTATCCAAATTGCACCTCATGATCACATAATGAACACCCTGGTGATTAGTACACCCTTTGGCTCTCTCTGGTGGCTTTTTTCACAGTAGGCTGGGAAGAGTCTGGTGGCTGGTCTCATGTGGCTGATCAAGTGCATGGGGGACAGGGAAACTGAGACTACAGTTTTCAACTTAGGCCTACTTTCTCGCAAGACCAACAAGACAATGTGGGAGAAAGACAAAACCTGTGCGTGGCTAGGTCTCCCTCCTACTCTGACACCCCCCACACCAATGCAGTTTGTCTAGGTGAAAGATCAGGCCAATCAAATAAATTTTGTCAAGAATTTTAGTGGATGATGATGCTATATTAAATTAGTAGTATTTTCTTAGCAAATAATAGCCTCACAATATTTTTTATCATAAAGTTTGCAATGCACATGCTATCCTAATCTCAGTGATCTTTGCACAGGTAATTTGTTAAATACTTCAGTTCTGAAGTGATTGACAAACTACTTTCCTGTGTTTTTATATAGCACTGTGCACATGATAGAGGCTGCCATACTTATGCTATAAAAGTGATAATCTAAGAGGAAGTGAAAGGCTGCGATATTTAGAGCCTGATTCAGAAGCCATACAAACTACAGGGAGGCATTCTGATTGACTTCAGTTGTGATTAGATTAGGCTCTTACCATTAGAAAATATTTCCTTCTTGCTGTTTAGAGCATTCACATATTCTGAAAGCTAGCAAAGGGAATTAAGCTCTCTATATATCTTGTAGTGGAAATGAAAAATTTCCCATTCTGCCCTTCCATGATATACATATTAATGGTAGTGTTTAGATTCCTCGTGTAATCCAGAAGTTACTTCTTTTTGTACCACAGCCTTGTTTCTTCATGAAACTGCCAGCTTGGTTACATGTTCTTAGCAACCATACTTGGTATGTAAGCACCTTATACAGCTGGAAAGAAGCTAAAAATGCCAGCTCATTCTATATCTCCTCTGACAGCTGCCTATCTACCTTTCTCAGCAGGAGATTTATTTGGTCCTTTTCCCATTTCCCAAGCTGTATATTTCTTTGTTATCTATGCAGTCTTACTTGTATTGATGGCGAGCCTCCTAGCTGAATTTCAGCTACGTGGCCTTTCACATAAAACCAGATCCCTCTTCATCTCAGCCTCGACTCCAGAACATGAACATTTTATCACATCTTGTTAAAAAGATCTTATACATGCTATAAATTCCATAACCTTAGCTGCCTATTTTATAAGAATATACAGATCTCTTGCGGGGATCTGGTACAAAAGTCTAAGTACAAAAATAAGAAACAGCTCAATTGTACAGTTGTGTTCTCTCAGGAGATACAATTAATTTCAGATCTACAGGAGAAAATCAGACACTTTAAAATAAAACATACTGGAAAGAAGTCAAACTCAGTTTTCTTCAAAAAATGGCATAACCTTTTTCATTACCATATGGAAAACCAGCAGAATCCTAGAACACAACTGATGTAGATAATGGTACACTACTGGCTAATCATTTTTATGAAAGTCACCCTGATTCATGCAGCTAGGCAGCATCTAAGCACGATTCTTCACTTATCATTGTACTAGATCCTACCAACTGCATATGCCACCTACTAAGATGTTTCCCAAGATATACCAAGATATCAAGACCAGAGTCCTTAAATTGTTCCTTGAAAACTGAGTGTTTTGCTGGCAGAGAATTCAAATTCGATGTTTCGACTGTACAGTAATAGTGCTTTACCTTTAGCATTACCGTAGCATTTTTACTTCAGAAGTCCTTGATAGTGCAGGTTTTTCTCCAAGGCTCTGCACAGAAGTATTGCATCAGCTGGAAACTAGAGTGTATGTATGCCAACATATACTTCCTCAGTAATAGAGAGTTCTTACTAGCAATTAATCATGAATGTTCTTAGGAAGCTGTTAAACAATRTTATTCTAACTTCTTATTTTACAGCTGGCCTAAATGGAATCAGAATGATGAGGAAATCTTTCTAGATCATCAGAAAAAAGACATTTGAGAGGTGATGCAAAACCTATAAGTTCTCAGGCTAGGCTCCTCCTAAACTTCATGATTTGGGACAAATAGCACTGACCCCACACCCAGGACTTGCCTTAGCTGTTTGTAGATCCCAGATCCACTTATTACTTTTTCAATTCTTGGAATAATTGTCCTTCTTTTTCTAGCAGGGAAAGAAAAGTACCCTGCTAGAATCCACAAATATGCTTTATAGTTGATTCTTTTGCTTTTGTTTCACTTTTTCCTTCTTGGGCTTTTCCCAACCTATTCCAAATCCCCATGGGTTTCACACTTTCTGGGACAGCTCCTCTGGCTACTTTGGTGGAGACCCACAGCTCATTTGGGCTCCTTTCAGTAGCAGCCAGCAGCACACCCCTGTTCTGCACCGTGACTGTGACCATGCCATGCTCACTTCACACCCTTCCTCTTGAAGATTTTAAAGCTGAGAGACAACATTGCACTGCAGGCCTGGGAGTAGGAATTCTAAATTAATTGTGGTGTGTGGGTCTATTCTGTTAATAGCAAGAGATTCTATAAATGGTTTTTTTTCCAGTGTAGAAAAACTGCCTGCTGTTTTACTGTGTAATTGGGTTCTATGATTTATTTTATGCTGTATGAAATACTAAGCTGGCTTCAGCTCTGACTTACTCTCATAAACCTAGAGTAATTTGTTTGACTCAATGGAATTACTAAGGAGTTTCATAGAGTTATAAAATCAACTGAAGACTCTGCTGTAAGCATATTGTATATGAAAAGGAAGGCAAAGCTACATTCAGCTTTGAGGACCTTTACCTGACTTTAGTATATCTACATAGAACATTCTCTTCTTCTCTAAGTTGGCTTCTTTAATTTCAAACAGAATTCAGTAGCAGTAATGACTACATTTTAATTACACACTGAAGTATCCTTGGAACCCAGAGCAAATAACTTGCCAATACTGAGTGTAGGAGTGTTGTATGCCTTGTTGCTGATAAAAACATTTCTGCTGCTGTAGTAGAATATCAGATCCACTAGTAGCATTTGACTGGAAGTAAAGTATTGAAGTCTTGAGCAGTAAATTCATCACTGTTCTTTTGTCTGAAATAAGAAACAAATTATTTTTCTTGTATTAATATGACATAAGAGGAATATGACTAATAAGCAAATGTTAATGAAATTGAATTCTGGTCTTGAATCCAGCTTGCATTTGACTGCTACCTCAGCATAGCATTAGGGAGATTTCAATACCTGCACACTTACCTTTCCCTTCAAATGTTCTGCTGAGCTCCTGACTCTGTAGAAAAAGGAAATCATGAAAGACATTAGAGCTTGATGGCACTGATATCCTGTGGTCCACACATTGAACATATTCTGAAGAGTCTACCAAAAATATCCCTAGATTTCTGTTTGGATACATTTAAAAATTGTATTTGTTTGTTAGTATAAACTAATTGCMTAAGAGGGCCAATACACTGCTGCATCAGTTGTCATCAGCCAAAAAAATTGCTGGCAACAGTTTTATCCAAAAAGATCAACTCTGCCTATTTTCAGTCCTCGAAGGGGCTGTATCAAAAGATAATGTTCTCCTAGTTTACTGTTTACATATTTATTATTTTAGCAATTATTCTAAAAGAATAACTTATCAAACAGTACCTTCAATGCTTACCCTTAGGGCTAAGGATAGCTGCCAGGATTTTAAGATTAACTGAGTATGGGACAATTCTGTTATCTGAAGCAAACATAACTAATTCAAGATTGTTTTTTTCTTTATAAAGCAAAACTTTTAAGATTAGGTTGATTGATTTTAACCAGTAAGCAAATAAAACAAAACTGTATTTCTGGTAATCAGCATTATAATTCCTAAAGGAATTAATAAAGGAAAGGGAAGTTGCAGTACAAGACAGAGTAATCCCAAAAATTATCTTTCAAATTATTAAAACGTGAATCTTAAAATACAGTAGACATTGCACAGAAGATATGGAAAAAGCAGCAAACAATGGTAGTGTGGTATAATCACATGAAGCTTTCTTTCCTTAAAAAATAAAATTAATGAAATGCTACTGTGTGTTGTGTAACAGGGTTGTGGTCTGTAGTCATGCAGTCAGAGACCTGACAGGGGCAGTGACCAAAAAGCATACACAAACCAGACTGAGGATAAAAAGTAGAATCAAGTGTTAAAACTGGATGACAGAATTGTGTGGAAAGTTTTAATCTTACAGTGTTCAGGCAGGGAAAGAAAAGGTAAAGTCCCAGTTTATCGAAGTGGCAGTATTTTTCTAGTGTCTACATAGATAATGTCATCTACACTAGCTCAGGGTTTGCCATTGCTTTTTGAATATTTCCTTTCTTTTTTGCCACATGTGGCCAGGATTTTTTTTCTTTGGAGTTCTACTCTTGCAGTTTTTTCCTTACAAATGTTTGTAATATCTGTCACATCATAATTTCCTTGCAGCAGCCAGTTTGCTATCACAGACCATTATGGTTTCAGGTGAAAGAATAAGCAGCAGGAGCAAATGAGTGCCTCACCACAAAGGTCCTGCAGAGAAGACCTAATTAAAAAACAGGGGAAAGTAGAAATAGAACAGGTAGAAAGAACAATCCCTCCCACCCCCCAACTTGGGCTAATGTAGATTAGTTTGTCTTTTTTTAATTAAGAAAAGCAAGAAAGAGTTATCTGTAAAGCACTGTCCAATCTAAGCAATGTTTTGTTCAAAAAATGCAGGATTGTAGCCAAAAGCAATAACGATGAAGTAATTAAAGTAAAATGGCAGTATGTCACTTAAATGATTTGATCATTACACAAGTAAAAAGAATTTTTAAATAAATACTGTATTTTTCCCATGTCACCCAAATTTGCTGTCTTGGCAATTTGGTTTATACAAATCAGGGACCTTGATCATGCTGATGATCTTTTCCTCCCTGACTTGCACCATTTATACCAATGCAACTATTTCAACCAATAAAGTTGTGCAGAACATGAACTGGGAAAAGGATAATTCAGGTACCAAGTTGCAAGACAAAACTAGAACATTTCAAAGTATAAATCTGATACTTAAAGTCCAAAAGGTTATTTTTAAGAAATGCCATCAAATTATTTTCTAGCTGATCATCTGAGAAATGGGTGTATTTTTAAGCCTAAGTATTTTCTGAAATCTCTTTCTATTATGGCACAGCCTTTTTTCCTGACTTAATTTTTTTTTTCTTGTTAACATTTTGTGACTTAATGATTTGTTTTATGGCTTGGTGAATTAGGGAAAAAAACTCGAGGGAAAGTGATGCAAATGGCTTGGGAAAAGTAAATTGAAACCACTCTAAATGCTGCATTGTAAAGATTTAACAATCCCGTACATTAACAAAGTTGGTTTTTGACTTTGGGCAGGGTTGAGCAACAGAAAGATTTGACAAGACTATTCATAGAGGGAATGTCAACAGTTACAGTAATTTGATAATCCACTTAAAACCCTTTTTTTGCATAAAACTCCTTTGAGCAACTCAGGATAGAAAAAGGGACTGTACTAATTCTTAGAGACAGTTGTGCTGAATTGGGCTAGAGAATATTGTGAAGTAATAACTCATCCTGTAATAAATCTTACTGTACATTTTACAGGGAAAAGAATCTGTCTGGTTTCTTAGGTTCTCATTCTGGCATCTTTAGACTGCATTACATGTACTTTAAAAAAAGCTATACAGCAGCATTGCCCTTTGTGAGCTGCCGAGAAGCATTTTTAAGCAGAAATGTGAATGCTGTCATTAAACTGTTCAATCACTGTTCTCTTAGGAATAGAAAATTTTTATTTAAAAAGGTCACAGGGAAAAAAATTCAGCATAGCTTCTGGGAGGCTTGGAAGCACATTAAGTGTGGGAGTTCATAGAGCTGCTGAACTGCAAGGTAATAGTTGGATTGAGAACAAGACTCAGCAACATGCTGTGGGCTTGTTTTGACTGTAAATGATCTGGAGTTTGATGAGTATTCTTGTGTGCAAAATCTGTTCCTTAGCGACAGAGGACTAGTGAGAAGCGAGTTGGTGAAATGCACACAAAGCATTCTGAGTCAGGACTACACTTTCTGCTTGGGGATGCTGCAGAGTGTCACAGCAGTGCTGGCAGTGGGTAGGCAGGACCTTCAGGGTTTTCCTCTGACATCTGGCCCAGGATTCTTTGTGGCCGTGCACTAATGAGCTGAGTTAATCCTCTTGGGCAAAGAAGGCAGCACCAGGAGATCCTAATTATAGCACTCACCCAGGTCTGTTCTTCACGCAGCTGCCGGGGCAGAGAAGCAGCCATGCAGGGTGAGCTCCAGCATGGGAAAGAGGGAGAGCAACAAATACAGTTATGGCATCTCCTTTACAAGTCTGCCAGCATATGCAGTCCTATCAAAGGCTGGCTCTTGCAGCCTGCCACCTTCTAAGGTTCATTTGTACCTAACTTTTTAAGTGTACCATAAGGCCAGACATTTCTTGGAGTGGGATTTGTTTCTGAATCTTCCCGCTTTACTTTTGCTGTCTGTACAGCAGAAGCTGGTGATCTGTTTACTTAACAAAAACATTGTGTGGATAAGAGTTTTGTCATGTATTTGAAGTGAGAGACTTTGCAGCMGTTTTTAACAAACCAGAGATATTTGAATTTAAAGGATACATGACTTAAATGTTTCATAAAATATTATCACACAGTAATTTTCAGTAGAGTTCTGCCAAATTCTGTCCAGATAAGGAACTTGGCTTGTAACTGTTTTTTTGTTGTTTTAACACTTGTTTCCAAACACTCACCAAACTCTACCTTTCTATTATATTTTGCTTACATATTTTACATGTAGTTCATCAACATCAAGACACAGAGTTGAGCTTGACATGTGATTCTTACCTGAATTCATCATCTTTGTTTATTGATTTAAGTTGCATGATAGTAATTTGAAGACTACGTTCAGTCCATCTGATGTAGAATCAGTGATTCAGTTTCATTTTGCATACCTGTTTTGATTCACAGAACAGATGAGTTAAATACAAAATCATGTATTTACATAAATTTTCTAGTAAAAAATACCAGAAGAGGATAAATAAAGCAGAATGCTTGAATATTCCAACCCAAATTACTTTTTATTCTCTGCTGATTTGGTACATGTAAGCACTGAGTCTAAACACCTGACTATATTGTTTCACTGTATTTTGATGTAGGACTTCCTTTTGTTTCAGCATTACAGCTATGTTTGTTWTGGCATCAAGGATCTGAGAAATTTCTTTTCTGTTTGTCCTTTTTTTAATAGTTGCTACTTGACACAGAGTCCTACCTTGAATTTAACTGTTTAATAGATTATAATTTCTCTTTTTTAAAAAAGAAATAGACATGCCAGCAGCAAAACACAGTTTTTTGACATCCTGATCCTGTCCAAGGTGAATTTATTCTGCAAAATTCTTTCTACTTTGTTAATAATTTAAGACCTGCCAAGAATTACCCTTCCTTCAGCTCCATTCAGCAAATTTTCTAAAGTCCCTATATGCAATACTTAGAATCCTGTTCTTTATATATAGTATAAGGGGTATATAAAGTTAATGAATGGTATTAACAAGAACTGGAAGATTTAGAAGTTTCTTTTTGCAGAGAAGTGGAACACTTTACAGTGGAAGATCATATTATAATAGTACACAGCCTTGGGTTTCATGCTGAATATGTTGCAGAATGATGAAAACTGGGTGCTTGACCTGCACATATGATGGGGAGAGAGAGGAGGGATGGTAGAGTGTGAGTAACAAGGAGAAGAGGAGATTTGCTTTGGGGCCACGAAGAAATTGAGGAGAGGGCGTTATTTTTTCTTATATTGCAAAACTTTAGAGGGTCCCTCCTCCTTCCCCCCCCTCCCCCCCACCAAGGTTTTGTTTTCATCCAGATTTTCCAGCTGATTCCAGTGATAGCTCATAAGGAAATGTCTCCTTTTGGAAGCCCTGGAATTTAGTTTATTGACTGTTGTCTATTGCTTATTGCTTACTGCTGGGGAAGGAAGCAGTATTGATGATTACTGTAATAGAAGGCCTATTTTTCCTTTATTCCTACACTGTTGTGTCAAATCTGATTTTTGTATAGGAAGAGTTCCATATAAAGATTATGATGTGTTATTTACAACCCTTCAGAACATTGTAGTCTTTTATAGATGCAGAGTAAATTTTTCTTTTAGCCATACAAAAAGTATCTGATAGTGGTATTAAATTTCAGCTACAGAAGTGCAGAGAACAAGCTGTGTGGCAGACTGAGTGCATGAAGAATTGCCACTGGGAACTAGCACCTCTGTCTGCTTTGTCCATTTTATTCCTTTTTTTGTTTTTAAGTAATGCAAGCAATTTATTTTCTGTATTTCAATTTCTCTATCTGTGTAACAGCAAGAGTAATTTACCTGTATATGGACTAAGCTGTGTCAAGTGCTCAGAACCTCCCTCTGGCAAAACTCAGTGCATCTTCAGACTATTATTTATCAGCTCCAGCAGCTCTGCCTCAAACACTGAACTCCTCTACAAAGGTATTAGCGCCAGGTGCTTAATCCTTTTTGTTGTAGGTGTTTTAACTTTCCTAGCTCTGTTGCACTAAAAATTGGCCCTCAGGCATCTCTCTAGATGAATTTGACAACACTGGTGGAATGACTTCACTCTGTTTAAAAGCTTCATTTTGTATGATTACTGTTATGTTTGGGATTCGACGGTGGGGATTGGTTTCATTTTTTTTTTTTTAATGTAACTCTTTGTTTTACAGATGAGGGCAGGAACGCAGTTGACCATGCAGGTGGTGCACATATTGTAGTAGACCATTTAAGGTCACTGTGCAGTAAAACAGATCCAGCCAGTGAGAAGCTCTTGACTGTCTTTTGTGGCATGCTGATGAACTATAGCAATGAGAATGGTAAACAACACTGAAAGTTTGCTTTATGTCTACCAGGAGAACAACCCCAACAAAAAAAGATAAAAAGTTAAAATCATCTGCAGGTTTACATTTTGGATGCTTAACACTAAGTTATTCTGAAGAGATCAGGGACCTAATTCACATATACAATCTTCTGTTTCGGTAAAATTATGTTCCCAATAATATTAGATATTCCTGACACAATTCCATATAACATAAATTGTGTGAAGTTTTAAGATCAGCGTCTGGAATTTACTTCTTTGTCTAAAAGCAAAGCATAAAGATGCTTCACACAGATTTACAGAAGCTAATTAGAAGGCTATATTAAGTCCTCTCTCAAATAGTATCAACATCATAAGACTAATTTGTTGTAGATGTTCAGTGTTGTTAATTATTTAAGGGTGTATATGCCAAACAGTTCTCCTTGTGAAATGTATGTAAAGCCATATGTCACATTGTTCTAAAATAAATGGGAAATCATTTATAGGTATGTTCAACACTGTTCTGTGTCTACAAATTATAAGTTTGTGTTCATCATCCCATTGATTGGAGATATTTAGGGACTGGGACAAAAACATAAGAGTATATTAAATGAGAAACCCTTGACCAATAATTACCACAATAGCATTCTACATTAATTGTACAAACTAGTACCTAGCTTGCTTCTGCACACAAGTGTTTTAATGTGCCAAAATATATTTACAGCATTCACACATTTTCAAGTTTTCAAAATGAAAATAGGAATACATTAGGAAGGCTACAGAGAGGCTGTTCTCCTGACTTGCAATGGCACAGATTACAAATACAGTTAATAATTATATTGTTTACATTTCCTGAATTGCAGTGTTTCATCTTAGGAAGAAATATCTTCTTTATTATTTACTCACCATTTCCTGAAAGAAAGCACTTGCTGTAACTCACTTTCCAATCCCATGTCCCCAAAACTTCTCTACTTTTCAGGATGGTCCATAGGCTTTATTGTATACATTTTTAATTTGCTTTATCATCTCTTCTAGCATAGTTTCCGTGTGTGTTTTCTGTGCCATCTCTCTGGAGATCTCAGCTCTTTGTGTTACTCATCCAGCTCCAAATATAACTGTTGTATGTGTCCCATCTCCTTCACTTGTTCTTACATTGAGTTTTCTCCTCCTCTTTTCTTTGTATTATCTAAGAATTCTTGTTTACAGTACTTCTTCCATCCGCTCTAAATAGCAGCTTCCTAGTTCTTCATTTCATATGGTTTCCAGGAACTGTTTTGCTTGACCACTTTGCATGAGTATCACATTTATTATATTTCATCGTGTTAACTCAGTACTTTTYTTTGTTACAATATTTGGAGCAAATATATATTCTCACCTCAAAGCTACCAGAATGCTCTGTATTCATTAAGACTAATGAGCATACAGTAGACTTGGTAGCTCAAGACAGATGAATCCAGAAGCAATGTGTAGAGATACTGTTACCAGTTTTGCTTCAGTGACCAAGCTCCCAGCAGATCTTCTCTAGGAAAACTAATTATGAGATAAATCTCCCAAACAAGCAGCTTCTGAACAGCTTAACTGTTAGGAACATTGAATAAATGACTCATTCCTTCTAGTAAGAGAGCTTATTCTGATGCAATCAATAAAGCAGTTTGTGTGGTTCAGTGACAGCCAGGAGGATTCACTAGCTGCTCTCCTCTCTGCTAAAGGACATCTTTCATCTCACACTATTCACAGGAGCCACTGAAGCAGTGTCAGAAGTGAGAAATGTGGGAGTATCCCAAGCTCTTCAATCAGGGGGCTCACCAGTCCTATGTTCTACCATCAGGAAGGAGTGCTGAGAGTTTACCAAACTTCCACCTTACCCCACACATTTGGTTGTCTCCATGAGGAAGGGTCCCTTTTGTAGGAACCCAGCTCATGTTTGGCCCAGCATTCATGGGTAGACTGTGTAAGATTTGTGTCCTCTAGATTTGTGTCCTTCAGCACCTTCATAAAATGTGACATCCTGATGTTAAATCATACAACTGCTGAGCCTTTCTTATTCTCACAAATTGTGAATTTGCTCACTGACTGGGGCAACCATTAAATTAAACCCCAAATAATATGACAAATCAATATTTTTTTTAAAAAGAAAGGTGATTTAGAGGACTAAATTTTTAGAAGAAAATTTAGTGACCATACCTTTAGCATGTAAATGGAAAAATGGTTAGTTGACCTCTCTTGCCAGTTTTAAGAGTCACGAGTACAATTGGACAGTAATTGTGAGCTGGTCTAAAAATATCACCTGTGGGCCATCATGAATTTTCAGGAAGCAGTCAGTGTCAACTAGGAGCCCGAGTCAACCACACATTTCCATGCATTGCAGCAGCAGGTGAATAATATTCTGACTAAATGCAGTTCTTTGCTGACCTGTTAAACATCAAAACTGAGATTGCCCTGACAGTTAATTGTTCTCACAACTTAGTGAACACCATTTTTGGGATTTACTTGCAAAGGTTTGATCCCAGCTACTTACAAAGAAGATAAAACATTGCAGTGGTTTTGCTGAAGGATGAGCAGTAAGGGATTGCAGCCTAGAGTCTCAGATTTCTTTGTCCGTAGTTATGGAAACCAATTGGACAAAAATAAAAGAAAATATATTAGGGAAGGAGGAAGTGTTTCAGTCTTTGAAATAGCACTTCTACATTCTCTTTTCATGTTTCTATAATCTTTTCCAGCTTGGCATGCTGTGTTAAAAAGTTACAGGTGGGGACTTTGAAGATTTCTTTATCTGCTCTTAATGACTTGCACTCTTTTAATTTGTACTAGCTATCCAGATAAGGACCATTACAGCACAGTCGGTTCTTAGTTGCATCTAATTATCTGTGAACACCCTAATATTTTCTAATCATCAGCATTTTATGAGCAAAAGAGTATATAAATTGTCTTAGTTGATTCCAAACGGTTTGCCATTCCAAGTCAGCTAATTGCCTTCTTTTTCCAATAGCTACCACTTCATTATTAGTAACTATCAACTGCCTTATTTTTTTAAACATGAGAGACTCAGTCTTGAGTACTTTAAGGGATTTATCACACATGAGTTTTATAAAAAAGGCAACTAAGGAGCAGCTACAAGTAAGACTTCCTTTACCTAAACAGAGCAAATTAATGGAACCTTCTTGTATCTCATCCTGATTCTGGACACTCAGCTTGGAATTATAACTCCAGTTATAACAGTGTTGTCTAAGCTTTAAAAATAGGATTCCTTTTACAAGGTTCTTGTGTCATCTGCTTGTGTTCAGGAATTATTTTTGCTTACTGTCTCTCAATTCTTTCTTTGCTTCCTTGGTATCTTATCATTTCAATAGTAACTACAATTGTTAAGACAACAAACTCAAACTTTGGCATTTCTTGCAGTTCTTTTAAGCTTAAAAAAAAGGTGCTGATATTTAATTGCACCGCTAGAAATTAGAGGGTTTTTTCTGATGGAAAACAGAAAAACCTTCAGCCTTCAGCCCAGGTTATCTCGACTCTCTTGTCATAATTTTATTCTACTACCCAAATTCAATCAGACACAAATAGCTCATCCCTGCTTTCAGTTATTAGCTTCTGTGTAGCCATTAATCTGCTTGAGAGCAAGAAGCAAAGCAGGCTTGGATAAAGAGGGGAAAACTAATAACTAATCTAATAAAACTAACAATCATATGCAAACACTCATGTAAAAGAGTTAGAAATATGAATGGTTATTCTGCAGTTCCCATAATCCTGTGAGGCAAGACTATTTGCAAGTAAATGGGATCAGTCCACAAGGTAACAAATTGTCTCTCGAGAGCTCTAAAACAAACCAGGAAGGCTTTTTAAAGAATTGCAGAAATTATGGAAGAACTAGGCCAATTGGCTTATTAGATAGTCAAATTGGAGATCAGGAGTTAACTGGATACAGTATGCATGTGTGAAAGCATACGTACATTTACATATGTGAGCTTATATATGTAGATAAAAATAATTACCTTTATAGATTGCTGCCTCATTTCATTTCATAGCAAACTTCAGTCTGTCGAGATTGACTTTCCTTCAGCACTTTCATAAAATGTGACATACTGATGTTAAATCATACAACTGCTGAGCCTTTCTTATTCTCACAAAACTCTTAGCAACTGGAATGAATGTTGGTGTCTGATGTGCACTGTTGACCATCTGCAGAAGCTATGTAAATATACAAGAAATGAAAGGGAGATTTATGGCACCATTATTATGGTCTACAGCAATATTTCAGTAATGCTTCTTACTAAGACTTACATTTGCTAATTTTCATGCTTGTCATTTTGTTTCATTTACATCACAGCTAGAGATGCCTAGCATGCTCAAGACCTAAATATACTGAATTGCAAAGTAACCTAAAGTATGTTAAAGCAGATAAAAAGTATGTTCCCTACCACAGTGAGATAATCAATAGAATCACTTCTATGTTCTGTCATGATTTAACATAGCTGTGGGGATTCCAAGCAGGTTTCTCTAGGGTATGAAATTATGCCATCAATTTGTACAAAACTACTTTTCCTTCAGTATTATAATCACAGTTATTGATGGGACACAAATGATGAATTGTTTTCTGAAACTCTTTTCAAAATCATGAATTAGCCTAAATCAGCATTTTTAACTGAAATGCCCCCAATAAAGTTCTCAATKTGGGATATTCTCCTCAGATCTTACTCTTTGGAGTTTCCATGTGTGTCACCGAAGGACATGGAGCCATTGAAATTCAAGTTTTAGGTAGGTAATCTTTGTGCTGGCGCATGTATTGATTGCCTTTTATCTACCTGTGTATGCATCTGTACAGCATCACTGTCAGTGCTTTTCACCCCAAAAGAACACACAGACATAGTGCAACACATGATAGGATTGTAAATTGTGGTTTTAAGTCATAAATTCAGGAGAGGCATTCAGTTTTTCATGCTTCCTGCTCTCTGTGCATAAAGTTCTGCTTAGAAAGTGGACAGAAGTGCTGTTTCATCCTGAAACACAACATTGCCTGGCATCATGGCTCACTTTAGTCCTGTGTCAGGCAACTGACTGTAGGATGGATGAATGTTTCCCCAAAATGGTCTCCTGCTCTAGTAGGGCATTTACACTTCCTGAAGTGAAAGGCCAAGATACGCAGTTAGTCCAAGTTACCCAATCCGAGGTTTTCCTAGGGCAGGGAGAGAACTGCTGGCAGTTCCTCCAGCTGAGACTCAACCACTTTTATATTTTTTATTTATCTGAAATAAAAAGTGCTGTAGGTCTCCATACCAGTGARATGCCTGATACTTTTCTCTTAAAATGCTTAATAGACTTTGCTAGAGAAAGAGACTCCTGTTGGTGATAATGACAGCTGTAAATGTCAGGTCCAGAATTTGTATGGCAAGCCCAGGCTTAAGTATAAACATTGCAAATAGCTGCTGGCAGCCTTTTATTTTCAAAGGTCTTGCTTCCTTTGTGACTCACAGGGTTGCCCTGTCTTTGTCAAAGGAGAAAATTTTAAGTTTTAAATTAACACTTACTGCTGTTAAAGCAATGTTTACCTTGTTGTCAATTCTTGTAATGCCATTCTTATCACTGTAAGTATTTCCTGTACTCAGGTGCCATCCTTCTACTCTGGCAAAATCAGACTGGTATGGAGTCTGATATATGATACCTGACTTTTGACCCAATACAATTGTTCTTTCTTAGTATATGGGGTTTTTTCCGTTTTTTTTTAGTTTGGAAATTCTAGAGGTCCTTTAGTCAGTGCACTCCATGCTCTCTTGAACAATGATATATCTTTCTATCTGACTCTTAAGATTCCTATTTCCTTTCAAAGATTATGTGGTTTCCCTCCATGCTTTTTATATATTTTGTTTTAAGAAAGAGACAGCAGAACTAAAAACCTGCTTAAAATGGAGAGTTTATGCTTCTGATGTTGGAATGAAGTCCATAGTGATTGTCTCTTTATCCATTACAGTTGGATAAAGAGATTTTTAGAGTGACTAAAAGTATAGTCTAGTAACAAAACAATTTCTTTCCAAATAATTTTCTATGGCATTTGTGGTTTGTGTCTTTGTTCTCCCACTCTCCATGACAACCAGTTTTCCTTCAGAATTTTTAAGTGTTTACAGKGGACAATCACAAACCAAGGACAAAAACAGGTTATTTACCAGTAACTTGAGTTCTCCTACAGAACAATTTTCTCTGTAGAACCATTCCGTCTCCCTCTCTCCCCAGGTTTCCTATTGAAAGACAGATTTTTCCAGTCAGTTTGGAATGAAGTAGGAGGGTGTAGTAGTGACTCACACATCTGCCAGAGGTAAAATGGCATTCAATGCATGCGCTAGTACAATTTGTACTTACCTGAAATTTGCCAACTTCAACAGCTCTTTGGTGTCTGACATGGTGTTCTCATTAATTTCACTAAAGACCATGAATCTGTGGAAGAGGTAATCCCTCCCCCCAAAAAAGGAAATTTAGTTACTGGTAAGTAATACAGTTTTATTAAAGATGTCAAGCCATAAGGATTCCTGCTCATCCCCAATAACCTATAATAACCATGCCATTTACTTACTTGGTATACCAAATTCATAATTATTATCAAAGTATTTTGTACTGAATACAAATGAGCTAAACATTCTGGAATCTTTCATCATTTTCATTATATGAAAATTTCAAGGAGTTTTTTGAGAACATGAGATTATTTTAAATTTGCTAAACTTCAGATGTCATATGTTTTTATCTCCCTGTAAAAATCTGCATTTTTTTATGGCTCTGATGCCACAGATATAAGAACTCCAACTGATTTCAGTTGCCTGGAATTAATTCCTTAACAAGAAAACCACACTAAAAAAAACCCCAACAACTAAACAAAACAAACAAACAAACAACAAAAAAACCCCACCCCAGAACTTACCAGTAGGGCTTGACCAAAAGCTAAGTTAAGTAATACAGTTCTCTTGACATCACTGGGCTTTGGATCCTTGTCTTTTGAGTATGTAACATTTAAACATAGTTGAAGTGCTTTAGAAACAAAGGAAAAAAAGATGCTTAGGAAAATTACTAAACGACATCTGATGTGTTTATGTCTGCTTCATTCTATTCAACTGTGAAACAATGTTTTTCTTCTTTGCTATGTTATAGGTAAAATGTGTAAGAGGAAATACTGTTATAAATAATCTTTTAAACCAATCATGTTTCTGCCTAACCATCAGAGCATCTTTCTATTTGCAGACACCTAGGAGCAATACTTTTCTTACTTGTAAATACTATAAACTTTCATCCTATGCAAGAAATTATCAGAATGGCTTCTAAGGACTTTTCTTAAACTTTCCATTTTTTGTCTTTATTAAACTTTCTTTTTTCTCAAGCTCTTCATAATCTACATTGTGACTTCCTGTGTTTATGAAACTTTTCATGTTTATTTCAGTGCCAGTTTATATTCATTCTAATTTTAATTTTCCAGTTTTGATCTTTAATTTTAAAAAGAGTATATAGAAAAAGCTCTCAGATAAATCACTTTTTCATTGACCTCGTTCAGGTCAATTTCAGTCAGCTAGTCTCAGTGAGCCCAGAAACAAACCTGACATTTATTAGGAACCTGATAACCACAAAATTGTCAGTAGCTGCATAATTCACTATACCCTATGAACAGATCAGGAAGGAGTATTTCTGGAAGTACACTCCATTACCAGGGACAAGAATTATGAGTCCATATCTCAAATCTGAACCAAATCCTAGTCTGAAGAGTAGAGGAGACAGACATTTTAATGCTGCTTAGCCTAGAAGTTGCTTTGTGTCAAAAATGCTTTTTTTGGTTAAAAGAACAGTACTATGAAGAGAAATGCTAATTCACTGTTGTACTCTCTTTTTATGTAGATACCTTGCAGTCACAGCTTATCAATATGGGTGTTATTCCTACATTAGTGAAATTGTTGGGCATTCATTGCCAAAATGCAGCTCTGACAGAAATGTGCCTTGTTGCATTTGGCAATTTAGCAGAACTCGGTAAGTCCACGATATTGATCTCAAATTTACATACAGTTTTCATAATGTTCAGTCTTAGTTAAAGACTAACAAAAGCTCGTTCAAGTCCTTTTGGTACATTCAACAATAACAGACAAGTAATTTTTGCTAATATATAGTTGTCTCTTTTTTTTCCCCTTTCAGTAACTAAAATTTATTTGGGTACTTAATTCAACCTTATGTTTTATGTTACTGTGCTTCAGTTCAACTAAGCACATTTTAAATCATCTAAACAGTATTTCCATAGCACTGCTACTAAATGTGAATTATTTATTAATAATATAAATATTGTATTCTGGTGTAGCTCCACAAAGTTTTATCGAGATTAAATTTGGCTCATGAAAATCTCAGAATGAAATTGAGGCAGGCACAGTCATTAATCTGCATATACAGTATTATTTTAGGTACAGAATTTTAATCTACTCCAGTCTAAATACCTCCATGTATAAATCATGAATAGATGTTAATTTTAGTTAGAACTCCATTTAAATTGAAGTTTGTGGCCCTGCTTTGATCTGATGTCTTTTCAAGCAGATCAGTTTTCATTGGAATTCAACCATGTGTAAATCAATGGGTTGTAAAGGCCTGTGTTTTATTAACATTTGTGGTTTATGTTCTTTTGCTAACATATTTGGAGAAATTCTAGTTTTATGAGTTGGGGTTTTTTTTACACTGGAGTAAATAATACATAGCACTTACAATATCATCTAAGAACATTCAGCAGTTCAAAATATGAAAAATATATCTCTGAGTTTGTAGTACTTGGTGGCCTGAGTTCACAGATTTCAAGACCAGAGAAAGTATCATGTTACCTAGTTTAGTTTGATCATACACATAATAAATTTATTTACAGGAGATAATTCATAACAAATCAACAGCAGAAAAAGCCATCAAGGTAGCACTAAATAAATTAATGAATCAGAGGTCTGCAGGTTGGGCACTGTGTACTGTGTCTGCACAGCAGAAATTATAAGAGTCATACACTGCAAGTTCTAGTGTTTAAATGCAACCAAAACCATAATGATATTAAATATGATAAATGGTAGACTCACTGAGAATTTTCTTCCCCTATTTGGAAAGATCCAGCTCTCTCTTGTTGAGTAATGAGAACCATGGGAAAGAAACTTTACAGCAGCTGCTTCCCTTCCAGTTCATACACATTGAAAAGGTGCTCGTTCTTTAAGACTGGCACAAATATAATTTACTCTGTAATACTTTAGTCTCCCTTAAGCAGTAGTCAATCACATTGTAACTGTATTATTTTATTTTTGCCTTGTAAGTTCAGGGAATTTTTTTGGTGAGGTTATCATTTTTCATCACTTATGAGACAACAGCATTGCACGAATCCCTTGAAAAGCATTATATGACTCTAATTCTGTGTCAAAGCAGGGCACAAACCAGTGATGGATCTGCTAAAATACTGGAAAGATCAAAAATCCACATAGAATATACTATGCAACCATGCACAGTGAGAGAAAATTATGAGATGTGCAAAAAAGTGTCCAGGATTGCAGTTCATGCTTTTCCCAAGTCCTTGGGGTCAGTTCTACAGTAAAGTAATCCCTAAGCATCTGTCAGAGCAATAGCAAAGGTGCTGGAAGGTTTTCTGGCTACAGATGGCCCTCAGGAGGTGGCCACTGGAGAATGCAGAACACCAGCCCTACCACCTGCAGCCCTTGTAATACTGCCAGTGAGGAGGAATATGATACAGGCAATGGAATAAGAGATGCTTTTGTTGAATGTACATTTGAAGACCTCCTGGCTAATCTGGTAGGAACCTTGCCCATCTGTAAAACTGCTTTATGCTGTATCTGTGCAGTATGAGATGGCCCAGCAACAGCCACATACAGATTTCAAAAGAAATGTCACCATCATGAGACCATGTAAATATTAAAGCATTTGGTGCAAATCTTCATCTCTCCCATAGAAAATGCAGTATATAACCTGCTCTTCTTTCTGTTAAGATGAGGGAAATCAAAGACTTCTTTTTTGTACTATTACTATTTCTATAGCTAGCTTATATTTTGGCGGACAAAGCCAAACAGCCTTGAATCGTATATTTCTATATTTTTAACAGCCTTAACCATAACTATTTCAGGTCAGCACATTTAAAGTGTTAGACATTTATCTTTTCATTTTGTGACAAGCATGAGTCTATTGCTCTTGTCTGTGAAGAGCAGTTAGTCATCTTGCTGAATAAACCTGATAACAAAGAGAAAAAGTAGTTCTACCACCTTATGTGGTTTGTTTACTTTACACTGATTTTCTCCTTTTGCTTCACAGAGTCAAGTAAGGAGCAGTTTGCCTACACAAACATTGCTGAAGAGCTTGTGAAACTGTTCAAGAAGCAAATAGAGCATGATAAAAAAGAGATGATTTTTGAAGTTTTGGCCCCCCTGGCAGAAAATGGTGAGAATTTTTTTTTCTTACTCTATCTTTTACTCATTTTCTTATGTGTATTTTTTTTCAGTATATCGGTGTGTTTTTCAGGCACTAAATGCAGAGTAATGGGCTGTCTCCTTCCAAAGCCACCACAGCTGATGCTTGTGATTGTAGTGTCATGAAAAGTGAATGGGTCTTAATTGTTGAGCATATGACAGGAGCCAGCACATTGTTGATGTTAATTCCATCACTGATTCACTCTGTATACAATTATGTTATATTTTATTGCCTGTGCCCACAGTGGGAATATCAAAAGCTGCTTTTTAGTGAGCTTCACAACATTTGTCTGCAAACATTGGCTCAAGTGTTCATAGACCATTGGAGCACCAGGACATCATTTCCTGGAATCACAGAGCCTCTGGCAGTTCCATTTCCTATAACATTATTTTTGCTAGGGGCATGTCAATTGCAGGGCTAAGAGCCGGACACTCTGCCCTTACTGTTCATTGAGAGATCATATGAATTTAATTTGGGTGTTTGGTGGTGTATCTTACATAGCCCCAGGCAGCCCCAGGGAGTTTGACTCACTGCTCAAGCCAGAGCAGGAATTGATGTGCACCCCGATCACCCTTCCGGGATGTTCCTCCAGAGGAACAAGGGATCAAACAAAGGTTGCTTGTACAATGTATCATCTGCCCTTGATGGAAATAAAGAAATGAGTTAACAAGTGGAGATGGACTGATGTGGGAAGCAGTTCTGTGTAGGGAAGACATCACAGTATTTGATGGCTCTCTAACCTCATTTTAACCACTTCAGCATTTAAGCTTTTTTTAATTGAACAGATCGTTAGATAGAACTACAAACTCAGATTTATGTTTCATCCATTCTGTTGTGTGTGCACACTCTGTGTGTGTCTGTTTTACAAAGTATAAGTCAGGATAAACTTTCACTTCAATTTAAAAAGGTATTTTGACTTTTAAGTGGCATGTAAAATCAATTCCTTTTTTCAGCTCTAAAAATGCACATCTTTTCCAAAATATATAATTTACCATATAATAACTTAAAATCTACTCTAAGGTAGTTCCATCCTCAGAATGACACAAAATAGGGTTGAACTTCTTGTGTGTTTGATATATGTCAGTTGAAATGCCTAATTTTTCTTAGAGTATGTTTTTTAGTTGCAATAAGATTTGAGAAATTCACTGCTGCTGACCCTGACTCAGATGCTCATTTGTTGAAAGGTAGTCAGAAAAACATTTCCACTGTGAATTCAAGGCATACATAAATGAGTTCGCTTTGCTGGTACTGTTTAGGTACTTTTCATTGTAGATAATTAGCAATAGGTCAGAAGGGAAAAACATCTCAATTAAATATTTGCAGAGTCTGGATTTTGGTGGTTGGGGTGTTTTAAGGTTTTTTTCTAATTTACTTGTTGATTAAGCATGCTGGTGTAGCAATTTCAATTTCAAACCACAGAACATCTGCAACCCTGTATTCTATAGCGAAGGGCATTCTCTATTTTTTAAAGCACCTCAGTGCTAAAGAGCCTATTTAAAAAAAATCCCACCTGGAGATTGTGCATTTCCTTACAAAGTTCATTAGAAGGTCGGCCACTCTTAAAGGAACAATGAACTTCACTGAGGCAAAAAGCCTAGTGACACCAGGAAACTGAGAGTCAGACACATCCTTCACCAGAGGTAGAACACACTTCCTCTCCCAAGTGTGGTTTGTAAACTGTATGAAAAAAATATTTCCAAAGCCCTGGCCTAAAAATATTTTAACTTGGGTTAACACCTTCTTGCAAAAATACCATTTCATGTAGAAAACTGAGAGAAATCCACTTCTTTTGCACACTTCTGCAGAGCTTTGTGACTATTTTTCAAAATCAGCCTGCAAAAACTACCAGAATCACTTCCATGTATGTAGAGACCTAACATAGCATAAGACAGCCTGCCATTCCCTCTTAACAGAAAGGGAGTTTAGGCATGTAAAGAAGATTCCAAGGGAAATATCTATTAAGTATTTTGTTATTTTAGAAACAAGAGAAAAAATGTTGTTCCCAGATTCTATGTCACTTGAAAAAATTTATTACCTTCTCAAGCCTTGTTTTGAGTAACAACTAAGAAATTAGTTTGCCTCATCAGTTTCCAGAACAAACTCCTCTGCCAACCCAACCTTTTGGATTTGACCTTTCTGCACTCCTCCTGCAGCCCTTTCAACAAATGGCAGATATACTGTCTTTGGAAGGCATGAACACAGCACAGTCCCTATTAGTCTGCTGTGCCATGGCTGAGGTGCCAGAAGTTTGCTGTAGAGAAATATTCTCATTTTTAGAAGTGAAGAGTTCCATACACCTTCAGCTTATGACTGTGCTCTAAAGGCAGTCCAGAGCCAGGGAGAGCCTGTTAGATGAATAATAACAGAAGTTGGCCATAAGAATTCCAAATAAAGAACTTGTGGTTTTATGTACACAAGTTGTCAGTGAAAACACTGACATCACTGTTTCTTACAGTCCGTCCTACATATGTGTGTAGGATAGATGCATTTAAAATCCTAATTCTGACTCCTATTATCCATGCTATTTTCCAGATGTCATTAAACTGCAGCTGGTTGAAGCTGGTTTGGTGGAGTGCTTACTTGAGATTGTCCAGAAGACTGTGGACAGTGACAAAGAGGATGATATTGCAGAGCTTAAAACATCTTCTGATCTTATGGTTCTCTTATTGCTTGGAGGTAAGGATGGGCTGTCACTATATTCTGCAAAGCAACAGCAGATACTTGTAATGCTGTTTGGCTGCTGAATTTCACTATTCATTAATTTTCTAAATAACCTAGATGACCTGCTGCACACCAGGCAAACATTTAACAGGTCAGATTTTGTCCCTCATTGCAGGATTGGATTAATTGTAGTGGAACCAGGAGAGCTTCACAAATATAAAGAGAAGTTTCTCTAACAAACACTTTGGCTTGCTGACTTTCTGTGCTTTTTACCCCAGATGAATCCATGCAAAAGTTATTTGAAGGAGGAAAAGGCAGTGTGTTCCAAAGAGTACTTTCATGGATTCCTTCCAATAGTCATCAGCTACAGCTTGCAGGAGCACTGGCTATTGCAAATTTTGCCAGAAATGGTAAGAACATGCCATAATAGCTCATGTAAATTTATGTGTGCCCCTCTTTCATGCTCTGTCTGTAGAGCTGCAAACAAGACCTGTGTTGCAGTAAAGCTGCTGTTGAGTTACACAGCAACATCACTAGTTTTAAACTTTACAATCCTGAAAAGCATTAAACCTACTTTAAAAATATTATTTTGCATGTGTAGAGCGGTAAAGGGGATTTCTGCCTTCTTCTGATTTCTTCTATCACTCTTGTAAGTTTGTCATGAGTACTGCAATTCTCACATATGATGGTGGTCAAATTCCCAACAATGAAATCTAAAAAGGAGCAAGGAAACAACCCTTCTATTCATAAGAAGCTGTTGTAAAAATGTTAGTAATAATCTTCCCTTCACAAATGACTTGTTACATCTCGCACAGACGGAAACTGCATCCATATGGTGGATAATGGCATAGTTCAAAAGCTGATGGATCTGCTAGACAGACATGTGGAGGATGGAAATGTAACTGTGCAGCATGCTGCACTGAGTGCTCTCAGAAACCTGGCTATTCCTGGTAAGCCTCTCTTTGCATTGCTAACCACCCAAAGGTGAAATTCTGTTCTCCCACTGTACCCCCCAGGGAATGTGGGTGGAAACAGTGACTGACAGTCCTAGAGGCAGGTCAGACTGCTGCTTTTCATTCTGGCCCATCACTGCTTTTGTGTCTGTTGCACAGCAGTTCAGAAAAGCAGTTCTGAATACATCACAGGCATACTGACTGTCCCTTGCCACTTTGATCCCACAGTATCTCCCACCAAAGAAAGGGCAGCCTTGTAATTGGTGAGGAGCTGAGGATGCCTTGAATATAATTTCTCAACCTTTTTTGTCCAGAGCACTGCATATTTATTTTTCTTTCTGCTTTTTTTTTTGCTTCATTTGCAATCTGTCTCAGAGCTGAGGGTCCCCACCAGAGAACAGTGCCAACTTTGTTAAAACACTGCATCTTACTTAAGACACTGAAGGTTGCCAAATTAGAGCTGGAGGTAGACTGACAGAATACCCAGCCTATTGCAATTAGTTACTGTTTGTTGGCAGTAAGCTGAATGCTAATTTTGTCATTTTTAGTAACTTAATTTGTGTGAGTTTTGATTACCCAAGCATAAAGGTAGAGCATGCACACAAAACAGCAAAGCAAATCCATAACACTTGTGTATGGTTTCTTGTGCCAAGCCAAAAATAAGTCTTTCATTCACATAACCTTATTTTACTATTTTTGGTTTTGACAAATCCTAACTTTTAGAAATGATCATGCATACATAACTAAACCCACTGAGGTTTAGCAGTATTCCATTTGCTTACCTTTCTCAGGTGAGTCATTCTTTTCATTTCCATCAGTCAGCTTCCCTGTAGCCTGTGCTGAAGGGTGTCTGCCAGAGACCTACATCACCATCCCTGTACACTGCTAGAAAGAAACGAGCAAGTAATGACTGACCTCAGTGATGAGCTCTGTGTCAAAACACTATTTCAAATACCTAATAACTATTTTTTTCCAAGTACACTACTGGGCAAGGTTTCCACCTTAAATGCGTTTCAGAGAGTTCTGTGAAAGTGGAGAACATGGACTAGTGGAAAGAATGAAAAATAGGTTGGAGAGGGGAAGAAGGCAACAAAAGACTACAGCCTGCAGGCATGTCAGGCTAGAGTGTTATTTGTATGAAGTATTGGAACTGGGTAAGAGGTTGTTCTGCTAATTGGATGCTTTAGTTCCTTTGCCTGTGAGAAACAGAAGAGTGTGGTTGGGACTCAGAGAAGTTTCCTCCTATTTGGGGGTGCAAGTATTAGCCTGGGCTCCTGCCTGATGCATTTTGTGGAAGGTACCTTTCCTACACCAAAAGGAGTCTACCCCTTTGGTGGTGCTCAAGCTGAATACAGAAATTTAGATGTGCATGTTAGGAAAAAGCAGTTAATTTCACAGAAACCCTGACATTTTTCCACAACACAGTATCACCAGCGCACACTGTTCCTGAAGTCTGTGCTCACAACCTCTTTTTCAAATCACGTCTGAAAATTTGCTTCCAGTCCAGCTCTGAAATTAACTGCATCTTCCAGAAATGTTTTTGAGATCAATCCCTGTTCTTTATTCATGCAGTTGTAAATAAGGCTAAGATGCTATCAGCTGGCGTTGCAGAAGCTGTATTGAAATTTCTCAGATCGGAGATGCCCCCCGTTCAGTTCAAGCTGCTGGGAACATTAAGAATGTTAATAGATGCACAAGGTAAAAATAAACTGTTCTCTATGTTAAGTGATTCTCTTTGGTTCAGTCTGTGATATGCTGCCAAGACTCTTTTAAGAGAGAAGCAGAGTTTTTCTAAATTTCATTCCTGAAGTCATGGAATAAATTTAATACATATGCAAAAGGAGAGGAGTATGGGTTGATTTTTTTTTTTTTCAGAACTCCTGAACTGACCACCAGGGACCCTCCAAATAGGTGTCAAATGCTTATTTATTTTTTAACTTCTTTACACTGTCACATTACAAGTGTGTATTGAGGTGTGAGTGTTTTGAGCTACCTCTCCTGTTTTACTGTGTTCCCTGGCTGTACCTCGGACCTTGGAACAGGATAATACTCTATTAATTGATAGACTGCAATTCTGAAAAGAAAAAGCATCTTTTAGTTATGAACTTGTTCCAGGATGAGGATTTATAAAATCAGAAGTCTGCTAAAAACCAAAAATAGTTCATGAGGTAAATTAGCTGTGTATTTATTTTTGACTGARTCCTACAGATTTTTTCAAAAGATCCATTCTAGTTCTAGCAAAGCATTGGATGGGAAATAGACTTTTTTTGAAGAAACTTATGTGACTTACAGTCTATCAAACCTGATCTAACTGACCACAGTGCTCCCTTCTGGCAGCAGTCCCTCCTGGTTTTTAATTCTATAGTTGGCTCACAGGTCAGCTGGGGTGTGATATCACCTGTATTTTCCCTACTCTTCAGCAGTGCACAAGCTTCATTAACTGGGCTGATAAGTTGTTTCAAAAACTGGATTATTAATGTTTTTCTGGATTTTTTTTTTAATTTCTTTTCATTTTGACTGGCTTTACTTGCTTCAATGCAACCTAGACTTTTCCCACTGGTAGTGCAGGCTAGTGAAGTTCTTCTAACTCCTCCAAGTTAGTAACTTTCAGCTTGTTCTTCTAGCACTTGCTTAAAAAAAGTGACTACGTTTTTGTTGTGTTGTTGGCTCTGGCATCATGTAGCGGAAGCAGCTGAACAGCTGGGCAAAAACGTAAAACTGGTGGAACGCTTGGTGGAGTGGTGTGAAGCCAAGGATCATGCAGGTGTGATGGGAGAGTCCAACAGACTACTTTCTGCACTTATACGACACAGCAAATCAAAAGTAAGTTAGTGAACAAAAAGGTCAGCTTGTCAGAACTAAGGGTTACCTTGCTGTTGGTAACCAACCCTCCACCTTGCAATCCTTCTAGCAAGCCAGCTTGGGTATTCATGTGTTAAATCTCCTCTGCCTAAGGCTTGACCGATTTTTATTTTAAATGTATCCTGCAGAAGTTCAGCATGCTGTATTCTCTGTGTGTTAATGATGCTATATATGAAGAATCAGTGAACTCAGTTGTTAGGATCTTGCTATATATTTATATAAAACTGAGATCCAGAAACAGTCTGTCTCCCTACTCTTCATACAGCATATTTCAGAGTTTCAAGATTCTGATGGATCATTAGAAATGATAATTTATTCTAACAAAAGCTTGCTTGTATATGGCAATAGGTATAACATTAGGAAATATTAATCTGCCCCTCCCATCACTTCACATCAATCAAATATCTTTGCCTCAGCAGTTCAAGTCCATCATTCCTGTTCAGCTGAGTATTAGCCAAAGCAGCCTTATAAAGGCCAAACACATCTCTGGAGACAGGCTATTTCAGGCTCAGATTTCCTCTAGCATGTTCACTGATAAGAACACAGGCTGCATTACTGAACCTAAATAGCAAGTGTGATTTGGAGAGCTCGGACTGTAACAGTGACCTCTTCATTCATCCATGGCATTTATGAAGGGAAAAATATAGTAGGGGCCTGATGTGTACTGAGTGTCTCCAAGAACAAATCAACAGGCCTCACAGGGATTTAAATCTTTGCTGATTGCTAGTATCACTGTCTCTGTCTAATACCCTTTCTCCATTTTATGTTCAGCCTCTAAAACTGATCAGGGTTCATTTTTCTGGTTCTCACTTCTTCTGCCCTCCTCCCCAAAGTCCCCAGCATGCATGCATGGCGAACACCACCACAGAYATGAGACTTAATAAATACTCTCTATAGGACAACAGAATTCAATTCTAAATATGGAGACTCTACTGATGACATCAAATAGATATTAAGGCAGAAATTAACAGCATCATCAGAGGTGAATTAATTTTTGTGGGGTGCATGTACTCACAAAGGAAATTTGTCATGAAGAGTAAAACAGAGCTGAGAGGGTGGGGTTTTTTAAGCCTTTGCTGCCCTCTAGGTTTGAATATGAGTACAGCTGTATGGCTCTTAACATCAGGTTTGAATTTGGCTTTTAATTTTAAATGCTTTGGGGTAATATTTACAGAGGCAACAGTCAGTTTTAGTCATTCTACAAAACTGGAGTAGGTACCTGTGATTTCAGCCACACTAGCACCAAACCTGATGGCTGTCATCTATTCAGTACTGCCTTTTAAAGGGTGAGGTTCACCTACAATATAAAAAATGTTGATGTCAAAGATGCTGATTGGTTTTTAAGCCTTATGTACCCAAAATTCCACACCAATTCAAATAGAACTTAGTAGTTCCCAGATTATCTCAGTCTGAAAACTACTTTGGAGTGTTTGTTTTTGGTTTTTTGGTTGTTGKTTTTTTTTTGTGGAGGTTGGGGTTGAAGGTATTTGAGATGGTATTTTGTGTTTAGGTTTAGATGTTTATTTTTTTAATTTATGTTATAGTCTCACAGTAGTGAGACTACACATCTCACTATTTTGGCTTGTGGCTGGTGTAAGAAAGGGGGATGTGTTTTAAATGGAAATTTAAGATATAGATGAAAAATTTAAATCATATTCTTGTTTCAAGAAATTAATTCTACTTCAAACCTTTGTGCACTCACAGGACAAATAAAAAATAATTAAAAAACCAATCCACATTTCCTTGAATAGTCTCCTTTCAGCGTGCCCAGTTACCTGATTTTTCAGGCAAACAATTTGCAACTATTTTTGGGATATAAAATGGTGAAATCATGATGTGTAAAGTGATTGTATGTGCACAAAGCCAACAAGTACCATTACCCAAAGATAACACAGCATCCCTGACAGTTCCCTTATTTAATACAGTTTGTGTGCAGTGTGGAATTTTGTCAATCTTTGCGTTATTTATTTTAGGATGTAATTAAGACCATTGTACAGAGCGGTGGCATCAAGCATTTAGTAACCATGGCGACCAGCGAACACGTAATAATGCAAAACGAAGCTCTCGTTGCACTGGCATTGATAGCGGCTCTAGAGTTAGGTGAGTATCCCAGGAGTTCACTCCACCTGTTTCCTTTCCAGTCGGTGCCCAAGAGAAGCCACGTAGGGAGAATGCAGTGTAGAATAGCCTCCTCCTTCCACCTGCCTTTCAGTTTTTCCATTGTGGGTCATGCAGACACGGGCAAGCCATCATGTTATGCAGGAAACTGGAGAGTGCTGGTTATATGGGATCTGCTTCATCATTCTGGTACGTGGTGGAGTGATCTAGAAAAACCCTCCAGTTTAACTTTCAGATTTGGGTAAAACTCAGAAAGCAAACATACCTTAGACTAGAGACTATATGACCTGACTACGTTCCTACACTGGAACATTAATCTGCTTTTGAGAGAGCTTTTCAAAGTGAAGAGTCTACTTACCTAATAAGTAAGAACTAGAGAATACATGGAGATTGTTAATGCCCCCAACGTGTCTCCATTAAATTACCCAGGATTAAGTGCAAGAATTGCCATATGAAGGCAGACATGATTACATGTCTTGACCTGCATTTGTAGTACCTCAGCTTTTGAAACAGGAAAGGAAATGCTCAGCAGAGGTTTTGTTTATCTTGTTTACTTACTTATTAACTAAGGAACTAAACAAACAACCTTACATATTTTTGTCCTTAATTTCATCTCTTGCCATTGTGTACTACAGGAATGCTCTGTTCAACTTTTGAATCACTGCCAATACATCAAGGAATTGTTTTAAATAAAAGTAAAGATGTTCCTATTCACATGAATCATCTCTTGTCTTCAGGCATTTAAAGGTTGAGCCCGAGTTCAATACATGTATCTTAGAAAGCTACAGAGGCAGTAACTCAAATGGAGATCTTGAAAAGTTTTCCACAGTCTTTATAACGGACCCTGAGCTCCCTCTACCATGGAATCAAGAACTACGCAATCTTTATTTACTCAGGCAGAATTTCCAAAAGCGAATTCAGGCAATGGAAGTGTTGAAAGCTGAAATATTCCAGGTGTTGGCCTAAATGGCTAGGAAGCCTCATGGCTTTTCCATCAGCTTACTGAACGTTAAGACTGGATTTCATCATTAAACTCGATGACTGTCCTTTCAAGCAGTTAGACAACTTCACATTTTTATAGCAAGAGCTGTGATTCTTGCCATCATACCATCAAATATGTGCTTGAGTTTTATACCAATGAGTTATGTACCACAGCCTTTCACTCTGTTGAGAGATCATGTTTCAATAAAGGGATAACACATGGAAGCGTCAAAGCAAGTGGCACTTCCAGACTTACAAATTTTCACTTGTATTTCAGTCACTGCTGAAAAGGATCTTGAAAATGCTCAGCTTGTTCAGATTCTACACAGACTGCTCTCAGACGACAGGAGTGCTCCAGAAATAAAATATAACTCCATGGTGCTGATCTGTGCTCTTATAGGATCTGGTGAGTATTCAGGAGAGGCTGCTTCCCAAGATTTATGTATGCAATATAGTTCTGTCCTACAGCTGAACACAGATCATGTGCAAACACACTGTGACTGGCTCTGTTCACAATGGATATAAACACACATAGTTCAATTTACTATGACTCTGTAGTGTCTATCTATATAGTGTCAAGGATGAAGCTGTTAACTCAGTTTTGGATATTAACTGCAATAACTTGACCCTGGCTTCTGCAGGATGCAACTAGCTCAAACTTGGACAGGAAAGAAATTAAAGCATTTAAAACTGTACAAATACCAAGTTGTCACTGCAAATATGCAGATCTCAAGAATTTCATTTCTAGCTGCAACTTCCCTGTAATTGATCTGTGATGGTGCTTTAGGAAGGATCCTTACATTTATGTCACTAGGAAAACTCCTTCCCTCAACAGCCCTTGCATGCTCAACCCACCAGGCACAAGGTGCACTAACACACATCAGTGCTGGACACTGTAAACTCTCTGAGCTCACCCTCTGCTAAAGGTCAGGCTGTTTACAGGCTCTTCGAGCAGGCTGTGGTCTGATATTGCAACTTCCCATCTGTATGTGGTCAAACAAACAAAAACCACAAAACAAAAAAGAGCAAGGTGTCATGGGGAAATTTCATTCAAGGTTTTAAGAAGGTGCTACATTTCTTTCATTCAGTTCTTTAAGAAAGATTGAATCTGTGGAGTGAGAACAAATTTCATTCCATAAAGGTCTAGGCATTTACAGTCWACTAAGATGACAAAGAACTGGAATAATTACAGAAGGGGGAAAGTCAGAGCCTGTCTGCACAATTTGCCAAGTGTGAAACATATGAAGGTTCTCTAGAGGTTAGTTTACAGCAATTCAATTAATAGATTAAAAGTTACCACAGTTAAACGTGTGCTATCTCTGTAAACAAACATTTYTTTTATTAAAACAGAGTTCACCATGCCTACTGCAAGTGTCATTTTGGAGACCTGTACATCCATGCAAGTAAATATTGTATTCCTGCCACTTTATAGGAACAAATACTCAGTTTTAGAGAGTATACACATCTCAGTGTGCAAAGATTGTGCTCAAAATTTGCTAGCAAGCCTCAGTTCTCAGTAGGCACTCACTTTAATGCTAAGACATAGTTGTTACTCACAACTTTCTTGAGCCATTTCATGCTTGGGACTATCCATGCATTTTAGAGCAGAAGCCTTTTGCCAGATGTTCACAGTCAGGCTCACTGTCTTGATCTTTATTCCCACTGCTTCCAACTAAAATAATAATCTTCAGGAAATCTGCCTGACAGTTGCATTTTCCCTTCCTGAATCTTTTCACCTGCAAGAGTGACAGAGTTATTTAAAGTAAAATACCTGTCTCCAGAGTACAGAGCAGTCTTATCTTAGGGGGAGTATTTTAGGGTTATCTGAGTGGCAGAGCTCAGTCTGCCACTGCACTGTAAGCTTTGCCTAGGCATAAGGCTCCTTACCCTGCTCTCAGAGAACAGACACCAGCATGTCACTGCATTATGCAGCTGTGAAGTTAAGGCTCAGTATTTTACTGACCCAGTGTTCTGCCCCACTTCCTGATGAACAGACCTGTGTCAAAACAGTGAGGACACAAGAATATCAACTGAGCAACCCTGGTATTAATTTCTAAGTTGGGGAGGGTGGGGTCTACTATTTTAACCTAGGAGAGGAGAATCAAGGAGCTGATTGCTCTTTACAAGGGAAAATACCAACATGCACCACTTACAGCTCTGTTGCCTCTAAACTGTTCTCATTACCATCTCCACATCATGAGCCACATTTCCTTATTATACTGTGAACAGACATGTGTAGTTATTTTTAAAGTAACTGACCCCAGTATAGTTCAATAACAACTAGAAGCAGCTCCACTGGTTTAATTATTGGTTTTATTTAATTCTCCAGTGACTGCTGTTGTTACTATGCTTTGTTATGGGGTAGCTGGCATCACATTTAACCTGATGTTGCCAATATCTGTGTGTTCACAGAATAGGTCAAGTTGGAAGGGACCACAGTGGTCCAGCCTCCCTGCTCAAGCAGAGCCATCCTAGAGCACATGGCACAGGATTGCATCCAGAAAGTTCCAGTGAGGGAGACTCTAGAACCTCTCTGGGCAATCTGTTCTGGTGTTCAATCACCTGCACAGTGAAGYAGTTCTTCCTCATGTTCAGGTGAAACTTCCTCTGCATCAGTTTCTTTCTGTTGCCTCTTGTCCTATTGCTTGGCATCACTGCGCAGAGCCCATTTCTGTCCTCTTCATACCCTCCCTTCAGATACTCACAGACACTGATGAGTTTCCTTCTTTGTCATCTCTTCTCAAGGCTGAACAGACCCAGCTACCTCAGCCTCTCCTTCTGAGAGATGCTCCAGTCCTTTCATCGTCCTTGTCACCCTCCACTGGACTCACACCAGGAGCTCCATGTCTCTCTTGTACTCAGGAGCCCAGAACTGGACACAGCACTGCAGATGGTGCTTTATCAGTACTGGCAGAAGGTCCCTTGACCTGCTGTCCATGTTCTTCCCAATGCACCCTAGGATACCATTGGCCTTCTTGGCCACAAGGACACTGCTGGCTCATGGACAGCTGTTCATGTACCAGGACACTCAGGTCCTTCTCCACAGAGATGCTTTCCCCAAATCAGCTCCCAGCCTGTGCTGGTGCCTGGGGTTATTGTTCCGCAGGTGAAGAACTACTCTGCACTTGCCTTTGCTGAACTTCAGATGGTGTTAAGCAGTTAACAGATACCTATTTTTATATGATTCTTTCCATCTGAAAATTCCTTTTGCAACTGAGTGAATGGATAGGGGAAGAAAAATGAGGAGAATGGAAAATGGATCATCCAAAGCAGAGCATTCTTAGGTAGCACAGTTTTCTGTAGGCAAAAGTCTCCACGAAACTGGATGTTACCAACCATGGTAAAGCACAGTGAAATACCTGCTTAAACATGTTGATATCTCAGCAGAAAGCAGGAAGTGCATACATAGCATGAACACCCCAACAGCTTCACTGACATCAGTCTGGACATTCACGTTCCCAGGTCCACAGCAACATGAGAGGTGCCAGCTCTTACATGGCAGGGGTTAAACTGCATGAGAACTAAAAACATGTGAACAAGAAAGTAGGTAGGGGTGGGAGCAAATGCCAAATCTTGCTTTAAAAAAAAAAAGTAAAGAGCACAGCATAAAGCATAGCTATCTGAAACAGATGGTAGGGTTTTCTCGTGGGAAATTCAGAGATTAGGCCTCCAGCAACATGTGGAAAGCAAAATAATATGTATTTGTTGCTAAGTGGGATTTCACTAGAGAAGCACGTAACAAAACCAACCATTTTAGATCAAAACTGTGAGATGTTCAGAGTACAGGGCTTTGAGAAAACTTGTCAAATTTCTTAGAATTTCTGCTCAATTTTATGAGTTGCTGCCAACCTCTCTTAAATAATACAACAAGTAAGTAACATGCAATCCAGAATCAGCGTCTCCTAGTTTTGAGTAGAACATAAACACTGAATCCATATGCACAGCACTGGGCAATGCTCTGCATGTTGTTGTTTGCATTAACTTCAGAGCTGAGCTGTAAAGGGACAGCAAACAGTGACCAGGTGGTGACACATCCATTAAGGACCCATCTCACACCCCCACACAACCAGTAAGAGTTGACACACACAAAAGATGTAGCGAGCCTGTCACAGCCAGCTCACTTGGTCAGGCTAGTTTAAAGAATAAACCAAAAAAGTGTTTTCACTAAAAATACTTCCTAAGAATCTGTTTTGAAAGGCAATCCAGGTGGATATTCTTAACTGCTATGCAGCAGSTAGATCATTCATCATGCCCTGAAATCCATAGAGTTTGTGTGTGCTGGAAGCCCTGAAAAGTTGTCTCTCCATCATCAAAAGCAATTTAAAAAAGTAAACAATAACCAGATTATGCGTACTCACAGCTGCGTGCTTGTGTGTACAGGATTTAGTAGAAAAGTTTCTCACAGTTTTCTTCTGCCTATCTCATACAAAACACTGTTTCTTTTAATTTTCCTTTTCCAGAACCTCTTCAAAAGGAAGTGCAGAGCATGGCGTTTCTAGAAGTCATATCAAAACTCCGCAGCCATGAGAACAAAACTGTTGCCCAGCAGGCCTCGCTAACAGAGCAGAGACTTGCTGTAGAAAGCTGAGGAAGGGCTTGTTTCCAGTGCATCTCATCACAGATTTCACCTTTGTCCTCCGTCCTGCTGCCGCTCCTACTATGTTTTCCACTGTATCACTTGTGCATGCGTGTAACGTTCCCACACAAATTGATGAACTGCTGTAGGTACCTGTCCAAAAAGGTTTCTACAAATTCTTAGGTGGTGTTAACATGAGCCTGTCTCCACCCATATCTGTTCTACTTGTATTCTTGTTGCTTGGGCCACATAGTAGAATGTGCATGTTGTAGTCCTATGATGATGTAGAAGTGGTACTACACAACTGACTCTTTCCTCATGCCCCCTAACTGCATAAAAATGTACTACTAAATTAGGGACAACACGAGATGCAGCAGCTCCAGACTAGTGTGCTGACTATAGGATTAAGAAGTAAATCTAGCTCAATTTTTGGTGCTTTGGAGATTCAGGTTTGAATGCAATGTACTGCTGCTCATTCACTCGTCTTGCCTATTAATGTCAAACTCGTGGTACCTAGAGGTAACAAATAAAAATTTCAGTGCTCTCACTTTACCCTGTGGTTTGTCTTTTTTTCTAATCCCACACAGAAGCCGCGACTGCACCACCGTGCACTGGTGAGTTCTTTTTGTTCCTGGCTCTGGCCCTACACGATCACTTGCCTTTCAGCTGAGCAGATACAAAGGAAGCCATTCCAACCACTTTCACTGTCTGTGCTCACACAGAGGCACTGTGTGGCATAACAATAATGCATTTTAGCAGCAATGCATGATACAATCCTTAACTTATAAAGCCATGTGCATACGAGTGCTCCTGGGCTTCCTTGGGATTGCTTCTTTGTTTACTGGGGGGTTTTTATAGATGGATTTTTAAAAGAATATCTTGCAGCAGCTGTTCAACAGAAGCCCATCGAGTGAGAAACGGAAGATGCAAGAGACTTTCTTTTTCTCCTTTCCTAGGTAAGGGAGATGGAAAACTGCCAGTCTGAGCATCTTATCTCACAGCTGCTCTTTTGTAGGTCTATACCTTGCCAGCAAGCAAACCAGCAGATAGTGCTTTGGCAAAACAAGGAGCCAGTTGGGATAGCAGTTTCCAACAAGCCAGCAGATGTTATTTTGGACTCTGTGATACCATTGCCTAGCTTGATCAAGCTCACCATGCATGAAGGTCACAAGATTTATAACATTTTAAAGTGAGTTCAGCACTCCCAGTGCTGAAGTGCCAGCCTCAGAAGTTTCAAGTTCCTTTTCTTACCAGCAGAGGCAACAAACCCAAAGTCCAAGCACCTATGAGATCCCATGCCAGGTAATTGCAAACCACTGCTTTTGACCTTCACAAACTCACTCCCCAGCTCCATGAAACCACTGCTTATCCCTCAGATACTGTGATGGGAAGATGCCAGCCATGAGAGTAAAGGGATTTTTTACATAAGCTGGGTATGAAACTTGCTTTCAATAGCCAGCTTAAGGTCTCAGATTGTACCAAAACACAGCAGATGCTACAGGAGTTTTCACACTGCAGAGATTCCACATCCATTTAATCCAGGGCCAGAAACATGCAGAAAAATCCCCCAATACCAAACTGCACAACAGCAAAAAAAACAAAACAACAAAACACATTTGAAAAGGCAAATGCTAGTACTAGTGCAATAAAGCCACTGACAGAGTGCAGAAGCATCAATACAGACCAGGAGCTCGTGACATCAGGCTCCAAATAACACAGAACCTCTGCACTGCTGCTGAACATAACCAGCATGTTTACAATCACAGCTCACAGGCCCTCACAAGCCCAAGTTCTCTCAGGCACAGAAACTCTACTGACTTAAAGAGAATCCAAAATAATATTTGAAAGGCCAGTTATCAACAACCTGCCTGGAGAGACTGCTCCTTTTGACATTAATATAAACTGCAAGTGCTCACACGAACTGGTTGTGACATTGATAGAATTCCCATTTGGTTGTCTAACTGGCGCTGTGGTTAAGCATTGACTCTATTCTCATCACCAGATGTTTATCAGGAATACCACTGTCACAGCAAGCATAAACACAGGCCTATGGTGATACCCTACTTTCAGACAGTTTCTCTGGATGGAATATCAAATGACATTCCTAGATAAAATCTGTGCTGAGCCTACAAAAGAAAGCCCACATAAGGGCAAAGATGGGTGTATGTCACAGTAGGAGGAGGTAACTGAAGAGACTATCTAGCCACACAAATGCTGTGCTGTCCTGAGGTGTGCTGCAGTCTGTGGGTTACTTCCATGTAGTTGGTAAATCATTTATCCTTTGAGCACCTTTAAAAAACAAATGGGATCTAAGGACGTTACTATCACATGCATTTCACTACTAACTGGACTGAAGTCAAGTGAAGTGAAAACGCTGACAAGTAATTCCAATTAGATGTTTACTAGCTAGATTGCATCTAAGCAAACCTTGACATCTGCTGCTCAGACTGTTTCTATGACAGCAATGCCAAACATGGGGCCTTGTCTTTGTCTTAGTGCCACCACAGCCAAGCCAGAACAATCAGAACAATCCCTGTGGCCATACAACAGGGTAGGCAGCACCTCCCTCGAGTGTCACGCTCATTGGCATCTGTACAAACTTTTGCCCAGCATCTCACTGTCGGGAAGGTGAACACATCCACGGGTTTTTACATTTTAGTGTCCTTATTACAAGAAGAAGCTTCACTCTGGGTAAGGGAGAAACCCCAACAATACTGGCCTTGCATCCAGAGAACCCATTGGAAAAGGTAATTTGTTTTAAAATGGTAACCAGCCTCAATGTCAAGAATCAGTGTACAAGTCTGTTAAGAGTTTGACAGATGGCAGGTAGCCACTCCTAGTCTCCCTCTCCATCATGAAAATGCTTATCCAAGTTTGTCACATCTATCAGGCAATGCCCTTGGCTTTTCTTCTTTTTTGTTAACTTTTGGTCATTCCTGTGTTTGTGTGTCAATCTGTCCCCAATTTAGATGCTTATTTTGCCAAATCATTTCCATTCATTCAGATAAATGTCTATGCCTGAAATATGCAAAAGGCATTAGACTTCAATCTGGGCATGCTTTTAAATTGATCACAGTGCCATTTGTATACAAAACCTAGAGGTTTTGAAATACTATTAAAAAAGTCTGCTTCCTCCTCTATCCAAAGTAACACAAGACATCATTACCCATTTTACCTGCACAATAATGCAAGCCAGTTCTCACTACTTCTGTTTAAGGACATGCTGCACTTATTTAATCTTTTGAGAAGGGAGGTGGGAATTTCATTTGTCTAAGTCTTGCAAAGCATCAACTTCTGAACACACCAGTGTGACCAGAATAATTCTGGGGAGAGCACAGTCATTGCAGCCTGAGGAACATCAGCAACCTGTTGGAAAGAAGCAGAGCATGTTCATTAGGCAGAGACTTCAACAACAGCTGACAGCAAATAAGGGATCTCTTCATGTGGGGACATGTTCTTCATGTCTTAGCTTATTATTCATCTAAGGGCAGCCACTGGAGGCATGAGCATGCTTTGTGATTTAATCAGAACACAGTATTCTACAACACATATGAGAGATGGGGATTTCCCCTGTTAGTTTGGAGGAAAGAAGGTAGGGATCTTTTCCTGGAGGAACTTTCCATGAATGTATCTTTCTATTGTTTATATTTAGTGCTACATCAAGAGTGCATACACATTCACAACATCATATTTCACACAATTTTATTTATAAAATTGTAGTTATCTAACAAATTGCATATAAAATGATTTACTTCAAGTAAATACAGAATACTGCACGACTATTAAAACTATTGTATTGTCCATCATAAGTGTATTAAAACATTCCTAAAAAATGCCTCTATTAAAAAACAAAAAATCCAAGAACACAAGTAGCATGACCAAGACCATTTTCAATAGCTTAAAATGAATTACCAGGAAGTTGCATTAACCTCCTAAGTAGACTCCAGTTACATCCATTGAGATCAGCATGTGATACAATACCACAGTCTAATGCTAAAGATGACAAGTAATACATTATGCACCTGATCTATGCTTTTCTCCTAGACTGAAGGGAACCAGTCAGAAATCAGAAAACTAAAGCTCAAGTCAAACTCTACTGGGCATGCAGTTCTGTTATAGCAATACTTTCAATCGGTAAGTGTAGTTGGCTTTTACAATCAATTTTACAACTGATAAAAAAGGAACACAAGAGAATACATTCGTATAAAAAGGAATGATACACAAAGGGTAAATATTGACACCTTACTGTACACCTTCAGATGAACAAGAGAGAAAGATTCAGCTGGAGCTAATGTGGAATATATGTATCAGAAACGGATCTGAGTGATAAACCCACATCTCAATCTTCCCAGAGCTCAAGGTCCATCTCTACTATGTACACAGTGTGAACATGAACGCACGTACAGATGGAGCTTTTTATTAACACACTTATATTGCCAAAACACAAAAGACAGCTAGCAGTGCTGCCTCGTGCACACTAGTGGTACTTCTTCGTATACTGCATGTTAAGGGAGAAAGTTTTTTTATTTCTTTTTTTCAAGGGGCAAAATTTGGTAGCTAATGGATCAAGGTGGTATTATTTCATTTGTTTTCAACAGTTTCATCACTTGTTACAGGTATCTGGAAAAGATTCAGAGAAAAAAGAAAAATGGGAGGAACTGGAACATTCAGCAGTGCTTGACACCTTTTGAGGTCAAATCTCCCTCCACCAAAAAAAACTAATAAAAAACTAAGTAAGCCAAACTACAACCCCCAAAAAAAAACTTTTCTAAATTTTATCATCTCTTTTAAAGCAACAAAAACTTTTGTTGTTGAATATTATTTAAATTTTATCTGTTTAATAAACAAATTTTTTTCCATTTTTCTCAAAAAAATATTTTCTCCCAAATCAATTTAAAAAGCCAATTAAATCTGCCTTTCTTAAAAAAAAACCTTTAAAAGTTCTCTGCCAAATTTACCCTAAACCAAAACAAATACATAGGTATTTGCAGAACTGCTACTTTAATGCACCCAAAAGACATACACAGCAAGACGGGAAACAGAATCGAAAACTCAGACAACAGTTTCTTTCATAACCAACCATATTACCCAAAAGCAATTTTAACAAGGGCATCTCTAAAGTAGTAAAAACACAGATTGACATCCAGGACAGTTCATATAGCACCATGTTTAGTCCTGCCACAAGTGATGGCAATCTCCCACAACTGGTAGGAAGTGCTGCCATTGACTCTCCACTTTACAGTCAAATGCTGTTCTAATGCCAAGCAGCAAAGGGAAAAGGCAAGGGAGGCCCTGCCACCCACCAGGGCCTGAAGGGCTGGCCAGGGCTTCCCCTTCCTCAGGGGCAGCCACCCACTCACAGGGCAAACACCAAGCACGGGCAGCTGAGGCGCTCCTGCTGCTCCATCGGCACGAGGGACAGCCCAGACAACCACTTGGGACTCTCCTGGTGGACACCTTTCCTCTCCATAATAAACACTTTCAGGGTGAAAAGCAGTCATGTGCAAGAATCATTTAATCTGCATGCTACTATTTACATTCCAAACACTATTTACACACCAGAACTACAATGAGCATCTCTCTCAAGGGGAGAGAAGAAGGCTTTCGGGACAGAGTACACTTGAGCAAGCACCCCCACAGCTTCAAACTCTAAGGGGCACAATCAAAATTATGGATTTTAAGCAAGGAGATCCTACTGCTACCGAAATAGACACAAAGAGATGAATCAAACATTTGTCCATTAGGCTATTAATCMAAAAAAAMCCCAAAYCCAAACAACAGAAAGGCCTGTGAAATACAGAGGGTATTTAGAAAGCAGAGGATCAAGAACTGTGATGCCCTCTGGCAGGGCTCAATGGGATATATGGAAATAGCTTTAAAGCCAGCGCTGCTGCTGAGCTACCGGAGTCCTCGTTAGCAATGCCACTACTCCACAGGAATCACCCAGYAAACAGAGCTGTTTCCCACTCCATAAGCCTGACAACAAATTTCTGAAAAACTACTGCACATTAAAGATAATTAGGCTGATCTCTGAACTCACATGTACCCCACCACCACACCAAGCAGTAAAYTGCCATGGAGTCCCAGTGCCTACCACATCTTATTGCTTTAGACACTGAGCCCACGTAGCCAGCAGCTATGCTTTAGTTGCAGTTCATGTGACCTTTTCAAAGTTTCCTGGAAAAAAGTTTGCTTGTATTTGGCAGGCTCTGACAATAATACATTGATTTCCAAGGCCTCCCACAAGCTTTCACAACTGGACACCTAAGCTGCGGAGTAGCTGTTGATGGGACATTTCTAAGACGTCTTACCTGATCTGTAGACAAAAAAATGTGGGATTTAAATGTGTAACAGACAGTTAAACATTGAGTGCACATCCATAAAACAATGCAAAAATGAGTAAATAAGTATCTCTTGGGAACAAGAGAACAAGAAGGATCAACATCCACAGCAATAAAGACGAGCTCTAGAAAAGTAAGTTATCTAGTGGTTTTTGTAAGAACAGTCAGTCATTCTGGGATTCAGCAGAAGTGTTGCACATTTGTGTGTCGACGTGCAAGTTGTGAGAACAAGAATTGCTCAGCTTGAGCATTTACCCTCCTATCAGTCTGACAACAGCACAGCCAGCAGACTGGAACTCGGAGAACAGCGTGACAAGACAAAAGGCCAATACAGTACAACTGCAGAGATTCAAGTAGAAGAATGAAGCTATCTTCAGAAACTCAGAGCAGCAACAGTAGTATTCAAGATCAGTGGCAACAAGGAATGTTTCTGTAATTAGGCTCTTTGTTTCCCCTCCAAACCAAAGCCCAGGATCACAATCAAGGCTCTTTGGTGGAGGGGTTACTTCCTCAACCCCACTTCCCTGATTCCTCCCTGCACTATTTTGTCTCAGTGCAGCAACACTGGTGCTGATCATCTGTCTGTCCTGCCGCTATYAGGCAAAATGGTATGTCCCTCTGGGGGAAAACAACCAGTAACTCCTCAAAYCGAGGAGTGGCTAAGAAAAACATAACACTGTGCTGAGGTGGAACCAACTTTATTAAGGACAATGAATTATAATTGTTTTGAAAGGCTTTAAAAAATACTCTGAGTCATGGCTGGCCTTTAACAGCAGATACCAAGGGATATGGAGGCTGCCTGATTCAGAGCCAGTCAGTGGGAGTTAACCAGGAGAGGATGAGGTAATGCTCAAAGATGGGAGGACAACAGGTTTGTCTGAGGCATCTGTGAAGCACCAGTGTGCCCATCAGCAGCCTTCAGAAGGGAGAAAAACCACRGCCAACTAAAGCACAGAAAGGCAAAATGTGCAAGGGTACGTATATTCATTTGTTTAAGTGCCACAGGACCAAAAAGGGCCTTAAGAAGTCACCAGATCAGCCTTCTATCTTATCCCCCAGAACAGGGAAGCTTTGAAAGCAATGTGTTCCTCTCTCCTACTCCATATACCTCCTGGTTTAGGAAACTCAATTCAGAAAGATGTTACATCCTTACAAGGAGGTGCTACACACCCTTTGCCACTGTCTGACCAAAGCAGGACCACAGCTTTCAGGACTGGTATGGAGATACTGAGAAGGGTCATAAAATACACTAAATTTATACAAAGTGCAATAAACTACCCAAGCCATGGTCAGGTCTTTAAGTTCACTATTATTAGCGAAGAAGAACAAATCAAAAACACTAAGCTGGATGGAGCCTGATTAAAGTCTTCTCCACTATTTGTGCTTTTTCCCACATTCTGCTTTCTTGTGTCCAGTTCAAAAGGGTCTGCCTTAGCTGATCCTAATAAATGCTTCTATTTTGATATTTTTATTCTGTTGCTTCAAGAAAGCTCTTTGTTGCCTTTAGAGCAAGAAGAGGAGACATCTCCATAGCATGRATTTGTTCACTGGAGGTAAGCATTTACTCTGACAAAAACTGTTCTCTCCAACTTCCAAGAGAATGGGAAATGATCTTTCCATAATCACATGCATTTATCAATAAATAAGTTTGGATTAGACTGTATTAAAACATATGCACATATTTAAAGCACTGGAGTGTCACAGAGTCTTATTCCACAGCTCATGCAAGTAAAAAGAATTAAAGAAAAGAAAAAGAAAAAAAGAAAGACCAAAGCCCCAACTAGGAATAGACCAAAGAAACAAGCTTCACATGAGTATGTCAAAGCATTAATATCAGTGAGATCCCTAAATACATTAGGTTACGCTAAATTTCAGAGAAACAAAAGATTTTACCATATCAGATACATAAATTTTGATTTTTTTAAGTTAATATATAATCCATTATTTGAATATTATTCTTCACTTGGACCCAACATCCACACTGCTTTCATACATTTATACAGTTATATCCCATCTTTGCCTTAAGCAACTGATATCCAAAGGTATGGCAGCAACCCTTGTTCGTCAAATATAAAACTCCTTTCCCTTCATACAAGAGTGGAGAAGGAAGAAAGATCTTGAAAAAATTAAGCAATTMTCCCTTCTGCTGATTCCAACCTCAAAGTACTAGAGGGAGATATTTGGAAGCTTGCATAAAAATAATTTCCCTTGTTTTAAAAACAATTTTTTTTACTGTACAATAGATGCATAGAAAGTTGCTTCCTGCTTCATGGGTTTAGGCCTGTAGCTATGTTTAGCTGTGAAAACAAGAAGATTGTTCCTTTACAGAGTTGTGAGGAGATAGACCATCTCAGGAATATTTGGCAGCTATCAAAGAGCTCATGACATGAAGAATAAACAGCATATCCACAGACTACAACAATGCAACTCTGTCTCACTGAATACACCAATTTTAAAAAGTGTCCACTTGTTACTCAAAATCAAGAATACAGTAGAGATTCACGGCTCAACAGCTTTCAAAGTGGTGGTTTAAAAGAAAAAARAATTGTCAGTGAGCAGCAGATTTTCAATAGCCCACTCTTCTCTCCCCCACCCCAAAAAAACACAAGTTCACTGCAATATCAGGAACTTAAACTTGAGACTAGTTGGGAGAGAAGGCTTCCCTGTCACCCATGTCCATACAGCTTGGTGTCGGAGTGACACACTGGAGGTTTCAGAGGGTTTCAGTTGTCCAGTGTCTTGTTGTGGTTACTTCAGCAGTTTTACCAGCTGGCTCTGACAGCCTCAATGTCACTAACCAAATTCTGGGCTAAGCATATCCCAAATATCTGGAAGAGACAACAGTTTATTCATTTGGAGCATTAGACAACTTTTCACACAGGCAAACTCCTTAGGTTATACAGAACTTAGATAAGAAAGAAACAACACAGGTAGAAATTAAATTAACAGTAAGTGTTGTAAGAAGAAAGAATATTCAGAGCTCCTGTAACCCCAGTATTTTTATGGTGGCACCGGTTTCTAGTTAATGAACAGTTCTAGTCTTGTTTCAAAGCAACCCTAAAGGCTCTCTGCTGCTCATTCAAGCGCCACTGGAAACAGTAGGTCTGTATAGGCTTGAAAGTCTCTACATAAGGTTTATCTAACAGAGTGCTAGTTTCAACCTGCTGAGAGTTGAAAAGAAGAAAAATGCATCCCTGTAGATAAAAATTAAATATTCCTTAACACAAAGAAAGCCTCATACATTTAGTTCCCACTGCTAAAACCTGCAAACAGGCAAYTGGCACTGCATTTCCCACTCTCCTACACAGCTTCCCCTCTCACATATTCACTTTATCTATTATTCCTCTGTGCAACTCATTCCAGGGAACATGATGTTTACCTGCAGTAACGCTATCCCAATGAATATACCAGCAACTATGGTAAGGTTGTCCTGCAACCATTTCTCAAACTGAGGGACACAGCCTTTAGTGTAGATAACAATCTGCTGATCAACTTCCTGCCAAGGAGAAGAGGGAAGAAAACAGATAATTACATTCAACTACATCATCAGCAGACAATCTCCTCTTGCAATAGGGATTCAGATCCTTAACATATCACATTAAGAAGAAAAAAAAAGCTTACTGGTTTTTGCCTTGCATCGTAGCCACACTGAGTATTAATAACATCTTCCTAGAGGAGAGAGAGAGAGAAGAGAGGCAATCAGTAAAATGTCTCCCAAACATCTTCTCCCAACTCCCTGAAGCTGGTGCTGTATGTAATAAGACAATCACCCAAACTTTGGTTAGCATATTGCTTTATTAAAAACCCTTCCTCCTTCACTCTGTGCTATTAATTATTTGCAGCAAACAAGAGCATACATAAAAAAAAAAATCTCTCAAGTCAGCAAGCTGGGAAAACCAGCCCTCCACCTGGACGAACTCCATGTTCCAGATACAAGCATTTAGTAAAGTAAAAGGACTAGTGAACATCTATGGAAAGTGAAAGAACCTTCTGCTGAAAAGGTTTTGTCTGTACTAAAAAATATGCCAAGAGTACTGCTGTCATTTTCAGGGTTCAGTCTGTGCAGAATGAAGAGGTGACAAGGGGCAGTTCTGTTGCAGAAGCTGCAAGTTCTTTCTGACAATGTCTCTAGAAATATGTACAGTTCCTTACCAAAAACCTGAAAGAAAAAATAACAGATGGAGTAATGTGTTCTTACTGCTTGTTCTTTCTTACAGGAGCTTGATACCAATGTGAAAGGAGGGGTTCTTCCTACTCCCTTTCCTTCAGTACTCCCAAAGGTCAGGTAATAAAATAGGCTCTGACAGATTTTCCCTAGTGAACAAATGCTTCCCATTGGCAGCTGAAGCTGTATTTTTACTTTGTATACAGTTATTTCATGGTAATAAAATGAAGCATGAAACTTTTGGCATCAGCCACAATGGCAGCAAAATATTAAGTGACTGACTTATCACATAATGACAGTGAGTAGAAGGAGTACTCAAGACAGTGAGAAAATCAGCCAATCTTAGCTAGGTGTACCAAACACCACAATTTAATCAAATTGTGGGAAGTGGGAAAGACAAGCAGTGWCTTTGGATGGATTTTAAAAAGCAGCCATATGGAAAAAAGTCTCTCCTATCAGCATGGAAAGCTTCTCTGTTTGCTCACTTTGCAGGACGTTCAATAGGTTGCATTCTGTCAGCTGCCAAAACTGGATTCCCTTAATGGATCTTCAAAATTCAAGCAACTTTTATCTCCTAACAAGATGAAAGTTTGTGTTTCAGGACCCAAGTGCCACAGACTACAAGGATGTAAAAGCACCTAAGATTCTGACAGAGAGATTTTAAGTTTTCTTCCTTGTACTAAATGTCTACTTGCTTCATGATTAATGTCTTCTGCCTTTAACCTTGGAATTTGTTAACCAAAAGAAGGTACGAAAAATGCAATGGAAATAAGTTTTCTAGACTTGCCTGTACAAGAATTTAGAACACTTCAATCTCCTTAACTACATCAGAATGAACTATGGTAGTCAAAATTTGTTTCAAGAAACTTATTTTAGCCTGCCTTAAACTTACCACCTCCTGATTCAAGCCAAACTAAAAACAATAAGGCATCCATATAACTGTTTGCATCAATCCAACACTGAAACCTAATTCTAAAAGGGACAAATTTGCTTTCCCACAGAATAAACCTATGTTTATCACTGCAATTGAACCAATCACAGCTTGGTTACAATTATTTTACTTGTATGCATGACTTCTAATGTTTTCAGTTTTTAAAGGCCACTAAGGGTGTTTCCTTACAGTGAATGAGATTTATGTTTAAATTTCTGGTTGCTGCATCACRCCCTAACAAACTGCATAGCCATTTACACAACTGAGAGAAAGAGAGAACTTTAGGATGGATTATGTATTTATAGGATTACCTTGTACTGCTGTCACTGGTTTGGTTTTATAACAACTATATTTTTAAAAGTGGGTTGTGATGACCTCTGTGTGGGTTGGTGGGCAGACAGGCAAACAGCAGAGGGAATCCTAAGCATAAGGAAATGTTTGAGCCTAACCTACATTTTGTTTTAATATCCTGTTAAAACATTTTCAGCTATGTTCGTGAGAAAAATTCAAACTACCATGAAGTCACACTCACTGCAGAAGAACCAGAACTAGCTTGTGCAAGTGGCAGTGCCTTATCAGGAGAGGAGGAGAGCAGCAGCAACTGGATGCCAGGAGCAGCAACTGCATTGCACTATTAGCAATTACCTGAGGTACCTTTCGGCAACTTGCCTAACTCCAGTCTGTGCTAGACTAATACATTCAAGGAACTGTAAGTCATTCCAGGTGAAGACAAAGCCACAGATGAATTGCTAGATAATACAAGCACTCAAAGCCAGCTTCTTTCAAGCTATATAAAGTCAAATGGATACAGGGCTAGGCAGGTAACAGTTTCCATGCATACACCCATCCCTGTTCCAAGCCTGTCACTGTCAGTGAACTGATTCCCTACACTTCACTCTTTTTTATCATATCCATATTAGCAATGCATGGCTCCAACATTTTCCACTTCATGATCCAGAACTATAAGTATTTTAAAAGACATGAAAATTTACCTAAAAGCTGCTCCCACAAACAATTTCTGACCTTTCAAGTCTGATTTCAGGTGACTGTAGGACAGGCAGTAATTTCAAAGTTAAAAAAAGAGTATGTAAAGATACCCATACCCAACTGAAGATTCCAATGCAAACATGTCAGTTCCTCAGGGCACAGACTGTCATTCATTACCATACCTGGCACAAACTGGGTCAAACTGGCTAGAGCCTTGGGACACCACATTAAATAATGAATACTTCCTTTAAAGTGTCTGATCTTAAGGGTTACTGTTCTGATGAACTTCAATTGGAGGCTCACATCCTTCAAACTATTAAGTGCTTCTACTTTTTATACTTGCTAAAATTAATATATATGTTCAGCCAAGCCCATGGTTCTCTCCTTCTAAAAATGAAGACCTAAGTTATCTTATGAGTTTTGCTGACTGCAGAAAAGTTAGTGATTAAGCTGAGCTGTAAAAAAATAGGAACAAAAAAAAAAAACAGGTTGGTGAGAAGTTAATAATTAGGCCAAATTACCAGAAACAAAAAGGAAAATCTTGAAGCATTATTTACGACTGGAACAGCACACCCATCCTATCCCCCTAGAGCGTCACTTACYGCAGGGTCTTTAGTACAGCAAGAGAATGGCACACCACAGCGCTCTCGGCTCGCGTTGGAATCTGTACAATTGAAGTAAATGTTAAGGTTCCAGTCATCAGCTCCAAAAGCCCCACAGCACTGCCACTAGAACAAAAAAAGAAGAGCTTCTTAAATTTCAGAATGAAAATCTCAGCATTAGCAACACACATGGCTGCTGCCAGTTTCCCCTCTAGCTTTCAAAACAAAATCTGAGACTCCTACTGCTTTCATTGAAACAGTCTTTTTTTTGTTTGGTTGGGGATTCTTGTAATTTTTTTTAAAATACCACTCCAAATGGGTAAGTTGTCCCAAAGTTATCATGTGACTAAAGTTACGTTCACACCCTGCTATGCTGCCCTCTGGAGAGAAACCCATGGGTGAGCTGATAAGCCTACACAATACCACAGAGTTGCACAGGCCTACAAGCTCAGGCCCAAGGGACAGCAGAGCCAAGAGTACAATATTCTGCCCAGTCTAAAGAGCCCTGGATTTCCAAAAAAACAAGTTCAAAGGCTGCACTGGTACAGCTACTCCTTTTGCTAGTTTGGGGGAACTTTGCCTGGCTGTACATCAGGCGGTGTGAACACACTGTTCCCTGAGCACCACACATTGCACAATGAACACCTCTAGTGAATCCTTTAGAGAGTAAATCTGCCAAAGGCAGGCTTAGTCTGGCAAAACATGTTGAACACACGAGGAACTGATGTGTTTTGCTGAACATACAAAGAATGGACTGGAGACCAGTGAAACATTGATGGCTTACAGCAAATAAGGAGCTAGACCAATGAACCCATCTAAGTCAATTAAAAGGAAAAAAACAAATCAAAACAACCACATATTTAAAAGATTTAAAAGCATTGGAATAGCCATTCTCTCCTTCTAGATGTAGGAGTTCTCTTTGCAATACCTGACACGTTGTCTTTATGCACTATCTCTATTGGCTGAAGAAGWAATCCGCTCTCACAACTCGTGCTGCTCCTGGCTGAGTGCTAATGCAGTTAGGAGAGAAAGCCTTAGGAAGTCACTGCAAATTTGGACTGTAGCCTTTGGCTGTATACAAGTGGACCACTACTTTCAGTTTGTGCTGATCTCTGACCTTCTTGCAAAAGATTCAAAACAGTGCAAGGATCCACATCCTCTTACTTACCATTCTTCCCCCAGGCACAGAGAAGCAAATCAAGCATTGAAAGTATTTTAATTGTAGAAYGTACAAAAATTAGTAAACATTAATTCAACCAACACTCAGCCATGTTAGCCACACAGTGCCAGATTCAAAGAGGATTTCATCAACACGGGCCAGAACTGAGTACTGGAGAGGGAAGGTACTGGCAGACCTTGTGTGCAAAAGTCAGTGCAGAATTCTTTACACACACTGACAAATTACAGAGCTTAAACTGCACAAAGTTGCGCCACTGCTTTCACCCTTTTCTCCCAAGTGCAGATGTGGCATCACTTAGAGGTGTCCTACAAGAACTCTACAAGTAGTCCACCTCATTAGGCTAATTCCACTAAGCCTAATTCAGAAGAAATAAAAYTGTAGTTTCATTTGGACCAACTAAATACCTCTGCCACTCTGCAGTGTTGCTAAAACTACACCAACATTCATCTTAGGACCCAATGGAGCTTAGACAATGAGTAATCTCTTAAACAGATGTGATAGCTTCTATAATATTTTAACTTCAACACACTATCTCTAAGTCTTCAAGAAAAATCACCCCAACTCTCCATCTTKTTTTATGCAGTCATATATCAATAAAGCCACTTTACATAGGTGCTGTATGTTTGCAGTTCTGTAAAAACAAATACAAATAGATTCAAAGGCATTATATGCTARAATATTTCTGCTGCTCCTTGAAGAAACAGAACAGATGGAAAGTAAAAAATAAGAGCAGGTATTTCTTAAAAGCAAGCTTTACAAAAAAATAAACAGTCCAACTTACATATTCCTGTGTGAAGTCTATGAGGTTTTGTAAATCAATGTCATCTCGGTAGGCTCTGATGTTGTTGTTTATAAAGAAATACAGCTGGTCCTTTATCCAGTCTTTGAAAACAAATGCTAGAACACCAGCAGTGAGCTCCAAGAAGAAAATAATTCCAAGAAATACAGAGAACTATGAAGAAAATAAAAAAGGCTAAAATCATTTTCCTTTATTACCAAAACTTTCTCAAAGCTCACAATCGTATCTAGTGATAAGGCTTTATCTATTTCAGTGCAAGTTCAAGCCATTTTGGCACATAGGAAATTTTAAATTAAAAACACACCATTTTTATTGGAGCTGCAGCACAGAAATCTTAATTTTACTCTAACAAATAACAAAAATGCTAACAAATGGCCCAACCTTGGACATTTCACTGAGATTTTCAAAGAGTTCCAAGAGAATTCACTGTAAATTTCAAGACATAGCTAGTTACCACACATGTAGAGCCCTTGTAAACAGGTCTTAAATTTCAACATAGGCACTTACATTTTAGAAGGCATAAACAACCAATGTAAAATGTGCCAGTAAAATGCTTTCTACGTGACTTTTGCTTTAGATCCTTTCACTGGCAAAGCTTCGTCTAAGCAGACAAAGCAGAAATTGGTAACAGCAGAAATTAATTAATGGCTAAGTCGGAGCGGAATGTCTATGAAATTACTCACATCCACATTAAAACTAAATGAGGCTGCTATGATTAATGCAAATGCAATGGATGCCAAAGGCATTACTAATGATCTGCAACTTTCCCTAAGCATTTCCACTGAGTCTACACTGTTTTAAACCACACAGGGGTCCTGGTATACTGGAAGTCCATTCCCTTTGCAACTGTGCCTTTGAGTTTCACTTTAATATGCTCTCTGTGTGTGTTCAGATACATTTTTAATTTCTTCTGCAGCTGCTGTATGGGAAGCTATTTCTGGTACAGCAGATGGGTTCATTTTAGGCAAGCTAAGAGAAGCAAGGAAGAAGGAAAAAAAGTGTTACAAGCTGCTTTATAAATGCCTCGAGAACTGTGACTCTCAATTGCCTCCTCCCCTTATACAACATGTCTGTGGGAGCCAAATGTGTCACTTGGAGGTAGTTATTTCACTGGAAGCTTTTTCATGTATATATTAACAGTTTATGAAGACACAACTGGGTCCACAGGCAGTGCCCACCTCTGGAAAGGGGAGTGGTGGAGGAAAAAAATCTTTTATGAATTTTCAATTTATCTAAAAGTGAACACGATACTGTTACCCTCATTTTCAAAAGTCACAGGAGGAAATGTTTCAAAATACAGAAGCCGGCTACTTAGTTGAAGAAGTTCTGCATACTGAGGTTCATTTGTATACCAGCAGCTCCTTCCCTAACCAACAATCCAGCCCAGAATTCAAGAAAACTTCCATTTTCTTGCATCTTGGACACATTCTCCTCCCCTTCTCCTTCTCAGGCCCCAGCACTGAAAGCAATGAAACCTCTTGCAGTTAGCTGAAGAGCAGGGATGAGGGTATCAGCCAGACTGAGGATATTGGAACAGTCCTATCTCCTCTGTACCATGAGGGGCCCCAGCACAGCACAAGTCACATGGGTCACATTCACTGCTGCATCTACATCCCTCATATTTCATAGGCAGCTTGTTATGGACCCCAGGTTCAACACAAAGATTCTCACAAGAAATTCCTTTTTTTTGTGACAGGGAAGCAAAATGYTAGGCTAAATCCATATGAAAACCAGTACTTTCATGTTATGACTTCTACCACCAGAAGTTTTGAGCTTTAAAAAAACACAACCAGTAAGCACCAGAGACTGAAGAGCTGTAACATGCTAAAAGACAAGTGCTTTCCTGGTATTCTGACACTGGATAACACCTTCCTCTCCAAAACACATTTTAAAAACTTAACACAGAACAGACAACATGGCATGCTCCATAAATGAGGAATGTCAATGTAAGCTGCCAAAGGTACTTACAAATTTGAGAAGAAAAGTGTTTTCTCGTAAAGCTCCAATGCATCCTGCGAATCCCAAAATGAACATAACTCCTCCTACCACTAGGAACAGCCAAACAGGATCAAAGCCTCCCAGGTCAGTGATGGAGGAGATGTTGGACAGCACTCCCTGAGAAAGAGACAATGCCAAGGGATAAAAAGTATGTTCAGCTTTCTGTTGTACAAATTCTGCCTGCATTTTTCTTCTTAAAAAAGGAAGAAGACTACAGCAAAACAAATGTTCTSCAGTACAGCAAGAAAAGACAATTAAGAAAATCTTTGTATCCCAAAAGAGATAAAAAGTGCAATTATGTGGAATATTTCTGAATCAATATGTGAGTGAGTAACAAAATGTTCTTGAAGAATTCTCTGTGAGAAACCCACAGGGAATTTTCTGCTTATGTAGCTGTAAGAAGTAGTCTGCAAGAAACTCAGAACAGATATTTGAACAAAACTTAACTCACTGTCATTACCCATGCTGAGACATATTTTAAGTATCATATACATCATCTATGTAAACACACAGTAACATGTTATATAGAAAAAATGTTAAAAGTAATAAAACCACCATGAATTTAGCATTTATTCTCAGTATTTACAGCAATTGTCAGAAATTACAAGTGAGCTCCTAGGTTGCAGTATCTTGCAACAAAAGTTTTTCAACAAATTCTGACAAACTACATAATCTGGCCAATTCAGCTTCAGGCATCAACAGTGCCAAAACGTCATTCTAGAAATAAAGTATGGCTACTGACTAATTAGCTAGCAGGAAGAATTTGAAAATATCAAAGTCTCTTAGTTGGATGAAAGACAATTTAAGAACTTGTCTTGGGACAYGGTTTACATTAACTTAGAATAGACCTATCATATGTTAGACCACATATGCTGTGTTTTAGATATGACAGTCAGCACAGTCTGCTTTTAATGCCATTTCTGCCTTGGAAGCAAAGCTTGGGTTGCAACACCAGTAATCCTGAGGAACTAYATAAATTTTTTGAAGACATTTTAGGCAGAGTTTGGCTGATGTTGAACAGATTGGCCATATGAAGAAACAAGTACAAAGTTTACCCTATTCCAGGGAGTTTGCACAGGAACAATTACAGTTTCTTAAGGCTCTTCAGCAGAAAAAAAAAATGCTGAAGTTTCACTATTTCTTCATTCCCCTCCCCAGTGCTGTAGGTCAATGAAAAGCACACTGCTGTGGTTCCTCACAGAATCCTGAACTCAGGCTGAGTGCTTTGGGCTACTGCTTCCCTCTAACTCCTTGAGAAGCAGCAACAGAGATCCCTACGTCTTCAGCTCCTTATTTGCAAAACTCTACAGTTCATCYTTTTTCTTATTCCTGCTCATACCCCTTTGTTTCTTTGAAATAGTCCCAACACAGCAAGAGGATGCTACCATAATCTCATTTCCAGTTTAAAGTAACATTGATAATGATGACTGTTCACAGCTGTGGCTTTAGACCTGTGATTTTATATATATACACACACATACTCATTTTGGACCACGCAAAACCTATCAATTKTCACATAACCAATATCTCTAACACATTACTTCATGTAGTCTGCAACCACTTTCATAGAGTTTCCCAAGCAAAACCTGAGCAAGCAGTAAACATAGACAGTGCTCAAAGCTTTTAATTCTGCAGAAAAGGAAAGAGCAAATAAAATATACATGTGAATTTCACCAATGCACACATCAAGGAGCCATAGAAAAGGCCAAAACCCAAGGAAAAATCTGACTACAACCCAATTCTAAAATACCAACAATAATCCAACAGCATGAATAACATTTGCTAAGTATATTCTCTTCCCTCCTACTAGAGAAAGCTATTGCCTGATAGGGATGGAAAAAAAAAATCACATTCATCACTTTCCTCCTACATCATATAGTACTAGCCTTAGTGACATTCATTAAAAAAGCAAAAAAGAGATGTAAGGAACAAGGTAACATAACTCAGAGCCAGCACTGCTCTCAAAGAGGAGCAGCTGGTCTGTCCCTTTTTCTGGTACCATCTTAGTGAAGAGACAATACACACCAAGATGAAATGAACACTTACCCAACATTAACACTTACATCAACTTGTGCAAAAGTTTTTCCACTACTTTTGTTTCATTACATTTGTTAGAGAAAAGAAATCCATGCCACCTTTCTGGCTAAGAATAGCAAGCAATATAAACTGGATAATCCAACACCACACCTTTGAAAAAATCGAGGCCTTGTCCGTACACCAGTCAAGAAGCATGAGCTCTGCCTCAAGGGGAAAAACAAGTACTAAAATTATTTCTTCATGAAGTTTTCAATTCCTTTCCTCTGTGTTTACTTAGTTACCATTAAGATGAGAATAAATTCTGCCCTAAAGGAAGCACTACTACTCTTTTCTTTTAACATTAGCCGATTTTTGAATTAATGGACTGTGGTGTAGTAGAGTGAAAAAAACTAGCCACTGGAGAAAGGATGTTGCCTTTGTTATTACTTGTATTTACTTTTTTAAAAATCAAAAAAAAAGAAAATTTAAGTCTCTCTTCATAAGACACTGTGTCTTTCCTTAAAAATAAAGTAAACAGAATCAAATAAATCAACAAAAAAATCAAAGCAAATTACTATGCTAAATCAACTTCTTTCCATATGAAAGTAGTCAAATTCAAATGAAAAGAAATCCAACTAAAATTCAGTTCACAATTGTGGACAATACTGTTAGAGGAGASAGTCATAACACAAAACTGCTAGTGAGAAACACACCACTTTGCATTCTGTTACAGTCACATTAAATTCAATGGCAATAAAATTTATYGAGCCAGTTTTATGCTGTTTTTCCACTCCTGCCCTTTTTCCCTTTACTTGATTTTCTAGAACTGCCAGGCTCTTAGCTGCCTGTAATGCCACATGTTGGCTGGCCACTCCTCAGGGTAGCTGTGATCCAACACAAACTGCACAGAACAACAAAAGCTTTATCTGCCATTGTTTGCTGTCCTTAGAAAGCACCTTTATGTGCATCTGTTGCTAGTCCACATATGGCAATCATAAGCCTAACTTGGATAAATCCCAAATAACACATCCTGACAATACAAAGCACATACTGCTTAATTCACATTTTACTCCATATGCTCTCTGCCTATGAACCTCAAGTTAGCAGAATTCTGTAGAGACATCTCAGGGTACACAATCTTCAGAGAGGTTTTGTCAATAAAACAATAGCTAGCAGTGGGAATGAGAAACACAGACAATGCCCTGTGATTACAGTTCAAGATACACGGAAGTAGTCTGATAGAAGATTACTGCTTCCTGCTTAGAATAAAATTTTCCAGTCTTGTACTCTGGACTCTTACAAATAAGCTCTCTGAAGATGCAGCAGTGCAATAGCCTGAAGAAAAGCACATTCTGCTTCAAGCAGCAGGGTAACAACTGGGGAATAATATCCCACTTTATAYTGTTAAGAAGATCTAAATGTACAGTCCTCTAGGCACACACTCTTCCTATCCACTACAAGTTTCTATAATGCCTACTACACCTACTACCACAATTTTTATTTTTTTTTTAAACCACCTGTAAATACTTTGAAGTAAGGCTTTCTACAAATGCAAGGTATTTTTCCTCAGCAACATTGCTGCAGTTGCCCACCACAATCATGACTGTTAAATTGTTGCGAGTACTCTGATACTTTAACATCTAAAAGGAGGAGCAATTTTTTCCTCTAGAGGTATTCCCGTTTTGAAGTATGGTTATTTTTGAGGTACACACACATCACTCGGTAGTTCAGGCCTGTGTGTAATCTGTATTGGCAGGAAATRCTGTTTGTACAAAGCTACATACTCAAGTAATTTACTTTTCACTATGGTGTCAACCCAGGGCTCTGCTGCAGTCCCACAAGGAGAGCCAGCAGGACATGTTCCCTGGCTGATCTCCAGCTCATCTGTTTGTTCTGTTCCTCCACCCTCCATAGCCTGTTGTACATTACAGTCCATGAGTGGCTATTTAACATTTTAATCCAATACAAGTCAAAGTTTATTTGGTGTACTGAAACAACAAAAGCATCACCCATAAGTGAACTAAAATAAGCAACAGTAAAGTTGTGGAAAAGTTCCTTTATTTGTGAAATGTACTTCAATCATTAGGATACAATGATGCATGGATGGAACAGGAAAGACTGACCCCACATTTCCACCCCACTCCAAATTCAGGACAAGTCAAATGAAACGGTTAGGACCTGGCTCTTTTCTTCAATACAAGAGTGCATTCCACACAAAAGGAAATGTCAGACAACCAAGCCAGGCAGAACAAACTCCCGCAAAACTGGAGTCTTCTCCTTCTGGTATGTGAGCACAGGTCGGAAAAAAGCCTGAGAGATGCCTGACAGGTCCTCATGTCTGTTTTCCTCATGGCCAGAGCCCTCCACACCACAAGCAGGATCTCATGTATAGCTCAAGGGAGAACAAGGCAAAGGGAAAATGCTGGTCTTGAACRCAGGAGCTCGTGAATGCCCCTTCTGATGTTGTAGCTGTGCAACAGTTTRCCTTTATCCCATCAGTAAAGAACAAGGAAGCAACAGTTCCATACAAAAGCAATAAGGGTGCACACCTCACCCCTTCTCCTTCTTGTACTCTAAGATCACCAGAACAGCTTGTACTRCTTTCCAGAGACAGACTTCTGACTCCAGCTCCTGCCTTTGGTGCACAGCTACATTAATATTTCAGGTCATACCCAGCAGTCCTTTTGAAGTGATCACACACAAGCTGTGCTTCAGCTCACACCTGGAACAATCTCAGAGCACACAGACTGGATTACTTATAAATGAAGATGTGGCCATGGAACACAGCTCATGCTCCAAACACTAGCAATAATTCAGTCCACAAGATCACACTAGAACTAGGTAGAAAAGAACTCAAACCTTTCAAAACCTGCAGTGTGCAAGCTGGATCATCAGCACCACTTCCTCTCCTGCTGGTCCCCAGTGCCTGCATTTAGCAGTAAGAGTCCTCACAGGCTGAGCCCAAAGCCAGACACACATCTTGGCTGCAGCAGTGCTGTCACACCYACACTATCTGATGTGTTCCCGGGTTCCTAAGGGAGTCACAAGTGCACTAACAAGCCAGTGACATTTCCAGAACAGCTACTGCTGTAACAGGCACAGTCGCAAACTGCAGGACAAGGGAGAATGGCTCCAACTGAAAGCACTCCAGGCAGCAGCAATTTTGAAAAGCTGACCCAGTAGTGAAAATTCAAGGCATAATGAGTCAGAGACAACTTAGGAGAATCATCAGCCTAAGAAACAAAGATATAATGAGTGTATATGGAMTTTGGCCCACAGGATGCATGTAAAAGAAGGAAACTCAACACTACAGGAGGATGAAAGAAATCCACTATTTCTTAATTTCTATTTCCTCCAAGATGGGAAAAAAAAACCTTTTCTGCTGCAATATCTCATTACTGGGAGGACAAAACAAAAACAAAACAAGCAAAACCAAMCAAACAACAAACAAACAAAAATGCACCCCACACCATAAATCCAAGAAACGCAGGAGAAATGCAGAAAAAGATACATCAATACAAGACCTTCTGAAACATCAATTTTTGCAGAGGTTTAGCCTTTCCACAGGCTTGTCTGCAGGACTTAATATCACTGGCAAACAGCAACATCTGGGAGGTGATGGTAAATAAAAGTATTTTCAAATGCACGATTTTAAAACAGAAAAATGTCTCTGCTCTGTTAGTCATAAATTCCATGCAGTGCATCTGAATGAACATAGAGAACAGAACAATACTGACTGAAACATGCCAAATTAATTCTACTGCAGAATTTTGTCTCTGCAAGCAAGAAACTAGGTGGGGGATGTTTACAAATCTTATTTTTTATTTTTGTYGGTTTTGCATTTCCCACAGCAAACCATAATAGCAGCAGAACTTTATTTTTCAAGTGTCTAAGGGAGGAGAAGAACTAGTCTAACTTTCTTGTGCTGACAAAGTAGAGTTCAAAAGGTGAATAACTGGCACAAATACATACAAGATACTGATTTTTAGACTTTTCAGGATTAATGACTAGAAAGTGTTGGAACACTAGTAAATCATTAAAGGGCCTGTTTAGATTATACATCTTTATACATCTTTATGTGCTGAAATTTAAWTGAATTTAAATTTCTCTTCTTCTCTCTCTCTCTTCTCCAGTCCTATAAAACCCACACACAGCCCTGTCTCAGAGGCAAGATATAGGCTTTGGGTATCCTTCAGCCTATAAGAAACATAGGATACGTGCAGTTTCCTTGTTGGCAATAATTTTTGGAAGCACTGTGTGATTTTTGAAGAACGGCAATTATGGAGCGACAAGTGCATCATTCCTTCCTGCTGTCAGCCACTCACTGGGACAATAAGTGAGAATCTTTTTCTTGAAAACAAGTTTAGTTTTCACTTCAGGGCAAGGAGAGACAAGTTTGATCTAACAAATTGTGATTGTTTCCATGTACAGAGTTTAGCTTGTCCAAGAACACCAAAGCAGACCTAAATAACCTTAGACAAGTAAAAATCTATCTTAAAACTTCACACCCAGATTTAGAGCTCCTGCTCACTAAGAACACTACGCTGGCACCCAGAGATACCATACTGGTACTCCAAACTGCACACAATTTGACTTTTGAGTTGAAGCACCTTATTGTTATGCTGATTTAACTGGAAAACCTGAGAAGCCAAACTCATGTACATTGTCAGCTTTTTCCACTTCTCCCTCTTCAGTCAGCTTCATACATAAATGACATTTAATCAACAAAATTTGAAAGATTTCTTCCGTACTTTAGTTTACCTTACTTTTGCCATCTCCTACTTAAGAGTTTACCCCAAAACCACAGTGCTTTCCTTCTAAAAAGTCCTTCTCCATGGACAATCTTACAAGGTCTCAGAAGACATAACAGGAATTCATCACTTAGGCTCACTATTCTTGAACACAAATCTCCTGCAGGTAGCCAGGAAGCTTATTTTCCCAAGTGCCTACTGGTATCACACCACAAACAGCCTTAAGATCGCAATATCTAATACATACAACCAAGGAGGGAAATCRACATTTTGTACAAGCTTGGTTTATTTTTAAAGAGTCACCAGAAGACATGACTTGAAGCGGTTAAGAAAAACAATTAAATATAAACATTTCTCCCTGCTGCTGAGCAGAAGTGCTGTAAGTTGCTGAGGTTTCACACAGACTCTTTGTATGCTAACAATGTTCATGTCACTGTTGCAGGGAGGAGGGGGGAAATCAGCTGCCATGGATGAACGATTTAATGGTACAAGCCCAAGCCTGGCATGCCCGAAAACACTGCGAGACTGTGACCTATACAGGGCCACCATGTATAGACAGCTTTATTCACCCCCAGAGCTTATTGCCCCCACCCCACCCCCAGCTCTCTTCCAGGTTCATGGCTCAGAATGCTAATTGCCCAGCTTTTGTCTAGGGCTGGCTCATTGGCTGTCAAGCCAATTCTATTGCCTACTTGACAAATAAGCTCTTTTGCCTCCCCGCAAAGGCCTTAAGGAAGGCCACAAGACTGGATATTGTGCTTTTCTTCTTCACAAGAAAGTTTAAAGGGAAGAATTCAAGCCAACTTAGCAAAAAAAGAGAAACTAGGCATGAAGTCCACAAATCTGTACCAATTTWTTTTTAAMCAGCAGCCAATAGGACCGCTGTGAAGTCTGGATTATTTTTTTACAGTCCGCAGTTTGAATGTGACCTGGAACACTATCTTTTTACCTTTAAAAGATTCTGTGAAGCAACAAAAGTATATATAAGTTGATGGCCAGTCTATAAAACCACACAGCTGAATATAAAGCCACACAATTTAAAACAGAAGTTAATCAAAAYCCTCCCCAGCACCAAATGAAGTTTACAGCAGGAGTCCTGAAGACCTACTCCTGCAAAAACWCCTTTCAAATTTACAAATTACACAACAGCAGTGTCAAATTCAAGTTTGATAAAGTCAAGTTCATTGGGACAGYAGCAAGTCTTCACAGAATGGCTGAAGTCATCTGGCCACCTAGCTCTGACTGCATAGAACCATGTCCTGATTGCTTTGGAAAAATCTCCAAAGACAGAGACTTCATTCAAATCTTCTCTGGGCAAACTGTGCCAGTACTTGGTCATCCTCACATTATAAAAAAAAGGTGCTCCCTGATGTTCAGGGAAAACACCACYTGTGTTTCATTTCATGCCTACTGCCTTTGTCACTGGGCACCACTGAAAACAGTCTAGCTCCATTCTCTTTGTGTTCTTCCTTCAGGTACTTCCATACATTAAGATTCYCCCAGCCTACTCCTCCCTGGACTAAACAGTCTTAGCTCTCTCAGCCTTTCCCTRTAGGAGAGAAGCTCCCATACCTTCATCATCTATTCAGCCCTTCCCTGAATTCTCCACTAAGTCAGCACCCCTCRTGGACTGGGGAGCCCAGAACTGGCCTAGGTGTGGCCTCACCAGTGCTGAATAGGGGAAGAATTCCCTTCCTCAACTTGTTGGCAACACTCCTAGTACAGCCCAGGACACATTTGCCTTCTGTGTCACCAGGACACAGAGCTGGCTCATGGTTTGACTTTGTGTACACCAGGTCCWCCTCTGAGAAGCTGCTTTGTTCTCCTAGGGTATACCATTACAACAGCCCATAATGCCTAAGGGATATCCATCCTAGCCCCAGGCAAGCAGCCTAGCTAGAGAAGTGCTTTTCAGTTATGTTACAGATCTCTCAAGCCCTGGGCTTCACCTCCTTGGCTTTCATCTTCATCTCCTCATCAGCAGTAAGAAAACTCTGTCTGGGATCTAACTGATCGGTCCCCCACTAAATAACACAGGGTCTATGAATACCTGGAATTTGATCCTGCTGACAGCAGCTTTKGGCCACTGCCTGTCCTCTAAAGAGCTGAGTGAAATAAAAGGCTCAAATTGGTTTGAAACAAGTCAATTTTTTCATAGTTCTTCTACCAAATTCAAATTTGTCTGTGTGCTCAAGAGCTCTGCAGTTCAGCTATACAGATACAGCATTTTGAYTGTTACAACTATGAACTGAAACACTCCATACTAAGCACTTCAGAATAAAACAGTTAAAGAAGGTGGGGAAACATGACCATTTTTCAAGGAAAAACCCATGCTTTAAACCAATAAACAGTATTTTATTTTACTTGTTACTTTAGAAAGAAACCTAAAAATCCTACTACATATGGACACTGAGTTAATGCATATTAAACTGTGGTGGTTTTATTTGCTTGTCTTAAAACAACATGGCATTTTCTCCCACTTTCAGAATCTGATTAAAAATRGTTTAAGATTACTTGATAACAGATATCCAAATCACACATAAAAACAAGAGCTTTGGCTTCTGGCTATCAGCAATTTTTAATTGAATGCATTTTCCCTAGGAAAGGGTACATACTTTCCTACACAGAAAATATGTAAACCCTAACAAACCAGAACAMCTTCTAGCTGCTAAGACTGGCATTCTTTAGACTTCAAACACTGTAGTTKTTTTCCCTTTACCTGCTCATTCACTCTAAAGAGGAATTATTTGTGTTACCTACTGTAATGATAAAAAAATGTTCAAATCTCCTCTGTAAAGCCACTCTCTGGAACTTAGACATAGGTACAAGCTCTGAGAGTGTGTTCAGAGTATTAAATAAAACATGTTTTTACATCTTTGCTGAATAAAAAAGTCACAGTACCTCTTTCTAAGCCTATCTGAGCTATCCAACATCAGTATCAGTATATGGCATACATATAAATATACATATATATGTGTATGTATATGTGTATATGGGTGTACATAGTGTGCAGTAATTAATATCCCATTACTGTTTGTGATGATCTCCTTCCAAGGCACACACACAGAGCRATTAGAATATAAGTTAACAACGCAAAATTTGTCCTGAATTTTTTAGAGGCAGAACTCTGGAGCTTCCAAATCTTTATTTGTTCTGCAGCAATTACCAGTTATTATGTCKTAAGTGAAGATCAATCTATAACTTACTCAGTGTTTTCCACTAAAAGAAGAAAAACTTATTATGCAAYTGAATAACAGCATTGTTAACAGCCAGGTTTTATTATTTTTAATCTTTTAAACAAAGAAGAAAAGGAAATAGGGACTTTAATTTCAGCTGTTGTCTTTTAGCAAGCCAAACTCTACATCCAGTAATCCAAGACATACTGACTAGTTTCATAAATTATGCCTTGACATTTTATCTTCTTCCCCATTTCTGCAGTAAGCAAACTAAAAATTAGGCTCCGGTTCAGAAATGTTTTCTCTTTCCCTGCCCGCTCACTCCACACACACACACTTCCCATTTCAAAGCTGATTTTAGAGTCTTGCAAMAAAGGGTGTTCTAGCAGCCAGTTTCATTTGCTCAAGAAAAAACAACAGTTATACTGCCTCAGGTTTGCATTGGCTTGCAGGGCTCATTTTGATTTTAATTTTTTTGGGTCTGTTTTTTTAAGAGGAACAGCAATTAATTGCTACGTTAAGGCAAAGCCTAAGTGGGTATTTTTCAGGAAGCTGCYTTCTAAGACAGGCAGGTTTCCCCTCCCTTCCTAGGATCAGGCTGCCCACACTGCCCCAGCAGGGTGTTCTGGTATCTGAGCTGCAGCCAGTGTGCAAGGATTGAAATGATTCCTTTATGGGCAAGTGCCAGCCACCATTTCTTGCCAAGGTATTCTTGAGAAAGATTGCAACCATGTTCCTCTAAGTGACCCACRCTAAGGTTTTTATTTGACAGACAGGCTTGATTTTGTTCCTATAGAAACTGTGAACACAAAATATGCAGCATATTACTGTTTCAATATTTCATCAGAAAAAGAGAGATAAAGAGGAAAAACAAACTTTGGKGCTATATTAACTTACCTTTTCATTCCATGCCCACAATCCAATTCCAAGAAATGCTATGCCAAGGAACTAAAGGAAAACGAAAAAAAAAGAGCAGGAATTAGAAATCAGTAGTGGTTTTTGTCCGTTGTTTTTTTTTTAAGATACATATTGACTCATCTGCTCTGTTGGATAATAATTTTATCAGGACTGAGGGGCACTCAGTGAGAGTTTTACAATTCAACTACTTTTAGTTGAAGAATTTAAAACTTGCAGAACTCAGGGATGTCCCACACAGGAACAGTAGGTGCAATAGGTGTCACTTCATCAGTGCRGAGCACACAAGGTCCTTTCTGAGTTTTTAGGACTCAAAGCAAACTCCACAGTCAAACAACATTTTGTTTGCTATTTTACTATTGCATCACCGCTGCCTACACAAAGCAATTGCCCTCTCAGCACTTTCCCAGTGAGAAAGTGTTTAAAAAAATCCTAAATACACATTTATTATCAGTTTTAGCAATGCTGTCYATATAAAATAACCCATCATTTCTGAGGGGAAAAAAAGAAAAATAATAATACTGGTTTGAAAGACTAAGAGTTTTTAAAAGCCCTGCAGCTGATAYTGGATAACTTTTCTGATACTGACTGTTTCATAAGGGAAGATCCATTTCCATTCTCCCTCAAGGGATTCAACAGCACCAAACTCAAGAGATGGTCTTTCCCMCATGATGAAAAAGGGAACCAATCTTTGATTTTGTTACAACCGTGTTCTCCATTCCACTGAATAATTTAAAATGCATCATTTCCCTCCAAATCTACAGGGATTCCATACAAAAGCTACACTAATGATCAGTGAAACAAGCAAAACAGGCAGAATAAGCATTCCATCTCCCAACATCATTAGTGCATATTTGGCACAAGACAGTATCAACCACGTAACATGTTTAAAAAACATTTAGTAGATGTCTGAGCACATCTCTAAATGTCCATCTGCCCAACTTGCATATCTGRTTGTATAATGCCAACTAAAAAGAAAACTATTTTCACTGTAGTTTCAGGGCATGCAATAGAATGTTGTTCAAACATAAAACTGATTTTCTTTGTCATTTCTCTACACTGCAGCGTACAGACTTATTCTGGCACATAAACACCCTTTCTCTTAAGATCTGTGTAAACAATGAAGAATCCTAGTGATTTCTCTTTTGCAAACAGAACAAAAGTGCTTTTCTGTTGAAAAGTGGGAGGAGGCAGGAATATAAACTTTAAAACCTTTTCCAGAAGTGATTTCAACAGTTTCAAACAAAGACTCCTTCCTTACAAGCACTTTTTTTGAGGGGGCAATTTTAGCTTTGTATTACAAAGATATCTGTAACTCATTATCAAGTGAAATACACTCACTACAATGCCTTGAAGTTCCCAAACCCCYCCTGCACTTCCGTAACTTTCTCCTCCAAGTGTGCTGTGCCAGCTACCCAAAGTACCATACATACTGGGAACAAAACTTTTACTTTTTGACTTGAAGAGYCATGACTGTAAATCTGAACAATACTTGAAGTCACCATTCTTCAAAGGAAAATGTTGCAGGCTTGGCTGCATTTTAACAAAAGATAAATGGAAWTTTTTCTTAGATAGAAAGCAGGATTGCTGGTCAAGAAAGTCTTATTTCAACAGCCTTCATTATTTATAAAGTACAAGATGTGGATTTCAGAAAGTCAGTACAGCCTCTTCTAATACAACACATAAAAGCTAAAAAAAGGTCWTCCTACCTGTATCAAAACTGCTTTTTTTATGGTTATAATGCTTGCCAAAAGATTGTGTGTAATCTTCCTGGCTGCAGTGATTATTTGAAACTTGAGATAGAGCTGTACAAGTTTCCAAATCTCTCTCAGACAAATGCAGCTTTTTTTGCAGTAACAGGCTCCTTTCCTTCTTTCTTACACAGCCGAAGGCACCACAGCTGAAGGAACAGGGCCAGGGGGGAGGATTATATATTATAAAAATCCATAAATTTCATTTAGAAGTGGCAAATCRTTATTTGTAAAGGGGCACAAAACATTATGCTTTGTGAAAAGGTTAGTATGGTTTTGAACAGAACAAGCATGGAAAACTAGAATTTGATCAGTGTATATGAATGTAATTTTTACATTCATACATACCAGCTGCAGGTCTGGCTCAGCTTCACTGACTTTATATAAATGTAATCCAGTCACATGTCCTGATCCTTCAGCAGAACTTGAGACCTAAGGGTAAGATTACCAGACTACCTCACGGCTTGCAAAAGGTGACTTAAGAGTAAACTACACAGGTCTCAAGCCAGGTTGAGCTCACCCCAGTTACAGACTGGGCGATCAGACCGTACTGTGCTAAAGTGAAACACCTAAAAACCAACATTGTCTAGCTTCTGTCAGGAGAACACAGAAAACTCAGTTCTCAGAGTTTCCAAAAGGATAAGAGAATTACATGCTGTTCTGTCCTCTCCACATCCTAACCCAGAAATGCTAAGGTAATTAACAGATGGCCCATAGCTACTGAAATGTGATTCTGATCTGGCTCCGAAAGTTTTTACACTGACACTCATTGGGAGATTGAAATCAGGCAAAGATTTCTGCATGCATGTTTTGTTGGAGAAACAAATGCCTCTTGCCTTGGAGAAACTTTACTTGCTCTTATTGAGACAAAATACAGAGGGAGGCAGACCACTCACCTGAGCCCCTACAGTCACAGCCTAAGAAGGGCCCACCTTGGCACAAACACAGCCTGCTGTGSGGATAAAGCACACAAGAATGCTCTCTGTAACGCCACTGGCAGAAAACAGATGTTCATGAGAAGACTTAGATCTCTCACCAGGATTAACTTTGGATTCTCTTGACAATTATGAAAGAAACTCCTGCATAGCCTAAAATTATTTGGAAGAAATTCCAATGAGCAGCAAAAAGGTGGAAGTTTACCTCATTATCAACAATTCATTTTACACAGAAAAAGCCTCAATTCTCCACAGACACCTAATAAGACCATCTGGTCCAACTATAAATGGTCACTGYTGCAGAGCATGCAAAATCTTGATTTCCTTTATTTCTTTCCTTTTTTATATAATAATTTTCAGGAGAATATTAAAACATTTCTCTGGAACATTAGCCTTAAAAAACCATTTGCATAACAGTATTTTCCCAGCCATAAGTTTTCTATTCACAAACAAAATCCACATGTTTTTATATTTTTTCTATGAAGATTAAATGCATTCAAAAGTAGAAGGTGTAACAGTACTTGCACGGTTAGTGTGCTTGTGAAATTCACATGCTGCTTTCTGAACTGAATTGACCAGCATTTCAAGCTATACATATTTTATTCTCCGTCTTGCCTGCATGAAGGAAAATTATTCTTTTTTTGGTAAGGATGCATCATCACACATCACAGCACTGCATTTAAAGGCTACTGGGGCAACACTAACAAAAAGGCCAGAAAACCTTTGAAAGGCACTTAATYGTAGACTGACCAGTGATTACTAAACACAGGGAATTTTTCACCTCGGCTGACATTCTTAAATTACTTGGCACTAGTTTTCACTAAAAGGACAACAGCAGTAGCAGGCCARGCAGTAAGAGGTTGGTTAATGTGCCACATGCATAAACCAGTGTACATTCAAGTGTGGTTACTTTAAACACTTGTGAGAGGTGGAAGCCTTGTGCACCTCATTTCACCTTCCTTGTGACAACACAAACACATGAGCCAAAGCCTGCCAAAGCTGTCAGGATTCAGAACCAGAGCTTTCTGCCTAGAGCTTTTCTGGTTTATTGGGATGAAGGGATGCTGGAGGTGGGGGGGTGTTTAAGTCCTGTATTTTGGCAGTGTGAAAAACTCTCACTTGCCCTTCCCTTTGAGGTGCCACAAGAACTTTGTCCATGGTGTTAGCATGGAGACTACCAGGATTCCTACGGGCACTTCAGTGTTCCTGTTATGCTGCAGGTTATTCACTGAGCAAGGCTTCTGCTGTGATTCAAGCAGCACAGCACAGAGCACAAGGTACAGTGTTTTACCAACAGCACAGCGGTGATCAGGACAACATGAAGTATAGCAGTTCACATCCTGAAATACAGTCAGGGAAACACACGGCTCCTGAACTTTGTACATACATAAAGCAGCACTGACAAGTTCCTAACTGAACTCTACAACCCCAAATAGACAATTTTTCCCAAAGAACCTCCTCTGCAGCAGTCTGTGCTCAGACTCAAAGTTATTTTAGCTGCAATACTCACTGCTTCTCTGAAGTATTTTATGCCAAATAAGTCCTTTTGCTTTTTAAGCCAGGGCAAAAAAAAGAGCTTAATGAATGTGTCAGTTTTGGTCTGTGTCAAAAAAGGATCTAGTTGTTGGTTTTGTCCCTTGTTTGCTTTTAAGTAGCTCTGACAGAGAAAGAGCACCAAAGTAGAAATCAAAGTTTGACATAGTTTTCTTCTCTCCTTCGCCACTGATGTGTACTYTGCTTAAAATATGTCACTTAGCGTTCTCTCAAGCAGAACAGATAGGACATCCTCTCAACTCTACAACTTTCACCTGGAACAGTATCACATGGAAGGGAAGTACCAGAAGTCTGCTCTTATTTCTGTTTCCATATGTCCCAGTTTCAATGACTTTTCCATTCTCAACATAAATTGTTAAAGCATTTCATTTTCACATGGCTAAAACAGTGTGCWGATGAAAGGAGAGGCAAACTGCTCAAAGGACACCTGTACATTTACACATCTATGCTAATGCTGTCTTCTAAAGCCCATTTCTTGTTTGCCTTGAGATTAGCAGCAAGAGTACTCCATGTACTCCAGTCGGTGAATGAAGGTGCTGATGAAGATGCTGCGTAGGTGACTACCATTTTAGTTCATGGCAACATTCAGACATAGAACACAGGATGTCAAACCTATTTCCATTTTATGTGCAGTCTCTAAAACACATTATACTGTATTTCACAGAAAACTGTCTTGGTAAAATCTTTTCCTTCCCGACACAAAATCCACACATGTGGTATTAAAAAAAAAACAAAAAAGAAAATATTTCCCAGTTTCCACACATTTTTCTCAGCTAAAACAAAGACTTGACTGATTTTTATAGAATTATCCAAAGGAGAAAAACAGACCTGAGAACACAATGAGAAAAGCTGTCTGCTCCATCTTGCAAAGATCCTTTGCATGATGTTTTCTAATGAAAAATTAAGCACACATGATCCCAATTTTCAGAGAAAGACACTATGCTGTTAATGTATGTTTTGTTTTCACCAGTATGGGGTTTTCCATTTTGTCTGACAAGAAAGCAAGATATACATACTCCCCCCACTGCAAAATCAATTGCCATCAGTTTCTTACTGTCTTTTCCAGTTCCTGAATTGTAAAAGCAAGACATCTGCTTTCTGTTACTGTTGCTCTACATATTTATTTTATTGCTTTCTGGTGGTGCAATTGTATGCACTGCCAATCAGCTTGGAGCAAGAATCCCTTTAGACTTAAGTCCCTCTCTTCTTGTCCACAGAACTTGATATTCTGGAAAACACAAAAAGGAGAATGAATTATGCCCTGTTTCCCCTGCTCCAACTTTTGAACAACTCCTCTCAAGCCTAGACAAAATAAATTTAACTCTTTTCAAACTCAGGTCCYGATGCCTAAAGAAAACACTTAATTTGGAGCAGATTTATTTTAAAGAATAAAAAATTTCAACATACCAGTCACTTTGTAAAATTCCTCAATAAAAGCTTTTGGGAGTTTAACATTTTTGTTTCTGTGAGATCTAGCTCATTTCCTAAAACTAGTACCTTTTTTCCCCCATACAAAAATCAAAGACTATTAAAGTAAATACCCCACCACCACSACACAGAAACATTCAAAAAGCCTAGAGTTGAAGTAACAGGACATCTCCATTCACAGTCACTTTGGTACACTCATCTCACATAGATTCCCATCCTTTCTCCTCTTTCTACTAKCTACAGGAATTTGTTTCACCCCACTCTCTCTCTTTGGGCTCTCCTGCAGCCCAACAGACTTTGCAGAAAGATTGAGAAATTCTGCTGTACACACCTTTCCAAAGATCTCTTCCCTGCCTTTGCTTTTGAACTACAGTAAGTGCTACATGTCCTTCTGCTTTTCCTATCCAGCCTTGTTCTCATCAACACCATTCCATCTCTAGCTCAGTCCTTGCCACTGCAACATCCATGACTGAAGAAGTTTTCTATTTGCAAAACCTTCCAAAATTATGAAAGTGGTGCTATAGCAGCATAAATAAACAGTATGGGCTTAAAATACAAACAAATGCTGTAGAATAGTGTAAAATAAAATAAGATAATTGGGAAAAAAACCTTAAACCTGAATTTGACATCCTCTATCATTACATTCATCATTTATCTTAGCATGTTGACAACAAAAAGTCTTCTCATTCTGGCACACAAATCGGGTATAAGAAGAGGTATAAGGGCAAAGAAAGCATGTTTCGCTTCAAGTCAGGGTGAAGGGAAAAGGTCTGGAAGCAGAACTGCAAACGGGTCATTTTCCAGGTCTGTTTTGCTGCCCAGGGTTAGCAGCTTCCAGCCCCTGAGGGCAGCTAGGCCTCTTCTGTCTTCTTCCTGCTGCTGTGCCAATTTTATTCATCCCAAACCCCTCGACCTGAGCTTCAGACTATTTAGGTGCATCCCCACCAAGAGTCTTCACATTCTTTTCCTGAAGTCGCTGTTCCACTAAAATTTTGAAAAGTAACACCACACCCACAAAAACCAGAGAATGCATTCAGTGGCATTAGGAAACTGATACACAAGTGCTCACTTATTCCAGTTGCAAGCAGTAAAGTTGTAACATCTACTTCAGGCATTTGATACAGCAAACAGAAACAATCTCAGCTAGTCTTTTTCCCTAGTAACAAGGGGCAATTACATTGCCCGCACAATTGATTGAACAGCTGAGAACATCAAGAGCCAGGAAACACAAACAGGTTGGCTTGTCAACACAGCAGGATACTCTGAATGCTCAGCATTTCCTTTTGGGAAAGCAGTCTCAGCTCCTAGCTGCGCTTGTAGGCTGCAGAGAGGGAGTCCCAAAATCTTCTATCCCAGCTACACAAGCTGCCACATCCCAGGTTGTTTCATAGCGGATTCTTTCTCAGAGATTTCATAGGAAAATTCAAATGTCAGAGACTACTCTCTTTGCTTCGCAGAGAAGCAAACACATGTGGAGGATGAGGGAGGAATGAGAAGACTGAAGCAGTCTGGACAGAGAGGCAAGTGAACACCACCAGCTTTACAGAAAAACTTACGGCAAACAATTTAACTTTGCTCCCTTTCTACTTAAAAACAACCAGCACGGAAAAGAATGAGCATCCAGCAAACAGTGAACGCACCCCTAAAATGCAAATACACAGACAACTTTTCCTAGGAACTTTCTCAACAGCTTTATTGCCTCTTTCCTCCACCAAATGCTCATTCCTCRTTCTCTTTCTAGAGTCCCCCACAATAAAATGTTCAAAACCATTTGAAAGTTACTGGTACCACATATATGAAGAAATCATAGCTTGAAAAGGTAGGAAGTGAGTCAATGCAATTTAATAACATGCCAAAAGCCAAGTTCGGGTGTCCAAAATCCTGGCTCTGATATGATGTGCTTCTATAGCTTATCACACTTCTCATCTGAGTCAGAGTTACAAATTCTCTAATGGCAAATGCCCAAATGTGTGGCATATGTTAATGTATGAAATAAATCAACTTACACAGAATGTGGGGTGATGCAGGAGAGAAGCAATCACCAGAAGAGCTGTGGTAGGTTTATCAAGAGTTKACAGCCTACTAACACCTCACTTTACAAAGGTGCCCCAAGATGTACAGAGGCCAGCACTACTTTGTCAACATAAACAAAAGCAGAACCTCAAAAGCCAAACCCGTGCACAACTTCATTTTTCAGAGAGATGTAGGGGGGGAAAAATAAAGCCAAATGCTAAATAGGCAGGTATCTAAATTATTTTCTAATACCCACTCACAACTGCTATCAGCAATCCAGACGCACAAAGCCAAAATTACAAGACACTTTTTGCATAAATACTGACCAAAATTCTTCATCACTTTGCACTTTGTAGTCATTGCAAGAGAGGGAAATGTCTCGAACAGAGTAGTATTTTTAGCCAATATCACCACTTCCTTTGTGTTAGACTAACTGCCCAGAACTAAAAAATTCAGATTATGTATTAGAAATGGTTCTATGAACCTCTGAGTGCAGCTTCCAGAGACACTCGATGTCTGCTTACCAGAGTTTTGAGAAATTCTTTTCCAGAAGGTAATTCAGCTCTGCATTKTGTCTTGCAGTGTGTTGCTTCTTACTAACTCTAGAGGTTATTGTACATAGATTAAACAAGTCTATTCACCAAATTAAGCTATATTTTTAATTATGTCAACATTAACCCATGATTTAGTATCTATATTTATACTATATCTTTCCAATTTCCAATAAAAGTAAAATATGCAGGGATTGACATCAATTTGTCCTTTCTGCAATAGCACACTTCACAAGGGCAAAGTAAACAAAACTGTGATTTGAATTTCTTTGCAAACAGAAGCGACATGGAACAAACCGGAGGCAACAAATTGTCACAGTGCTGTTTACCTGAGGGGTTTGTTCCTAGGCAAAAGTTCCACAGTTTGGCAGTAGAAAAAAGAAAAAAAAAGGCAGCTATAAACCAGTTGTTTGTATAAATGAAACAGACTGCTGACCCTTTGTCTGGTTTGCAGACAACACCAAAAGCATCTCTATTGTCTGTCATTCTCAAACGAGGTGTTGGGRGCTTGACTAAACAAGCAGACAAAATCCTCTTCATTTCTGTTAAGATGCCCCTTCAGATCACAACTGTTTAACAGCCTGGGGTGGCTTTGCTGCTGACACCTTTGCTGGACTCGTGCTGAAGATACAAACACAATGCTATCACTGCAATTTAATTTGAGGGTTAAACTTGCTTTAAGAATAAATGCACTGAAAAAACAGAACTACACTGGAAGATTTCCAGTTCACTATGACAGAGCCTACTCTTCTCATTTAATTTCAGCTTAGCCAACATTATGAGCAGTATCACCTACATCATATAAAATGTTCATCTGCTTGCAAGTGCAAATTTTTATTCCCAATTTTATTGCCACTTTAAAACTATGGTTCCTGATGAATCCACCAGCTTTCTGCTCACGCAAACCTTCCCTGATYTGCACAGACACTAACAGCTGATTGCTCCACCAACACCCAGCAGTAAAACAAGGACTAGAAAACGTCTTTAAGGGATCTGGAAATGTAATTGCAGTACATGCATATGGCTCCCTAAGAGAAAAGCTATAAAAAGCAAGTGACTAAGACCCTTGTGCTGCAAAGGCAGTCAAGTCAGTCTTTGCATATCATTTTTTCAAAACAACACCCCAACAAAAAAATTCCCAACAACTGTGCACAGAGGACTGGATTTGGTTTGACTTCATGCACTCACCCATCACTCCAACTTAATCCAGCAACTGCTACTCCTCATAGGAAAAGTTTCTTCCTTTCCGCTCAGCCCCAGCAGGATTTCAAGGCACCAAGTACATGAGCAACACAAAGCAGTTATTTAACTATAAAAATATGAATACTTACTAACTATAAAAATATGAATAGCTAAGTTTCCATGCCAAGCTGGACATTGTTATAAAAGTGAATAAAAGAAAGCATTTATTTTTTACTATTGAGTGCCAGCAGTAAAACTCATTTTAAAACTTCAGCTATTTCCCATGGAACAGTCACCCTGCACAGGATCTCAGAAGGGACATCCCCAATCCACAATCTCAACTCCAGCCTTCCAGGCAAAACCCACTACACTTGGCTTGATCAGTTGGAAGATAAGATTTTCTAGAGCACTGCCTTTAAGAATCYCACAGAATCCTGTTAAAATAGCAATGTGTTAGGGCAAGCAGACCTCTGTCAGACTGAGGGGCCCAGAAAGCCTCCTGACCACCCCTGATAGAAGATTTCTCAGCACCAATAAATCAGTCAAGGATAGAAAGAGAGCAAGAAATGTATGTTTTTACAAACCTGGGAGAGAAACCAGGGCAAAAGCACCAGCCAGGACATTTCCTCAGCTTTACTTAAAAGGTTTCACGTTCTAAAGAAGTACAACTCCACACTACAGATAATCCTATATATTAGCTAACAGATAATTCTAATGATGCATTTATACAGCAAAGAAGGTGTATCTCAGCTGCTAACAAGGGGAAATTGATTCCTGCTAAAAACACCAATGTCAAGAGGGTACCCTCATAGAGGAAGGGTAAAAACTTGAGCATAAAGGAGAACATGCATAGCATCAAACTGCTAAACCAATCTTGACAACTCTCTGTCTACACTGTAACTTTAATCCATGCTAGGAGAGAAAAGAAACATTTTGCAACACAAAAGTGCAGGCACAACACTACATTAAAAAATAACTTATTTCCCTTATCTGAAAAATAATGCTTAAGTTTCACCCAAAGTTAATAGTGTCAGAATTTCACTTTTCAGCCACTAACTGACAAACACAAGCAATAGGAAAGGATCCAACTTGAAAGGCATGTTTTCCCAGAGAAGTGTTTGGAAAGGAAACCACTCTTAAGAAAGCTTCTCCTGGTTTTCAGCCTTGCTTTTGTTTAAGAGCAAGTATATTTGGAAGCTGATTCTAAATTTGAGAAGTAAATGCAAACAGAACAAAAAGTTCAACTGAGCATGAAAAAGCAGTATCAAACACATTTTTCCTGTTTTTCAATAATTCTATTTACTGATCCTCTTTGAAGCAACTAAAATTATTTGTATATTGACAAACGCGCCCAGGAAAGTCCAGAATGCTCTGCCTGCCCTCTCTTCCATTCAAAACACTTCAGCCTAGAAAATTTCCCCATTAACCTGTGCTGTTGTTCATCYACTACAAGGACATGAGAAACCTTCCAAAGCATGAATTGTTTTCCTTTAACTGTATTTGCATTTAGATATTATAATACATTTAGATATTTTTTATTTGAGCTGAAACATCAGGAAACACAAAGAGACTTTTAAATCTGGTCCTTCCCTGACTGCACTAACGCTGCAATTAACCCTGCACTGGGCTACTCAGAGACAGGGTAAGAGAAGAAGTCTTCAACAACACACAACTGTAGCAGCTATAACCACGACTGTGGAGCTATCAGCAAGAATCCTTTCCAGCTACTCGTCCTTTCTCTCACATGGTGAAGAAAGGTGACCACAAACAAATTGGAACAGCAGGAGGGCTGAACATATGGGACATACAGATGGAATGAAATCTAACAATTTAAACACAGTGTTATATACTTAAAGACTAAGAAATTAACTGCTATAAGCTGAAAATTTATTCTCTGGAAACACAACAGAAGACAGCCTTGAAATTGCATGCATCAATCTGTGAGCTAGCAAGTTGATGGAATACAGAAAGAGAAAATATTTGACATTTAAAACAACATTCTCAGAAAGAATGTAGCTGCTTTCTAAAGGTTTCCCTCATTTCCACCATCTATGTAAAAATGTAAAATAGCCAACACCACCAGTACAACTGTAGCATAAATGTTTGTGGGCTCTTCTTTCAAGTGTCACATTGCCCCTGGCAGTGTCCAGCTGTAGGAGTTAAAGCACACGGGTTACAACTCCCATAGAAGACTCCACCAACACTCACCAATTAAACTGGGTTCTCAGGATTTTTGTAAATGGACCTGTAACACTTCGTACGTGGCTGGGCATGTCAGCATAAAACTGCACCTTCATTAACTACACTGCGACCCAAACAAAGCTAGGAAGACAAGGCAACCCAGAGAGTGTAGACTTAAATGCAAACACACAAACAGAAGCATACAAGATTACAGTCCCTTAGAGTGACAAAGTTTTTTATTAAGGAACATGTTTTCAACATCTCCATCTGTGACTGCTGAACTCTTGGTGTCTAGTAAACCACCAGGCTTCCGTCACACAAACAGCAAGTAAGAGGGTTTTCTAGGATCAGGCCCATAATTACTTTGCTCCCAAGTCACTCTCATTCATTCAGCCACTCATAATTAGCCCCTTCCCCTGAAAGCACAGCACACTGTTTCCAGCGTGGGGTGAGGTTCCTCAGTCTGTCCCATTTAGATGTGTCTGCATAAAATCACCACCTAATTCCATGACATTTGGTACAGCGCTGACCCCCATTCACACGGCAGGCATGAAAGGATCCCAGTGTAGTGGAACTGCGTTCCCTCATCTGGCTGCCCTCACATGACCTCTGCTTGGTTTCTGTCACTGCCAAATGGGCAGAGCACACACAAGTGCAGGGTGGCTTGTCACATCCTCTCTCTCGATGCACCAAATCGAGCAATTAGACTCTACAGCAGGCACCCTCAGGGCATTGAAAAGAGCGAGCAAGGGGAACAGAGTGCGTGAAGACAGAGAGACACCACGGATTGCTTTTTGTCTCTCCTTCACTTAATCCGGGAATTAGCACTACCAGCTCTTGCCTCCGGCAGAGCAGAAGGAAAAATCCTCTATGAGTTGAAATGATATGTCCCAAACTAAGCAATGGGGTTGCCCCCCTGCCTGCCATTACAGTCAATATATATGATTTTTATGTAGCAATGCAGGACAACAGATCCATCCATTGTTTTTACGCTGTCAGTCTGGTCTATCACCAACTTGGTGGAGCTCCTACTCCTGCCTCTCCTACACAATTCCTACAAGATACGGATGTTTGAGGCTGTGCTACAGGAACTTACCAGCCCCGATTTGTAACATGTACAAGCCCCTGCACTCTCAACCAACRTAATCACATTTCTGCACAAACAAAGAGATTCTAATCAGCCACGAGAGCGTGTGGAGGCTGGAGCTGCGAAAGAAGCAGCAGAAGGAGAAAGCCCACACTCCACASCATTCCAGTGACTAAGAGAGATTAGATTTGGCTGTTGGGTGAGCTGTCTGTCCCCATAAAACACTGCATCTATTATCTACCTAATGGTATGAAATACAACTAATTTTGTAATTTAATGTTTGAAAAAATTACACTGTTTAAGTTCTCCAGGCAAAAGATGCACAACAATCAGGATATACAAACATACCAAATTGTAGCACAATTMCCTCTATTTCCCTTTTGACTTTAACAGTAGCCAAGAGCTACTAGAAGCTTTTGAAAATTCTGTCTACAATMATTGCTAATGTCCACAGTGCCTGACTTAAGAGAAACAATTTATTACAATTACCTTGTTAAAATTGAGAAGTGGACCAAAAAAGCATAATGGGAAACCAGTAAACTCTCCTTAATTCTGTTGACATTAATTCACATCACAGAATTAGAAGGCTAAAAACAGTACCACTGTCTTTGAAGCCACCTGCTCCATCTCCTCTTAAAATGTATTTTTATTTTAGAAAGAAAAAATTTAATGAGTATCCCCCAGCTTTACCAGATTTTCTATTCCTTAAAATTGCATGCAATCAGTGTTACTAAAGAAATTGATTTACCTCTTCATTTGARAACAGCTACCTGTATTTTTCTATTCTCCCAGTCTGTTTTTTTAAATGGTTATCCCCCTTGCAAAATTAGGGCATCTTATAGATCACAGATTCCCTGGAGAAGAAAAAATAAAAGAGGTTTCACAAATACAGATTCTGTTCTTTTCATCAATTGAAGGATTCCCTCAATTCTTGSCTCCCAGTAAATATTAAATAACTTAATCAAGTTTCAGTCTCAATATTCATACATGCTTATAAAATACATCAATTTCTTTCTCAACAGATCTCACTAATCAATGTAACACAAACAGATCTTTCCTATTTCTGCCACAAAATCAGCAATAAATRGGAGCAACACCAAAGACCCTAAGCTGCCTGATACTGTGTCCTATGCACAAGAGACTTCTTTGGCTACTTCCCATATACTTCTGTGCAGCCCTCCCACAAGACAGGAGTGAAAAGCCTGGAGGTTTGCACCAAAGTAAGGAGACAGCTACTCTGTGAGTCAATCTCCATTGACAGAAGTAGTGCAATTAAGAGCTCAGCTTAAGACTGACTTATACTTTCTACTTAATTCACTCTTCCAAATCCCATCACCGAGGGCTTCATGAGGAATGCAGCCACCCCAGGACTGCAGGGGCACACAAGGAAAGCAGTAAGACAGCTAAAAAAATCACCCCAAACACACGTATGTGTATACTGGCCCCATGCAGGCATTTAGAGCTATGGACAAAAGATCTCTGCCACCATGCACAGYCTTTCAGGGCAATGAGAGATACCAGTAAATGCAAAATCGGAACTTTGATACATTCTTATAATAATAATTTTTTTCATATTGATCAGAATATTTTTTTCGGGCTTTAAAAGACAAAGTATGATCAGACACTAACAAAAATACTATCTGGATCTCAGACTCTTCTACCCTTCCCATTTTTTCCTTTCTTTTCTTTAGAGTGTGTGGCTCTGAGTCCTTCCTAATAATTGTTCTGCTGTTAATCTTATAAACTGAKATTTTTATTCCTGTGTTCAATGATGCTGAAAATTGCCCATGTGAAGAAATCCTCTTGGAATTACACCAAAACTCCTGCTATTCTCAGCACGTACAATGCACAGTATGCTGAGTTGCATGGTAAGCATCCAGCTAAGTCTTCATTCGCAAAAAACCTCACTTCATAATGAAAATTAACATACCACCCTGCCACAGCTTACAAAACAAAACTGAAAATTTAACAAAGAAACCCTGAAAAATACAATATCTGTCTGTAAAAGCTGAGGAGGTAAGCTGCGCTCAATGATCTGCCTGGAGTCCTGCATGACATCTGCCAGTCCCAAAGCAGTGTCTTGGCTATGCTTCATTTTCAGAGATGTGCACTTCAGTAGTCTGAGTAAGTAATCAATGCAGCACAGTCCTCATTATTTAGAATTTTTTTTTAAATGTATTCTTACATGAAAACTTTCACTTTAGATTTTTTTTAACCCGAATGTGCACCTTAGAAACTTCTTTGATTCACYGTAAAAAGATAACAATCCAGTAACACTGACATCTTATCAAAGGTGATATAATCTAACCAGTAGTCCTTCATCTATCCCTGCTATGTCTTCACAAAAAGGCACTGAGAAACACCTTCTAACTAAAATGTATCATTTTTATCAGTCAAATTGYGGGCAGATATCTATTTTTAATACTTTTGCATAAGGGCATTGCAACTGATTTTACATAGGAAAAAAACTCCCTATGGAAGTAAAATTTCTTTCACTCTCAGAGTTGTCATCACCTGTATTCTTCTACTGCAAAAGACCTGCCAAAAAAATGTTTACACAGAAACAACCTCATGTCCCCATCACCTTTCCATCTACCCAAGAGCAAGAGCTTTGCTAGAAGCATGTGTATGAACAGCAGTTTTTACACAAGACATCTGATCTACTTCCCAGTGAGTCCTCTTTGAACAMGCTATGTTTCCTGCAGCACAGACAAATGCATTTCCACAGACCTTTCCTATCAATTGTTCAATTCCATTCCACAAAAGCAAAGCTGCAACTTGGACAATAAGAAAGGTCAAGAAGTGTTTATTCAGTTAGGAAGGGGAATTCTCCACTATTACTGAGTGAATATTATATATTCTTACACCAAATTACAAAAAAYAGGGCACACTTCAGTGAAATTGTACAGTATGCTTTTCAAAAATCAAAGAGTGATTGGGAGTAATAGATTAAGATTGATACCATTGCATCAGATAAAGAAAAAAGAAACCAGCCCCRAGTTAGGGCAATGACCTCTTGTACCATATTTTAGAAGTCATAGAAAAGCACCTAGCAAGTGCAGTATTTCTCCTCAGAAATCAACACCTAACATTTAATATATACTTCATTCGATACCATAGTTTTTATTCTATCACTGAAATTGGTAACTCTGACAAGCCTTTTTACAAACTTTCAAATAAGACTGATAAAGCTCATATAAAAGACAARACCACTAAGACAGAGAGTACAGCATCTAACTGATATGTCGGGCTGAATAAAGAACTAAAAGCAAGCCCTTTTTTTGTAGTCCCATGTTCAACTGAACATTTAGAATGCTTTATGCAACATCCAATAGCTTTATCTCTTTGTTTTAATTTGTAATGCTTTTCATTATTAAAATTTGATCTGTCTACCAAATTCAACCACCTTGGCATTAGGGCAATTAACTATAAATGTATTTCCCTCCAAACTAAGAGCAATACAGGTAGCGGAACTGCAGCAAGTCTAAACAATATGAGAAGAATTAACTTTCAGCCATTATCAATTTCTTGTGTACATCCTCAGTAAGAGAATTTAGTTAGCACAAAGGAGCATGGTCAGTTTTGTTGGGTTTATTCACTTTACATGGTCAATTACAGGCATCCAGGACTAAGGCTGCAGCTTGTTTTTGAGAACTGTTTTTCTCAAACAYTATTTTCAATTTGCACTGTGGTATGAAAAACAGAAAAGGGCAACTGTATAAAGACAAGAGATTGCAGTGGAAATTGCAGAGGAGCTAAAGTAACTGTGGCCATCTGTACTTGCATTCTGCACCAAAGCCACTGCACTTCACACAGAACCTAGGAGTTCCTTCCAGCTCTGGCATGCTTATCAGAGCCTACCTTGGGCCCAGAGCACTGAGCTTGGGGCAGGGGTGACCACACGGCTGTTTTCAGAGAAGGCTCTGAAATGTCTCTGGTTTAGCTCCCACACCTTTAACTGAGAGGGCTGACAAGCAAAATGCATTTTGTCTTGGTGTTCAGAAGAAGATTATCTGTTTTCTGTTGAAGACCATCTAACACATTACAAACTGAGAGCTAATCTGCTTTACAAGTGCAAAGATTCATGGAATTAAATGGGAACTTCTGTACRCTGCTTATACTGCACGAGCATGAGAGTTTACTACCACACACAAACGCTTAGAACTACACCCATGCTGCTTAAATCCTCATTATGCCAGTTATTTCAAGGAACTTGAAATAACTTCGGAAGACAAAATCACCAAGAAGAGGATAACAACTCAACCTATGCAAACTGTTGCATGCTTAGCAAAATTGAACATTAGCAGCAGTGCAATGTTACAGATGCTGATAAAAAGCCTTGGGCCTGAACTACAAGGCACTACRCTTTTTACTTTTCACTAACCTTACAATCAAAGTTACTTCAAAAACATATATAGACCTTTATTCTATTTTAGCAGCAGCAACCAGAACGGGGACCTTTTATTAGCAATTCCTAAGGTCATGAACTTGTATTTACATACCAGACTGTTTGCCATGTAGTGTCAATAATCTGCTGATTAAAGGTCTCCCAAGYCCTACAGACACGATAGACCATGACAGCTTAATGACCTGCTTATTATAATCTGGTGTAAGATACTTCTRGAAATTAACATTTTCTCATCCCAAACTAGTCTTGGAAGACATTTAGAATGAAATTTAGAAACTAGAGTGRGAGACYTGAAGCTATAAATCAGACARTGAACTGAAAGAGGAGATGACAGCATCACCACGAGAGTTAATGAGCAGCTTGACCTGCAGGACACATGTTACAAGTTGATTATCGGGTGTGCCTGGGAAGTGGCTGCCCACAGTGAGCAGGGGCTGACCCAGCCATGAGACAGCAGCCACAGCACCCGAGTTCTCACCATGGTTTTGCAACTGACCTGCAGCAAGACCTTACACAGGTCACGTCCTTTCCATGCCTCAGTTTCCCCTATCATCTTTTGTCTTGTCCAAATAGATTGAATTCTTCAGGACAAGGCSTGTCTCAAAGCTGGCCATTGAGCACAATGCTATCCCTGTTGGAGAAGCAAAAAACCCCAGTAGTTTCTCAGGCTCAGGGAGGGTAAAGTGTTGATGAAACATTGGTTTCTCATTGTTCAATTAAATGAGACTGAATCTGGGGGATCGTGACAGATTATTGCTGGTTCACTTCCACTTTAACATACTGAACACACAAAGAACACAGCATGTGAAAAAGCATTTAGCAAAGGTTTCATTTTAGCAACACTGCCAACACTCACTGGTTTTGGCCATACACTATTACAGTGGGTTACAAATCCACTATTTGATAGATTTAAAGTCTAAAGAAAGGGAAGGGAGGGAAAAGGGAGATAAATGTAGGTGTAAAGGAATGGCTCTATGGACACTTGATAAAAATATCTAGGAAAACCCCAGAGGAGACAAAACAGAAATGCAGAGACCCATTTTTTCTAGGGGCCTGTCCTGAATGCCAGTAGAAAAGAAACGTAAGAGCAGCTTTATCAATCATTCAGAACGTTCTGACAAACTTTCGTCAGCACCAGGATATTAAAGGCTGTTTTGGAACCTTTTAGTCACAGCAGGCAGCTATACTTTAAAAGATGCAATTACCTTGTGTGACAAAGCCAAACACTTTTTCTTTTTCCATTTAAAGCCTGAGAATCAAAGAAGGAAGAAAAGAAAAATAAAGCAAAGAACATAAAAAGCAGGATAGAGGCGGTTCATGCAACTTGTGCTGTCTACTTCATTTTCTCCTTGCCTGTCCTAATTAAAGTGCATTTGGGATCAACATAATTAAGTCTAATAATGCCACAGAGGATACTAAGAGAGCAAGAGCACTAAGCTTGTTTGCTACAAGCTGCATGTCCTTGCCCTTGCCAGAATAATATGAAGTGCTGACCAGATTGAAACTTGTCCCTTGTGATATTTTTACCACTCCAGGACACCATAAATACAATTCAGGAAACACCAAGCTGGTAGTGGCCAAAATCACAGACGGACCCAGCCAAGTCAATGAAAAGATACTAACCTAAGCATGAAAACAAAAGAAAAGGAAACCAAAATTGCAGTAACATTTGTCTCTGTGGCAGTACTAGCTACCTGCTATTTTGTCTGTTCCAAAATTCCTCATCTGTTGTGTTTATCCACCCAGTTCTCAGAAGAGGAGAAATTCCCCTGTGAAATGAGGCAGATTTCTTCCATTTCATTTGCACTGCAGATTGCATTCATTGCATTTGATTATTTTAAAAACAAACAAAAACCCTAAGAAACAAGAACAGAAACTTGTTCCAACATGCCTGTAGGCAACAACCAGCCTACAGGTTAATCAGCTCCTCCAGAGAAACAAAAAAATCCAAACCACATAATAGCCATCCTATGTGCTGAAACATGACATAAGTTTACTGTTCAGTGACAAAATGTTCMTTCTTTAATGTTCCCTGACTGTGTCTTTAGCAATGAAGACTCAAAACAGATCAAGTTTTCCATATGAATTACTAACTTTAAATGACTACTACTAATTTAATGTAACTTCAACTTAATACTAGCTGTGTAGTCCCAAAGGTGTTTAAAGGATAATTTCAAATATTTCAAATTAGAATGTTGAAAGATTAGTTGCTTTTGCTTATTTTTTTGTTTTTGTTGGGATAGGGTTTTTTGATTAAGAAAAAAAGTAAATTACACTTACAAATAGAAGGATTTCTAGGAGATTCATGTTTTAATTCAAAATGTTGACTCTGTTCATTCAAAGACTTGTATTTCTTCCCACAGACTGTCAGCAATGACAAGACAAACTAAACCATACATCAAAACTGGCAGAGCAGTCAAAGTGAGTGAGCAGCGCTCAGCCGGCGGCTGAGGTTAAACCACAACAGCGTATCAGAGACATGAAATAACATGGAATTCTTAACAGCTTGGAAGCTTCACAAGGTAGCATCTCCTTAAATCACAGAACCAGTTCAAGTGTTTTACCACACTCTTGCACAAGTTCTTCCTAACCAAAGTTCTTTTGTGTTCTTCCTTATATCTAATTCAAACCAACCCCCCTCAGTTTGAAAATGTTACCCTTTGTTCTATCACAACAGGACCTCCTAAAACATTTGTTCCTCTAGGCCCTRTTTAGCTACCGGAAGGTGCTGGAAGTTCTCCCCAGAGTCTGCCCCTTCCCCAGGCTGAGCAGTCCCAGTTCTCAGACTGTCTGCACAGCAGCTCCATTCCTCTGATCCACATCCATGGCCTCCTCTGGACTCACTCCAATAGCTCTGTGTCCTTCTTGTGCTGAGGACCTCAGACCTGGCTGCAGTATGGAGTCTAATGAGAGTATCCTTTAAATTATTTTTAGGAATCAGTGGGAAAATTATTTTAAGCGGCTGTTGCTGCTTTACAGTTTACAGAATGAAAACACAGGCTCCTGATGACCAGCTTTGTCATGTTTGCCATGTACCAAGAGAAACCTCTGCCAAGCCTGGTTCCACTTGGAAAAGCAACCAAGTAACCATTAACTCAAATATTTACTAATTTCCAAAATTAATAATGACCCTGAAGCAAATCAAATAATAAATGGAAGTTTATTTTCCTCCATTCAGAGAAGGAACTGCCAAAAAAAAATAGGCTGGCAATTCTCTCTGTATTCTTTAGAAAATAAAACCTGACAAATGGTGTCAGGGGTGTGGAATTAGATGATCTTTAAGGTCCCTTCCAACACAAACCATTCTGTGATTCTGTGTTGGGAAGACTAATATTATTTCATSCCACAAGACTGCACTTCCCCCTGTCCACTTCAAGTGCTCTTAATGACACCCACTGCATTTAGATCAAAAATTTTTCCCAGGGGACRCTGACACTGCAGCTATGCATTGTGCTCTTGAATTTTTTTAATTAATGTCAACATACAAAGTAAAAACCTTATTTTAACAGCAATATCCACCCACTAGTTCTCTGGTGCCTGTTCTGGGCCCCATTACCTTCAACAAGACCAACTAGTCTTGAGTATTTTGAAGGAATTCGAATTAAAAGGTTCTTATTATCAAGTTTGGGTAAATAGTCCTAGTGAGTCTACAAGGACAAGACAGTGAGAATGGGGAGAATAGGCTGAGCAAGCAAATCATTACCAATACCTCCCCACCAAAATGGAAAGACATTACAAGTAATTTCCAGGTACCTGTCCTATATYATTCAATATTTTTCTTACCAACAGGATAAAAGAAAATAGCACATTTAATAGGTCTTCCTACAGCAGTCAGAATGAGACCTCATGTTTATTCTAACCAAGTCCAGAGATCTAGGCAGAATGAAACATCCATTCAGCAGAGGCAACACACAACGAGCTACTCGRAAGCTGACGCAGCCAAGCGCAGAAGTGCAGTGCAGAGAGCAGTGTGTGGCAGCTCCTCACAGAAAAGGATCTAATACAGGATTATTCCAATGGCTGATGCTTGCTAAGTGCAAGTAAATTCTGCCCAGACTTCAAGATCACAGCTATATATACATACACACATATAGCATGCAGACTTCTCAGGATGATCCCCAACTTCACATCCTTTTCCTCTCTCCAACAGCTACATCAAAGCACTGCTGTAATTCCCACAATAACTATGTACTTCTCTGGCAAATCCAGTCACACATTACTTCCTTATTTAGTAGGCATCATTTTAAAAATTAAATATTAAAAATAGTAAGTGTTTTAAAGAGCTAAGGTAAATTCTAAGTTGAGTCAACAAGAAAAAGCCATTACACAAAAACCTCTACACCACATAGGAGCTCAAAATTGAAGCCATATATCCTGCAAAATACAGACAGTAATCCTTATGTTCTATTTAGTCCCTGTAAAGCTTAGCTGGATATTACATCTAGTTTTAGGCACTTAACTTTTACAAAGACATAGATTGCTTACAGTACCTAAGAAAGCAAAGAAGTTGGCCTAAAAAACCCCAACAGGTTTAGAATCTTTATTTACAACACAAAGGACAGCAAGCTGGTAATAGACTCTAACCACTGCATAAGGAAAAAGGAATAACCTGTACTCACTGTTCACAACAGAAACAGCAATAGGCTAATATTTAATCAAAGATGAGTCAGATGAGATATCAAGTAAAGCTCTAACAGAAGGACAGTACAAGACATCACCTTCTCTGCTAAGTCCCTGTTCTACTGCCTTCTTGAGCCAAAAACATTGAATACTTGAGCCTTCCCTGTATAATCCATTATTAAGCTGTCTTCCTATTCAACAACACACCTGTCTTTTCAAAGAACTTTCTTTTGCTACTGGTATACTTGTAGAGGCCCTTCTTAGTAATTTTTAATGTCTCAAAACAGTCCCCTGAACTGCAAGCACACTTTGGCCTGCTGGGTGGCACCCCTAGTGCCCAAGGATGTCTGCACACACCCTCTGCCTGTCTTTGCTCATGTTTCTTCTATGCTCTGTTTTTTACATTTTAATTCATTAAAACTCCTTGCTTAGCTCGACATCTCTTCTTCTGACATTTTTGGCACTCTGCACACTGGGATGATTTGTTCTCAACCTCTTAATAAGCTTTCCTTAAGACCTCAATCAAAACAAACTATTAGCAGTTTTGTGTTGTCAAGTATCATTAAGAGAAGCTGATTTGGCTTCAAATCTATTTTTTCATCTGAGATTCAAGAAACAGGTTACAAGGTGGTGCTGAAATTTCCAGAAACTCAAATACTGCAAAAACAAGAAAAACTTCTCAAAGATGTAACTAAAGCTAGTACAGACTAACCTACAAGCTCTCATTGTAATCATGTTGCCATGTCCCATGCCTTCAATGAATACATTCTTTGGTTTTGAGTTGAAAGCTTTCACTTCTAGGACAAGAACATGTTGAATGTACTGAAAGGTTTTGTGAGTGAAACAAAAATTGCTAACTGAAGAGACTCCAGATCTGGCAGTACATACTAAGGATAATAATCCTCTATACCTCAACATTCAGTGTTATAGTTTAAAGTGGTATATTACAGGTCACTATAAACGGCTTCATACATGCTGCAAATTATCACTTGGAGCAATCTGACAATCCTACCTTTCTTTATCCCTAGGCTGGAAAGGGAGCTAATTCACACCTCCAAACTAGCATCTTGCTGAGCGTGTAAGTGCCTCTGTCCTCCTACTGTGACAGACAATACACCCACTTTAGAATCACGGGCACAAAAGGCCTAAAATAGTTAAATGGAGTTTCATGGTGCATAAATCACATACAAACTAACTGCTGCTTAGATGCTTTTTCTCATGAACCTTGTACCTTCCACACAATACCACAGTCTAGAAGAGATAGAATGTTAGTTTGCCTTACAACAGCACAGTTGTTTGGTTTTTTTTAAAGATCTGACTTCTACTGCTAAAAAGAGGCAAAGAAGCTGCACCAGTTGGAGAAATCTGAGAGAATATTCTATGGCAAAATGCTGGCAACTGTCACAATCATCATCATAATATGAACATCAAATTCTAACTCTTTAGCCAGTCCCTCCAAAAGGCTAAACTGAATATAGTCATTTTTAAGGACCACATAAGAAACACCAGTATTAGCAATGAAATTTATTTGCAGCATGTCACTGCTTTATCCCCTAACCCCCTTCTTTTGCATGCAGTCCCCATTTCCATCAGCATGCTGGTTTTGGCTGGGATGGAGTTAATTGTCTTCACAGTAGTCTGGACTATATTTTGGATTTGTGCTGGAAACAGTGTTGATAACACAGCAATGTTTTCATTCCCACTGAGCAGGACGTGCACAGTCAAGGCCTTTTCTACTCCTCATCCTGCCCCACCAGCATGGCATGTGCACATGGAGTTGGAAGAGGAAATAGCTGGGACAGCTGACCCAGACTCACCCAAGGGAAATGCCACACCAAATGACGTGTTCAGTATAATGCAAATACATAATGTGAAAGAACATTTTAAAAGTTTTAAAGCAAAAACCACATTAGACCTAGAAAATAAGACATTTAACTGTCCTGCAAGGGTCCTAACAACATCCAGACCAAGAAATCACCAGATTTCTCAGATGGATAATCGTGAAAGCTAACACCACGAAGTAATCAAGATTCTAGCTGCTTGGAAATTTGTTTAAGACAAATACAAGACAATTTCTGCTAAAGACATTGTCCTGTTTAATTTCTTGATCTGTCTGCGCCATGGGCTGAATCTGATCTGAGTATCTTCTGAAGACAGAGAGATGAATTAACCACATTGCCGGCCAAACAAACAAGTCCATATTGAAACAAGAAACTTGGGAGAATGCTTCCCCCCAAAAATAACGAAAAGCAAAAAATTAAGACACTTTCTTGGTTATATTTTAACAAATTTGCATTTCTTTATTTACTGATTCTCAGGAAGTTAGTTGACCCTAGAAATGGAGATTTTCCTTAATTTATTATTACTGGAAATAATTCAATTTGGTAACATAGAAAGGTTAGCAAAGAGCCTCTTCCCTCCTACCCCAAAACTCCCAAATATTTCCCCCATCTGTGCTTTCACAGATGAATGCCCAGTTTCCAGGATCCTTGCCTGGAGAGATAAGAGCCCCAGCAAGCAGAAGCCTTTGCTCAGCTTCCAGGTCACTGCTGGAGGATATTTGTTTAGGGCTGACACTACTGTAAAACAGCATGACAGTAAGTAGTGCTGTGCATAGGGTCACATAAGGCACACTCATTTCCACAGTAATGACCTGGCTAACACAAACAGCCTCTACTGCTCTGCAGTCCTGCACTGCTCTTGCTATGAAGAACTTCTTGTAACCTCCTCAGGTAGAATTGTCAAGGGCCAGACTTCGCACCACCACTGAGAATAAAGTGTGATGTCCCAAAGGATATCACTGCTAGTACTTCTCCAGCTGAGAAACTGTAGTGGCATTTACTGAAGTATTTCTGCTGCTCTATTTCCTATAATCACTTCTTCAAACCCTCATCTGTTTTGACTGCTAAAGGTCCATGGCTAGCAAGGAAGCTAGCAAGGCTTCCTTTGGGGAAAGCAGGGATATAGCTTCACACAAAGAGGCCTTTAAATAAGAAGCACATTTCACAGACAAACTGGCCAGTGCTCAGTATGTGCTTCTACTTTTGGTTGGCATTATTTAAAATGTCGTGTCAGCAGAATTCTGTCCCTCATAAGTTTAATATCTCCCTAGCCTTGSCTACTTAACATGACCTGTATCTGAATCCCTGCCCTGCATACTATCTTCACCAGAAAAAGCAGAAATCAGCACAAACATGATACAGGCAATGAGTTAGAAAAGACGTTTTCTCTGTCCCTTCCCCCAAGATGATGCCAGTCGAGGAGTGACCTGTGGTTTACAAGGAGTTGGCAAATTGCCCTTTGGATACAGGAAACAGATGGGTGATGAGCTACTGGATACTGAAAGGCTTAGACTTCGAGAGGTAAGAAAGGACATTGTTTGTTAAACCCATTCCCTAAAATCCTCATCAAAAGGCAACTGTCCTTTGCTAGCAGGCAGTTCATCTTGATGTCAGATCAATCAGGGCCACTGGTGCTCCAAAGGCTGTTATGCTGACCCCTCAGAAGTTGCCCAGCTCAAACCCATTTCTTAACAACTTTTTCCAGTAATCTGCACAACTTGCCAGTCCACTCAAGAGTCATGCAAGAAACATCCAAGATAACAGCTGAAGAAATGGGTATAAAATCTTGGATGAAAGCCAGCAGTTCCCAGAAAACAGATCTTAATTCTATACTCCATTCCTCCAAGGCTGACTACAGGGGAACATGCAGTAGCCAATTTCTTCTGGGAACTTTAATCTCTTTGGACAGAGACTGAGAGGAGTAAAACACAAGGAGTCCATGAAGGCAAAGAAAAAAGCCTAAAAGAGACAGATGTAAGGGAGAGGTGACATTTTCAGATTTATTTCACTTGATTGGAAAGAAGCACACATCACTTGGGCCTTTTGTCAAAAACAAAGGAAGACTAGAGATGACAAGTGAAAAAAATAACCTGGACTAGAGAACAAATTCACCCAAGAGTTTAAGAGTGGCTAAACTAGATCCCTGTACTATTTATGTAACAGAAAAATACTGAAATGACTGGCTATTTATGAGTAATTATCACAGCTATTATAAAAAGATTTGTTAAGGGAATTTTGGCTATTATATAATTATTCTATGGGACACCATCTGTCTTTAAGTCTTCATAAAATTAAACATATGTTGTTTTCACCAACTGCTGTAGTAGACTCACATTCTGATCCTGCTTACGTGCTGCAACATATGAAATCTATTAATACCACTGGGAATATGTCAGAGCCAAATATCACATAGTGCTCTGCAGTTCCTTTGGAAAGCCAGGCCTCCTCCTCCCATGCTCAACTAATAACTTGAAGGTAACTCAAGGGTTGCACTAACTCATCATACATAGCTTAGCCTTTTGCTTTGCTGCACCTTTCCTTTGGCAACAGAGCTAGGACATGAATATTACGGGCTATTTCAGTTATTCCTAGCTTTTTTTTATTTTTCCCTCCTCTTCCAAGTTCAGGGAGAGGACAACTCAGAACTTTAACTGCTCAAAGAGTTCCTGTCAACAAAATAGGGTCCTCTGCAGCAGGTTCCTGCCCCATCTCTTCTGATAAGGTTTTTGGATAGGATCAAAGGTATATATTCATTTTCCTTCCAATAAATATTGCAGATGTGGGCCAAAGAGCTTTAGAATTATTACAGAGAAAGGAGAAGGGGATACACATGTAGCACCTTACTTTCYCTATGGTCTTGACAAGGGGTCAGCAAAACTTTGAAGAGTGGTGGTACAAGAATTGTCACATAGCAACGTAATCTTTCAGTCCACTCTAAGCCATGGTACAAGAGCAAGACTTTGTGAAAGTCAATACATTCCTCCTCTCCATCAAAAATTAGTTGCAAGTAGTCACAAATAAGTCTTGCTATTTTTAGATATCAGTATAACAAAAAATACCAAAAAACCCCAAACAAATAAAACCCAAACTCAAAGTAAGATGAAACAAAATTAGCTGCGGAATCAAGAAGCTGCATGGAAGAGCCAGCTGAGCTCTCCAGAAGCAAGATTACATACAAATAAAACATGCAACAGAATCCTTTACCTGTAAAGGCTCTCAGCTCAAGAGCCCTCAGATATAACTATGCATCAAAACCTTAAGCTAACAGTGCTGCTGAAAACAAGTGAAAGTTTAAACCAAAACACATTCTACCAAATAAAGCCAGTCCTTTGCATCAAGTCTATGCTTCCATTTCATTTTTTCCCTTAAGTACAGAAGGGTTAATACAATTTGTCATAGTCACTAGGACAGTTAAAACACAATTAGCTGAAGTGGGCTGCCTCTCTTTCCAAGCGCTCACAGACGGAGCAATAACCTCAGGAATTGGACAACCAAAGTAATCTGTTTTCATTTTTTAAAAAATTGTAGAATGACTGGCAATTACAAAAAAACTGTCACATACAAAATATCCTAATTAAAAATTGAACAAACTGTTGATTTGGCACTATACTTGAACCATTTACATGTTAGAACTGATAACAAGTCCTGCAAATTTAAGCACCTTACAGAAAATTGGCTACAAGGCTTTCAACAAAAGGTGTGCAATGCACCAAAATTATCTAAATGAGAAAAAACAGCAGTCTAAAACTGGAGCTTTTAGGTAAGATTTACAAAAGGCATTCTGTATAGATCCACACATGCTAGCCAGCACTGGGGAGAATTACTGTCATAAGTCACCAGCTTCAGGTCTGAGAGCTACCTAGCACTTTGTGCAGCCACACAGGTGGTGCTGATAAGCTTGTGGGTTCCATCCCCACATAGGCCCTCCACTTAAGAGCAGGGCTCCATGATTCTTGTGGGTCCCTTCCAACTCATTAATTCTGTAATGAGTATTTTTAAAAGTAGCACTCCACCCGGCTGAGAAGGAAGGACAGTGTGTGGCAACAGTCCTTGGGCCATTTTTGTCCAGCAGAAACAAAAGGAAATGAGCAGGGCATAGCCCAAGGGCAGAGCAGGAGCTGCCTGGGCCCTGAGCCTGTCACAGGTGGGTGAGCAAGGCCCCCCTCAAGCCACCTGCAATGCTTTCCATCCAAGCCTGACAACTCAACACACTACAGATTCTGTGACTGGGGCACAGTGAGGCACAGGCCAACAGTGCCCACCCCACACTTACTGCTCACCCCAGCAAGTCCTGCAGTGCCAAACATAGAGCTGGGTAGCAAACAGACCCACAGAGAGGCTCTTTTACCCTTCCCTGACTCCAGGCTGTGCAGATGTGCTCCCTTCGTGGCAATCCCCTGGTATCAGCCCAATTTAATCAGCCTGGCTGCAGCACTGGGACACTTGGCCCCAAGAGACCATTTATTCCTAGCATCAGGCAGCATGGACTGGACCAACTGACCAGCTTCCTATCAGAAAATCTACTCTGTTACAAAATGCTTCTGGCAAATCTCCAACTCCTTCTGTCCCTCCAGATCCAAATAAGCTTGTAAGTGTTTGGCTTCATCACACAAATAGCAAGAAAAGTGAAYGGCAAAAGTTGTGGAAGAAGTTTTTAAAATCCTCAACCTTCTGCATTCTCTGGTTAGAGCTCTTTAAAATACCTAATGGCAAATTCACCAGGCAGGGTTTCATCATCCAGACTGATAATTTATGTAAGTGTTTATGATTCCATCAATAGTATTGAAGCTGGGGGGTGGGCAGCGGGAATAACTGCACATCCAGCACTGCTCCACAGTGTTACATCTTAAGAACTTTGATATTTCACAGTTCTGTAACCTAAGCACTAAAATAATTCCACCTGCCATGATCTGCTCAGTTTCAAGGCAAAAAAGCTCCACACACAAAAACCCAGAGACAAGATCATCTGCAAACTGGCACACCTTTTTTCAAACACCTTTGCTAAGCTTCCCCATGTTCATCCCTTCCTGGAAATGTGTAATTTCTGAAGTATTTTAAATTAACCTCCCCTTGGGAAAGCCTATTTCCCTGCCTGCTGCCTCCCCCCAGCCAATGCTGGCACAATACAGCAAAGCAGCTGCAAGCCTGAGGACTGCCAGCTTGGGGCAGCTCCACTCAAGACAATAAGGAAACGAATGCTGCATGACTTCTGAATTAAAAGCTCCATCTCAGGGCTGATACAGACACTCCAACTTGATCGATAAGCACAGGACTGGGGCACAGCAATATTTCTAGTATTTGAACAAACTCAGCTCAAATAATTGAATAACAGGGAACAATACTTACATTCAGCAACAAACCAATTGTTAAGAAGATTATTTATCACTAGCTACGAGAGATGTATTTTGATGAGCTTCTGTTTGTTGATCTTTAAATTGCTTTGTTTCCCTACAGACTATACAAAGAAGGTAGAAAATAATTACTTTGAAACACAATCCAAGAAAAAATTAGTGTTAGATCTCAGCTCTTGTGAAAGTTTTAAAAGCATTCACCTAGATTTACTATTATACTGTCATGTAAAATAGGCTTTCAATAGCATCAGTGCCARTACATCTCACACAATAAAGCAACTTGTAACAAACTCAGAAGTAGAGTTGCTGGGAGAAAATGTCAAGATAAAGTCTCACTCCAGCTGATGAGAAAAACCCATTCACTGTAAAACCCTTTTCATATGCAGGTAACTCTTCTGCTCTTGAATATTAAAAACAAGTTCCATCACATCACTCTTCCCAGCAGTGCTGCTTCTTTCCTTGAGCTCTGCTGAAAGCCTGAGCAGCTAGGAGTGGCTAGTGAGGGCAACAGGAGTACACCTAACTATATCTGAAGAGAACTCAAATTCATGGATCAGCTAATAACAAAAGAACCTCTGCAACAAAAAGTTTTCCATCTGTTGCTTCAGGAGCATAGGGTAACATTTCATTTAACTTCCTTGCAGGAACAGCATATCCCCAGGAAAAGGGCAGGAATGCAGTGCTCTCAGCTAATTAAGGAAGCCCTAGAAGAGAATGAGCGAACACACATGAACACCAACCACTCCAGGTTCGAAGTGCAGGAAAACAAAGATCACCTGTCCCCAGCAGTAGGCTGGGGTGCCACCAAGAGCCAATAGAAGTGAAAGGGCAGCACAACAGCCACACAACCTCTCTTGAAAATGTTCATGCACCTAATTCATGATCATGGCTACATGTCAGTAAAGTCATCCACCCCGCAGCAAATTCAAAGCACCAATTCCCTCTTCCCTGCAATTCTGCTGAGGAAAATCTGATCTAAAAGTAAGAGAACCTTCCTGTCCTATCCCATGCAGTATGGATGCACTGGCCACTGTGCAAGCAAAAGAAAAATCACACACCAGTGAAATCCTAAAAAAGATACCCCAAAAATTTTGGGTCTAAATGACCCAAATCACACTTGCTATTCTGCAGGTTAATCACTCAACTCTACTTCTAATGCACAAGGTAAAAATGCCAGTTGCATTTTAAAAAAGGTCAAACCAGATTGCAAAACAATGCTGAAATGCAGGGATTTACATGGCATAAGAACTGATAATACATTGGAATGAAGCAAGGAATAAAATAAATCTCACTATATAACTACTAATACACAGCAACTTACTTGAGAGTAAAAAATTATTATTTAGTTCCTTTCATTAAATTGAAAGGAAAAAAGTGAAGACAAGCCTGAAATACAGGTAGCTAAAAAGCAACCAAAGCATAACAGATTTAATACTCCCATTAAAAACAATCCTCAATAAACTTGTGATAATTGCTTGATGTTTAACATCTGCATGCAAAAGCAATCTTTTTAAGTTCCTCCCATTTCAAATTCACTGCACCGCTGCATTTAGCCTGCAATCAGAAAACTGACAACACCACAGAGAACCTCCACTACAATCTCTTACAGTTGATCCTGATTTCCTTTCCAGGAATATGTGGGCACACATTGATGTGCTTTCTGGCAGGGTTTGGTCTGTGCCTATGCAAGTAGCCTATTATCACCAACAGTTCTTAAGCCTCTGATCTTTCCTCCAATGCTCATTCCTCCTCCACCCTGGCACAGAGGTTGCTTCCTCCTCAAGACACTGATTTCTTTAGCTGTTCTCTAAACTGGAACCATGAATTATGTCATTTTCAAAGGAAACAAAATAAGACATAACAATACATTTGCAACCTATATTATCTCACCATTTGAGCAGAGAGAGCTGTCAAACCAACAGTGACACCAGTACAATTATCAGTGTCGCCTGCCAGCAGATGGAGAACCTGCCACCAAGACAGTCACTTCATATAACACAGAGCTACAACTCACCAAATTTTTTCTGAAAGGATGCTCCTCAAAACAAACTAAGCATGATTAATGGAAACAGGATTTTCTATTTTGTTCTGCAAGAATTTACTGAATGTAACTGGGCGCAGCACAAAAAAGCAGTATTATTACTATACAAAGATTTGGAACTTAAGAGCCCTAATGATCAAGTACTTTGAATTAAAACAGCAGATGTGTCATTTCCACCTCGCTTCTCTCTTGCTGATCTGTTCCGCAGCCACTAGAACATACTTGACAATGAACTGGATGGGAAACTTAAGCATTAATTTTGCACGCAGAACACTTAGCAGAACTAAAGGTTTCATCAACATATGAGTCACCAGCGCTGAAGAAAACAAAAAGAACCAGCACAGGAGAGCAGAGTCCTTATCTTCTGCTTCTTCTATCATCACTACGTCCTCCAACACCATAGAAGGAACCCCAGTAAGGAAAGCAATCTTTCCCAGCAGGCATTGCCACACGCAGTCCACTGCACACCAAGGGAGCCCAAGTAACACTACAGCTGTTGTAAGAATACATTCCCACATCACCAGTGCCAGCCAACATCAGCCTGGGACAGCTGTAGCCACTGCCTGACACTGCTCYTCTAGCTGGTCACCAGTTTCATTTCCTCAGAGCACCTGGTTTCCAAAACCTTAGGCAAAAGCTAATTTTAGCAGTGGTGAGTAATCTTAGCAGATTTAAGAAACTCTGTGTAATTATGTTCCAATATCCTTTCCTACATTTCTAAGTGTCCAGCTGGCTTCTTCATGGTCCTTGAGGTTGCAGGGTACAAACAGAGCTCAAAGAAGGAACCTGCAGAAGTCCATTTTGACTCTTCTTCTCAAGCTACAGTAGGCAACAAACAGAAGGGAAAGCCCAGGGAAATCATCCTTCAGTATAACCAACAAGCCAGAATGATATTTGGAGTGACTGCTTCCTTATGTACACATCTACCCCAGATTTTCAAATCTGAATTTCTTTACTAAAAGGAAAAAAAGGGAGCATAGGTGCTCATATCATTAAATAAAATTATAAGCATAGTGAAACTAAATTAAATAATAACTTTCCAGTAAGAGTGAAGCACCCTAATGCTGCATCAGTGTTGCTTTGAATTTACACTGTGGAACAGTGGGATGATACTAACATACAAGGACAACTCCTCTACGAGTTTTTGGCTTTTATTGTGAGAAGAGATTTGAATAACAATAWTCAGATGCCTTAGTTATGTAATGAACTCTTAAAACATTTCCACATGTATTTTCTACAACACTTGAGATCTTGCCTAAGTGGTACATTTAACTGTTCCACAGCAGAGCATGCTTTTACTCTGCATTTGTGTACACTCAAATACTGCTTTACACAAGTACCTCAAATACACCACAGTTCAGAGGTTTTATACTTGCATGTAAGTGCTCTAAGAGCAGCAATAAACGTGCATGACATGTACTATCCAGAAAAACTACACTAAGTGAAACAAGAGAAGTATTAAAGATCCAACAGATGGGAACACTTAATGCAGAGACAGAAGTTTCAGTCCTATTTGCAACTGCCACTCTGTTCACCAGAACCCCCTTCCACCGTCTCTCAAAAAGTGACCAAGAGAAAGGCAACTGAGATAAGCACTTGGTTTGGGGAGGGGAGGGCATCCAGTGTTTTCAAAGAAAACAGCTTGTAACAGCCTTCACTAAGGTACTCATAGAACAGGGACTCTTACGGCTAAATTAACATGGCAGGCTGCAAAATTTGCCACGGTCACTGCTCACAGGCTTTAATCCCAGCTGAAATTACAAGAGCTTCCCTCCTAGAAGCTTGGCCTCTTCATTTTGTGCAGTTTTAGTTGCTGCATCCATGTTTGTTAGTAACTGAATAGTCAGGCACAGAGTTCTCCCTAAGACTCTCCCACCATAACTGGGGGAACAGAGCAAGCTAACCAGCAACCTCTCATGCAATCATTTATTCATTCACATGCTGAGTATTTATCACACAAAGGGACAGTTAAGATCATAGTTCAAGAGGTCTACAACACCTAGATCTGGCTTTTTTCTCTCCCTCTCTCTAGACCTTAGATGTAAAAATGCACTTTAAATGCCTTAACTGTGTGAGAACTGGGGTTCTTTTATGTTTTGTGTTGAAATCTGAAATTGTTTGCCTATTACTGAGTCCATTTGTTCAGAAAGTCCTATTTTACGCACAAAGTCAGATAAGAAAATCAGCAGTTCCACTGGCACACAGCTCTTGCAGGAGGTCCACAACACCTCACATACAGCTGCTTTTGCAAGAACTTGAATCAGTTACTTGGAGAGATTAATAAACAATACTTGTGTCTTCAGATTTGGGTTTACTTTGATCAAATTTACTGGTAACTAGTGAAGAGGTGCAGTGCCATAATGCACTCTCAAGTCAGAAAAGCTGGCACTTGTAGAGTTCGAAGACTTGAACTTTCATTAAAAAATAACAAAAAAAATCTGAAAAAACTCAGTAAAATCTTTTATTACTAGCAGTCAGTTATCTTTTTGACTAAGCACAAGTAGGAACAGGTAAACATGAAGCAGTTGATGTTGGTATTGAACATCTAGAGCAATGTCAGTCACCCACCTTCTTTCCACTAGGCAAAACCACTGGATAAGCCACATGAGGACCACCTGTGGAGATGACCATCTGATCCATTTGCAGAACTTACCACACACASACTGAACCTCTCCCTAACCCCAAAATGAGCTTTCTTGAAAGAAATTATTTTTCTTACTTCCCTCTTCACAAATCATGCTCCATGTTAGGAATCAACCACAAAATATAGGGTAGATGTGGCATTTAGGACATGGTTTCATTCTGCTTCACTCTCCTTTCACCCCAGTTCTTGCATCAAAGTCTTACTTTGAAAGCTTCCATTTTTTAATTCCAAAACAAACAAAAGCATCACACTTAAGCAGGGACCTTCACTGCAGTTTATTATAAAAGGATATTTAGCTTTTTGAAAGCTCTAACTCTTAGAGAATGCAAGAAGTATGCGTTATATCCCTATTACTGGCAAATATGGACAAACTTTCCTGTTGAATCTCAAACCCTCAAGCACCTGCAAACAAACAAGCTCCACTCCCCAGCACATCCCCTTATTTTGCTCCCCTTCCTGGACAGCGCATGATCATACGCTGCTACTGTCAGCTACCTGTGCTTCCCTCAGCAAGGGGCTGAATAAAGGCAGCCCAAAATAAAGCCCTGGCAAAGAATTGCAGAGCTACATGGATTTCTCTCATTCTGCCACTATTCCCTTCTCAACATGTGGACTAAGAGAAGAGAAAATTCTCAGAATAACAAGCACCAAGCCCTTGCAGCACACTACTCAGGCACCAGTGCTGTGTGTACTGAGACTGGCACCACATGCTACACACTCAGTTCAAGCAGTCTGGAAGCAGCAGAGTAAGTCACGGATTCCCAGAGATGCAGCTTAATTACCTGCACCACTGAGCATTGGTCCTTAACCTGAGTTTTTGGAGTCAGCTTAGAAAGACCAAAGGGGAACTGTGCAGCACTTTCAAAGCTAAGAACTCAGTTGTATTTGTCACACACTACCAAAAGCTCACAGATGCCCCCTTATTCTTTCTCCTCCAATGTGCTCAGTATTCTCAAAATTCAACAACACTCTCCTAACCACTTGTTAGTTCATCAAACAATTCAAGGAGTGAGCCAGTTTTTGTTCACCACTTAGTAAATTCAGTATTACCAATCCTAACACCATTCTACCATCACAGCTCCAAATTCAACATTGCAACAACCATACCTATTTTTTAATGTTGCAACAATGAACATTGGGCTAAAAAAAAGCAGCAGAACAAACTTGAGACAATTTTTACATTTAAAAGGTTTCCCACCCCTCTCTTTACCTACTCCAGTAACAAAATACTACTTCCTGAAGTCTATGCCAAATTCTGCAATATTGTTTCCATTCCAGATAATTCAAAATAAAACATTTTTAAAAATATGCACCTACAGCAAGGATGACAAGAACAACCATTTAGACAAGAACAACCATTTATTAGTTACTCATTCAGTTTCTTTTGGTATGCCTTCAATGGGAACATGTACAGCACTTTTACYAGATAAACCATTACAAGACAGATACTCCTACTGAGAAAAACACAAATATATTAAAGAGTTACACAGCAGTCTGAAACACATCCTTGTGCTATATTGGTTAATAAAGATGTTTTTGAAAACTCCAGCTCTTTACTCTTTAAAGCCTTCCACCTACAAGAGAACAATGCTCAGACAGTCAGCATTCTCCATACAATAGCTGCTCTCTAGTATACCAGAGCATTTGTTTCCTAGGAAACAAGCAAAAAAAAACCACCAACCCCACGGACAAAAAGTACCCAGTATGTTAAATATGCAAATAAAGTAGGTCAGTCACACCAGTCATATTTCACTCAATGGAGCAAAGAATCCACAACTCATTACATTCTGGAGTACAGGATTAGTTTTTCAGTAACTRCTCCAAACTAAATTATCACTTTTTCCACAGGGACTGCTGAAGTAGAGTGCCTTTTAGGAACAAAGGCAAGATTAGCAAGAAAGRACTTTACCTATAGCATGAACATACATGTTGTTTTAATGCCAAAATAAATATTCTTAATGCAAGTGTATTGTAACTAGCCAGCTCTCTGCACAGCCTACTCAATTCTGACCAAAGCACTGACAACAGCAAACCACACCAAACCAAARCCTATTGTTTCAGTCCTAAACCTTACCAGATCCTGGGCAAGTTCTCACTGGGTTTGTCAATAGCCTGTAAGAGAGACCCACCCACAGTAATTGGCTTCTTAACACAGAAACCCGACCAAGCCTTACTGCTGTAGGAAGTAAAGGAAACAGAACAGAATAAACTACCATTTTGAACAATACTTTTCAATGTCCTCAAGGCAAACAATCTATCAGCAGTTGTTTCCCAAGCTGCCATGAAAAAATGGAAGGTCYTGGGAAGATTCAGCAGGTCAGTGTCAAAAAAGAAAACAACCCAACAGCTGCATGCCTCGTTCTTTCTTACTAATGTGTTCTTCACTGTTACACTTTAAATGACATTTCAATAATACACTGGGTCACAACAAGAAGCACAGTTACTTATATTATTACAGTACCCACAGGAGTACGTAGGCCAGGACAGTCAACCCCAACCAAGTGTCACAAAACTCAAAGTCTCATGATCAGCCTGCTTGAAAGCGTTGCAAACACCCAGTGCAATACTAACAAATGAACAAAGTATCTTATGTTGTGAAAGGGCCATGCCAGCAAGCACAAAAGCTGTCAGCTGAATCACACCAGTGCCAGGCCAGAGAATTCCACACAGTAGCTCCACCCTCTCTCTYTGACACTGACCTTCTTCAGCTCCTATTAGACAGGGAGCTGTAATTAAAGGGCACTGGTTATAACTGAGGGTGGAAAGAACAATGCCCAAAAAAAAGAAATCACCACTGATGCTACTCATACTGCTTCTACAATCTTTGCAAATCACAGTGCAATAGCAGACAATTACAGTCTACCAAGTACTTCACCTGCTGCTCCCATTTGCTTATTTTCCTGCCTGCAGAAGAAAGCAGCACTAACATCAAAAGTGCCCTCGTGAACTCTTCACGTCYGTTTTTTAGTTATGGGATTAAATAAGAAGAGGATATAGATATGTTTCTTGGTTCTCTTCCTCCCCTTTAAAGGATAACACAAACACAAAGATATGCCAGAAGTTCAGAAAAAAATTTATTTATTTAATCATCCAGGAAAGGACAGGAGTAGCTTTACACAAAGATCGATCTTCTGAACCCACAAGCAAGTCAAGTGACAGTGATTCACAAAAATGTATTCAAGGATGATACCATTTCAGAACCAAAAAAAAAAGTGAGCACCATCAGCTGACAGCAACAGTAAAATTCCTGCATAAACTTCACATGTCCTTAGCAAACTTCTTGGGTAATCTCATCACACCCTGGAGTCTTTGTACCAAAATATTCTTGAACTGATCAGAATTAAGCAGACAAACAACAAATCAATGCACAGAGTACCTCTCATTCTCCCCGTGTAAAAAGCTCACTGTCTAAGATAAAAAGGAGGGGAAAAAAAGAGAAAGAAATAAAGAGTCAACCTGCAGTTACAGCAGCTCTCCAGGAGAGCAGCTACCAGGGCCCAGTTTACTCAATGCAAGCCCTGGCTGGCAAGTTCACATCCCAGACCCACTACTGCTTGTACCAGCTGGGGTGGAGCTACAGGGCAGAGTTACCAACAGCTACAGAAGGGCTCTGCCACAGCGTAGATGCCGCACAGCCACTTGCTGTCCCYGTCCCACACATCCTGCTCTGACATGGAAATACAGGATGCCAGCACTTCATCTGCACCTGCTACTGGCATGGAACTTACTGAAGAATAAGAACACGCATTTTTCATCACCTGCGCATTTTGCTCTCATTTAACAGTTCACTTGCACAATRCTGTCCCCTTCCCCACCACCATGGTAGCTTTCACTTGCCTAATCAGCATGATAAAAGGAACAGAATGAGAAAGTTCTGATACTTCCCTCCCTCCAAACCCATAAAGCCAACTACAGAAATTAAGACATTTTATATGCAACACAACTATGGATAAAAAGGTTCTAAGTTTAGGCATGTTTTGTTTTTAGGCTTTCACAGCATGGAATATTATTAAGTATGACAAAACAGTATTCATGCTGTAACAATCACTGTTGCAGAGCCTTGCATTTAAAGCCAAAACATATCTACATTAAAAACAAACAATTGAGTCATTGCACAAATCACGGAGAACCTCGACATCCATAATCCAGAGAGCAGGGGATAAAATGAGCAGAGGATCTGAACAAACTTGCATTGAGGACTAGCTGACAATTATACAAAAGGAAATAAAAAAGAGCAGGTTTTCATTTCTTACATGATTTTCAGAGACTGAAAATGAATCACTTACTAAAATGCTTTTCCTTAGGGCTGTTTTCCAATCCTGACAATGCCCTGAAGACAAATCCAACATGACAGAAGCCACAACACAAGAGGATGCAAGTTTAACATGGCATTGCATGGTAGGAAAGAAATGGGAAAAAAAAGGGAAAAAAAGATATTTCAAGAAGGGTTAAAAAAATAAACAAACACTCAAAATATTAGTCAGTTTAATTTTTTCCCATAAAGGTGTTGGAATTCAGACTCTGACTCTGACTGAAACAGACAAGACTAGCAAACATGTGAGCRCTCTATAAAAAGAGTATTCAATGTCATTAGCATAAGCCAAATGCCCAATAAGCCAAACCAGCCTGCACSGTCTAAGGCAAGAAAAAGCAGAGGAAGCAGACAAAGTTACTTCAACAAAACAAAAATAATCATCATCCTCAGCACCTACCACCTACAAGGAACAGCCCTCATACATAAGCACACTGAGGCAAAAAACATCTGCTATGTCAGACAAGCACAGGGCAAACACAAAACAGCCCAAAACAACTCCCTCACAAAAAAACCAAAAAACCTACAGTTGGGTCAGGAATTCCACATAGCCAGTTTCGTGGCATGGCATTCCACCCCATCACTAAGTAGCCCCCTCTCCACCCTCTGGGGTTGAGACCCCCAGTATGAGCATTGTAAGACACCAGGTTCCAGAACAATAAAAGCCCACTGGAGAAAACACTCGTGGTCACTGCTCTGCCCTCAGTCACACACACACAATGGCAGCACAATGGTTCTGCTGTTCCTAACACTCCCCCTGACTTCATGGGGAGATGAGAACAGGAATTAGCCCTGGATTTTCAGCAGACATGAAAAGCACACAAACAGTCCATCTCTTCCAGGCAGTATGAAAAGCAGAAAGACTTGAGCTTTTGGTGAAACCCACATCACTGATTCTTTTCTCTGTGAACTGCTCCAGTGACACAAGTACATAAAACATTTAGAGTTACTGAATTGCTGCTTCTATTCAGCTCAGTGGCAAAAGACTGTGACTGAGACAAATGCAAAGGAAATTCTTGAGAATAAGAAGAAAGTCAAGTGAAGATGATGTAGGAAGGTCTGATCTGCCATTGCACTGCCAGCCAAGAGTGGCCACAGGAGACCTTTGTATTTTAATTTATGCTCTCTCAGTCAGGCTGAGGAGCAGCAGCTGCTGCAGTCGGAGCAGAGAAGGCACGGCTGTCAGCAGAGCAGACGGGAGGGCAGTCCTTATGCCTGCTACCCTGTGGAGAGAAGAAAGAGCAGGAAAAGAAAGGCTTCCCCAGCAGGGACCCCTCACTGCAAAAACAGATTCTGGCTGGCAAGAGCAAAAGCTGTCCTCTTACACGAGATTCAGCAGTATCGGTATGGAGCAGAAGTGAAAGAACAAGGAAAAAGAGTTAAAATATATACATATACACACATGCAAGCATACCTGTGTGTATATATATAAAAGTAAATGTGCTAACATACACTGTCCACACTCGATTTTATTAATGCTAGAAAAATCCAGTTTTCTAGTAATTACACTTTTGGAAGTAGAGCTAGCCTATAGCATTAAAGTCAATTTGCAAGGTTTATTTCTCATTCATCTACCACATGCAAGATCAAGGCACCATGCAGAACACAGTTACACAGTGAGCAACAAGGATGGGGCAGAGAGAACAACTCTTTGTTGCTGCCAAGAAAACAGGAATTAATCCAAGTACTTCACATACATATAACCAAACAAACCCCCAAAACCACCCAGCCCCACAAAAAACCACATACCTAAAAACTTAAGAAAACCAAAACAACCAACCAAAGTAGTACACATTTAAATGCTAAGCCTTGAAGTGTTTTGTTCCATTGTACAACTTTTCATTGAAGTATTTCCAAAACAGATCCCCATGTAGCAAGTAAAACATATCTCACGATGAACAACTGCCAAATTGTTTTCTCAGGGCTTTTCCTTTTTTTTTTTAGCTTTCCTACAGCAACTAAACTAAGTTCTTTTCTTGGAAATCCAGTTCCCAAGGAGATCACATCATGGACCTGAGCCCTGGGAATAAGAATTTAGAAAGGCATTCAGAAGCAGTCATTTATTATTTTTAAGTAAAACAAAAAGTCTTAGAACTTTGTAAGCTTTTTTTTTCCTTATTCTCAAGCCTAGTAAACTAGCTGAAATCTGAAGGCAGTCTCTGTATGGTCACCTAGCTTTAAAGGATCTGATCTTGCCATCGGGTTTATGTTGCCTCTCTCTTCATCAGCCAGTCAACACTAGCTGCCATCCACAACATACTCCTCCCTCCTTCCCAAGACTACTATGCAAATAAATAAGAAAAGATATTTCATTTATCAGATGTCCAATGCTGTYGTATAAGGTAAGATGACTCTTATAAACTTGCCTTGATTAACAAATTTTCTTGGGCTACAACATAACCTTCCAGATGTCACATTTACACAGCACCAATGACTCCACTCTCCTGCCTGGCCATTGATTTACCTTTTGCAACCCCTCAGGTTCTACTCTCAGCACAACACTGATCTCTGCTTCACAGACAGCCTAGGCAGCACAGCCCATAACCTACACATTTGCTTAGGAGCTTTCTCGGGGCCCAGACAAGAAACGAACTTTACACCTTTCCCTTTAAAATAACAGGTAAGTGCTACATTTGACCTTTTATGTTACAATTACTGGAATCTTCCAAAATAGTAATCACCGGAAGGCATCATCTGTCTGCCTGAGAACATCCTTCAGATTCACCTGCCCATGACTGAATTCTCATTTTTTGTACACTATTTTGTTACTTAATATGAATGCATTCTAATCAATGGCAAAATTAAATAAGGATTCTGGGAGTTTAGGCTCGCATGCATTTTCCTTTTGTGAAACGCAGGAAAGAGAGGATGAAAAAGGACAGAACTGCAAGGAATTGCAATCCTATATAAAAAAACTGCCAACTGTATGTCTTACTGTTACACATGGCCTGGGCTGAAAATGGTTATTTCATTGTAACTGGAGGAGCTGTGTGGAGATCCAACTAGGTCACCATCTGGAAACTTAAAGCTCCTCTTACCAGCAGCAAGCTTTTTCATCTGTGACATTCAGCTGTAGTTGCCTTGGACTGGTACACTCACTTGACTTTACACGCCTCCTACATTTGTAATTCAACCACTCGAACCACTGAAAAGGAAGGTGTCCAAAATTTGTTTCTTAATGGTATTATGTGGAAAAGCCAGGGGCACGGTACAGCAGGGAGCAGATAAAAGGTGTTTTAAGCTACATTCTTCAGATGCAGAATTTTCATTGTGGTTTCCCAGAAGCTAAGCAGATGAACATGAAAGTCAATTGACTCCAGGCTGCAGAATGCTTTATTAGATGTCTGTTGGAACTCCACCTCTCCCAAAGTAAGCCAATACTAATGGAAAAAAGGTACTGGATGTCACTCACTTCAAAAAATTGGATATTCAATGATCAACCAGATAAATTCACAAAGAAAAAAATCATATAGTGATACCAAGTACAAAGATACTAATTCTGGATCTGAAAGGCTGGGGATTCAGAGCATATTCCCTAAGATATAGTGCTATATACTTGCCTTGTTTCTTACACTTCTCACCAGCTCTCTACCACTGGCCACTTTCTGAGGATGCTTACCTGTAACAGACCTATTGACTGGTCCAACATGATGACAGGTATGGCCTGTTAGCTACATATCTAAAAAGGTTGAGGTCCTCCTTAGCAGTGACACCTTATTTTAATTATTTTCTATATGAGGAAATGCTTCAACCAAGCATAATATTGGATGTCAGAGAGAAAAAACTAGAACATCTCACAGCACATCAACCATAAAAGCTTCAAAACTTTCTATCTAGCCCTGTGCAAGTTTTCATTCTTGAGACCTATCCAAATCCAAGAACATTCCCTTTTATTTTAAATGCAAAATACCCATATTAAGGGAACTGATTAATAGTGAATGTGTCTGGATTTAAAACTATGCTTTAATRCTATATATCTTCATTAAAGTAACAATTTCTTGAAAATTTCAGAGCTACATTTAATTAGCTCACAAAATGACTTCCAATACTAACCTTTGAAACTTAGAAGGATATACTCCTTTTGCTTCCAGTTACTTTACTAATGATTATAATTTGTTAGGAACATTGTACAAACAACAAACACATAAACCTCACCCTACTCTCAGTGTGAACAGTGAGAATGCCTTTTGAAATTTTGTAACATTTCACAGATCATGAAGTACAAACTGCTGGCATTATCTCAGGTTAAGCCAGAAAGAAAATTTTCACTAGACAGATTGATCCCAAAAGTTCAAGAAAAAAACCTCACCTTTATCACCCTTCAGCAAAGTACAGCAGAAATACCATTCCAGACAAACTCCTACTGGGTCATACCAGGCCAGTAGTAATGGTTTCGTTTCCATAACTTCTGCAGTAACTGTAGCTCGGCAGATTTCAACATTCCTTTCATACCTTAGGCTTTCCTAACGCAGCCTGGGGTTGATCAAAGGTATCAGACTTAGAAAACAATATGGAATTGACAATGTGCCCACAGACTTCAGTTAATTAATATGAAATATTCCCAAGGGACATTGCACAGTGTACAGTAGGCAGTTTTTTTCAGGTTAGGTCTGACCATAGAAATTACTGATTTCTATAGAAATAGAAATTTCATAGAATTATGCCAAATACTAATTGCAGGATTGGTGCTTGACATGGGCACCACTCACAAAAAAACCCTACATGGCTTCAAGTCAAGGCAGGTAAAACAGTCTGGTGTTTCAGGAGCAAAATGGTTGTCCCAGTCACATCCTCCCCGAGGGAAGTTGCTCTCTTCCCGTATCACTCTTCACCAGCCTCCTGGTCAGTCCATTAAGCCATACCTTACACAGGCTTTAAGTTGGCTTAGCTGGCAAGGACACCATCTTCAAATGCCCTCTGGGAAAAAACCATCCAAACTCCAAGCTATCTTTTAACTGTATGTTTAACTGTATGGCACTCAGGCATAAATTAAAGATTGATCAAAAAGTCCTTTTATCACATCTTTCACACCATACAAAACACAGCCAAACAGATTTTAAACAAACAAACCCATTCTAGGTAAATTGTTAATCCACACAATGGTAACAGAAATCCAGATTACAGGATCTTTAAAGAAACTTTTTTTTCTACTTCTTTATCATTAACACTTTGACTTGTTTAATAAGAACTGTAGATGCATTGATATATTKTTTCTTCACACACCATAGGGAAAAATAACAGCAAGATTCTTTCCCCTAGGGAACTCCATTACACTGAAACTGGTCAAAAGGCATGGCTCAGCACTCTCCTCCAAAACCCAGGAGCAATTTTTGGCTCTGGAGGTTAATGTTTCACATAAAGGTATGTGACAATGTAGTAGACTAAGGATTCAGTGCAATAGCTCAAAGTTCTTCATCTCACTTGGTGGTATGATGAATCTAAAATTAGCGATTGTTTACCTTGACCTTTTTTTTTTCCCCTAAGCCATCAGTAAGAATCAGTTTCATGTTGCTTTAAAGGCTTCCACAAGGGCAAAAAGAAAGGTGGCTCTTGTTGTTTACTTCTAACAGTACTGAAACCATTGGTACTAGCACAAACAGTAACTATCCACTCATATTGTTTTACCACAAAGAGCTGAAACAATCCAATAGCAGGAAATAAATGCAACACTCATCAAGTTCTGCACTTAGACTGTTTTTACTTTTTCTCTATCAATCACCAAAGCATAAACAAAACTAGACCTGGATGTTCAATCCCCATTCAGCTGTAAATTGATTTTCAGACATGATTTACATACACACCTTTAATGCTTTGTTTACAGAAATTCTTCTGTCCAACACACTAGCTTACTTGATAAGACAGCATTAGTAGGAACAGAACATATTTCATACAGAAGCCATTATCTTTAGCCTAAGCTGTTGTTAAAGYTCAGATGCCACTAATAAAATGTGGAGATTTCTTAGGTGGCTGCTGGTAGAGCACATCAGTAGCAGTGCTTTAGAGCTGGGCATTAGCAGTTCCCTCGGACACAGATGTATCATTACGCTGCTGCTATTGTGTACATGCCTGGCAAAAGCACGACTCACTACTACTCAATGAAGTGTTAGGAATCACTGCTTTAAAAAAATGACAGTAGTGACCAACTTGCTGCCCAGACTGGTAGCAAGGCCTGCAGAAACCACTGTTTTCTGCACATATTTCAGCACATGTAAAGCTATTTCATACAAGCACACCACTACTCTACAATTAGAGAGAACACAGTCACAACTGCGTGCTGAGGATGAACTCTGCATCCTTCATCAGCTAAGTTCTCTCACTGCTCCAAGGATTAGAGTCTCACAGAGCTCCTGTTGCTGCAGAAGTTATCAGGTAATGGATGGCCAGGAAAACTCTTACTCTGAAACACAAATGAGCAGGAATACTCCCTGGTGCGCTCGACTGTTCTCTGCCAGAGTTTTTGGTTAGATCACTCTGTCACCCTTTTTGCCAGGTCTTAACTACTTAGGCAACTGAAGTAATTGCTCCAGCTCCTTTGAATGACTTTTCAGTGTTTTGTTTGGGGAATCTCTTTGGGCTTTCTCACACATCCTCCCTTTTTTTGTTTGCGTTTCTTTTTAAAAAACCTACATTGTTTGAAAAGCAATTATGCAGCTGCCAGCAAGTGATTCCCACTGAAGTCAACAGGATCTGCTCTTATGCAGAGTCGTAGTAAGTGCCCACTCATTTACAGCGCTGAAAGCCTTTGCGCTCTATACTCTAATGCATGAAGGGCTAAGCAGGGGGCTCATGCAAAATTAATAACACATCAGGAAGTGGAGGAGGGAGAGGGAAGGCACTGAATAATTGATCCACAGTTTGTTTTCTGTGAATTCTGAAACAACTTTATGGATGTTTGTTTTGGTTTGCTTTTGTGTTTTTTTCCAAGGTAGAAAGTTTTTGAATTAAAGTTCTACTAACAAAACCAAGTGAAACAATGACAAGAGTGGCCCTTTGATAACAATACCTGCGGAAAAGTATCCTCGCAGAAAGAAAGATGAAGATGGAAAAAAACCAAAGGGAGGTCTTTTTTCAGACAAAAAATTACTATCCTTTAACTTTAATAAGCTTATATTCTTAAACACCACCTGCTTTATGAACAAATATAGGTATTCCATTCCTCCTTGCTCTGSGAGAAATTACAGGTTTCTCTTCTCACCATCATTTAATAGAGAAGAATACATTTCACATCCCACAATACAAAGTCCATCTTTCCATCTTATAAAGTCCTTCAAACTCCTCAAACTAGGAGTCTAATACTGCTCAYTTGAACAATCTTGACAACACAGCTACACCAAAAGTATTCTACCCTGCTCCATAAATATCATCTGCAGTCATTTTAAGGACATGTTACAGCTGCAGATAGGAACAAGGCAGCCTTTTAGCATAAATGAAAATCTGACCCTAACACACTACAAAGATTTAAATAGCAATACTCACTGGAGTTCTGCTATATCACCAAAGATACAAAAAAGGAGTCCCACTAACTCTCAGCAAAAAGTGCTTAGGACTTTACAGTATGTTTCTAATTCATACAGCAGCAACAATACCCAGCCTATTTAAATTTCAGTCCTGTACTTCAGCCTCAAAACATCATTGAGACCCTGTGCTTCAACAGCAACAGGCCTTCCATGTGGTGCGAACAGGAAACACAGCACATCCCTCAAATCTGTATGATCATGCCAGTCTCTAAAAGAGTCTCATCCATTCTACCTCACTTCATTCTACATGACTCAGTCCTGCAGCAATTTTTTTATTAATTGTTACGAAATGTGAAATTCTTCACATCAGAAGCTCTGATATTCACCAGACTTAGAGTTTGACACAGTAACTAAAGAAGGATTATCTCCCACAGGCATTGTTTGGGAGGTCTTGCACCAACATAAGCCTTGTTGTTTCACAAGGAGATGCTTGCACATTACCCTGAAAGTGGCACACATGTTTATGGAACAAAGGTCAAATAGGAACAAGTACCTTATAAAATGGTACAAAAACCAGCCAGTGTTGGGGTTTTACTTCTTCCCCCTTTCCTGCAGTCATGTGACTGGATTACAGTAAAAGAGTCCACACACCACCTCTCCTCTCTCGCAGCATGACAGTGACTGTGAAGAGGCTCCTGTGAGCTTCCTACTCCAGGTGTAAGAACAGACACAGACACACAGCCAGAGAAAGGGCTTCCTCAGAGAATGGAACAGAGAGAACAGCCTCTGCAAGCTGGAATAGAGCACAAACTGAAAGGAGGGCAAAACAACAAAAACAGGATATTTACAAGCAGCATGGTAAATTCTCTAGGCAGTAGTGAGCTGCTATTGACATGAAAACCACAAGTAAATGGAGAACTTCATCACTGTCATTTAAAAGGCATGACATCTAAAACAATACATGACATACCACATGATAGAGAGTTCACTAGAAATCCTACACACAACCCTATTTCTAGGATGGGGAAGTTGAAGAATAAAAGCTACTGCAGCCCACAGCTGTCCTTTTCCCTCTGTCAGAGGTCAGCCCCACTGCCGGACAGCTGAYAGGATCATAAATCTATGGGGCAGAGAAGAGTATTCAAAGTAACTAAAATGGCCAAATGGTAGTCACAATTCATTCACCTGCCACAGTGGCACAAACCCTTGAGCATCAGTCTCTTCAGGATTTGGACTGATTTGCTTTAATATACAAAGTTATTAGCTGCATCCGCTCAGGAGCTGCTTCCTCTCCCACAGGTATGAGAGTGGTTTCAGAAAAATGTAGGAAAGCAGAAGCCAACAAGGATATAAACCATGTAAAAATGTAATTGCCTCATGTTCCTGAGGCAAACGCACACTTACTTATCTGCATGAAAAAAGTTTCTGCAGAATAAAATATTGATTCACATATCACCACAAACCTTTAAACTACCCAGGCAGTGGTTTTGCCTATCTTCAAAACAAAGAATACAAAAAGAAAGCAATGTTTTCAAACCACACCCAGCCCCACAGAGCTGAAGTGGGAACACTACTTGTRACCATGCCAGAGCTCCCAGCAGGAGCAGAGCAGTAGAACAGAGTCAGAGGAAGCAAAAGTCCTTCTCTGCATGCAACAGCAGTTAGATGGATTTCCAGCCTCTTCAAGTCCTGCTTTTAGGTACATAAATTAATAAACTTCTGCTCTAGCAAATCAGAATTATTTTTTTAAGTACTGTGTTCTTTTGTGTATGTATTATGTATTTATATGAGTGCGTGTATATATATATGTATGCATAGTGTTATATATATATAATGTATGTAAAATAAATGCACTAAATGCATACAAACCTTTTGTATGTAACAAGCCATCAGAATGGACACTATTTGGGAATGGATAATCATGACAAACTATCTCAGAGAGGTCATTTCCCTTCTAGCAGGCCACTCCAATCAAGGTTTAGCACTATTAGAGCAAGTGGCACAGTGTTTGGAATAACATTCATGGGAAGGAAAAGAAACCAGAAAGCTAAATGATGCAACTGTTCACTTAAGTTCAAATGAAGTTCACATTACAATAACCTTGGAAGACAATCACTGCTTTTTGTTTTTCTGACATCACTGAGCAAGCAGGAGTAAACAGATAACCACCCTAACTCTTCCAAAAACAGTGCAGATCAAAGAGCACCAGAGGGGTAGTACGTACATGACAGCGTTCACCAGAGTCAGCTAACTCTCTTGCCCCAGCATCATGTCTTACATCTCTGTGTACTCCATACTCCAAAACCACTTTACTTAGAGGTGAAACAGGCCACACTTGTACAATCACTTTAAGTTGATCCATGCAGGGAAAGGAGAAGCCAGTCCTACCATCTTCCCACACTTCATTCTTGGAGCCAAACAGCAAATCAATAGAAATTGACCCAGAAGGAAAGTTCTCAGCCAGATCTGGTAACTGACTGCTGTCAGTCCACTGAAGCTGCATTGACACATTTGGCTCTGCAGCCTTGTGTCAGCCTCAGCTGTCTGCCACCTCCTGCTCCCATTTTGATACCAGAATTTGCAAGGCCTCACATGAAAACTAATCCTGAAAGGTTCCTACAACCAAAGCGGGAAGTGGCAACAGAAACAGGTCCTCCTAGGCATTCAGAGACAAAAAAAGAAATTGAGCTAGGCAGCAGTTCACATGCCCCCTCAATGTCCACAGAATGAAAAAGAAMCAAGAGAATGGTTGTGATATCAAGCAATATTCATTAAAAACTGGATCTTAGTTATTTTTAATTGCAATCCTATATATTTTATATGTATATATTTTTTATCGTCTTCACAAGCCAGATGGATGAATTTTCATGGAGAAATTAATTTGATAACTTCTTGGAAAATAGGAATTTTAATTTTACAAGTCTTACCTCTTCTTTTTTAATTACTTTAATTATAGATTTAATTAATGTTGGACTGAMTGAATTCACACACATTCCTTTAGACATATACCCATGTGAACCGGCAGTCAGGAAGACAATTTCTACAAAACGCTATATTTTACCCACATGGAACAGGGAATCTTTATGGTTTTATATTTAAATGACAAAAATTAAAATTAAAAAATCTGAAACTCTTGCTCTGTGTACAGTACAACATCTCTCTGAGCTGAGAGGTGCCCGCCCAGGGTTACTTGGCAACTCTTCTCGTTACCAGGGAGGACCCACTGCTTTGAAATGTCACCATTTCCAAATTCTGTGCCCCAGTGTGAAACACTCCAATCACATGGCACTGCAGAGACATCTTCCAAAAGGTGACACAGTTAATTGAAGCCCAGCACAAAGCAACAAAACCCTTGCCAGGATCTGGGAACCCTTTTCCTCAGTGTGTTTGCTCCTACATAAAATCCATTTACAGCACATAGCGGAAACTCCCTTCAAGCTTTTCAAATCACAAGATTTTTAAATCACAGCACACTGGAAAACAGAATGTAGCAGAAGAGATGCACTTCAGTGAGAGGGAAGCACATAGAACTCAGCCTCACAAAGGCAAGTATATGCCCTAGATGGGTAAGCAAAGCAAAGGTATCCAACAGGGAGAACCTGTGGTGCAGGCCTGGACAAAATGACAGGTACCAGGCGGATCTGCTTGGGGTGACATCCCACACACAGTGCTGCTACACCCTTGCTTGGGGCACCAGAGCTCAACTGAGAGAACCTGCCCTCTTGACACAGAGAAAATCCTGACACAAAATGTCATGTAAGATTAGCCCCTAAATCAACAAAAATTAAGCTGGACTCTCATCAAGTGTAATCCACGAACACCAGGAAACACTCCACAGGCCGAGTTCTGCCATCATCCTTGTAGTACCACTTATTTCATACTCGGTGCTCTCTAAGAACAGCCTACCAGAGTAATGACAGCAGACATACTCAGGTTATAATTCACCAATATCACGTTGATGAAGTGAGCAAAACAGAAGCCTCTATGAACCAAAAATATTGTACATACCTAAAGATACCTAGTCTTCTTTTAATGCTTTTTTTTTAACTCAATACCACAAAGAATAACTAAACAGTTTTAGAAATAATGTTACTTACTTATTGAGGAGGAAAAAGAGAACCCATTTAAGCAAAAGTTCCTATAATTATTTGGTTGTTTTTCCCTGTAAGAAGTTTTGCTGTTGGGAAAACCAGGAGGCAACAGGTACAGAATAGGTACATAAAGTGTTTTCATAATATTTCCTTGCTTTGTTGCAAAAGGAAAAAAGCTCTTCTGTCACCACACATCAGAACGTTGCTTGAAATGGTTTTCAATATGACTTGATGTAACAGTCTTCACTAGGAGCAGAGGGATTTTCAAGGCCTTGAAGAGGCATATTGATTTTTCCCAGTTCTGTGGAAAATTGACAGTTCATTCATAAGATCCTGTGTGCGTGATGAAATACTTATTCTAAATGCTGTCCAGAGGAAAGTRACTGGAAAGCTGAAACATTAGCTGAAGGATCTGATGTGGAGACTTATGTGTATTAAGATAAATACTACTACAGCCTCATTTAGTTTATAAAGCTATAGAAGTAGGATCTGACTGTTTTTAGCATCTCTGCAAGTCAGGCCATCTGGAGGTTATATGAGATCACACTGAGTCAGAGTTTGATACCAAATCAAGCACCCCTGACTGCAAGCCTCAGTGTGCCAGTGACATTTTTAAATGCCAGCATATGGAGAAGGCTGAACTGCTCTAGATCTCTGTGTGTGTTACAGAAGCAGCTACACTGAGCACTGTGCCAACAGTGACGTCCACCCACACCAATCCTTACACCTGCACAAAATACTGCTGAAATCAGGGAAAATCTGTATTCACAGAGAACCACGTGTGAGAGACTGGAAGAACTGCCGGCTCAAAGTATTTTGGGTGCATGTATAGGAGAACAGGTAGGTCAGGCTTTGCTCTGGAGAGGTGATGCCCTGCTCTGCACACACACATCCCCCTCTGGGCCTGTATCCCGGGCCCACAGTGGTCATCACTGCCTGCCACACCACAGGCAATGCTCCATACCCCAGCCCTGGAGCCCAGTCCAGCCCCAGAGGCGACAGATGACCTCAAGTCCAACCTGGGAGAAGGGTTTAGGAAAGCCAAAGGGTACTAAACTGAAGCATGAGGCAAGCTTGACCCTACCTCCTCTTGGAATTTCTCTCAGCTGAACACTGCTGGAACTAGGAGAGGTATCCATACCTGATCTTTTCTAGATCTCTTCCGTCTTTCTCTCTTCCTCTTTCTTTTTCTAACTCTCTCTTCTCAGAGTTTTGAGTAACCCAAAATCAGACAGGCTTGGAGTTGCTAAGTTGAATGGGCTAAGTCAATGCTTCGTGAAGCGTCTAATGTTGCGTGAATGCTGCTCTAAACTTTCGCCAAAGTTCTCTGATTTCTCTGAAACTGCCAATAGAGTTTTTTGTTGTTTTGACCTCTTGACAACATCTTGTCAGTATTTCTCCTGTGCATCTAACTCAAAGTATGTGAAAAACTGTAAACCCTTTCAGGAGTCTCACCCAGCAAATGTTCTTTGGAGCCCTGCATCACAGGATAGGATATTTTGAGGCAGGAGCAGCAACACAATAAAAAAAAAGAAATAGGATGCTTTCCAAATTCATGGGACAGTAGAATGGAATAGAAACAGATTATTCTTTACTGATTTAAGGCCTAATGTATTGCTGGATTTTGCACTGCAAAACTGTCTTGAAGTACAATTCAGTACATTCACTAAAAATTCAATAAGCTTTTTTTGTTTTAATTTTTTACTGCATTGTAACAATAATTTCTAATTTTTAATGAGAAACAGACAAATTATACATGAGTACAAAGTCACTATAAAATTAAAGCTAATGGACAAGTCAAATWTGAAAAAGTTTAAAACAGTACCATACAGGAGGATACTTTTATGGCCAATGTTGACAGTGACTTCTCGGTCATCTCTAACAGAGCTGGGTTACTTCATGAGCTGTTCAGCTCCTTGCTCTCCTGTCTACATCAATAAAACTATTACAGTCCTGTTGTCAGGCTACTAGCCATGCATTCGAGAAGTATGCTGCATATTTTGGGCAAAACAAGGCTCCCCTACCGAACTATAGTTAAAGACCAGAATTTCCTAACTGAAATTATCCAGTTTTAACTGAAAGCAAAACATTATATTCTAAATGCCCATAGCAAATCTTCACAGGTTACTGCTTTTGGTTAATGGAATACAAACTGTTGAAGTATTCAGCCTGAGCACTTAAAAACACATCAGCTTCTTGCTCCAAATTTATAACTTGTAGCAGCCCTGGTGCCAAAACCAGTTTATATTTCTTTTTCCTCACAGACTTCAAAATGTCTATTTCTGGAATGGGACTCAAAAGAAAAGGAAATGATATTTCACTAACTGTAAGTTCAAGTTTCTCATCCTTTACTAATCATTAACTTGCATCTTAGAGAGTTTGAGGAATAAAGAACAAATTAAATTCCACTAAGAAGTACATCAGGATTATTGTAATCTATAGAATTAGGTTTAAGAAAGCATTCTTAAGTAACAGATTACATACATACTTTCAAACTCCAGTCCACTGCAGAAGATAGTAAGAAGAAAAATGTAAGGAACTTTTCTACTTTCCACACAAAAACAGTAACAGAAAAAAAAAAAAAAAAAAAAAAAAAAAAAAAAAAAAAAAAAAAAACTGAACTCCACCAACCCTCTCAAAAAAAAAAACAAAACACCATTCTCTCCCAAATTTTCAATCTGAAAATTATCCTACATCAACTGCAACTTGTATGTAATTTTTTTGTTTATTTACAAGAACATGTCTTCTGGGTTCCCATCTGGAAAAAAAAAGCCTTTCTTCTCTGGAACAGTTCATGCCTTCCCTACGTGCCTGTTACATCTTACACTGCAGCTGAATATGTACATCCTAATACATACATCAAMAAGTTCACAGTGCAAAGGCTGCCTCGTTAAAATTAAGGTAGCACATCCAGCTTCAAATTCAAGTGTTGCAGAACATTAATTTGTTGCCTTTATTATGGAAATATCATCCACATGCAACAAGGTCAATGGGATTAGGAGCAGTGCTAACTTCTTCCCACACACACAAATATCCATAAGATGTTTCACTGGCACAAGTATTCTGTTGGGGCTGCCTGTGCTCTGGGTGCCATTCCCAAGGATCAGCTCTTCTCTGACTGACACACTGAAAATTCAAAATTGACTCTTCATACTTTGAGATAGGTCTGCCACCAGAAAAAATGCACTGTGACAATTCAATGAAGGTGAAAGACTGRCAAATACATTTACAAAATTCATCTTTAACACAGAAGGAAAGTATATAAGCTGCACATGATAGTTCCAATAATATTCACTTGAAGCACATTGACATCAAACTAGAGAAGCCACACAATTAATCAAAATGGGTTTTCTCTAGTTCTAGTTATGCTCCTTCAATCTTCTAGAAACTAGAAACATCAAATAACTTAAAACAGTAGCACATTTATAAACACCCAATTTTGGCAAAACAAATATCTAAGAGAAAGGAATAGTTTCTCCCGAGTTCCTCAGCTATTTCTTTTTATATTACCAATGATACAGCCTACCATCAAGTTGTGAGGGAACAAAAGGCAAGGAAAATTTTTATTCTCCAAATGACCTCTACAGATCCGAAGCAAGTCCCCCAAAGYCAGCAGTTACTAAATTTTTATATGCATTTGAAAGACTGTGGCTGCATCTGCTGAAAGAGACACTGAGGAATTCAAGAATGCCAGCCTCACAATAATGCATCTATTTCATCAATATATACACCCCCGCCTTTCACTGTTACAAACCAGTGGAGTATTTGCCCAAAACAAGAATTATTCTGTTTCTGACAAGACCACTGGTGGAATGCTTAGCTATGCATCATCTGTGCTAAGAAAGAATGTAAAATAAAAAAGTCATTTGATCATAAAAGGGGGAGGGGAGGGAAATGAACAGAATGCTTCCACTTCCACTGCAAGGACATCCTCCCAATGCAAATTTTTAAAGATCAAATGCTACAGAATGCATTTCAAAATTGCATGGAACAAGCTTCACATTGATTTGTTTGGGGTTTTTTTTAAACACTGTGGCAAGGGAAAAATTATAAAATCAAAACTTCRTTGTGCATATCTGAAAACCAGCTGACATCAGAGAATTATCCTCTCCCCCTTTGAAAAACAAACTATCAACAATGTACAGAATTTAATAAGCGATCTATTGGCTGTCCTTTAAAGGTCAGTGTACTTGTCCAACATTTTTCTTGTAACACACTTACATAACCTTATTTTCTTTCTGCTACCTTTCTGTGATTCAGAAGACTATCTAGATTCCCATATGGTTGCCATCAACTACAGCAGATGCCAAGCAAATTAAAACACAAGTTATGATTCGTAATACGCTGATGTATCATAATTGCAGCATAGTTCATAACTTAGASTGAATCACCAGCTAAAGTAAAAGTTTCTGAGTGTCAGTGCTTTTTATACATCTTTCAATTAGACCAGGGTCAGTGGAATCAAGTGTGGATTGAAAGTTAGAACTTAACAATAGTATATATCCAYGGTTTCCATCAAGTATAAAAAAGCAGAGAGAACAATTAAAAACATCTCTTGGAACTAAAAGTCAGCCTAAAAGTGTCTTCCCAAAGTAAGGGGGAAAGAGAGGGAACTAGTTCTTGCCTTTTGTGAAGCAGGGTAGCCTACTTTGACCTTTTGCACCATACTTTTATCGTCATTCTGCGTGGAAGCCGAAGGGGGAAGGAGGCATTGTTTGTTTGCTTGCTTTGAGTACAGGAAAGTGTTCTGTCACTTCATACTACAGCTTTATGCTCTACCGAGGCAGGAGCAGAAAGGCTCATGAGGAAGCAGCGTCTATGGCAGCAGCTGCCAGCCGGGAAAGGGGGCACACGGAGCACGTGGCAGCACAGCACAGGGAAACACTGCACTGCCTTCCAGCTTCAGATTTGGGTGCATCTGTGCCTGTTAGCTCTTTGTCCCTAAATATTACTTAGGTGACTGCCCAATGAGCTTTCCTCTTCCGCACCAGCACAGYAGTCTCATAAAATAAGCTCTTCTGAACAAACATTGCCAGAGTACTTACCAACTTTAATATCGAATTGCCACAAGAAATTACGCCCGCAAACATATCTAGAACATTAATTATTCATAGATTCAGCAGATAATATTGTCTTCTACAACAGTATGAAACACATATTCAGGCAAGAATACATTACCTGGGCTGGTCCAAGCCTGAGAACTACCTCCTGTCACCTTTAGTCACAACTACACACACGGCATTGGAGGTAATTTTTCCATATTCATTATCCTCATAATTCTGATGTGGTTTATAAGGCATGAAATACCTGACCAACACAAAAGAAAAGAGACAAAAGGGTCTGRCCATTTATTTTGCCCCTATTCTGTGGTATTTAAAGCCTCAGATTTTTGTAATAACTTCAGTTTAAGTAGCAAGTACAATCATTCCCTGCATAATTTCAGCAGATCTGTGATATTCTGCTATTCAAAGCACTGACAATTTTCTTGTCAAAATCATTATTCTTCCAACTCAGTTCTCTTTATTTTTAGTCCATTGTTTTTATGATGCAGAACAGAGGTATTTTCTTTGTTTACACTAACATTTTAAAAGGTTTCGTTAAAACCACTATATAATAACACTCAGATAGAAGGCCTAACAAGGTGTGCTCCCTGTTTGCAAGACCCTGGAAAGTGTCATGGGTTTAGGATGATGACCTCTTCACCATTTCAGTCTATTTACAATGGCTACATTAGTGGCTATTTTTGATTATCACTTTCTGTAAACAACCAACTGAATTTGCAATTTTCATTTACAGCTTTTCTGGCCCAGTCATTGAGGAGTTTGCTATTACTTCAGTAAAAATAATATTAACATGTATTCAACAAGAATATCTGCCTATGTTTTCACTCCAAATAATGACAGATGTTGTAATAAATGCAGGCTTTCTCATAAGGAGAYTACAATATTCTAAAGAAATTACTAAACTCTCAAAGTGCTTGGTCTTCATGAACTACAAGAAGTTTTGCCAGGAACACAAATGAGACAAATTAGCATTTTGCAAAAGAGGAAATCTGCAAGCAAGGGCCTCACATCAAGCAACTGGCAGAGTGGGTGATATACAACTATATTTTTTCAGGCTTTCAGATCAGCATTCCAGCAGTAAAAAGCCTTTGGCCCAACAGTATACAACACAGGCACACTTGCCATCATGCAGAAGCTACTCTGCATCGGCCTCAGGAATACAGGATTAAGAAAATCACTAGTTACAGAAAACCTCAAACATACCACTTCCCCACTTGCACCATCCACATATTCACCTTTAGAGAACACAAAGAAGGAAATTACAGGATTTAGAGCTTCTGAGACACTGACAGTGTCTGAAAGAGCAAATTAACATGGTTCTATATATTCCACCATAATCTCCCTCTCTCAATCCAAGGACACAGCACACAAGTGTTCCTCACACTACTTGCTCCCTGCTGAAAAATATCCACGCTCACAGCAACATATGCCCAGCAAAACCAAAACAAAGAAACAAACAAGGGCAAAGAACCATGGCAAACTCAACCACCGAAACCTGAGCCAGGAGGACAACCACATCAGCTCTGTAGGGTAAAAATACTACAAAGCTCGCTACCGTTCATCTGCCGGGGTCRGTCTGGGGCCAAGTAAACACTGACATAAAGCCACAGTCAGCTTCACTCTGGCTGCAAACCTTCTCGTTTAAGAGAAGTAATACCGTATGGAAGTGGACTTAATCAAAACTCCCATCCTTTCAAAACATCTTCAGATATGTGTATTTTCCAGGAACATAGAYGTGAGGTTAGCTATGCATACCTGCTATCCATGTAACCACTGACCTCTGCTCTCCCCAAAGGGACAAACAGAAGCCCAGCACTGCCCAAAAGGTTTCTCCTCTGTTCTTYCCTACCTTCATCCATATCTTCAAAGTGGTGTTGGGGCTTTTTTCCCCAATTCTCCTCTCTAGTCCAAACAAGCCACTATACCAAATATGTATTCAACCTGCTTCCAAAGGCCCTCAAAAACACATCCAAAAGCATATCTASGTTTGATCCAGAACTGGACTTGATGATCCTGGTGGGTCCTTCCAACTCAGTATGTTCTGTGAATCTGTCAAGCTGGGTTCATGCACGTTTCTCATTGCTCTGTGGAATACCTCATATAAAACTGGGAATTGTACATGCAAGAGCCTTCACCTGACCTTTAACATTCCATGCAGTGAGAAGACCTCACCACTCACACATGTGTGAGAATGCTCACCTCACCCCACCTTCCTACCTAGTTATTAAATTTGGCACGAACATCCAAAAACAGCTGCTTCTCTTTCAAATCCWACACACTGAGATGACGCTAGAAGTACTGTTACAGGCAGGTTACATTTCACTGTACAGTTCTGCCTACTCCACAGCCGGTGGGCAATGGTGCAACAAGATACTGTGCAGGCAGATCAAGCAGCGCAGCCAGGAACCCCAACAAATGCCCAAACAGGCCTCCTACGGGCTTGCACTTTAGGTATGGGTGGAAATACCCTTTGCCCCCTCCTCCATCCTATTATCRCTGCTACTACTATGTGTTAACGGCTAATCATAATAAACCTCTGCCATACACAACCTCATCATTGAGAAATCATTAAACAGCACTGTGCACAAAACCTAAGCTGTGATTCTTTCTATTATTTGCATCGAACAGGGATGGCAGCGTGAAAACATGCAGATCAATTCGTTCTCCAGGCCTGGGCGCCTGGCTGCTCCCTTCCTCTCCCACCACAAAGCAGAGGTGCGGGAAGGAAGGAGGGAACACGAAAAAAGGAAAAGACGGCGAGGTGGGAAGAAGGCACGAAATCCGCTTCGTACCAACAACAAAAGCAATTAGGAGGGCCGGAAGAGAAGAGAACCGGCACCCTGGGGAGGTGGAGGAATGCAGCACCACAACTTGCCCGGGGAAGGGCTGACCGGGGCGGTCGGGTCGGAGGCGGCGGCAGCCCTGGCCTCGCACCCGTGCCCCATCTAAAATGCCCCCGSGGCCTCACGCCGGGCTGTCACACGTCCCTGCCGCTCCTGGCCGTGCCCAGCCCGGCAGCGGCCGGGGAGGAGGAGGAGGAAGCAGAGAAAGACACGAAACCGGCCCCACTTACCCAGAAAATGACATTGAAGCCGAAGATGAAATATTTGATGCAACAACTGACTTCAGGCCCCTTGTAGTGCTTTCCGGACATCCTCTGCGCTCATGAAGACGCTTTGCTCGCAGCCAGGGTGAGAACCAGAGGGGGAGGGGGAGAATTAAAAAAAAAAAAAAAAACACAAAAACAAACAAAAAGGAAAGACTAGGAGGAGGGGTCTGGGAAGACTAGGAGGAAGGTGGGGGCAAGACTGTGAGGAGGGGTCCGGGGCCGGCGCGGCGAGCACAGCTCAGGGCCGGCTCCGCGCCGCGGGGAGATGCGGCAGGAGCAGAGCGGCGGCGGGTCGGCTCCGACTTGCCGGGCGCCGGGGATGGCCGGCGAGCAGCTCCCACCTCCTCCTCCTCCTCCTCTTCTCCCGCATGGAGGAGGCCCCGACTGCTCACGGCGGGAGGCAGGAGAGAGCGACAAGGAGCGRGGCGGCCACCGGGAAAGGCGCCGCCGGGGCAGGATCGGCCCGGGCAGAGGCCGGAGCCGCGCGCCCCCTCAGCGCCAAGGGGCCGCCGCGCGCGCCCCGCCCCGCCCCGCGGCGTGATTGGCAGCGCTCCCCGCCAATCCGGCCGCGCGAGGCCGMCGGCGCTGGGGGCGGGGCGGGAGCAGCCCTGAGGCTCCGCCCGGGCCGGGCGTGCCAAACTGAGGGGCTCCGGGCCCCCGTCCCTCCGGCCCCTGTGCCTCAGTCTGTCCGTCCCTCCCGTCCGGCAGCCGGCCGTGACACAGGCCGGGGAATGCCGAGACAGGGAGAACTGGCTCTGCCTGGCACAGAGAAAAGCGCTCCGCAGCGGGAGAGCTGCCAGGAGAGCAGCGCCGGTTCGAGGCTGGCTGCTGTAATGAGGAGGAGCAAGACCGTAATAGCACCGTGCAGGTTGTTCTCAATGGGCGCCGTCAGATCGCCTCCCACATGATCTCGTATGCGCCACACGCGCAGGAACGCAAGAACCATTTTACAATGATTGCTAGGGTTTCTATTTTAACATCCCCTGAGTTTATATTGAACCTGACAGTCATAAAGTTATGGGGCTTAGTTGTATTCATATGCTTCGGGATTCAGAGTGCATATAGTCTGAYATTAACAGCATAACTAATAGGTTTTCTTTGCTGAAGGATGTCGTCATTTCAATGGGTCAAGCCTTCAAAGTTTCCTGGGCCAGCTCTTAAGAGAGACTGGAGAGGAGGAGGCTCAGGGGTGACCTTATCACTCTCTACAGCTCCCTGAAACCAGGTTGTGCCAGGTGTGACAGGATGAGAGGAAATGGCCTCAAGCTGTGCCAGGGGAGGTTTAGGCTGGACATCAGAAGGAATTCCTTCACAAAAAGGGTTGTTAAACATTGGAATAGGCTGCCCAGGGACGTGGYGGACTCACCACCCCCGGAGGTGTTAAGTAAAGCCTGGATGTGGCACTTAGTGCCATGGTCTGGTTGACAAGATTGGGATTGGTGAAAGTTTGACTCAGTCTTGGAGGTCTTTTCCAACAAAATTGATTCTGTGCTTGTGTGATTCTGCAAGTATAACTTTTGATTCAATAGATGGAAGATTTCTTTATAATAAAATACATTTCCCATCTCTACAGGATTGCAAGATAACACACTTCAGAAACATGATCCTGAGAGAACAACGGAAGACAGTCTAAATTCAAGATCATATCATATCAGTTATGGGGCCTTGTGAGTCTTTTTTGAGAGTGAAGAGAAATATTTGTCTATTGCATCTGGTAGATGATGAGAAGGAAAAGCATCTGCTGAAATGGATCCTTGAAAATAAGCAATGTTTTTGGTAAATGAGACATTAACACAACACATCTATACACTTCAACCATGACTGTATAGTTTATCACGAGTGTTATCCCTGTGTCTATTTTTAACACTGTCTTTGCAAGCCCATCCATGGGAAGAGGGTAGAAAAGGGTGAATAATTAGTAATGTACGTGTTCTGTACCAGTGGATAAAGGCACATCACCACTTACAGTAGGGTATGGTAATAATGTATCATATTAAGGTGCTGTTTTTACAAGTGGCTTCAAATATTGGTGACAAACTGTACAAACATTTATAATATCACTGTCATAACATGCTCCTAGCGTCACGTGTTTGCATTTTAATTCTTCACAGGCAGGAGCAAAATATTGCAGAGTAATATTTATTGTGATAAATTCAGTAACAATATCAGATGTTTTATCTATCAATCTATTAATTCTCAATAACTCAAAAAGAAATGCAACCTACATCATTTATAGCATCATATTTACATGAGTTCACTTGCTTTCTCAATTGAGCATAGTATTATTAGCCAAGTGTCCTTTTAGAGCCAAAAGGATTTCATGTTGTCCCATCATCTGATCAGCTTAAGGATGTCTGGTTGTAAGGGTTAGATTGCTCGCTTGAAGAGGGTATTGAACACAAAACCCTGCTCTTTTTAATTCACTTTGTGTGTAATAAGCAAGCAGATAGCAAAGGCAGCAGAACAGCTTTGGTGTAGGTAATTGATCTTTCAGCATGCCAGCTGCAGCAGAGCCTTCTGCACCTGCAGCAGCCTCTCTGCAAAGACATTTTGCCTCCTGTCCTAAACAAACAGGGATTTTAAAAAGTCTCCATCCTTCAGCTTTGTGCCATCTCTTGTGGATTGCTTCTTACATGCTTTGTAAGGCCTGAAAGCTGGGCAGGATGGCTGTGACAGCACTTTAAATTCACTGTTAGTTACCAGTCAACACTGAATTCTGCTGTGATGTTTTGGCACAAAAGCCCGAGGCAATACTAAGTAGGAGCAATATTACCTTTTCTTGCAGAAGGGCCAGACAGTTATTCAAATTCCATCAGTTCATAATTCATCTGCCAAGGCACAGGAGTACTAATGGGCAGTATTTCAATGACAAAGCTGGTTCTATAGCACAGTGCTTCATAACACCAGCAATGCTTTGATTTGCTGCTGACATTGAGATAAAGTCCCATCTGAATGACTAAATCTATTTCCCATCTCTAAGATGCAGATATAAATGGACTACTTCTGACTAAAGACTGGCCAACTCCAATATTAAGAAGTGTGTCAAGTTTGAGAAGTTCTTATCTTAAAAGAGGTATGGTTGCAGACTCTGAAATTCTTACTTCCCACCAAGTAGAGTCCTCAACCCAATTCCTGAAATCAATCATTCCTTAGATCCAGTACTTCTGTCTTTGTGTCAGCTCCTGTTTTTTTGATCTATGAATTCTTTTACATTTTCCWGGGAAAAAGAAATGCAAGCAGGAGTGACTCAAGAAGAAAAATAGCAGAGCAGCACAGTGAAGGCTGTAGTTCCCTGAGTTATCCCATTGCCAATCTCACCTCCTGCCACATGCACTGAGATAAAGAGCTGTGGTCAAAGAAAAGTTCAGTGTCTGTGTCCATAAGTCTACTTACTTCCTAGACACTCCATTTTCATGGGAATTCATAGGATAGCAGTCTTTTTCCATGGGGAAACCATAGAGCTTTCTGACAGACAAGACAAATCAGAGGTGTTATCTAAATAACATACTAGATCATTGTGCCATTTGTGTTCATTTTATAGTTTTGTAACCATAAAGCCACTTTGTTTTCTGCTTAGCAGAAAAAAAAGTGCAAGCACTGATGAAGGGACATTGTTTAGGTTTAGAATGAATTCTGAGATAAGAATTTCACAGAACTAAACTCAAGTAGTGATACAAGTTGTATTGGCCTTGGTGGAAGTACAGGCTCTGCCCTAGATGTGAACATKATTTCAGCTTCCCTCAAGACTAATAAGTGCAAGTACTGTCTAATTACTGTTATGGGTAACACTGGTGAGTATTGAGCTGCTTTTTCATCTGAAACTTAGCTCACAATACTGGATAATAATATCATCTCACAGGACCAGCCCAACATCATTATAATGTGATAACAGCAATGTTGTTAGGATGACTCACAAAGCATGAAGCGTGTCTRTACATCTGCAGGGTTAGAGGCCAGAAACTGCAGCTAAGGCTTACCAAATAACAACCAATAACCAGCTGCATCGTGTCTGATTTTATTTTCTCAAGACAGTGTGTATCTGAGCTTTTATTTCTTTTTCTGTCAGGCACCTCGAGCTGCTGCATCTGCTGCTTGTGGGAGGAAGGAGTGGTGGCACACTTCCTGCCCACGACTGTGCTGTGCGGGCAGGGGCAGAGGAGCGCCCGGGGCTGCAGCTGCACCGTGGTGCTGCTTGGGGCAAACATCCTGGCCCACAGCTCTGTTTCTGTAGTGGTGCTGTGCCTCAGCAAGCCCCTCTTCTGGAGTTTACACAGCTCTTTTCCATCAGGGATTAAGCCCTGACAAGTCTACACAACAGTGAAGCAGGAATAGTACAACATACCTGGTCCATAGCTCACTGGCACACAGTGGCTGCAGGTGTGGTTCCAAGCACTCATACCATCAAACTGGCTCAAAGGGCATTCATTATGAGGGAGTTATTACAACCATTTTATGGGCATGACAGTGACAGGGTTTAATGAGATAAAACATATGCATTATTCTGCAAAAAGAGACACAGATTTGCAGTCCTAAATTAGGGATAACTGCAATCAGTATGGGTAGTCACCTCCCCTTCCATTACTGGTGCTATGGACCATGGTCCTTAAAATGGATATAAACTTAGATTCCAGTAAGTGCCAAATTTATCTTTTTCACTTGTACTGCTAAAAGTACTGGACAAACTCTGGAAATTTGGAAGYTTCTCACTTCCCAAGCATGGACTATTGCTTGTGTATACCTGAAGGTTCAGGTATAATTCTTGATGATGCTCTGTCCGAAGGGACAACTGGTGTTTATCCAGTAACAGAAYCATATGATCTTCTTAAGGTCCACCATTTTAAGTAATCTTTGGGAATGTTTCCGTTCAAGGGTTTCCTTTGCTCAGGCCTAAACCACCTGAGCTTCTCCCATCCTCCCCTGTAAAGATTTTTGTTTCTCCTGGGAGCCCGGATCAGAGTTTACTGCAAGAACAATCCCTCAGGAATCATTCTGGCACCTCTTTCCAGGAACATCTGCAAACCTGTCAGAAGGTCAGGGAGTGCAAGCAGGTGGTGGGATGAGAGAGTGCACAACTGCAAATCTGGCTGTTGTAGGCCTCAAGTTGCTGCCAGAGTGGTAGGAAGGGAAGGTAGAAGAGCAATTAATCTCAAAGCCCAGTTTCTAGAAGAGTTTGCCACCATGGCCTAGCCAATAATTGGACTAAAAGGCATGGGATACCTGTTTGGCTAGCTTGGTCAGGAGTTCAGCCCCCAGACCTCTGTGCAGGCAGGAGCTTAAATTGTCTTGCTGAAAACAGAGTGGAAAAAGTGAACTGTGCAAAAGAATTCTCATTTCAAATCCAAGTAACATTTTTTTTCATTGCTTCTTGATTCAAATGGCTATAGAGATGCTGTGATCTGAAGGGACTCTATGTCCCTGCCTTCACAACAGAGAGCTGATCCAAAACCCTCTGGAGAGAGCAATGAGGTGCACAAGGGGGTCAGCACCTGCTGGAGGAGGGCCCAGACATGCAGTGCAGCCTGGCTGCAGAGAGACACCTCCCACCCTCTGTTGGGAACAGSCTTGCTCATCTGAGCTAGGGAGAGAGCAGTGACAAAAATGCTGTCATCTCTGCTGTGACATTGGTGTCTCCTGTCTGTCAGACTGTACAACAAGGCCTCTAACAGTTTATTAGGACTGTGCAAGTGAGCTGATAATCCCAAAGGGAGGTTGGTGATATGTTTAAGCTGATTTCTTCACAATTTTTTGTCTGGTTCTTCAAACCCACCATCTCTATTCACATCCAATGACAGCTACCACACAGYTGGATCAAAGATACCAGTTTCCTTTACCTTTGGTATTGACACTTGTGATTTCTCAGATGTTATGCAGAGCTGCCACAGCAAACGTAGCACTTGTATCAGCACTGGTGAACAGGTATTTTACAGTAGTATTCTGTATAGCTTGTGTCAGTGGACCTGCCTAGGAACAAGGTAAATAAATAAGTTTATTTAAACATTCCCAAAAGGCATAAAATAACATTACTAGAGTTATTACAAACCATGGCTTTTTGCTTCCCACAATGTCATAAGAGGAATACACAATGCCTGTGATTATGCTACATCTGACATTCTAGGCTCAGTAACAACATTCTGCTTGTGACAGGATCAAGTAGGACTTTGTTTCTGGACTACTTCCAAATGTGAGGTTGCTCTTCATAAATAATCTGCACATGTTATGCTTCAGGCACCTGTAAAAAGGAAGCACTTCAAAAAATTTACAATTTACTTGTCTGCAAGTCCACTAAATGGAAATTTCCAAGCCCTTCTTACTCTCTTCTGTTGCATTAACAGAACCAGAAACYTTTCTGCAGATGAGAACAGAATAGCCACTAATATTCTTGTTGAGTTGAACAATTACTTTTGAGGTCTATTTATTCAGAGGTTCATCTTTGCTGTATGCTTCACTACCTGTGTTTCTCTGTGAGTCTTGATGGGTGGAGTTCATCTGAATTTCCTGCTCTTCCACCACACTAGTTAAACCATCAGCTTCTTTTTTTTTTTTTTTTCTGTCATAGTGCTTTAAGAAAATTGAACTGTGAGAGACTGCTACTTAGAAAAGAAAACCCACCCCAGAGCTATTTCTAAATTTATCTTCACCTTACTATTTCATGTCTCATCATCTTTAGGCACATCTTCTGGCTCCCAGAAAGGTATTTAAGTACCCTAAGACTTCCAGGTTTGATATTTCAGAAGCAGGGACAATAACTCACTCCTCCTTGTTCCTGCAAGTGGCAAGTGTAAAATGCCAGTGCTGTGACAGCAAAACAGTTAAAATAATTTTTTAATTTAAAAACCTACTTCTCTCTTGTTTTGAACTCAGGATACAAATACATCTATAGACATATGATTTGAACCAGTAAGTACAAGTAACAGAGCTGAAAATGTGAAGAGACTGATAAGGGAAAATAAAGTGGTATCTTCAAAAAACAGATTCTTTGCCTAGTCCTCTTGCCTGCTTTCAGGCAGGAGAAATCTTCCTTTTGAAGTGGGTCTTCTTGCTCTGTATAATGTATCAGTCTGCAATCATGAGGAAAGTTGACATTTTTCATCCAGAGGTATTAATTTTTTGAAGATGTTGACTGTGGGCAAAATAATTTTTTTCTTAAAGGAAAGACATTGCTGCCCCAAATCACAGTGACATGTATGTCAGTGTCTAAAAGTTCTACAGATTTTATATCACCAAATTCACCAGATCAAGGCACATGGCAATGACTATTCAGGACACTATGATGCTGTATTCCAGTCTGAGTGATGAACTGTTAAATGTGTCCCACTTAGGCATACACCTAYGAAATAAGAGTCAGTAAAAATTGTATCATACATGGAATGGAAAAAACCCCAAGAACAGGATTAGGAAGCGCTTKCTTTTTGTCTTGCAAAAAAGCTACCACAGCTCTTTCATTAAGTTTCAAAAGTTTGAACTATTCATCATGAAGGCAAATCTGCTAAAAGCATCAGCTGTTTCAAAATGTTAAGCTATAAAGTGGGTGGGCAGAGAGCTTACAACGAGTCCACTGTTGTGGGCTAAGCTCGGTCACTGAGCTGGGAACAAAACGGAGAGCTGCACAAAAAGGAGGTCCAGCCATCTAGTGGTGAATGACCCCGCTGTGCAGCCTGCTGCAGTCTGCCTTCCAGGGTATGCTGCATTTCAGGGCTCAGTGTGCTCCAGACTGGGACAAAGGGACATCGCCCAGATTTTGAATGGTTCAGGACTCAGCAGCAGTGAGACATTTAGGGAGCAAGCCAAGGTGCATAGGATCCTGCAGCAAAACTGGGAGAAAGGGTGGCAGGAGCAGTGACCATGTCAAACACAAGGGCAGCTTTGGCTGGGCGGACAAGGAAGAGGCTGCACTCAGTCAGTTCTGCACTGTAAAGAACATCTGTTTACAGGTGCCTCCTTATAGTGCTTGTTCTCTTTCAGAATACATATTTGTCCTAACGAGGTTATACTTGCTACCCTGCCTGCATCTGTATAGTAGCAGTCAGAGAAACTATGGGCAGTTTCCATAATCCCATAGCAGAGAATACATGTCCAGTGGATATGCACAACAGAATGATGCAATGCACTCGTGTCCCACTTCACACATGGAAAAGAAAGGTTTAAGCCAAATTGTTCACATCTGAAACAAGAATGATGTAATCAAACAACTACACGAAGAAAGCCATATGCTGAGTCCAAGCTGGAATGAAACACCCATTAATTTACTGAGAGTGAATGTTTTATATCTTCTATGTGGTTACAAAGTAATAGAAAAAACATAACCTTGGCAAAGCCAGAAGAGACATCAAAACAGTAAACCATTAAATACTTCAAGGAAAGTTTAAAAACCAAACAATTTGTATGCCTGAATACATCTCAGAATTCAGCCCAATATGCCAGAGCTCCCATTGCAAAAGTGATCTCAATGCTTAGAAGACCAAGTCTCCTTGAAAGCAGTCAGATACAAGTCCTACAGGGCCTAGTTTGCAACTTGCTTGGGCACTGAAAAGAGGTATCCAGTGGGTTGGTGTAAGCAGTCTGGATATGAAATGATCATTGGTGAACTCACTTGACTGCTACTCAACACTTTTGARATATCAAATTTTGTCCAAAGCAGAACCTTTCCTTGGTTTACAGACACATGATGCTGCATTGCAGCTTGTAGTGAGCTTCCAAACACTGGCCAAAGTGCAGTCAYGGTTATACCAGACATGGCCAGGTGAATATGGAATAACTCTGTGAAACTCCAAATAGTTAAATTGTGCTGTGAGAATTTTTATAACTGAAACTAAAGCTTTGTTCCAAGTAGTTACCACAACATGAACTGATTGTAGCAGAAATATTTGTTCCTTATCAGAAAACACAGTACTGGAGGGACCACAGAAGATTATGCTTCCCTTGAGGCAGGGGATAGCCAAAGTCAGCTTGCAGCCGCTAGTGTAGAAAAGAAATACAGCTGTGTCATCCCAGAGTGGTATCAGCTACTATATCTCAAACCCTCACTTTGTGAAAGGTTTCTGTTACTCACAGTGATAGCTAAAAAAAGCAGGGAGGGAACATCTAGTTGCTACTTTGAAGTGGTTCTTGCCATTGATTTTTCAATGTAACACTARAAAAGAGAGATGCAAATTCATCAGGCAAGTTTTGACAAAGTTCTGTTCTAAGGAGTACTTGGCCATGGAAAGGGTGAATCTCCCAATGAGCAATTGTGCTCAGTTTTCATTTGGCCTTTTCCAAACATGCTCTCTTACCTGGGTAACACGAGAAATTAACTGCTTGGTGCCTGAAACATTGTGTTCCCCAGTGGGATGCCTCACACCATCTGGCTTTACAACTTCCATTTCACTAATGGATCACACCTGATATTTGCATTGAATCCTACACCACAACACTTTCAGAGCTGTCTGAAAACACAGACTTTAGAAAGAAAATGAGGATAAAAGTTGTGCTTCTCACTTCTCTGTTTTACCCACCAGGAAGCTGAAGCAACAGGTAATGTGTAATGGACTTTCTTAAAGCATCTCTGTAATTCAGTGGCCAAGTCTGCCGTCTGTTCCTGCAGTCAGCAGTAAATAGGCTAGGGCACAACACTGGACATGAGCATCCTGCTCCAAAATCTGACTGTCTCCTTTTCCTTTCTTTTTCTGGTGAACAAGACCTCATCTTTCAGATGGAGTAGTACCCAAATCTGCATTCGTTTGCCATATGTTTTGGAGATGCATTGAAACAGGGTTATTTTTTCAAGACTTGAAAGTAGAATTTAAAAAAGGGGTCTTAAGAAACTTAAGAAAAAGGGGTCAAGAAGGAGAGCAACAGAAAAGGGATCAATGTTTTTGGGCAGAAAACATGGAAACAGCACCTCCTTCAATTTGTAAAACACCCACGGGGGTCAGGGGTGGGTGGTTTGGCAATGAGTACACAATCCTGCAGACATTTGGGGCTCTCTGCACTCGGGGCACTGCTGCTGTCTCACTTTCCACTGCTCTGCAGGTCGCCTSCTGCCCTCTGCAAACCCTCTCCTCTCCTGTGGTTATTTTTGAAGCAGCTCCTTAAAACAGATGTCCTCATATGTGTCTCTTCCCTGCTACACAAATAACACTTTGCCTCATGCTCCTGTCATCCTTTTGAACTTAATTTTAAAAAAGGGGGGGGGGAAAGGGGTTAAGAAGAATATCCTTTCCCACTGGTGATTTCTGTTGTAACTTTCATGGCACTGTCACTCTGAGGCACATGAGTTGCTTTTGTGCCCTTCATAGAGCAATCTACAAAGGTTTATTCTTCCTGGCCTTTTTCATTGCCTTTCCAAAGATTCTTCCCTCTTTAGGCCCTTTCCAACTCTCCCTCTTCTCTTTCTCTGACTTCTGGATCCACTGCAAACACCACAGGTCTCACAAAAACTTCCTCTTGGGTAATACTACTGAAGAATCCACATGTACCAGTTACACTTTGTCCTCCTTGCACAGTCGTCCTGCAGCTAYCAGTACCATTGTCTGGCACGCAGGCATACCTGCTTTGGGCACCTCAAACTTCTCCCTTGGAAGCACTCACTCTCCTTAAATACTTTATCCTTGATTCTCTTGGAATTTTTCCTAAGGAAGCAAGCGGAATGTGTGCAGCTTGAGATGCAATGATTAAAGGAAGTGCTAAATTGTGGAAAAGCATATGAAGAAAAATACCCTTGATAGAACATTTGGCCTAAAGGTCATTTTCTAGTACCTTTTGTGCACACAGACACTGACTCTGCCAGCCTTGCTCACTGAGTAGGCAGGAAGTATCCCTAGGGGTTTAATGGGAACTGATCAATAAGGTCCTTTCCATGAGTGGAGGAAGCCAGCACAAGCCAGCAGAGGTGGAAGCAGAGGAATTACATAAGTCTATGAACTTTGAGCCCACATGTGAAATCCCAGCTCTGAGAAAATCAGTAAGAGTTTGGGGATTTTGGCTGGGGGTGGAGAGGTTTTACCACACAGCTTGTTGGGAAATGATTCTACCAAAGTGCAAAACTAAACTAATATGCAGAGCCAGGGGCTTCAAACAAGAGAAGAATATTCTCCTCTGTATCCAAGGTCCTATGTACAATCAGCAGTGACAGCCCTGGAAGCTAAACCAGGGAATTAGAATTTAGAAAATGCAACTTCTCAGAGGCAGCCCTGGTGGTACAATAGCATTCCTGAATAGCTGTTGTGACACTGTTGTTAACAAGGCCTCTGGAATGCCAAACAAGGTTTCGACAATTGTTAATCCCACTCAGTTTCGTTTGCTTCTTCCTAGGGGACTGCAAAATTATCAGGCTGTCCATTTCTACTCCTCCTCTTTGCCTGATGTCTGAGAGCAAGGTCCTTCAATCTCCAGTGCCTGCAGAAGCTTTGTTACCAGGGGCACAGGGATTATAAAGAGGCCATTGTGTAGGGACAGAGTTTAAACCGGACTCATAAGGTTCAGAACTTGTTTTTTCAGTTTGTGAGTTTTTCTTTTTTTTACAACCATAGCCTCTCTCTCAACAGCCATGCTCCCCCTAATGCTAGAGAAGGAAAACAGCCTTCTCCAATTCAGTGCTGTCTAAGAGGAGATGGAAAGATGCTTGACACACAGACAGGCCTTGCACACCCTGTGGAGGTTTTTAGCCTTAAGCCACATCTCCCAGCACGACTTGGCCAGCAGAAGAAACTGAAAATGGGAAGTGTTGACTGCTAGGCACAGCTCCGTGCTATGCTGTGAACTCTTACACCTTTGCTGCTTCAGCACAGAAAATGGGTCACAGTTGTGATTTCAGGAGGAGGTCATTGGCCCAATTGCTCAATAGTGAGAAAGGAAAACTTTAGCTGCTGTTCTGCCAAGAAAAAAATCATGACCCAGCATGATGTGAGCCTGAAGATACACACTGAAGTTGCATACGCTGTGTGGTTCCAGATAAGTGGGCATGTTAACAACACCCAAACACAAAATCAAAATAAAGCAACTTAATTAGAGAAGAGAAAGTAAAATCAAGCATGCCCAGCCCCACAAAGCAGCCACACTGGGGAGTATGGAGGCTCCAGCCTTCTTATGCCAGGACATGAAGCCCATTGGCAGAGATACAAACATGGCTACACAGAGCTGGGAGGATGCACTGACAAAGGGTCAGGTCACCTAACAAAAACATGGGCACATAATGATGGGAAATGGGGAACAGTTTTAAACGAAAGGAAGAGAGATTTAAATTAGATAGTAGGAAGACGTTCTTCACTGAGGGGGTGCTGAGCACAGCTATGAATGCCTCGTTCAAGGCCAGGCTGGATGGGACCACCCTGAAGTGGTGGGTGACATCCCTGTCCATGGACCAAGGAACGCTCAGTGTAGCTGCAGTGCAGCATCCCCACCATAAACACTGAAGCTCTCAGCCTGATAGGGAGAGAGCAAAGACAGAGAAGGTAGCAAAGGCCTCTTGGTGTCCTTCCCCACTGCAAGGGGCAGGGGTTTAAAATCCCCCACATATCTGTTCCAGTTACCACTCTAACATTTCACTGTCAGCACAAAATAGGAGAGGGAAGGAGGTTCTCTTTAGGGGAGCAGGTTGAGGGTGGTGGACAGTGGGATAGGACACCTGCTGTTGCTGGCTCTCTACCAGCCCTAGGACATGCATTCCTACCACCACCAGGATAACACATGCATTCTTATCACCACCACCAGGATAACACCTATCCCTCCCTCCCTGAACAGTGCAGCATTCACCTCTCTTTCCATACAGCCACCCTGGCAGGTGGGAAGATAGGCCAGGAAAAGCCATCCAGGGTGGACGTGACACCTTGCCTCTAGCAATAGAAAGAGCTTGCTGCAGGTCACATCTCTCTTCACAGTGCCACAAAAGTCTGAGCCACCTCCTCCAGACACCTTCTGTCCCCTACTGTCACCAGCTGAGAGAAAAAAGACTAGTTTTAGTTAATTTTAAACCAGTGAAAGCTGATTATTGCTTAGTAAGCCTAATCCATGCCTGCTCTCTAAACACAAAGGGAAAATATATATGTTTTCCTTAATATAGCAAAGAAGAATGGACTAAGAAAAGAATCTCTTCAGAAACTACAAATCAGAGCACTTGGTGAGAGCTGTCCAATTTTATTCTCTTCCTTTCTAACTACCATTGCAACCAGAAGTTGAAATTCTGCTGGACTAGAGCTTTTAGCAGAGCGTGGTCAGCTCTGTGCTATCAACATCCTCATCCTGCAGGCAAACTCACACTTTGAAAAAAATATTCCTCCATGTCAAAAGCAGTAAATTTCAAAAGCAGCAAATTTCACAAGCAGCAGCCAATGAAAAATCATGGAAACTTAGGTGCCTGTGACAGCTGGAACAAAGGTTTAGCAATACATGTCACGCTGTCTGCATCAAACCACGGGCAACAGATGTACTTTGACACCAAATCCTCTTTCTTCACATTTAGGTGTATTAACTGAGTAAGGGCTTCCTCCCACATACCTATTTTCCATCACCCTTAATGCATGGCATTCTGCCACCCAAAGTGTAAAATGCAGTCACCTTTTCCTTCAGGTCACAGAGCAACGCCAGCCATGCTTGGAGCTAAGCAGGATCCCAGCTGCCACCACGTGAGTCTCATAGCAGCTGAGGCTGATTTAAAGGCAGCAGACAGCAAAGTCACATCAAGCAAACCTGATCCATTTCTACTGCAAAATTTACACGTGGAAAGGCAAGGGCAGGCAATAACACTCCATGGATCTCTAAAAGAATTTGGTGCAAGGTGCAGAGCTGCACCAAAATGAAAGCAATGCAGGAAGGCTCTTGGGTTGCCCACGTGCCCTGGGGACAGGGGAAGGTAGCAGCTTCATCTGCAAGTATTACCTGTCTTGGCCCTCTGGCAACAGAGTCAGAGAAAAAAGAGCAAGATGTGCACTCTCATTTCCTTTCTCTCTTTCTGCAGATGCAAATACTCAGATTTTCAGACTGCTTTTATGCCTTCCCATGGTTCATCACAGCAAATATTTGCAGGAGACATAGCACTTCCTTTTGAGCCACCTCCTTCTTAAACCTGGATTCCCCTTCACCCTCTTCTGCTTTGTAGTCTTTGCTTTTCTATTGTGTGATTTACAGTAAGATAAAGCTGTTTCTCTCCCTGCCTTCCCCACAGGGGTGAAACCTGACAGGTTTGACCTAAAGCCACCATTTTTCTATTGCTGTAATTGTAACAAACCCACTCTTCTTTCTTAGGGTTTTCATCACAGATGCATGCCAGATAAATTTACCTGTGCAAGGGTGAATGGCACTCCTAAAATACTTGAGTCCCTTAGAATTTAATCTACAATATAATTTATAACTAGCAAAATGGCACCTGCGTGTCCTCATAGGTCTATAATCCCTAGCTGAAAAGCCTGTATTAATCCTGCAAGGCTAAAAAACAATTTCAGATACAGACTGAACAGAGTTAACCAGCAGTTCCATGGATCCAGCTGTCTCATTCTAGGGGCTGACACCTTATCTAGTACAGGCAAGATCTATATGAGTAACCCTTTGATAAGCATCATCCAGACTGGGTTGGAAGGGGTTTTTAATTGTTTGGTTTGTTGCAAAGAGCCACGGAGAGTTTCTTGTGGGCCTGTGAAGCAAAGCAGGGAGTTTGATGAGAACAAAACAATGAGCATCTRGGGCTTGATGACACACACTGACAGCAGAAAAGCTGCAGGTGGGTGCCATCATCAATAACAAGAGGTTATAAATGTTCATAAGCTTCAAAGTGCTTTTCTTCATGAGTATGCTGGAGCAGGACTGCTCTGTTCCCCTAGAGATACCAGCATCTTCCTATCATCTCCAGTGCAGTTGCTTTATCCTTATCAGCAGAGCCCACAAATTGTTTACAGGGGAGCAGGCTGGTCAGGTTATCTGGCAGCCTTAAAGCTGTCTCCTTCTGACAAATACCACACATTCTGCTCTAGGAAGGGCTGGCCCTTACTTGGAACAGTAAAACAAGCCTAGTGGTAAATAAATCTCAAGTCAGATCCAATGAATATATCCAAAGGGAAGCCTCCCAGTCAGTGTCAGGCAGATAGGTGAGTTTGAAACCTGAACTTTGACAAAATAATAACTGACAGCAGCTGCAAACCAGAGCTGGCAGAGCTGGAGGAGTTACATGCACTTTAAAAGTGGGCTTTGTCTTTCTTTGGTTGTGAGAAAAGGAGTGAACTTCATTTATATCATCTAAGGCAAGATAACTAGTGCAAGGTAGGTGAGGGAGCAAGCCAGCCTTATTTTTAACAACTAACAAAATGAAACAACTGATTGGCATCATGCAGAGCTGAGACCAGTGTGACTCACACTGAAAGGACAAATTGTCCATGACAGGATATGAACTATCACATACAAATAGCATTACCTTTTTCCCCGGCCAAATGTGTGTCCATAAAGCCAGAGAACAGGAAGCATATCCTTGCCCCTGGCACAAACCCACCTGATGACAAAGAACATCTGTCATTATGAAACTTTTCCATGCAGCCATTTTCTATGGCAGATAGATGTTTGCCAAAGGACATCCTGTGGCAGATACCACAGGTAACTGATTGGGGGAGAAAACACTTTTGTCTTATGATTTCACAAGATAAAAGTCCCTTTTCTATTGGTTTTCCATGTGCATGACTGAATTTTAACTCGACTGGGTAGAAGAAGAAAGTAAGTTCATCCATTCACAGTTAACTCACATGTAAATAGGATTTCACAAATATTCCCACTGTTCCTTGGCAGCAGTGTCAGCCTCCACTGCAAGAGGAATCACATCTAAGGAAAATTATAAAGCCACACTTTGAGGACCATCCTTGAAGTCAGTGAAAATTTCTTTACACCCCTGGTGACATCTGACAGCAAAGGAACTGTTCTGATTGCTTCAAGAAGATGTTCTGCACTGAGTCAAAAAGCCAAAGCCTTAATTACAGTAGCAGAAACCTGAGGACCAGCAGCCACGTTCTTTCCCTGACTGTCAGCTCAGAGGCTGGCACAGCAGGTTCAGCCAGAAGCAAACTGAGCACCAGCAGTGCCTGCAGGATTTCCTGGTCTTACCTCAGTGCTCAGAGATGCCCTGTTCCCCTTTGAACCTTGATTAAAGCTGCCCAGGCTGAGCTGTCAGCATGACTCAGCAGCAGCAGCAGCAGCATACCCAGTGCTCACACTGAGCTGCTCTCACTCCTGTGCAGAGGTCACAGCTGCATTTCAGATCTCCTCAGAAACTTTGTGTGAGATAAAGGCACCAAACATGGCCTATGCACCACATCAAGGTCCAYAACAAAAACAGTTACCTCAATTACATCTGAGACTGAAAAAAATGCAAACTTCTTGTAGCTATAAATCTTACAATCTCCTCACCCTCCATATTTTTTTTCAAAGGAAAGTGAGTTATAGCTGGAATTCTCTATTATTTGAGCTTATCTTCAATCAGTTCTTGAAAGATTTGTATCCCCTTACTCTTGGACTGTAGAAACTGTATCTTCAAGAAGTTATTATGTGGACTGGCTGATATTTTTGTAAGCTTTATAAATAAGATTTTTTTAATTAGCAAATTACAGTAGAGATGCATGAAAGGTAATTTTATGGAAGTTCATTAAACTTCCTTTACTCCTAAAACTTGTGTACAAATAACACACCATTAGTTTTAAGAGTATTTTTATCTTCAACTAAATTTGTCTAGAAAGGAGTTAAGTTTTTCAGGAGGCAACATGATGTATCAAATCTGGTAAGACATTTCTTTGGCAGAGAAAAATCAACAGCTCTACACAGAACAGTTGTAGCATCTACATCAAGGTCAGGCTTTTACTCCTTTGCAGACAGACTCTCTCAGCATGGAAACTCAGAAATTCAGAAATTTAGAAACCTGAAATTCAGGCTGCAGTAACAGGTCAAATTCCCTACAAAGTAAAGTTAATACCTAGGAAAGTGGGGGTTTTATGCATATTAGTATTTGTCACTAAAAGTAGTTCTCTCCTTTTTGCAAGCTTCATCATGAATTAAGTATTCTAGAATAACCAAAGGAAGGGGAAAAAAAAATCACAAAAACCTTCCTCTCAAGGACACCCAAGTACTGCTCTTGTTAATTCATAATTCTGCATTTCCAGGTCAGCCATTCTGTCACCRGGATAGACAGGATCTTAAAACTGGGACATAAAGAACAAGCAGAATAAAAATAGAGAAAAAAAAATCGAGATCTTCTCTAAACATCTCTCTCACTTCAGCCGTTCTTCAAACAGCGCAAAGTAGGATCTGGCTGACAGCATTTATTCCCTTGAAGGTCAGGTTTGAAAGAAAGAGCTACTGTAGCTACCTCAAAAGACTGWGAAGCTTTTTCTTTTTTTCCAGTGGAGGAGGGAGCCTGAACTCTGGAAGAAGGGAGCAGGAAGAGACAGGCGTGTGCTCCCCAGGGAGACGCTGCCATGCRAATACAGCTCTGCCCAACACGGGGGTCCCGCCGGCTGCTGCGGGTCCTGCTCTGCAGAGCCCAGGGAGGGGAATGCAGGAAGCTCCCTCGCCCCGACAAGGATGAGTTTCCATGAGTCACCTCCCTCTCAGTGCCTCTCCTGTTTGACAGTGTTGAGCCAGCGAACAGTGGCTTTCCGTGGCAAAATGCCTGAGCGAGGAGATTAGGCTGCCTTTGTTATGGCTGTTTCATTYGTTAGGTCATGAGGGTCCTGAAGTCATCGTGGGGCTGCTTGAAAACAGCAACACGCGAGGCCAGAGAAGGTTCCTTTGCGAACAGGCACCATTTGCACTTGGCCACATTCAACTGAAAGGGGATTTACAGCACCAGCAAAGTGAAAATCACACAGTACCTACAGACAGCTCTGCCAAGTGACATCTGGACTTCGTGATTTAACTGTTGTCAGGGTGCTTGCATTTGAAACAATCCTGATCAGTCCTCTTGTTCAGCTGAGGCAGACTTAGAGAGGGCACACAGTACTACTTTGGAAAAGTTGTGCCAATTCGGTTGCTTTTCTTTTATTTGCAATCAGATTTTCTGCTTCTGTAATTCCATACTTTTTATGGCATTTATGAGTCAATTGCAAGACTTTTATTTGCATTTTGGTTTGCATAGCCCTAGGTGGAAGATAGTAAGTTGTTAACCAGAATTCCAGTACTCAACAATGGAAACCCACAAAAATTATGCAAACTAAACTGCAAACAGGACTGGCAGAGACCACAGTTTGGGAAAAAAAAGGTGTCTCTACCCTCTTTTGTTAAGTGGTAGTTCTGACATGTCTGCCAGCAGACTGAATTGAAAGGGGAGGCTCAATCTGAATTGTTTTGTGGAAAGCTACAATGACACAAATGGAAGTGCCTGCTCGCAGTGCATCACTGTGCAGCAAATTCAACTGCTGTGTCAACTTCAAAAATCAGAATTATAAATCCATTCAGAAAGGGGCTCACCAAATTAATGGAGACAGATCAATCAGGACCTATTAAACACAGCAGCCTTAGGTGCACAGTTTTTTTTGCCAAAAGTGGACAAGGTATCCCAAAGGAAAAATCACACTATGGATCTTTCATTCCTCAAGCTGTTTCCTAATCATCTGTCACTGGTTGCTGTAGGAAACAGGACACAAAGTTCAGTCAATATTTTAAGTCAGTAGGACACCTTTGCTGTCAGCCTCAAGTTTAAAATAAGCATGGTTGAGAATACAGTATGTGCCAAAGGAAGCCAAACAGCAGAGCTCCTGGATCCCAAGTGAGCCAGAAAAGTAGTTTTCTGCATGAAATGCTCCAAGTAATAAGGTATCTCTAAGTAATAAAGTATCATTCAGTAATTAAACTCCTGCATTTGGGGGAAATTTTTGGTTTTTAAACTGCCTCCAGAAAATAAACAAGTCCTGGATTTTACCACATGGAGACAAGTAAAGCATATCCCCCTTTTACTGACATTTACTGAGTCTACAGAACACAAGTTCCTATCAGCCCAGTTCAGTGTTACATATAATTAATTCTTCCTACTTGTACCACAACTCATAGTAATAGATGAGAATTAACATATTTGTTACATTTTTATCCTACACTGAAGGGAGAATGAGAGTCACATCAACTTGCACTCTGAAAACAACTATCAGCATTTTCAAAAGCATCCACCATGGTTTATGGGTTACCTTTCTAATCCAGGCAGCTACAGAGAACTGCTCTAACTATGGCATTTCAATGCAATTGTTSTTGGCAAGGCACAAGAACAATTTCTGCAACAATTATTTTCGTCTTGAACACCTCATGCCACTAGATAAAAGAAATAAGCTCTCTCAAGGGCTCCCTGCAAAAGCCAGCCCATGCCACAAGCCCCTGCAGCAGAAGCCGATTGATTTTTCCACATGTGTTAAGTCCTTCTTGCTGGGGCAGACAGGAACAGCTTTACAGGAAAACACAGTGAAGGTGTTTTCCAGTGATCTTAAACACGGCAAACACAATCCCAGCTGCTGGGGAATGGCAAGGCACTGCTGCTCTGTGTGTCTCTTTACTGGAGCTCCATTTGGGATAGGCTGCTTACCGCTGTATTGCCAAATCTCTCCTTCCACGTGTGCTCACCACTTGAAGTTTTTTATAGAACCATCTCACTGCTGCTTGAGGGCAGATGGCAGCTGGAGCCCTGCACCTGSAAAATGGGCAAGTATTTGAGTCAGCACCCAATCATTTCAGCCAGGAMGGAAATGGGAACAGGCCCAGCTGTCAAACCTTTCCAGAGCCTATCTGGACACAAAACACACACCTGGTGAAGCTCCCACTCTGTGTGTGATCTGCAGCCTGCTGCAGGGAAATGTGTGGCCATATGCCCTCAGCAGAACAGCCTTGCACAGAACAGAGAAAAGAGGATGCCTAAAAGCCAGGAATGGCACTGGAGTCAGGGAGTTTGCAGCCCGGGTGGACTGGAGCTGTTCTCACCTCTGCCTCTGGAAACCATCTCCCTAAGGGAGCACATCATCCTGCTGGATCTTTCTAATATTGACCTGTGTCACTGAGGAGTTCCTTTTTCCAGGGCAAAATTCCTAAACCACCCTGACTCTTCCTAGAGACTGTAGCAAAATCTAGACCATGATAGATTGTCCCCATGTTGCTTAATGACAAAGGAAAAAAGAAGCTTTGCAGAAAGGGGAAAAAACCCAAACCAACAAACGAAGTTTTTAAAGTTGTCAMTGACTGTTTTCTCCAAGGGTAACAATGTAGTAAGAATGAGACACACCAAATGCCACAGGGCTGAAGTTACTGGAAAACAAGAACTCAGTCCTCAGTATTCACTGAAATTTGGGGGAAAAAAACCCCAAACTACTAGGTCTCACTAGATGACCAAAAAAAAAAAATTAAGTAGCAGCTTATCTGACTTATTTCCCTTTTTAGGGAAAGGAAAGTTTGAGGAAGGCCTCAAACTCAGTTTAATTACTTTTCTGTGAAATATCACAGAGATAGAAGAAAAGTAGGGAAGCCCTGTGATTGCATTTTCTACCCCAGCACTCCCMACACAGACATGGAGACCAGGATGGACTATGGCACACTATCAGGAAGTGACAGAAACTTTTCTCTGCCTTTCTTCCTTCCATGCCACCCCAGAGCCTTCTGATAACACCTGAGTTGAACAGCAAACTCCATCCAGAGAGCAGAAGTCTTTCTTTTCTTGTCTGGTTGATGTTTACACGGAGACTTTGCTGCACAGAGCTGCAAGCTTTTCTCCCCCTTTTTATCTTCTGCAGTTAAAAGGCCTTTACAGTCAATTATCCCAAGGGAACAATTCCAGACTACAAACTGGAGAATATGAACTGCCCTGTCCAACAAAACYATTTCAGAAACTCTGATTTCTGCCTGCTGTAGTAAGGGAGCAGGATGGGGTGAACTGGGAAGACCAAAACTGCTGCATTAAGAAAAGCAACCAATAGAACTGATACATGCACAGCAGTGACCTCACAGAGCAGCTGCAAAGGAGGAATTAGAACGTTCAGGAAAAAACCTACACATTTAAACAGCATTGTGGGTTGACCACTTCAGGTCCAGGAGAAGCTGTTTCAGTGTCCCAGGAGTTCAGCTGCTTTTGAATAATTGTTTCACTGTCCTCTGGCACATTCCTGTGAGGATGCTCCTCTATCTGCTGCAGGCCACCCCCTCTCCACTGATAAAGTGATAGAATGCCTTTACTATCTGCATACTCCATTTTAAGGTTATGGCTAAGCTTTGGGAAAAAACTCCTCAAAACCAACCCTCAATACATGCACGAGGCAGCCACGAATCTCTTCTCACTTCTACTCCAAACAAACCAACCCAGCCGCAGCCAGTATGCAGGTGCATTAACCAGCATGGTGCTCCAGAACTGCTGGAAAATGTTAGCACTCCAATAACAGTTATACAAAGAATAGTTAATAGCATAATAACAGTTACCACTGAGCAGAGCTCAGCAATGCTGAGGAAATCTTCAGAAACTGCTCTAAAACGGTAAAAATAAAACCTCTGAAAATTGACACAACACATGGAAGAAACCAGGATTTTGAGACAGAAGTATTCTCAAATGTAGTTCAGACCTGTACAAACCTCCTTACAAAGTCTGGACGCAGCACTCCAAGACACAGCACTTGGCAACAGGACAGCCAGCAAATGATCTCACTGCAAACACCTCACACTGCTAAGGCATTTTATTCCCTTGCTGACACATGCCAGTTCTGCTGCAAATTCCTTTAAGGGACAGGAAAGCAGACCTAAGCCATAGTTCAAGCTTATCTATATTAAAACAAAGGCATAGCTACACTCCAARCAGCTGATTCTCTGCTGTTCAAACATGGAAAAGCTCCAAAATTAAATGCAAGGAGTAGGACTGAGTTGCCTCAAGGTAATTTAACTGGAGATGACCCCAAACTATAGTACTTCCAGTGCAATTATGCTGTAGCCTCAAGAGCACTGAAGAGGAAAGGTTGGTTGGGTTGTATTCAATCCAGAATTAATCCTGTTCTGGCAGAACACCTAGAGTTTCACATGAATACCCACCTAGAAATCCCCTCAAGGGGCAGGGCTAGTGCAACAACAGCAAGTGCACAGAACCAGGAGCATGTTTGTACATCACAGGAGTGCAGCTGGAGGAGATCATGTCGCAGAGCAGAAGTGAAAACCTCATCTCTCAGTCCTGGAGCTTACTGGAGATCACTGAGASCACCCACAGCACAAGCTCAGAGAAGAGAAACAGCTCCCAGCTGCTGAGGGCTGCCTCAGTGTCCCCTGAGCAATGCCATCGCTCCTGCTGTGCAGGACAGCTGTGCAGGGACAGCTGGACAGCACCACCTTCACCGAGAAACAAGGGCCAAGGAAAAGCATCAAATYCTTTACAAAACCTAATTCTTCCCTTTGTATCATTTTCACATTTTGCACAAATGTGAAAGAATCATCTATTGCTTAAGAAGTCATCCATATCCAAACAATGGTTTCTTGCAGCACATTGCTCAGTTACTGCTGTTACAACCCCCACAAAACACTGGCAAAGCACCAGTTCAACGAAGACAAAGAGAGACATTCATGTCATGAGGCCTTGTCACCATCACAAACTTTAAATAACACTGAGGATCAGGGGCTACTGTAACCATCATTAAAGGAATGCCAGTACCTTGAAGGGAGAATTTACCTTAAAATTCCATAAAAGTGCTTRAATTTAGTTGCCAATATTTTTCTCCCAAAATGACCTTTGAAAAACCCTCATGGCCTGAGGCAGAAAAATGTAAAAAATAATAAAACCTCAGTTCTGCCCTTGATGCCCACCTCCCCCTGACCCCCCAGCTGGTGGGTACAGGGAAGACACCTCTACCAATGAAGCAATAAATATTTAAGGGACTTTTCTAAGTTTTTTTCTTTTCTTTACCCAAACAATCTGTCCCCATATGTCAGCCTGCAAATTTCTCCCTTGCTTTTAGGAAATCTACTGAAGGATGAAATTTCCAGGTCCAGGGAAACTTTGAAGCAGCATCTCTACCTCTGGACTTTGGTAGTCACCATTTCCCCAATGTGCAGGAGCATTCCCACTTCAAACACACGATATGAACATGTAGTGAGGTCAATTTACAGCCAAGTCAAACATCTTCTCTTGTATCGGAAAACCTCTCTGGCACTCAAGTGCAAGGCTGTGGAGTGGTAACACCTGCAGTTTTTACTGGCGCTGAAGCCCCCAGTAGACAGCCCAGGCAGACCAAAGCCCTTCTGTGACTTCCCACTCCAGCTGTTTGATGTCACTGCAGTGGCACAACAGGAGCTCCCACTGAGGGTTCAGCTGCACTTTCCTGCTGGTTGATCCACCACACAGTATTTACACTATGCCTTCCCACTGGAGAAGCTCTGGTAAACAAGGGAAGAGCAGTGATTTTGCAATCAGTGTTACAGTGTTGCAATCACTGCTRTTAACACCAGCTCTGCTTAGCACAAGGCTGATGTGTGGGCGAGCTGCAAGAGCCCCAGCGACACACAAGCTGCCAACTGAAGAGATAACACAGGCTTCAAAGTAGTTCCACACTCAGGTATGTTTGAGCTGCATTTCTCTACATCCCATAGAGAGTCAAGAAGCTGAGACATTAGTTCCTCAGAAACTTTATTTTCATTCAAACTACAGAAATAAAGTAGTACCTTCCAATTTCCCGTTATATTTTCTGCTCAGGGCRAGATGCACTAGGATAAACTACCCTGTACATATGGAGGAAGATAAGGCTCAAAAACTAGCTTTACTTCAAAGAATGCCAAACCTGACCTATGAGGCTGGCTCCAACTCTTTGATAACAATAATAGGCACAACATAGGAAAAAAGATTGATCTAAACTACCTATTGTAAGCAAAATCCAATAATTCATTACAGAAAGTCAAAGAAACCTTTTAGAAATAACAAAACAGTTTTCTACTTTGAAAAAATAGATGAGTAATTTTTGCTTTATATACGATATATTCACACACACTTTCAAGTATCATTTTCACTATTATCATACTTACATGGCTAGAGATAAAAAAATGAAATCCCATAAGCAGATTAGTATGCCAACGAAGTCACACATGGTCTTTATCTGGGTTTAGCAACACCTGGAATTCTCCATGGTATCACAGTGACTAAAAAAGCAGTGACTAGACTCAGTGTAATTTTTCCCTTTATTAAACATGTTTTAGTAAGGCTTGAAAAGCATCAGGATTTAGAAAAATGGAGACAAGAAAAGCATAGGCAGTCATAAACCCCACGCAGTCATAAACCCCACAAATTCACAGCTAAGCTTGTCACACGCTCAGTACTAGCAGGGAATTTAAAAAAAAAAATCTGAGTTGTTTGGTTAGCAGGCAAACTGATACCAATAGGCAGACTTCAGCTAGGATGTTTTTACATTTAAGGCACCACACAAAATAACAAGTTAATGCTGGGAAGCATAACAACCATCATGTGCACAGCCATAATTCACATTTAGCTCTGGACATCAGAACCTGCTTTATTTCAAAACAGGAAGGCTAGGAGGGAATCCCATAGTCTTTTGGGAAAGTGCCAGACAGCCACCAGGCAAGAGGAAGAGTGACCGTGGTTCTTATCACATGGGAAGGAATTTAAGTGCTTATTAAAGGCTTTGCTGCAGTGCCAGAGCCAGATACCTGAAAACAAATCCTGGCAGAATACAAAACTTCTAAGAGCTAAAAGACAGAAAATCTATTCAAGCAGCTGCAGTGAATGGGTGTCCCACAAAGACACCAAACACGGCCAAGCCATTTGTTCAAGCCTTCGGGATTTAGCAGCCCCTGGAGYTCTGAAGCGATGATGGAGAGAGAGGGGCAGCAGGTGCCTTCCACAGGGCTGGTTCCACACTGCTTGCTAATGCACTCTGCACTTCCACCCTCCAAAGAATGTAGATGGACAGGTATGAAATGCCTCAAAATATAATAGTTATACCWATTTCCCTCCTGGTCATGTCATTTCCATTTGTCTGTTTCTTGCCCAATGGGAAAAGGCACAAAGTCTACAGTAAAAAAAAAAAATTAAGACCTAAGTAAAACCTATTCACAAAAAAACTTTGCAGAAACTACTGACTGTTTTCAAGAGGGCAAAGTCATCTAAAAGTTAAGTGTCAGGCAGCCTGAAAGTGCTATGCTTTWAACTATCAAGCTTAACTGTCTGGTAAAGTACTTTAGTACAGATGTTCTTAAAAACTAGTTTTAAAACCATCAGACCAATACTCAAAAATTAAGCTTCTTGGAAACATGGGAGGTCACATATCAAAGGGAACATCCATGACACTTCCAGAGACTAAAATGCAAAGTTTTAGTTTGGTGGGTTTTTGAGGTTTTTTTGGTGGTTTTTTTTTTTTTTTTGCATTTAGTAAGAGTCCCAGAATGGAGCCCAGAATACTTTCTCCAAGCAATTTAGTTAGAAAGGATTCAATTAGGTAAGATGGAAGCTTTGAGCTCACTCTAAACTTGGCTAAAAGCCACCACTCCAAGTTTCCAGAGTTTGGGTAACATTGAATTAARTTTCCTGAGCTAGAGACAACTTGATAGAAAAGACAGCGACAGTGCAGCAGGACAAACAGAAGTGACAATGAAAAGCATTGCACAGTCCAAGACTTAACGTTATACCCAGAAGCTGACAGTTCACACATATTCCTCATCTGTTGCCCCATCTTCACAGGCTGTATTTTGGCACATTCTTACAGCCCTTCTAGCACAGCAATTTCTGCTGTCCTTCCTTGCTCTGGTTTTGCACCACATAAACCCACTTCCAAAAAGATGCTTTATACGTTTTTACTCTGTAGTCTTCCCAGGCAAACTAAAACCACACACTGACAACAGCCTCCCCTTTTAGCTGGGAGTTTAATGACACTAAATATTCTGCAGCAATAGGAGATACTTCAACATTTACTGCTTTGTCCTCTCCTGAGCCTGTGACTGTTACAGCAATACACAGAATGGAGAGCTCTCAGCTTTTTCCCTCAGCACACAAATACAAACTACACCATTATAATCAGAAGAACATTAGTATGCAGCACAAAGTGATTTGCAAGCTGGAGAAAACAAGTTTCGTGGTTATTTTCTTCCTCTAAAAACGAATTAAAGGCATAGGCTGTATGTTTGATAAAGTAACCATGCCAGCTAATTTCCTCTCAAGTCTTCTAAAAATACTGCAGTTGTTACGTGAGCAGCAAAGAGAGCCTCAAATCAACCTGCCTGCAGTTTTCATACTACATTGCAAATTAGCTGGCTGCTTCAATAGGTTCAGCCACAAAAACCTGAGGCCATACCAATATAACCTATCAACTGCTTTTCTAGATGAACAAAAAGCTACTACCCTAAATAATACTCTGGTCAGTCTTGGAGTGCAATGAACAAACCCAATACTATGTAGTTCTCACAACAGCACTCAGGKTAATGTCAATGCTCTTTACAAAAGGGCAGCACTACCACTGTTTGCAGTGACACTCCTTTGAAGGAGCCTGGCTGCCATGCTCCCAAATTACACACACAGAGTCAGCACTTAGGAGGCTGATTCATCTTCACATTCCCATGCATGCAAGCATTACTGATGATTAGCTGAAGCTGGGAAACAGGCATGGACTGCTATATCTACTATCAACAGACCTATTAAACAAACCTGACTTGCTCTCACACCTGCTGAATCAGGACAGGCAACCAATTACACGAGAATCCACAGAAACCAGCACACAAACAGCCTAGATAGCTCTCTCCACATTCACAGATATCCTGGTTGATGCCCAATACTGAAGGAACAGCATTTTTAGATAGAGATGTCTACTCAAAGTGTTTCTATTAAACAGCCGTAATAATGATCCAGACATTTTTGGCACAGTCTGATATGCTCCTTATGACACATTTCTGAACAAATGTGCAAGAAAAGTGTTCAAGTCTATTTCAGCAGGCAGACACTTAAGTGCCTTCATCAGGCAGATGCAACTGAAGCTTCACTGCTAGTGACTAAACTCGCTTTAATCAGTTATCACAAAGATCAAAACCCCAATAAACACCTGCCTTGACACTTAGCTGAAGAAAGGCTCCACAGCCCTGGTAAGATCTTTAAGTGAATCACACACTTAAAAAAAAACAAAAAAAAAAAAAAAAAAAAAAAAAAACAAGAAATCAGCAATAAAGCACTGATTTTGCTGCATGCTCTAAGATGTGGAAAGAACGAGCCTCTCATCTTTTGCTCAAAATAAGTGAACTTGACCCTCAAATTCTCCTCCATCCTGTGAACTTCCAAGTAAACTAACAGCTCTCTGGAGTAACTTTCAAACAATGAAACAAAGCWTCAACTACTCAGACATATGTAATAGCAAGCTATCTAGATACTCATACTTTTATTTGTAGCCATGTCTCTGGGATGCTCTACTCGTACTTTATGCATTATATCCTTAGAGCAGAATCGCTCACTGAAGCACTTTTACTGTAGCTCCTACCTGAAACTAAACAGCTTCCTGTGTACACTTAAAATTCTTGGTTGGGCATAAAACAGAAGTCAAAAGAGAAAGAACACAAACCATGATCAATTAGACCAACCACTAAGAAAGAACAGTAGCTACATTGATATAATTCCACTTTGATTTAGGGTGCTATCTAATAGGTTTATTAAAAGTTTCAACAGACTATAGCTCCAGACTTTATCTCTCTTGGAAGACACTACAACAGAAGCCACAGCAGAGACTGCCTTGTCATGAGAGGTACAAATACTTGCTGTATAGATGGAGAAATAAAAGGACAAATCTAGTTGTCTAAAAGACAATTCACTGTACACATTTTATTTACAGTTTTGTACACTGTCTCAGTATGAATGGGACCGCTTTTCTACTTGAGCCATTTTAACCAAAGCAAAATAACCTAAGTAATACAAAGTGTTAAAATACAGCATAAGATACAAAAACAGACATACTATTTCTAGTAAGGAATGTAAATTATGGTGTTACATTAAAAAAAAAAATCCACATTTATCTTCAGGAAATCACAGAAAAAGATCACTGATTTGACTGAAATGCATAAATCTGTAGCAAAGCTCTGATGTTACAAAAAAAMCCAAAAAATTACCAAAGAATGCACAAAATTCATGTTTATTCCACCTTTGTCATACTCCCAGATTCTTCACCAAATGTTACATGAGCAAAAACAACTGAAATCAAAATATCACTAATGTTATCAAATAGGGAAAACAAATAAATTAATCTAGCAGCCATCAGCAGAGGTTACAGCAAAGATGATGCTGTATAAAAAAATTGCTAGAAAACTGTATGCACCATACTCCTTTCCAAACCAGCAAAATCTTACTGCATACAATGCAAATGTAAAACAGAGTAATTTCCTGCAGGTACAGAAATRCAACTTCTTTTCTGAATACTGTGGATAAACAAATTATTTTTTGCAATAGTAATGTTTCTACCAAGCTATTACAGAGTGGGCCAGAAACACACTTATGGATTTGGGGGGTGAAGKGTACTAAAATTCCAATTGGTAACGGTTACTTCGGCCAAAATAGAAAAATTGAACATAGAAGTACAAGACAAAGGCGAATGAGACTTCTCACAAATCTTAGCAACATTTAGATGGAAATCAAATTTAAATGTAGTCCACTCTGCTTTTGAAGAGGCTTTGGTTCAGCTCCCAATCTCGATTGCTTGACGCAGTCTCCTATGAAAGAATACTCAGAAGGTGTCGCCTTAAACAACAAACCTATTTTTAGTGGTGGAGCCGCTCTTAGTAGCTGTGTCTGCATGGGACTGATAACCAATCACTATCTTTGGAGGAAGTCCTAATCTTTCCTTGTATACTCTCCTGGAGAGGAAAAGAAATAAAACAACAGTTTAGGCAAAGTCCTTAAGAAGGGATTAGTATCAGGACACCTGCTTTTAAGATCTGGGGACACCATAAAAAAAAAAGTTGCCTATTTAGAAACAATTTCTCAGATATGAATAAAGGACTTGAAATACGATTTTTCTAGTGTATTGCATCTAAAACCCATGTAAAATTTTATGAAATTATTTACCACATCTAATAGGACAAGCCCTTCAAAAAAATAATTAACAGGCCTAAATAAATGCAAAGTGGGGGGACTCTAGACTGCATTCATGTGTTACCATTAAACCAGAAAGCTCTATTTCCACATACAGAAACAAAACAGCTATGAAGAACTCATGGTTCAYGATTCCAGAACTACTGAGATGATCAAGTCACCTGAACCAAAGAAAACAGCTATTCCCTGGAACAGTCAGTTCTAATCATCCTACACATCGTGGCTGCAGAGAGAGTCCCCACAGACCTCATCATGGGCACCTTACCCAACAGAAGCTTTAAGAAAAACCACCTTGGATCTTATGTCTTAAGAGAAAGAAGCAGCAGTACCTGCCTTAGACACAAACACACACACACACAGCGCTCCTTAGCAGAGTGAGATGCCAGTCACTAATGGCCACTCCTGTCTGGAGTTAAGGTAACATGGGAGCAAGCAGGCAACATAACTTACCTTRGTACTTGCGTCAGTTTGCAAAAATGTTAACTTTTTCACAGTTCTCTAAAGGAGTCAACTCCTTAGTTAATGGTTTATACCATTCTAAAATGCTGTCTGATGCCTACTAGRTTTATTGCAACATTGTGGTAGCAGACACGGATACCTTAGATTAKCTTGTTTATTATTAAACACTTACCACTGAAGCCTGGAAACATGACTGTATAATTAAACTGTTAGTAGGAGGCAGACACAGATTCTTAAAGGCCAAAAAAAAAAAAAGCATGTATCAAAAGAGTCATCAGGAAAGTGAAAAAAGTAAGCTGCTATGCCTGACAGTTCAAGTTTGGCTTAAGACAGATGCACTAAACCAGGAAAATAAGTATTTTCATTAGTTTGCATAAGGTAAATGGCCTACAAATAATAAATTTAACAGCAAGTTATTCCAAAGCATCAGTACTACAGACTCCAATAAATACTTGTGTAACTAGWAATTGTAATCACATAACTGTGTAAATAGTAACTGTGTAATTAGTAATACTTGCTGCACATTGGAGCACAACATGCATTTTCCATAGCACAGACTCAATCTGAGATAACTACTGTTGATTTACTTAARGACTACAGCATGCAGGTCAAATAACCCACAAATCATCAGCATTGCTTTATCTGTACTTAAACAGAGGCAAAACATAGGAAAACATAGCATGTGCTATAGTTTCACAGCACATCACTGTACAGCTTCCCCCCCACCCCAAATCTGTGTACATCCTTCTGTACTTAAGACTTGCAGCACCTTTCCTTTCTTTCCTATCTTATTTGTAARCATCACTTTCTTGGAAAAAAATTGTATCAACGCTCTACTCTTTCTGACTACCCACCTTTACAAACTGGCAGGCTGGAACAGATTGCACATTACCTACAGTTGTTAATTACAATGCCTCACTGTGAAATGAGAATTTTTGCCAMGTATTGTGTATGGGCATCTGTTAGTAACTACTCTGTAGTGCAGCACTACCTTCACAGTAGCTTAGAAATGAAGAATTGAACACAATTTGGCACAGTTACTTAAGCTGGGGACACAGCTCTGCACAGGCTCCACTTGCCTGAAATGCCTCCTCCCTCAAGCTAACTGGCTYTACATGCATGGTTACACTCCACAGAGCAGAGGCAGCGAGCAYGTTACTTACCCTATATGCGTAACAGCATCCCTGTTTTCACATTCAGTTGTCCATATTGCTATTTTATCACCCTTAGTTCTAACATTAACAACAGCACCACACACATCATCACTGTAGTCATCGAATGACTCCCCAATAAGGCACAGCAGCTGTGAAAGAGAAAGCAGTTCAGAGTCAGAATGGTGTTCTGTAGGCAAGCACTCAGTGTACACAAGGACTGAGGAACACATTTTACTGCCTACARCCACTTGCCACACAACAATAATTTTCTATTTATTGCAATGTCTTCTTCAAGTACTTAAAGTTCCAAATATTACAAGTGAACACACTCTAGCAGGGCATCTTCCTTCTAGTCTGAATTTTCCATTCCTCCTCCTCTKCCACCTGCTGCAAGCTCTGACACAGCTGATCATTTCCACAGTGCTGCCTTCCATCCCATCCTCCCAATCCAAAACAGGAGAATTAAAGCACTCTATTCTTCTTTCTACAGGACACTTAAAACAGGTGGACCAATCTGAACTTTTAGGTATTTCCATCCATTATCTAGGAAGAATCTGTTAAGGATTATTTGCACAATATCAGGTATACAAGGTTTCATTTCCATGCTGAAGTCTATCAATTCAGAGGTAAATCTGACCGCAGCAGGACAGTAAATGCTATCCAATGAAATGTTACTTCTGATCAACACAGGAAGCTTCAGCATTTCCATAAACTCTAAAGTGGGCATCAGTGATCCTGAACAGGGTTTAAAACAATGCACCGATGCAGGTGCACAAGTAACACAAGGTTCTTCTCTYCAGGTTTCTAGCAGTGAAGCTTGGAATTGGCCAGGAACGTCAGACCAGCAGGGTCACAGCCCCATGCAACATGCTAACTGTGAAAGTAGTATTTAAAATGTTCAGCTTGCAACTTGTAAAACAAGCAATCCTGATATTCAAAACTAATGGTTTCTTGTGCTTGAGACAGATTCACCTGGCTATGCTGAATTAAAAAAAAATAAAATCTTTCTGCACACTGAATCTGCAAATGGGCACTCTTCTCCTTCACTTGCACAGTACATTATTTATGCTGCAGTTATGTCGTTTTGTGGTATCACTTGTAACACCTGGAAATTCAACATGTTTGCAACTTGTCAAACAAAGCAGGTCTTCCAGTACCCATCAGACCGACAAGGGCTGGCTTACTCAAGGAAATGCAAAAAGGACAAAGTCTGCTGATAAATAAATCAGGTATAACTAAACACGCTTTAAATGTTACACCCAACTGCAGGCTGCACACACTCACTGAGTAATTCAAGCTATAAATGGTTGAGATCAAACAACACACAAACGTGCAAARTATCAACCAATTGTCTTAGTTCACATGCAAGCAAAGATGACTGCCATGCTCAATAAACACTACTCAGGTACATTTTTCATGAGTGTTGCACAACAGGGAAAAAAGTCTTCTGAAATGAAGTTTAGTTCACAGCTAAGATTATTATATTATAATAAAAATTTGTCTTAAAGGGGAGCTATAAAGACTTTGATTTCTATTGCAGAAACTTGGTTGTATATAATTACTGGAATTAGAAGTGACAGGGTTGTTTCAGGGCACTTATCACAGTCACCGGGGTATTTAGGCTCTGCTATTGCTCACTGCTAAGCAAAAAGCAGAGCCCTCTAGCCTCCAGTTTGCACAGTCTATCTACATGTTTCCAAGCCATATGTCATGGCTATCAACAGTCAGGACTCACATATGCATTAGGCCAAGTACATGCAGCAGGAYGTTAATTTGCTCACATGCAGTCACACTGCCCAGTATTGTAACGCTCAAYGCTTCAAATCACAACTACAGTGACTACAAAGATCCTGAAAATTCTGACATTTTGGACACCTCTGCTTTGATTCTGAAGGCCTTTTCTCCATTTTGAAGGGGTGTAATACTCCTTGCCTTTCACAACAAGAAGGACAAAAGATGAGAGATTTGCCAAGACTGCTGTGCATTGTCCTGTCTGCAATCCATGTCCCTAAATCCTAGATCATGCTAGACTGTCTTAGGCTATTCTGAGTCAGTTCCTAGACAACATATTTTTCTGTAATAAATTTACTGCAATCCACACTAGAATTTACCACTCAATTCTRTTCCAAAGAGATAAGAGCAATGGAAAAAAGAAGTATTTTTATGATGTGTATATACAGGATGAAGGTGCTATTATTGCCTACCGCAGCAATAAGATAAATACACAAAAAAAAAGTAAATCTGAAAGTCCCTTGTTCAACAAAGCCAAAACCTGAAAACTATTAACTTTTTTTAAGAGTATTTGTAAAACAAATTGTTTTATCAATTGAACCAGCAAGTTGCACTCAAGAAAATGCATTATTTTCACAGTAGTTCAACAGTAATGTTCTGTACATTACATGGGAAAAGCTTAATCTGTCCTACAGAACTCTCCTTGTTACAAGGAAGCATTAAGACAGAATACACCCACATCAAGATGACTATTGAAAAAACATGTTTCAAATACAGCCTGTCAATAAAAGCCTACAGGACACTCTGCTGCCAAGAAGTCAGAGTAGCATAGCACCCAAATATCAAGTCAGTTAAATGTATTTCCACACAAACATAAGGCTCCTCAGCTGCCACTGGTGCTTACTGTCTCTAGCCAGAAGCGATCAAGGTCACTTCGTCTCTGCTGCTTGTTTAGTGTAATTAGCCACCGGCCTCCTCGCTTGTTCTTTTCATCTTCCCACATGGGTTCAATCCCATCCTGCAAAGAAAGGCCACAGGTTAAATCAGACTCCATCTCTTTTTCCTAAAGAGCCACCAAAAGGCTAGTGCTAACTGGAACAGTTAGAAAAGAAAGAAGCCTACAGTTTAAGACACACACCAGAATGTCCTGAAATACTGTCTCACACCAATATCAAACTTCCACAACAACACCTGCACACTAGTGAATTTTTGGTTCCACAGAAGCATCACAGTCCAGGGAAAAGTCTCGGCTACATATTACATTTTTAAAAAATCTTGAGGCAACAAGCAAAGACAACCACCTGCTTTGCCCGCATTAAACCAGAACGTAGCTGCTAATTTTATCTGGAGTCCTTATTTTATGTCTTGCACTCAGTGTAAGATCAGCCAAGTGCTTCTTCACTCATGCATACAGATTATTTCACTGAAACAGATACCTTTGGCAGTCTCTCTCAACAACTTCCTTCACATGCAAGATGAAAATAAGAATTTTCATTGTTAGAGAGAGAAAGAAAAAAAAAATAAAACAAGATACCCTTTCAAAGCAAGATCTGATTCACATTTTGCCCAGGGCTCTGCACTGAATTAAATGACTCTGTATGTGCTGATACAGCAAAGCAGGCAGCTACTACTCCTGTATCAACCAGCTATGCTGTACCTCAGAAAGTCATTAAAAAAGTAAGTAATTGCCTGAACAGAGGAATTCTGTAAGAACTGCCCAACAAAACTTATGGCTGAAAACTAAGTGTTCAACATGCAGGATGGAGTCATCTCACTTGAAATATAACACCTTCACTGGCAGCTGCAGAGCTTAAACTACTTCATCACCTTTAARAGGACCTCTTAAGAGGTCACAACTGAAGGACAGCAGTAAGAGATTGCCTGGAAGCCTGAAGCAGTTGCCAACTCTATACCTGTTCCATGAAGTTATATARTTATTACTGCTTGATGACAAGCAAACAGAGCAGCTACACACACTTAATTAAAACACAAATTAAGAATTGATGCAAAAAATACAAGCAATATCCATAGATATCCTAATCTCTGAAGGGCCTATAGCTTAAAATTCTAATAAGCTTCCTCAGTCACCTAGAATACCATTATCTTCCCAAACCCAAGCAGCAGCACCTCTTCACTACAAACAGTGCACAAAGTCTGCTGAGGAGCCCCAGCCTGCAGCTACATTTTATGAGCAAAGGAGGAACCAGACACCAGCAGTTTAGGGAGTATTGAGGTGCTGGAATCCAGAAAGGAAGCTGCATGATAGAAGCACTACCAAGAAGTTAGGATTTAACTTAGATCCCCAGTTGAGATCTCCGCCCTAGCTGAGGCATGATTTCATGTACACTTTTCCCTATTCACTAGTCTGGATACTTCCACAGAATGYTCTTATTGTCCATGTAGGGTGCACTTTTCTATTTCATGCTTAATTAATACAGCATTTACCTGGTAATATAGAAATTATTAGAAGTACTGTGGATCTGGCTAGCAGTACCCAGAATGAATATGGGGCAACATTGCTGCCTCCCACAGACATTTTAACTCATTTCACATCAAGTGACAAAGCTGGAAAACCTTTTATATTAGAAAAAATTTCACTTAATTGTTTGCATCTCAAATGTAAAATGAAGACTAATACAGTCACAGATTAAAATCTACTGTCTAATATGTGTTAAGCAAGTGTTTGCCATTTCAGAAGTGACAACCTGATTTTCAGACAACGTTTGGGACTTCATCAAAAAAATTAACACCTTTATGACATTCCCAACCACGTTCCTAAATGTCTTAAGTGAAATAACTGGACAGTGTCTTGCTTAGTCAGGAAATCATCCATCAACACCCTTAACTCAAGAAAAAATGTTAGCAAGCCTACCTTAAAGAGTGAGTAGTCACAACCAGGCATTAAATTACTAGAGAGCTGGATATGGTTGTATAAACTATTGGAGGGGAAAAAAAGCAGGATTAGAAACAAAGCATTGTTTTAAGGTACAAAATTCTTAAAGAATTTAAGATGCATGACCAAACAAAGCCCAAAAATTAAGGAGCAATAGTTATTTCAGAAGCAACCCTATTTCTTTACTGTTTTTAACAATATAAAAGTATCAGTACTAAGATGTTCTAGGCTTAAAGCAGCAAAATGGAATACGAACCTCACAACTGCTTTTAAACTGATTTCCAATGCTTCTTTTCAACCTAGTTCTAAGGTTTAGAACTGAAGTCCAAAGTTATTACGAACACAACTCACTGAGCTTTCATGGCAAGTGGTTCTGTGTCCATGAGTATTTAATACATTCATGGAATAAGGAGAATTGTTTAYATTTCTAGGGCTACTCACACTGCTGAGAGTTTTTTTAGGAGAAATGCTCAGCCTTGCTATTTGATACAGCACTCTAGGTATGAATGCTGTTGGCCTGATAATTCAAATTACAGACTCAAAAGGCAAGAACAGATGATAGACAATAAAATGTATATTCAGAATTAAATTTACAACCGTGCAATTCAGAAAAACAATCAAAGGAATACATAGTATCTCCTCCTCAAACAAGGAGATAAATGCCTTTTTTCATCCCTAAAAGGTCAGACATCAGAAAGAGGCCTGCACATTTTACAGCAACCTGTAGCCCAAGACCAACTAATATTGAGGCATAGTTCAGCATCAAGAAGAAAATTGATCTCTGTAATGTTCTAACAATTAGATATCACACAAAGGAATTTGTAACAWCAGTTACAAATTTAACAGTTTACCTCTTTTAAGTTTACTTTTACTCTGAAATTTTCCCACCAGAGCAACACACCTATTTCCCACTCCAGCCACAAAGGAGGTGTAACTTAACTGCTGGTGGCTGATTTTATACCTTCACTGCAGATATCTAGATTACTTTTTAATCACCAAGACTATCTTGGTTATAGAAGCTCAAAAATTTACCCTTAACCAACTTTAGTAGTGAGCTTCAAACAACTCAGCTGCCCATCACATATCTCACCACTGTCAGCTGAGAGAAGCACAGTTTGCAGTCATCCCCACAGTAGGAATGGGAAAGCTGGTTAGAAGCCCAGAATCCCACTCCCTGTCAGGACTGCACCAAAAAGTTACTGAAAAGGCTGAAGCATTTTTCCTCCCTTTGCTAATGGGTCACTGATGGGTCTATTACTACATTCTGACTTCATTTCCCTCCGTGGGGATCACATCCAAAAAAAGTAYGCAAAAATAAGAACTCTATCACCCAATGTAGCATGAAACACTAAGATCAAATACATACCGCTTTTTTGTTCACTCTCAGTGTTGCAGCACTTGCATTTTCTCCATGTTTTAGCATTATGGCAGGTAAAAATCTTGATTGAAGCAAGTGTTTGGAAAGCACAGGCCCACCTTCAGGGGCTTTTTATTGCTGCTGGAGCCTAACCACTCTCACAGACCTTCAAGTTAGAATGAAGGTCATTTCTTCTGTAACCTCCAAYAAATTTTTTTCAGGAATGCCATTAATCTGCATGAGTCTCAACTACCATGCTCCAGATTCAGGCACTCTTGAACATGCACCATGAGCCATTTAATCAAGGAGGAAAGAAAACGTGGGGCCATGGAAGTGGCAATCAGTTGGCCACCAGAATTTACAGGTTCATGTTACTATGAGATAGCTACYGCACAAATTAAATGTTCAACATGTCTGTTATACACACATGAATACAAGCAGTGTTGCAGTGCTTCAGCAAGACAATGGGCATTTAAAGGATGAAGAACTCCATTTGCATTTTCTKCAACAGACTTCACCTTCAATTTAGCAAGTATTTCAGATTACACAAAAGAATTTGCAGTTAACGGAGTACTTTATGGGCTTTTTGACTTGGACATAAGCTGCCAACAAATCCCAAAATTATCGTGCAGATTGAAAAATCTTTACTTACGCCCAAAAATCCTCAACAGTATCAAACTTTGAGATAAGACGAAGATTTGCTTGCCAAGTTTTGCTCTTGTCATTTTTAAAAAACCAGAGTGCCCATCTAAAGGAGAACAAAATAAAAACATATAGAAATTAAAGTATATTAAAAATGTAATTATTTCTATTGTTATATTCAAACTAATTGCAAACCTTATGAGCATGGAAGTCAGTTTTCATCAATAAGCTACATGATCAATTCTTTACAGACTAACAATGTTTGTGCTTTCATTACAAGAATTGTGGCAGACTTTATCAATCCATTAGGTAAACATTTTAAATAGCTTTGGAATTCTTTTAAGACTCTATAAACTTCCGACATTTCTCCTTGCTGTCACTGCTAAACTGCAATCCCCTACCACAAACAACTGGTTATGGTCTAAAACAACACCAACAATTCAAACTGGGCTCCCTGGCCAGTAATTTCCTTGTAAAGGTTACATAAGCAAATTAGATCACTCTAAAGCTATGTATGACATGAAAGCTTCCCAAGCACTCACGTACTACGAAAGCATGAATTTTAAAATGCAAGCTGCATTTTAAGCTTACTAATGGCAACTACCTCAAATGCCCACAAACCAATTGTTTCAAGTTTTAGAAGTAGCATATATAAAGACAAGACTGAATGAAAAAAATAATCTCTGCCAAGTACAAATATCACGACAAAATTGAACCTTTCACATGAAGATGCTCTTTCTGAACCTAAAAGGCATCAATGCAGCAATTTAAAATGCTGGAAGAGGATATCTAATGAGGCATTTAATCAAACAGTTGGGGTTTTTTTCCACTCTGATCATTTCAGGAGTGTTGAAATAACTCAGGTTAGCACTAGGCTATATTTATCTTCTCTCAGCTGAGAGCTTTAAGTCACTAGGTGTCAAATCTATTGTCCTGAGACCCTTCCTGACATCTCAAACCTAGTTGTAAAAGTTTACTCCATTCCAGTAATAGCCTCACTAACACTTGTAAGGAACTGTTAGCATCAATTTAGTCAATGTGTTTAGAAGAAAGAGAAGGAAAATGGAAGCTGAAAGACTACAAGGAAAGTGGGAYACATGCAGCATATAGCACTACAGGGAAACACTGTTTTCCACACTCGCTCAAAACTTGAACTGAGAGTAAGGTATCACTTGGTAAAAGGTACCTGCCAACAATAAGTACTGAGCATTCCACAGTAACTCATCAGCTCACCTGGAGAAAATGACTTCCAAGCTGGTCTTTCTGAAGCTCTAAGAGGGCCTGAATTGCACTAATTTTGAAATATAATATTAACTACAAGTTTTTACCACCAGCACTTTAATTTACCCAAGTACAAGGCAGAATGCAAGGTTTCCCAGTTCTAGTGGGCAGCAGCTTCATCTCAGTGTCAGCCTCTTAAAAAACACCAGAAAAAAATCAACAAAAGCTCTGCCTGCCTTCAACTAAAAGCAAAGCCATGCTCTTTCAAAGTACCTGGCTGMATTTTGAAAACTTGCAAAGATTTTCAGCCTCTGTAACTGCACTACCTGAAGAAGATTCTGAATATTAACATCTGGATCAGATTCTCCTTACTTTGCAACCCCACCGCAAAAATCTTCAAAAAACCCCTGAGAATTCCCAAAATACTGCTAGAGAATGTAGGGTCAACAAGAGCTGCAAAGCCACAGGCATTTTTCTATCCCTGGCAAAACTACAATCCGTTTCTGTACCATTTACCTGTTTTGTAGTGGATGTTTAATATACTGTTCAGGGCTGGCAACCTCCTGACTAGGTGCTGGCTCGGTTTTCTCCTCTTCTGCAGGTTGGGGGTTGGGAGTGGTTTCCTGTTTGAAGAAAGGAGTTATTAATATATTCCTTCTTAATTTTTATTGAAGTAATTTAGCTCTCTAAAGTTACTTTAGAAAAGGTGAAGCTAAGAGTTCCTATAATTTATCTTGATTGTGGGCCCACATCGCATAATGGAGGCACAATTTGTATCCCTTTATTCTTCAACATCTGAACAGGTCCTACAGTGAACACTAAATTCAGAAATTTGCATTCTGCTGTTCAGTGATTTGCTTCCTATGTAATTTGTTTCCAAAATGGTTTACTATACATACTTGTCTAATTTTGAAATAGTTTTGAATGCTATTTTATGAATGTACAATCTATGTTATCTAGAATATGCACACCTAAAATAAATTCAGAGAATAGCAACTTCAGAACAAAAATTATTTTATCAGCTTCTGACAGAGCATCATTTGAAACAGGTATACAGGCTCTGTTATTTAAAAAAAATCTATTCATACAAGTAGAAGATAAAACTAAAATTCTCATATCTAAAATCAGCTACTGCAAGCAGCTAGAAGCCAAACCAGTGCAGAGTTATCTTTGTGTTTGCGACATCATCATGAACCAAACAGCAGAATTTGATTGAACACGCATCAGTTCTCAAATTTCCAACTGAAATAAATGTACTTACCGGTTTAGTATGTATTAGATTGATTTCAAGAGTTATTTTTCAACTTTCTAGAGACAGCTCTAGAAATATTAAATATACTTTATGTTAAAGTAGTAAATTATATTCTCTTTGCATGCAAACCCCCTCAGGCTTGTCATTCCGTTTGAGAAGTCACTGTGTAGATTTGAAATTCTAATGCCTTTCCTTCAAACCAGGGAATACAAAACTTTATTTGATGCCAAGTGTCCCTGCCAGCGACCACYATCCCTCCCTAACCTGCAATCCATGCTAGAATATTACAGAAACACAGAAGGAGGACTGAAGCTCCTTCCTAAGAGCTAACAAAAAATGCCCATACAGCTGACCCCATGAAAGAARAAGCACTTCAGTAATATAAATAAAGGCTAAGTACAGCAGACTCAAAGACTCTAGACGTTTCCAAGTGGGGCAATATAAGAGCAGTATTTTAAAATTAATTTAAATTTTGTGGTTTTAACATAAAAAAATAACATCAGARTAAATTAAATAATGTTAAGCAATTTAATTAATGGAACAGTTTACTCCAGACTTCCACATACATTTATCACTCCAAAGCTGCTGAAAAGTGGTTTTGAAGTGATAACACTGTTCTATCTTCACAGACCCAGCTGGCAAACTCTCCTGGATAACACCTGAAGATCTGTCTTAACAGGGATTTTCTTTTCATTATCAATATATTTAGCATTATTAAGCACAATATTATTATTATGCTTTACATCAGAGAAGCTACTCCTTTATGCTTGAAAGTAATCAAGTATGCTTCAGTTTAACAGCCCACCTAGAAAAACACCTCATGACAYTTCAGAACACCCACATGCACCTGCATTCACAGTGAAGAGACTGACATGTCAAGATCTAACAGGAGCACTTGGCCAGTGCTTTGATTTACACAGTACAATAGCACAATTGCCTTCCTCTAAATAAAACTAAACGCTTTCTRAAGATCTCCCAAAGGGATCATCACTAACAAACCCACAGAAGCACAGTGTTGAAAAATCTGTCACATCTCCTCCAGTSTAATACTATAAAAAGCAAAGCAGACTTTCAAATTCTATCTGGAACAGAATTGCTAGTGTTAYCCCCACTTATTTTTGGTATCATTCATCTTTAATCACACAAAACCATCCCACTGAACAATTCAAGACAGAGTGCACAGAAGCTGTAGAATTCACCAAGGAAGCACTTCAATAGTTCCTCCTTCACATTATCTGTGTTGTATYATAAAGAAATAAGTATAGACAACTGAAATTTAAGTGTGGCTCCTTCAGGGGCTCCTAACTAGAAAATTCAGAAAAGTTACCTGTGCAAATACAGTAAGAAAAATTCTGCTGATGTGCTGGAATAGCACTAGGTTTTGTGATAAAGYTTGCTTTCAGTCACAATACTCTGCAGCTGTGACATCTAATATTCACAACTGATTTACAAATGCTATTACACTAGGAATTTCAACATCAAACAGACTCACTCTTGCTGAAYGCAGATGTAGAGTATCTTCCAAAAACAATTTCAGCTGAGAATCTCATGTTTGCTTAGCAACTAGCTTTCAACATACAAAGAGCTAATCCCAAAGTCTCCCAGGTCACTCTTCCAGAATTATCACAACTACATAAAATGGAAGAATCAATACAAAGCCACTGAGCACAGGGTTAAACTGTTTMATAACTTCTAACAAAAGACTACATTAGAAAGGATTAAGGTAGCACATTCAGACAAAAAGAAAAATGCAACAAACCTCAACACCTGCCTGGTACACTGATAATCATCATCCTTCACACAACTACATGAAATTCTGKTTTTGGACAAACAGAAGACATCTGACTCAGCACATGCATTTTAATTAAGCCACCACARTATCAAGTCTCTTTAGATATTCTGAAAGCTATGGCATTCATGAAACTCAGACTAACCATTACTCAAGCTCCTGTCCAAAACAAGAGAATGACAGCTCAGCTCCAAGGCCCACCTATCAATGACCCTGACCCAGGACTGTGCCACTCCCCTCAAAAACKATGCCAACAGAAAAGACTTTTTTTCAGCACCAGGCTGCCCCATTCAAGGATAGCTACAGGCCTACACACAGAACTTACTATTAAAGAACATTATTTCTGCCTGGCCTCAGAGAAAAGCCTCCTTCTGTTTCCCACAGTCATCAAGGAACACAGAAAAATAACCATTTTAATTTTGGGCTGGTTAATCACTATCAGCTCCTCTTGCCTTTTATCTTACCTTTATCTCACTACTCTGAGCACCAAAATGAAATGTTTGTATACCAAAGCACTTCCCATTATTAGTCAAATAGAAACTATGTAAGTTTGTTAATTGGTATTTRAAGTTCATTTAAAGTCCTGATATCCAAGGAATTCTACAAGAAATTGCATACAATTCTATTCTATAAATACCACATAAATTAATGTCCACATTTTAGCAACCCACAGCTTGGAACCCTGCAATTGCAACACTATTAACCAAAGTCAGACTGACTCCACCTGCAGTTTCTGGACTACTTTATTTAAAATCCTWCACAATACTTTACCATTGCTCATAACTAATGTATTCTTTAACYTAAAATTTACTCTATACACTAAGTAACCACTGAGTTTGCTGCTTTTAAAAGTAATAAAATAGGGTAGTATTACCAGATAAACTGGAAAGCATGGCCAATCCCACTTCTCATACACAAGACAGCACATAATTAAGTGACATTTATTCACCACCCACATGGTTTTTGATGTAGGAATCAGCCTGCAGAAGTCCATGAAACATTTGCCTACTCAGCATTTAATGAGTCTGTATATCTGCAATTACTTGGATTTGGACACTTGCAAATTTAATTGGTGTTATTTACTCTTTCTCCACAGCACATAATGACCAACATATCAAAGAAAGGTGTGCACGTCACTGGGACAGGAAACAAAGCATTTACAACAAAAACTGCTTCATCAGGTTTGTTTATTAAGGAGAACAAGCAGCTTGACTAGGTTTTACCAAGGGCTTTCAGATGCTGCCCAGACCACATTCATGTCATCAGTTGCCTACAGAAGTTGTTCAGCAAGTCTAGTTGGAGTGCAACAATTATTGCCCAAAAGGACATAACCTGGCACTATTACATGCTCTTGGTGAAGGCTAAGAGAATTAATTAGTGGAAGAGGCTTTCMAAGTCTTTTGCATTAAACCAAAATAAGTTACATTATGGAGTTTTCATCTTCTTGTTTAGAGCTTTCAAAAGAAGAAAACTGTATGTCGCAGTTACCTGATGTCTTGGGAAAAACAATTTCTACTATCTGGTGGTCCTTACGTGTCTTGTGGGTAACTGCTATGACATTACAGTTAGGATAATTTCCAAGGTACAAAATTCAAGAGCTATTTATTTCAAAACATTCCGGACCAAAAAAAAAAAAGTTAAAGCACACCCACAAGCATTTATTACATCCTGTAAGAAAACAGACCAAGTGATGATTTGACACACAACTCTGAAATGAATGTACAAAAATCATATGTAGTGCATGTAATAGCAACTGGAAAAGAGGTACTAAGAGCCACCTGTTACCAATTTAAATGTGTGAAATAGATTTCCAGACACCAGGACAAAGAAAGGMCTTCTACTTGTGACACAGCAAGGCATAATAGAGAGCAACTATCCTAACTGCATTCATCATTACTTAGAACACCACAGATTTTTAGAAAGGCAATCACTATCACAACACAAGCATAAAACCTGATTTGAACTGAGTGACATCCCCTCACTTCACAACAGAAGTGAACATGTGTACAGGAGAACRGGTATAAAAGACTAAGTCACACACTTCCTCCATGGTCAAAGGTTTTCTAGGAAATATCACCTCAGATTAAAAGATAGACTATTTACAATCCTCTTGACTTCTGCAAAATGGGTTATATACTCATGAAAATGCCTATCAGATTTTTGCCATTTAACTCACAAACTTCTAACTAGCATTAGCAATCAGCTTACAAGCAATATCAAACTACTTTKTGGGTTTTGCAGCTGCCTCAGCAAGATGACCTTGTGCTAACACCTCTTACTTATCCCAGCCTGCACTCTGCTGCCACCTTTGCTACTGGAACACAAAATCTACCCGTAAGATAAGTTTCCACACATTTCCTGTCAGCTCTAAGGCACTTAYACAAGAAAACTTCCCAAAAGTGCTGGGGAGAACAGTTCAGATGATTCAAAGAAAAAAAAGCCTCTAGTCTCCCCTAACACTCCTACACAAAAGACCTCCATGTTTCACAAGCATACTGAACCTCTGGTTCAACAGAGAATTTTATATCCGCTGAAAATTAACAACATGTTCAATCTTCAGAAAAGAATTTAATGTAGAATGTATGAACGGTCAAGATAAGTCTTCAAAGAAAAAGTACTGGATTTACTACTGGTATGTCCAGTGATTGCAAAGGATGTCATACATACAGGTTATCTGATGAACAGCACAGGGTGCAAGAGAAACAGACCTCTACAAAAAAAAAAAACTGAAACAGTTACAACTTTTCTGCCTTACATCCACTACACAGAATCAAGGACAATTGGTAGGYGAAGGCCACTAACAACAGTCGTGTTACAGCACACTCACACCTGCACATCACAAACTCACACCTTCCTTACACCAGTATCCTATACTGGAACAGGCTTTAAACTTCAAGAAACGACGACTACTGCAAGATAATGGACAGCTTCTAAACTCAAGTTTACCCCGACTACAGAATATTTCAAAAGTGAAAGACAATTTAACTAAGGAAAAAGTCACATTAATTCACATTTAAAGTCTGCATTTCTCTTTCACAATGCAGGCACTCTACCAATATCCCTTATGTAATGCTCCCCTCTATCTCCTCAAAATYCAAACTAATCTTTAGAAAGCTGCCAAAATGGACACATTTTCCATCAAAAAGTTTCCCAYGTACCTCCACACCTGCAGGTAGTACCAGTAATGAAACACAGTTTGATTTCATACACTATTTTTTATGCATTTCTTTGAAATAAGTTTGGTATTTTATATGCTGTGTGAAATGTAATTATTTAAAATTGCTTTCAGAAAAGTGTTTATGTAAAAAAATTTACAAGATGTGCAACATACTCTTCTTAGAGGAAGCTCCATCCTCACTCAGATATGTTACTTAAAATTCAAAAGCTTATGATAAATATTCTCAATTATAAAACAGCATGAAAGGTACATCTATCCTTTCAGAAGGATACATCTATCATTTCAGAAAAATGCAATGAGCAAGCAACTGTGTTCMCAATACTGCAGTTCAATGATATACTGACTTCAAGCAGAGCAGGTCACTGACTTCTGCAGCAGAAACACCCAGCAACAAGAGCAAGTCTGAAGATGAATTMAACTTACATGCCAACTGTCTGCAAATAATGCAAAATAAATACCTTTCAGCCTACATTGAATTTTAGGAGCTATTATGAACTTTCCAGAATTTTAAGATCCTACACCACTATGCTTGTAACCCCTTCAGATAATAGTTTAATTTAAATAAAGTTTTGATTCCTACCTATGTAGCATTACCTTCTCAAACAAGCACTCTTCAAATTACAGATAACTGAAATGTCACTGTTGTAGGCTAAAAAAACACAGTTAAATTTACACGAATTGCATTTATGACAATAACTGCCATTAAGCAAAAATACAAAAGAACCATGATGCCATTTCCAATTCACACACTGAGGGATGAGATTCATATGCACCTAGAAGCTACAGGCTTTGTGCAGATACATTTAAAAGTCACCTTTGGTAAATTACTGTTTACTGAAGCATTACTACTGGTTTATTTTGGACTTTTGCATGGTTTTACCTGATCACATTTAATCCTCAAAGGCTGTATGAGCACTCTAACAGGAGACACTTCCGCACRTTCTCAAAAATTAATCTGAATATTTTTAAAAGAAAAACCTAGACATCACAAGAAAAACTTAGAATTTTAACTTGTCAGTGTTGCAAGGGTTTATGCCCTCCTTACAGTGGTGAAGTAAACCACTGTGCAATTGATGTGTATTTATATAGAATAATTTTGCTTTTTTGACAACTATTATGGGACTCTCTACAGAACTCTCAACTCAAGTTTCTGTATTTGTTAACGGTCTGAAATATTATTCAGGCCTCTTAAGGCTTTCAATGTATGCTACTTTTGAAACCATGATAGCATTAGAAACATCACTGATCTTAGTAGACACCTGTATTAAAAAAAAAAACCAAAACCCAACCCATATTCAGTTGTATTTTCATTTCCCAAGGCACCTTCTCCCACCAGGAAAGCATTACAGATGACATCTCTACAAACCCACGTCCAGATTCTGCAGGTGAGCAACAGAAAGGCCTCCCTATGATGAAGGGGTAATTCCTAAGCACACATGCAATTAAATTGTTCAGCTGCAAAGCACGCAGTGTTTCTGCAACACCTCTGACCTCAGTCACTATGCAAGTCTAACTTTGGGCTTAGGCAGGAGAAGGAAGCCATCTACAAGGACAATAAACAAAGACTTTGTTATTTACTTCAATTTGAAAATAAGCAAGCACAGGTGATAGCTGACTGACTCCTGGATGTGAACATACTGCAGCTATGGCAGAACATTCAACAACTGCATTAATTACTTAAACTGTTGTGAGTGTTGCCCCATCTTCTAATTTTAAGGGTTCAGCACAACTGCTCATGCTGAATTGGATCTGRGCAATCAATCTTGCTGGGACACAGCATGACAAAAGCAATTGTTTACTTTCTGCTACATTAGGCTCAGATCTATCTCAACATACAGGTGGAGTTAATGGAGAAAATGGTGCAAAGACAGTTTTTGTGCCAGCAGCACAGCAAAGAAAGCCATAAGGCGCAGGCCTTTGGAGTAATTTCGATTTCTAAAGTCCGTATTACAAATTATTTATTGCAATTCCTACTAAGCACCACAGTCACCACAAAGCACTGCACTGAGAGGAASCCTTCATCTTCAGATATGTGAGCAACAACTCAAAGACTGGCTTTTGGATATGAAAATAAGTGTTTAGCATTGGCTGAAGAACACRGGAACAGTGCTGCTGGTGGTCTGTCTTGCACTTTTAATAACTGACAATCTCCCTGTACACAGCTGCTGCCRTGCAATTTAGAAAAGCTGACCCACTTCAATCTCTTCCTCGTAGTAAAAATATGGGGTTTGGTCCACAGAAGAAAACCATTAAGAGAAAAATGAGTGTCCCTAAAACAAAAAGGCAAAATTAGTCTTTATATAAAACCACTGATTTGCAAACTTCTTTCACTTTGTCTAAATGTTACACAGCCTCCCCAAACAGCACACTGGCTATTTAGTCACAGCTGGTATGCACAGCAGCAAGACACCAGTCCTCTTTAACTGTGTTTTCTTGTAACCCTAACAAAGTCTTCTGCTGTCCTCTCCTCATGATACACAATCATGTGGGATTAGAATAACAACTGTACTTGGATCACTTCCAGCTCTTCCAGCTCATTATGGAAGTGCGGGCTGGGGCTACGTTCGTAAGACCGAGCATAATACCATAAACATAACTTAACACCTGGAAAAAAAAAAGAAGTACTGAATTATCATGAAAGGTCTGAAAAGAAAAAAACCAAACACCCCTCGAATAAAAGATGACACAACCTGGCAAAGACGATTTCGTTTGCCGACTCTCACCAGCCGGCCTGCTGTCGCGGCTGCCCCAGCAGCGCATCTGTGACTTACCAAGCCCGCGCTCGCTCACCGCGGTGCCCCTCCCGGGGCCTCCGAGGCACAGCGCGCCGGGAGCGCGGCCCTTCCCCGCTGCCGGAGGAGCCGCCCCTCGCCRCCCGGCTCGCCGCGGCGGCGGGAATCAACATGGCCACCCCCACCGCGCCACATGCGCCGGGCGGGCCGCGCGGCCGCCGGGGCCGCGGGTGGGGCGCCACACAATGGGCTCCGCCGGATCGCGGGCCCTGCTCCCGCCGGGCCCCACCGGAGCCGCGGCCGCCGCATCGGGGCGGCGGTGCCAGCACAGCCACAGCGCCTGCCGCCCCCTCCCCCGCCCCGGCCCCTGCGAGCGTGCGCTCCTCGCCGGCCTCCCCGGCCAGCCGCCTCCTGCCTGCCCGCCCGGACTCCCGCCGCGCCCTCGCCCATCGCGGCCGGCGGAGCGGCGTCTCGACGAGGAGGAGGAGGACCAGGATGCGGTGGAAGGAAGGCAAAGGAAAGGCGGGCGGGAGAAGGGAACGCGGCACTCACCGGCTCCACCGCCGCCATCTTAGAGCGCTCGGATCGCGGACGCACCGCGGGGCGGGGCGGGGGCGGGTAAAGGCCCCGGGCCGCACGCGATTGGCCGCCCGGTGGTCACGAGCGCCCGGCGGCCGTTTGGGGCGCGCTGCCAGCCGGGAGATGTAGTCGTCGGGCGCGGGGGCCGCCGGGAACCCCTCCTACTGTAGCACGGGCAGGAAGAGGCGGGCGGGGCCGGGAGCGCCCTCTGGCGGCCGCTGCGGGAGCGGCACCGCCCGCGCTGGGCGCACGGAGCGGCCGCGAGCGCCAGAGCCGCCCGTGCTCCGAACGCAGCGCTCTGGGGCCGCCCGTGCCCCAAGCACGGCGCTCTGGGGCCGCCCGTGCCCCAAGCACAGCGCTCTGTGGACCCCTGTCCTCACAACACAGCGCTCTGGAGCCCCCTGCACCCCGAACACAGGGCTCTGTGGCCCCCTGTGCACCGAACACAGTGGTGTATAGTCCCTTGTCTCCAGAACACAGCGCTCTGTACCCCTYTGTCCCCTGAACGGAATCAGAGAATTATTATGTTTGGAAAAGAGCTTTAAGATCATTGAGCCCAACTGTTATCCCAGTACCTCCAAGCCCAGCTCCAAACCATGTCCATGGTCACATCCACACATTTTTCTGAACACTGTCAGGAGTGGTGATTCCCCCACTGCCCTGGGCAGCCTGTTAAACCAGGTAAACCCAGCCATGGGATTCATTTCAGTGCTGTGATTTGATTAGTACTTACCAAAGGCAAAGGGTTCAATAAAGAAAAACACAACAAAAATTGAATTAAGTTCTTAACCTTTTGTAATGTTGCTTGATGAAACAAATACTGTAACAGTTTTCAAAGTAAAAGAACTGGGGCATATCTTTATCCCAGGGACAAAACAGAAGTTGAAAAAGAAAATATTTCTTCCCAAACCATATAATTTTAAATCACATTATGATGGCAAAACAAAAACATAATCTCTGATATTTGTACATTTAGAAAGTACATGAATTTTTTTTTTTCTTTTTTTCCCCCCCTTTTTTTTTGTCCAGTGGTATACAGTTCATTTTACCAATTTCGTAAAATTTGATTTCTGGTAATTCTTTATAGATGGTTTGATGTAAAACAGTAATTAATAAATCTTCCTATTTATTTGCCTAATACGCTGCCATATGGATTTTACATTTAACCTTACTTGTTTGGCAGCCATGCACATTCTTCGACTGCCTGTTTTAATCCTGCCTTCAAGTCTCTTAACATAAATAAAAATAATCAATCCAGAATCTTCTTCCTCCCTGATAATTTTTTCTTCATCTTCTTCTGTGTATAACTTTGTATTTTTACTCTCAAAGAGCCAAGTGTACAGASCTACATTTTACAGCACTGAACCTTATTTTACTGAGAAGAACTATAAGTGAGTGTTAACCACCAAATTGTATTGAATGTCTTGAATGTCATACAGCATTTGGCTATTTAATTTCTCTCATGCAAGGCAGGGAGCGTGAAGCCCTCTCTAAAACAGCTAYGCTTATTAACAGTGTTTAATTAGCTAGATGAATATAGCACAGCTGAGCTCAGAACATGGCCTACCTYATTGCCACACAAATGGGAAGCAAGCATGTGTTGTGGTTTGGGATACGTTTTCCTTTGATTTGTTGAGTTTTGGAGGCAAAAAGCCTCTAAAAATGACACCAGAAGTTATCCAAGAACTTACTTACAGCATCAATGAGAGGATTATGAGCTATTGTCATCTTTTCAAGTGGCTAACACACATCATAGACAAGATGCTCAGAAGTGATGTGGCTGCCTTGCAAGTGATATAATCTTCAAACTAAAAGGAAATTTAAGATAGAAGGCAAAGAGGTATCACAGATACAGTGAGGAAACCCCACCTTTTGAAGTTATAGTGGAGAAAAGAAGGGGCTGAAGTAAAGAAATGCTGAGTATCTTGTCTTCAGCAATCCTGCAGGGATTTATCAGTTTCCAGTGTGAATTTAGGTAGTTGCTGGGAACCTCTTCATTGTGCAAAGTGTGGCATCCAYATCAGAGGTGTGTAGGTATGAGCTCTGATTGATCTGTACACCTGTACACTCACTCTGTAGACCTGCACACTCACTGATTTGAGTGAAATAACATTTTTAGAATAATTGTGTTTTATGTCATTGAAAATCTGATTATCTTAGTTTGATTTTGAAACCTGAAAAYAAAAAGAATTTTTAATGTCACACAGTATTATTCATGGTATCTAAAGTGGAAATAAAACACTGATTGTATTTTACTACTATTAAATCTATTTTTATGGCCCTCTGATGACACAAACTGAGTGAAATCTCTTTGRGTATCAGTAACATTCCTGTTGAATCCACTGGGCCAGAACTTTACTCCATGACTTCTACTCTGTTTCCATAGCAAAGAATAAAATTTTTCTCATCTCCAGACATATTCATGGATTCTTTCAAACATTTCCAGCAGCAGAGTTTCTCCCTTTAAAGCTTGCAACTTACTGGTTAAATAGGAATGCTTTTTATAAAAACACCTTTTTTTCTTTACAAAGATGCAGCTTGTTTCCCTTTGATCTTGTCCCATGATAAAACAATCAGTTTCATATGCATACATTGGAAAATGCTAAAATTCTTGGATACCAGAAGAGYGTTCTTGAATGCAGAGAGAACCATTCTTACATCATGGTGCAAATTTGATGCCCTACATTAATACAGACTCTGCAAGAGGCAGTACAGTTTGAACAAWCAAAMCAAAACAAAACAAAAGKATGCAGGATCTTCCTTTTCACCACAACTAAAGCTTGCTTGGAATTAGCTTTGAGTAAGGCTGCTCCAGCCTGGATTGTGGCTGGAGTGGGCCTTTCAGTAGTTTAGTWTACATCTGCACCAATGGAAGGGAAAAGAGCGATGCAGGGGGCTTAAAATACATTGCAATCTCTTTTGACTTAGAGAATTGGACAGAACTTGAAATCCCACATGATTTTTCCTTAAAGAAGAAAAACGAAAACAGGTATTTCTTTGATGCAATTCTGTTCATTTGCAAAGGATGTTTACAATGATTTCCCCCCACCATGCTCTTAGGAAGACTATTGTGATATGTAATAGAGTTAATTCATGCTGTATAAGTAGATATATATAGGTATAAAATATTGTAGAAATTATGCTTTTAACCTCCCCCAGCCAGGAGCAGAGTTCTATTCAAATTGTAACTAATTCCGGACAGCGTGGAGATAATATGAGGACCTTCCTGGACCATCAACGATGATCTCCTTGTCTCCTGCACCTGGGAGATAACATSGGGGCCTTCCTGGTCCATGATTAATTGCAGTGTCCCAAGAATTTCACGAGACTCAGGCTCACTCTGATTGCATCTGGGGTACTCAGGAACCGATACCAACTTATTACATGTGAAAACAGACTTTACCTGTGTGCTCAGGCTCCTGTCTGCAAACTGGGACCCRTCTTTGTCWRTTTCAACATATGTATAGAAATGGATTTGCATTCGAAGAAGTGAATAGAAAGATGTGGTCATCTGTGCCTCAGGCAAAATAAACTGTATATAARCTGGATGCTGGAAACACTGGGGTGAACTCCTGGGGAAACGCTGCCAGTTTGTCAGCGGACCCGGGTTCACCCAGCGCCTGTGGCCGGGGCAGACGCTGCTCTGGCTGTGGGGATTTTTCGAAATTTTTCTATTTTYTRTTATTWGATCTAAWAAATCTTTGTTAAATTTTTCATAAATTTGGCTACAGATTTKATMATTTATAACACTGTTTTGCTTTGAGCACAGGTTTGTCCTTTCCTCTGAGAAATGTTTTCTTATAGAGCTGATTTCCATTCACTTTTCAAGATCATGCTTTTGTGGCCATCTTTGACGTGTTTGTGATGGGTTTGCAGTTTCTCTTTTTTGCATGCACACACAGACACACACAACCTACATAACTGTTGCATTTGGTATGAGAAACTCACTAAGTGCCTATACCATCTGGCCCAGCCACAAGAGTGCACATTTGCATGTGGTCTGGCTCCTGGGTGGCATTTTTGCATTGTTTCAGCCCTCCCTAGACAAAGAGGCATTTAATTGTGTCTTCAATGAGCCTGAACACGAGACAGCTACCAAGAGCTTCACTGGGAAAGGGGGACTGCCCAGCCCCCACTGCTGCAATGTAGAGAAGCAAAGCGAGGAGGGGGTCCCAAGCTGAGGTGCTCTCTTAATTAAGTAATGTCAAATTCAGCGGCCCTTTTGTCGCTGAGCTGCAGCTGTCTCAGCTGCCARCTGCTCTTGCTTTTCTGTGGCTGCTCTCTGACCCATGAGACATCACTGACCTCCCCTTCTGCCCTCTGCTGCCCTCACGTCCTCCCAGCCCTGCATCACTCTGGAGAAGTTGGGAGGACAGCAGTGGACACAAATCAAGCATCATGAATGGGCTATAAATTCGTGACTCATGTGCTGGTCTCTGTGTGTGTTGGTCTGTAACACAGGGGGACAGGCAGCCAGAACGGGATGTGAAAAGCCTGACACAGAAAAAAGACCTCTGCTCAGGTAAGGTCATAGCAAAGGTCAGTGAACTTCCCCAGTGAGAATGAGTGTGCCACCAGATAATGAGAAATGACATGGATGGACTTACAGGATGCAGGAGCCAGTTCACTTTGTAAATCAGAACATCAAGGCCAAATTKGAAAACAAAAGCACTGAAATACCACAGAAACCACATAATTTTTAATATGGGGATGATGATGTACGGCTGTTTAAAAACCATTTCAACAGCAAACCCTAGGCCAAATCTTTCAGGGTTTGTTATTCTAGGCTGATCTGCCATTGCAGTCTGTGTTCTTTCCAAAGATTGCAGAGAACAAGTACACGAGTTTGCAAATTCCTCAATTAGGGGGCTTGCRGTTCTTTAAATTACACATACATTTAAATTGTTTAATTAATACATGCATCCTAGGCTTCTCTAAGGAAGCAGGGAAACAGCATGCCTTTAATTTGCACTTCAGAAATGCAGCAAATAAATGAAATCAAATAACAGAAGGAACACCATCTACTAGTTAGAGGAGTCCTCTTTTTTTCTTACATGCCTCCTTGTTGACCACTACAAAATGAGTACAAGCAAGCTGACGTTGTCCCAGTAAGGATAAAAGACAAAAATAGGARTAAATTGTGAATTTATATTCAGATATGAATTTGAATGTGAATTAGATGATCATAAAATTTAGTAAAGTATCCTTTTTAATCCTAATAATAAAAATTATTATTAACAATTGTACTGAAATCTCATCAAAAAGCAGATGACATTGAGCAGGAAACAGACACCAAAACGAGATCAGCCAGTATACTTCAGGATTTTTATACCATGTCAGTGACCACAGGTACTTGCAAACCCTGCTTAACCAGGTAAACAATGTCTGCAACTCCTCAGGGCTCCTTAAATGGAACAAAGAGGCAACTAAAATATATGAAGGTGCCTGTCCTGCTTTGCTTGATAGCTTGGTTTGTTGGTTACTTGGAAAAGTAGCACTGATTTTTCACAGTATAGCACCTGCTAGCACATGGGTCATTAAGGAGTGATTCTGCCTGTTCAGTAATATTTTCCTTTAGAAAGGTTAAAATAAGCACTCAATGATGTGTCCTTTAAAGATATTCCATGATATTGGTTGGCAGTTGGTTGCCTATCTTCAGAATTTGGACATTAAATACTGTCACAGCATGAGCTGCATGAATCAGAACACAGCTMTTTTCACTTGTTTAAGAAAATAATTATTGTAATCTTTGTGTTTTGCAGGCACCCTAGAAACATTCCTAATTTGCTCTGACAGTGAATTAACGCTTTCTACAAGTGGTAGGCTACGATACAAGTCTTATCAGTACTGGAGAAATGAAGGTGAGAACTGTCAGAAACACAGATGTCCACCTGCAACTACACTTCAGTAATAGCATGAGATCAAATTCCWTTGGTTAATTTGCCATGCTAAGTGAAAAAGCTTTTCACACAGCAAACMTGGATCATGCACTGTATCTGCTGCCCTTGTCCTATAGTTGGCTGGGCTACTTAGCCACTTGTTGCCAATTAATGCTATCATAATGCATCAAGTAGATTTATATGGATATACTTATTCTGAAAAAATAGGATCTATGCTTTTCTGTTCTGGGAAAGCAGAAATTTTCACCTAACCTCTAGCCTAGGAGATAAGCCTAAGCCCCTAAGCCTAGGAGATAAAGATTTTTTAAATTACTGTTATTCTTTATTAAAGAAGGGGACAGAAGACCACGGGAAATAAGACAGCTGCAGAAAATACTGAGATTATSGTTTGGATTTTGAATCACACTTTCTGGAGAGTCATCTGGATGCTAGGAAATCAGGAGAATATTTTGTGTACTAAAATCAGAATAAGGATTGTTGCAGTTTCATTGAAGCTAATGGCACTGAAGTAGAAAGCCAGAATCTCATCTTGCAAAGTTTTAACTGAAGTCATAGTCTGTACTTGCCAGCAGTGGGAAGACAGATGAAATTTAAASGAGGAGTGGCATCCCAGTACTAAGGGTGGATCTTGCAGATACATGCTCTGAAGTGTTTTGCAGCTATTCTCCCACTCAATAGGCATCTCCCTGTGCTCTTTTTGAAAGCAACTGCTTATTGACATGAACGAGTAAAAGCATCTTGCACTGATATTAARTTAGAGATGTTTTAGTACATAGGACAGTGATCATTCCTCTGTGATACTGCTGAGGCTGCATCTCAAATCCTGTGTTCAGTTCTGAGCCCCTCACTACAAGAAGGCCATTCAGGTGCCGGAGCATGTCCAGAGAAGGACAATGGAGCAGAGGAAGGAGCACAACTCTGGTGAGAGGCTGCTTAGGGAGCTGGAGGTGTTTAGCCTGGTGAAAAGGAGGCTCAGGGAGGATCTTATTTTTCTCTACAATTGCCCAAAAGGAGGCTGTAAGCCGCATGGGGGTTGGTCTCTTCTCCCAGGAAACAAGTGACAGGACAAGAGGAAATGGCCTCAGGTTGTGCTAGGGGAGGTTTAGATTGGATATTAGGAAAAGTTTTCTTCATGGAAGAGGTTATAAAGCATTAGAACAGGCTGTCCAGGGAGATGGTAGAGTCACCATCCCTGGAAGTGTTCAAAAAACATGGATATGGCACCTGAGGACRTGGTTTGGTGGTGACCATGGTGGTGGAGCAATGTYGACAGCCGGACTTGATGACCTTAAAGGTCTTTTCCAACCTTACCAACTCTATGATTCTACATTGACACTAAGTTTGACAACACCCAGAGAAYATAAGCACAGTTATCTTACAGGCACAGGTAGTCTTTTTTCACTCTCTAACCCATKCAAATGGAAGAAATATAATATGTGCATTAATCACATTTATTTTTATGACAGATCATTGGTTTCTAGTCTTTCTCTTTCCAGGAAGACAATCAGCATCCTTCATGTGACAATGCCACCTTGACTTTGCAGCCTGTTTTTCTAATTTTAGTTACTGCCTTACTGAATATTGAATTTGTGATGATTTTACCTGGGCTAAAAATAGAGCAAAAGAATTGTTATAAACCACACAGACAGACCTACATACCACAGCCCACACTCCATAATAAAGATATGCTTGAAAAATTTCTTGTACAGCCTCGCAGATGAAAACTACRGGAAGTTCTTCACGGAATCAATTAGGGTTGGAGGGGAGCTCTGGGGATCATCCWGGCAGGGTCACCCAGAGCAGGAGTGCGTCCGTGTGGGTCTGGAGTGTCTCCAGAGAGGGAGAGTCCATGACCTCCCTGTTACCCTCATTGTAAAGAAGTTCTTCCTCATGTTGAGGTGAAACTTCTTGTGCTTTAGTTTATGGCCGTTAACTCCTCATCCCCAGCGAAAAGRGTCTGGCACCATCCTCTTGATACCCGCCTTTGAGGCATTTATGCGATCCCCTCTCACTCCTCTGTTCTCTGGGCTAAACACCCTCCTTACTGTGAGGGTGGCGAGGCGCTGGCACACGCCGCCCAGGGAAGCCGTGGACGGCTCATCGCTGCGAGCGCCCAAGGCCGGCCTCCATGTGGCGTTGAGTCTCCGGAGCCTCCTCCCTCTCCCCTCCCTCCGTCCCGCTCTCCCCGCCCGCCCCAGCCGGCGGCAGCTCCGGGCGGCGGCTCCTCCCCCGTGGCCGCCCGGCAGCATGGCGGCGGCGGTGGAGACCCGCAGAGTCTGCGAGACCGCCGGCTGCAGCAGCGAGGCCAAGCTRCAGTGCCCCACCTGCCTCAAGCTGGGCATCCAGGGCTCCTACTTCTGCTCGCAGGTGAGCTCCCCCGTGGCCCAGCCCCTCGCTCGGCGCTCCGGGCGTGCGGCGGGCGCACGATCCAGCTCCCTGCGCCGGCTCCCGGCCGCCCGGGCCCGGCCCGGCGTGCCCGGCTCTGCCTCTCTGCCCGCCCGCTCCCGGCCAGCCTGGGCCAGCAGCGCCCGGCCGAGGACCCCGCAGGAAGTTCCCCCTCGGTTGCTCGGTTGTTGGAGCCGGGGGAGCCGGGCTGGCGGCCCCCCTGGGGAGGGAGYCCGGTTTATCCTCGTGGCCGCGGGCGGTGCGGGACCTCGGCGGCACCGAAGCGCAGCCGGAGCGCTCGTGAGAGGGGGCACGGATGTTCTCTGCCTGAAGGGGTGGGTGGTCCGTGTGCCTCCCTTAAAAATAAAGGCTTAGTGGGACAAAGTGAGGACGTGCTCATCAAATTCCAGMGGCTGCGGTTCCCTGCCGGCGTCAGCTCTGGAGTTGCTCGGCTTTGATAGACACCGGGAGACTTGTTGCTCTGAAAAMAGATTTTCTTTAAGTTATGAGTTTCTGTGAAAACTATATGATACTCTTCCTTTTTTTGTATTATTCCCTTTTTAATTCCTAACTTTTTTTTTTTTTTCCCACTATGTCCTTTGGTGTTCTGCTCTGAGAGTGCCAAACAGGAAGGTTCAGGTTAGGCCACATGTCATAGAGCAGTCAGCTCCTACGTAGAAATGTGAGAATTGGACATGTTCTATGGGCCACAGTGGCAACAGAGTGTGGTCCTTCTATAGAAAGAGCTGTCTGATGACTGARTGCGTTTTTTGTTTGTGGGGTTTGTTTTGGTTTTGTTTGGTTTTTTAATTAACTTTCAAATGTGTGCTGAAATACACAGCCTAATCCTTTGAACTTTTYGTACGTGTAATTCTGTCAAAATCAGTGAGGATGTATGTGTTTAGTGCAGAGATTAACGCTGGCTTTCCTTGTCACAATTATAACTCAGAGTAAAGTCACTGAACTTTTGTGGATGAACATAAGAAAATAATTCAGTCACATCAGCTAGATTAATGTATTAATTGGGAAGAATTTTTTCCGAGTCTGGGTGTAAGCTGATAGTTATGGTTTGCATAGGACTAGGGGAAAATTTCCCACGTGCCTGTGACACGCCCACTGCACAGCTTCTGGTACTTTCCCCTGAGGTCTCTGTGCCCTATGCTGGGAGTCAGCGCCAAATTAGAGCAACTGCAGCTCAGAATTGTTCTGACAATTCTGCATCTCTAGTTCCCACGTGCTGCTTGTGGTTAACTTCTAGGATTTGCTCTAGGTTTTGCTGTGTTTTGACATGTCTGATATAAAACTCATCATAAATGCATCATCAGTGTATACAAATATTGGTTGGTGATGACAAAACCATTTGTTAAGAGAACRAACAGACCAGTGTGAAGAGTTCCAGTTACATCTTCACTCCCCTCCTTCCCATCTCTAACTCATCTAATGCCACATCRGATGCAGAGATTCTTGTTTTCTATGTACTGAGTTTAATTATTTGGAAATATCTGCTGCTGTTGTTAGGAAAAAGAAGAATTACTGGAAATACTTCTTAGCTTGTTAAAATAGGCTTCTGGATAACTGACTACATGCTTGTAAAGCTTTCCTGCCTAGAAAATGAAGTACTGGACTGGGAATCCCAGTCATCTCATTTCTGGGTGACTTGGGKGTGTGTTGTGCCTTGCTGTGCTCTTCAGCAATGTGGGATAAGCACACTGAAGGTGCTTTGGAGGTTTTGGGGTGAGGTGTTACAGAGAAGGACATTAGTGACAGCCTGTTTTAAAGATGTGCAAGAAACATCATGCACAGAGAGAAGAGTGCCCATGTTCATCCTGTGGCAAGGACCCTTAGCTGCCCTGTGTTGGCCCAGCATGGAGCTGTCCTGAGGCCCCAGCTGTCCTGGTCCCCTGGTGTGTGCCATGGAGGAGACTCACTGCTGTCCTGCCCCGGTGTCTGGCAGGCACAGTCAGGTGGCTGTGTGAGGTGCTGCTGACAACCTGGMTGCCTCTTCAAATAAGCACATGGCAGGTGAACTTCCAGCTTATTTTCTCTGAACTTCCAGCAAGTTTCAGCTGACAGCARTGGACTGGTTAGCATCGGTTAAACTTTTCTGGAGATCTCTCTTTAGTGGTTTTCTTTCCATTCTGGTCTTACATGCATAAATAACTCCTAGATAAGCTAGTGATTGGACCTAGGRTGTTATTCCACCTCACAGCACAGCCTGTGTTGTTGCTGGCTTGGTGCTGCTCCCTGCCTCTGAGGATGCACCTTCTACCCTTTGCCTTARGCTGTCCCTGATTCCTTGGTGAGCCACTTCTGAGGCCTTCAGARTTTTCTTTTAAATGGAGGAAAAGCAGTTGCATTAATTGTTTGGGGGTTTTTTGCTGGTTTAGYGCTGCAGGGTCATGAAACATTTCAGGAGTGTGCTGCTGAAGAGCAGGCTTGCCCACTGTGGCCCAGTTTAGCCCAGCCATAAAGTCAGCCTGTCCTTATGGAATGCACTGGTGTTAGCCAGGTGTGTGGGTGCTTCCTTTGGGCTGAGGGTGGATTGGGAGCCACAGGCTATCTGGCATCTCCTTGGCAGGTAAAAGCATCTGTATGGGCATGGACACCTGGTAATTAATCTGCTTGGAAGCCTACAGTGACTTTTTCATGCAGCCAAAACTCCAATCAGAGCTAAAACCAAATTTGTAGGAATTTATTTTCCCAAGTGCTAAGGTTAAAGAACAGAAAATTGTGAACTGCTGTAGGATGGTAACCATGTGTTGCCATGTGTTTGGATTATAAGTCATTACATATAATTTGCTAAGAAAAAATTGATATGGCACTGAAAGGTATAGGAGGTATAGTAAGTATAGGGCTGAGGATCCCAGTGTAGTGTAGAGATTGATAAAAAATTATTTTTCATGACTGCACRTAGAGAGTTGAAGTGAACTTTCCAAGTAGATTGTGTCAAGACAATGATTTCCTTGGTGGATTTATCATTTGTATTTCTCCTTTCCTGGAGAAAGGGTGTTATTCTGGTCACTTACTTTTTTTTCTCCTTCTCTGCATCAAAACGTATGCCTCAACAACATGACCTGAAAATGCTTAGGCTGGAGTAATTTTACATTCTCTGGGATTTCTTTGAGCCAACACTGTTTCCTCTCTGGCTGTTGGGCACCTTGGAAGCTGGGTACAGCTGCTAAATAATAGTTGTGCTTGTGGATCATGGATTGAAAGGGGGCCATGTGRCTGGGTTCTGGCCTAGCAGGGAGGTTTTGAACTGGTCATGGAGACAAGGTAAAAAWGACTTTTAGCAGCAGAGAAGCTCTTGAGGTGGTATGTTGAACCCTGGCTTGTTTTTTTCCCTTTCACTTCAAGCTGTAACAAGAGGAACTGTTCTGTTGAGGGATTCTGKCTGCTATTAACCCTTGGTAATATTTTAGGCTAGTAAATCAAGTACTGTCACTACCAGCTGCCTTTTTTCACTGTCTGGTTTTCCTTTTATTTAGAGACTTACTGCAGTGTTGTGTGTGTTTATCATCTTATGGTGAGATACAGTAATTCAGTCTRTCTTCTGAATGTGGAAATCACACAGATGTCCAGCATCACATCTCAGGTGTCGAGTTTCTCTTGCTAAGACGAATTTGTTATTGTGAAATCTGCCTTACAGATACAGTCACTTGCGTGTWCATTGTGTGTGGTATACATAAAGAGTTTGTGTTTAAGTAGACAATTTGCATTTCTTTTATGTCTTCTACAAGTGGATGAAGGATAAAGAAGGAGAGAGTAGTGACTGTTCTTGAGAACTCCAGTTACCATTTTTATATGAGCCTTCTAATTGTGAATGGATCACTTATGAGTGATTTTGTGTTGCTTTTGTGAAAAACTTTATCTTTCATACTATTTATATAAGTGTCTTGGACAAAACAGAATAGGTTTACTGTGGTGTGGACTAGATGCTGGTACAGGGCCATTTCTCCATCCAAATTCAGAAATACCTACTTGTAGACACATTCTGGGAACATTCTCTTACTCTGAAGTCAGTGGCCTTTGCCATTTTTGTTTCTCCGAGAGCTGGTGGCCATGAGTTGTATCCTAGTAGTAGTCATAACGCACTCAAGGAGAAGTGCTGCCCCTTCCTGTTTTGTGTGCCCTTGTGTTGTCAGCCCCAGGTGTATGAAGTCTGGTTATGGAGTCAGAAGTGAGGACTGGGGTTATCTGGTGACTGCCACGCGTGTTTTAGGTGTTTGAAGGGGTAGCATTTCTCTGAACTGTACAGTCAGGGCCACTGTCTCTCTTGCACTGGTGGGTGCCTCCCAATATCTCGTGATACCTCTTGATATCTTAGGTGGGATATGACTTGTTCAGGAAAGAAATGCTGGTTTGCTCTCTCATTGTTTATATACAATGCTTTCTGGAAGGCACATTTTCACTGACACTCAGCCCTGGGCCCTTGACAGCTTTGGATGCTCAAGGTGACAGTAATTTGTGAAAAATTGTGGGCCCAAAGGGAAGATTGTTGTCCCATCTGCTGCTTTGCTCTTTCCTTTCACTGTCAATGTGCTGGGGATGGGGAGCAGGGAGCAGTAGCCCTGGATGAAATGATTTTTTGTCCTCTCTCACATCAGACCATAGGACATCAGTGCAGTGTTTCATCCTTGGTTCAGTGTTCTTTGTGCCTGAAATAGGCTGAAACCAGCTGCTTGGATTCAGCTGCAGCACACAGGAGTTTCCTCAGGCATAAATGGCACTCAGCTGATACCATCTTGTAGCAAATCAGATTTCCTTCATCAGGAAGCTGACATTCTCAATTGCCTATAAATCACCATGAATACCTGTGTCTGAGGTAAGCACCTGATTGTTGGTGAGGTATGAAAGCTGAGCCCTTGTGACTTTCTGAAAGTAAAACTTCAGACGCCTGTAGGCAGGCTTGCTGAGCTAGTGTTCCATGCACTGACAGGATAGTCCAGTTGGAATTCCTCTGGTCCCTTGTTCCTTCACTACACTCAAAAATCAGTTGTATAGTTTTGTAAATCTGAAGAGCTGCAAAATGCAGTCCCTTCCTCAAAGGTTCATGAGGGACCCAGGAGTCTTGGTAAGATGGGGTCTTAGATGAAGGAGAAAGTYAGTCAACCCTGCTGACACCAAGGTTCTGCATGTAGGTGCTTCTCTTGGATTTGAAAACACATATTCTGAAAACACATATCCAACTCTTCTGAAAAAATGACTATTCATGTGTGCTGCCTAGACTACTCTGGGAATTTTGTACAGAGTTTTTCAGGCTGGAGGCTGTCTCTGTGGGCTTGTACTGCCCTAGGAGGATTTCAGCATGCTGAAAAGAATCAGCTGTTTCATTTAACATCAAATGTATTAACACCTCAACATACTTGTACTTATGGGTAAAATATGAATTAATCTGTGTTGTATTTAATATGTATATATAATTGATAGCCTGGTATTAAACTAAATGCTGTACTTTAGAGGTTTTTTTTTTGTCTTCTGTTTTGCATACCTTTAAGGTATTTGGTTAAAGATGAATTCTCTTTATGCAAAATGACATGGTCTCAGGTTAAGCCCCAAACAGTTTTACATTCTAAAGGACATTTGTAAATTCTGTTAAAAAGATTGCTCAGAATATTTTTGRCTACAGTGTGCTGCTTGGCACTTGTAGTTTATCGCCATATCCTGAACTGTTGCAGTTCAGGATATGGTGACATGCAAAGAGACAGTCTGTCTTCACAGTCTCAAGTCTGACAATAATTTTTTTTTATTTTCTATAAAGTAGTTATTTTTTGAAATTTATTGCAGCGGCTCTAAATGATGACCATAGAGGATGGAGGGGGTAATACTGTGGAAGTTGGACACAAGTTGGAGTGCTGACAGAAGGGTTGCCAGAGCTTACTTGAAATGAGCCTTTCCCATGCAAAGGCAGTTCAGAAACACTGTCTGTCAGCATGTGTTGGGTTCTGTGCTGTGGTGGACTTAGCTATCATAAAGTGGCCTGGCTTGGAAGGGACCTAAAAGACCATGTGGTTCCAATCCTCTGCCATGGGCAGGGACACCTTCCACTAGACCAGGTTGTTCAGAGCCCTGTCCATCCTGGCTGTGAACACATCCAGGGATGGGGCATCCATGTCTCTGGATAGCTTATTTAAATCTAGTTTGTTATATCTATGCTATACTGAGGTTTGTAGTGTAGTAATATTCTAATCTTGATTGAGCATCCTTTTTTCCTCTGAAATTTGCAGTTGGCTGTACCTTTCCACCTCTTAATCAGATTGTATGCATACATGAACTGAACAAATAAAAAGCTTTTTGTTATTATTGTAAAAATGACAATAAATATAGAAGAATTTATTCTTTCAGTGGTTGATTAAAAAAAAAAGCCTCAAGTTATTTGGTAGTGATCAGTGTGTTCATAGTGAAAATGCACCATGCTGTAAAACAAATACCACTATGTCACATGATTCTCTTGATATTGGGCAAGTCCTTAAGGTAGAAATCATTTTCAGAAATAACACATCTTCCACAAGGGGATCCAGCAGGARTCTTTTCAAATGGGAATGCTGGTTGTGCCTTTCGTTACCTTTTGATATATTCTGATGAACACTGGGTTGAACTTATCTCTAAACACAAAACAAGTGGGATTGGCTTAAGAATGTCCTGAAGCCAGAAATGTTGTTGTAGGTTTCAGTATGTTGGCTGCCTCTGTCTAGAAGACACATTTATATTTTTCTTTCTGATAGAATAGTTGTACCCAGGATTGCCCTAAACAAGTCAAGGATTACCCCTCTGCTCTTTTTTTTTGTCATTCATTTGACCTCTCTTCTTGTACTGTCCTCTTCAGTGTTTCCACATCTGTCTTGACTGAAGTGTAAAAGTCACATGCAATAAGAAAGAAAAATGCTTTAGGTGAGAAGGGTGGGGATATTAATATCAGGCATGCTAATGGATTATGTAGTGCTTGAAATGAAACCTAGGAAGCCTTCCAAGGAACTTGAAGCCAAATTCATATTGTTCCTGTGTACTTTCCCACTGAAGCTAATGTTTTAAAATATAACCATGCAGTGTTACATGTTCCTTTTTTCACTCTATCGGGGAAAAAAATCTTTATTTTCTTCATTTTAATATTTTTGATATTTTTTCCCCTGGATTTTGTTTATGTAGTCATTGAAAATTTCCTGTCCTGACATAGATAGGAGCACAGAAAAATTGTTAAGAGACAGGAATGGCAATAGCCAGATTGAAGTAGATGTGTCAGGAGAAGGCTCAGTGAAAAGCATGATTTTCTCCAGAAAATACTCCAAAAAGTGGCCCAGATGGAGAGAAAGAGTAGGTTTCTTCCACAGCTTGTTGGGAAGTCTGCAGTATAGAGGGTGAGGGTGTTTGCAATGTGTGGTGGTACTTTGGGAGTGCTTTGTTGCCAGAGCTATGATTCTCCATCCTGTGAGATGACAGCTGCCATATTTTTGTGTGGAACTGCCAAGGCAGAGCTCTGCAGTCATGTGCAGTGTGGTGCTTGTGCAGTGGGTTGTGAATATAAATAATTTGTATGTACCCGGTCAGTCCAGTGCTCGCAGGAAGCRTATGACTGATCCTTCACAAAATAGATGGGCTGTAGGTGGATATGCAGCATGTCCTTTGAGTGCCTTCCAGCAGTGTCAGACCAAGGCAGAGAGATTGGTGGATTGTACAGTGCACTTGTAACAGTGCCTGCTCACCAAAATGCTTCAGATGTACTGTGCGCGCCTGTTGCAATTGGTGGATGTGCACATGGCGCARATGTCTGGTTGTAGTGAACATGGTTGCAGCTTTGGAGCTGTGCCCCAGGAGTTCTGGCAGAGCTACTGCTTCTCTGGAGATAGAGGGCAAGTAAAATCTAGGAAAGATGTCTGGGAGAACTTAGGCATATGGCAGCCTTATGCAGAATCATCTTAGGTTGTCCACAGCTGCAGGAAATGAAAAGCCAAAATGGAGTCCCTCAAGTTATGCTACTGTCCCTGGTGCTGTGTTTGCCCRGTTTTTTTCTGGTTATGGACCAGCAGAGGGGAAAGGCTGTTGGTGTAGGACAAAGCCAGGGCATTGGAGAACATCCCCCAGAATTTCATGGGAAAGCAGAGAATGAGCTACAATAAGTAATTGCCATAGCTGATGTATGTCTTCCTTCCCCAAATACTCCTTTATATTCAAAAAAGTGAATTCTAGGCTTGCAAACTTGGTAGCTGCTCTAAGTCCTTAGCTCCTTAGTCCTTCCTTTATGCTTCAGAACAAAGACCTCGTGTTTGAAAGGGGATTAAAACTTTACTGGTTCTTCCAGTGTCCTTGAAATAGTGTTTTTAGATTTTTTTTTTAATTTTTCTTTTCCCTAAAGCAGGCCTCAATTAAAACCTGTTCCTTTTCTCYCAGCTGCCCAGCAGAGAACAGTGCRGTGCAAAGGTCTGTGTTGCAGTGGGTTGTATAAGTGWGACAGTAAACTTGGGCTGCTCTTGGAAGTGACGTTCTCTCCGGTCATCGGAAGTGTTGCTTTCAGAGCTCCTGGCTGTGCAGTCCCTCCTGGTGGGGCAGCACAACACAAGGAGCAGCTGGTTCTGGTCATGAGAGGGACAGCACACACACAGCAGGGTCTCTTTGAACGTAGATGTGCTTGTGCACCACTGTACTGTGTGTCTGTGGGTGCACTTTGGTACCTGCTGGTTGCAAGACTAATGAGGGAGSAGGGAGAGGGTGGCTCAACACGAGCAAACTGCTCAGAATGCTCAAGAGCAGCCCTGAAGCAAGGGTAGGGTGTTACAAGCTGGGCTCAGTTTGCAGATGTGTTGTCTTGGACTGTTTGAGTGTTGTACACTTTAGGTTGAATCRGTTGTTGGCTCTGGGTGGTAGTTTTACAGTGATGATTCAGCATTAGTATTGTTTCTCCTTAAAAAGAAAACCAGTTTGCTTCCTGGCTCTTTCTTCAGAAATTCAGCTGTAATTGTCAATGATTGGAATTAGCAGTTTCTTAATGGATRTTTTGAGTGTACACAGGCATTGATTTAGAATTTCTGCTACAAACCCAAGTAATTTGCTAATTAGTACCTTAAAGGATCACCTTTAATGCTGCCTTCTGTGGTTTTTCTACTTAAATCTCTTTTCTTTMATGTCTTTTCTTCATCTTAGTCCTTCTTTATTCTCCAGCTGCCAGTCATTTCCATCTGCCCCTTTGCTGATTCTTTGTTCCTTGCATTAACTGCTCTATTTGTGCTTAGGAAGAAGAGAAAAGGCCAAACTCCTCCACAGTCACTCTTTTTTTTCTTGATTTCCATTTCAACTTTCTCAATATTTTTTTTTCAATTTCCTAATTTCACTCAATAGCCCTCATTTCCACCCTTTAGTCTACTTCATTAGTTCCCCTGTGGTTGTGCTAATTGGCCTCTCTTGCTTTCCTGTGCTGGAGCAGGAGGCAGAAGGGATGCAATTAGCAGGAGGAGATGGCTTTTTCTAGGAGTCAAGAGAGGACATTGCTGCTCACTGCAGCGCTGTAAGATCAGGTCCAGAGATGGACTCTGCATCAGCCAACCTGCAGCCACCACAGTGTTTAGATAATGATAAATAGTCAATCTATAGGATTATGTCAGTGTATTTCACTGCCATGGGTGTTGTCTGTTTGGCTGTGCTTTTTCTGCCTATTCTGATTAATGAACTTTTGAATGTGATGTTTTCTACTAGCAGTTACCASTAGCATTTACTGCATATTGCTGCAAGGGTTAATAAAAACAATCTTCCAGTTTTCTTTAAAATACATTTGCTTCTCCATTTTGTCAGCTTGGCATGTCTGTCCGTGTAAATACTGCTTAAAACATATATTTATACGTTTTTGTTTGCAATTCTAGGAATGCTTTAAGGGAAGCTGGGCCACTCACAAGTTACTACACAAGAAAGCAAGTGAGTACATTACTTTTTGAAATGCATTTTCATATTTCTTTGAATTGGTTTTGTCCTGTGCAGTGAGCTGTAGGTGGCCTTGCTTCAGCTGGGGATTGGACCAGATGACCTCCAGATGTCCCTTCTAACCTCAACTGCTCTGTGCTTCTCACCTTGGAATGGTATTGGGTTTTTTTCCAAGATACCTGTCACTGGGTGATGCATATCTGAAATTTTGTCCAGTTCTCAACAATCTAAAGCACTGTGTAAAATTTCAGAGGCAGAGGTTCACAGAAGTGTTTGTTTCTGTTCACTTTTCTATTTGCRTGAATTATTACTTGAGCTACATTGCCAAGTATATGAACACAGAAAGAGAGATGCTGAAATAAAGGACAAGGAGAATAATAATTCACTATTGTAAGGCAATGTTCCTTCACAGCATTTTGATGTTTAATGCAGTCAAAGGCAGTACAGTGGGAAAGGTTCTTGCAAAGTCTTTGTGATTAGACGCTTGCTGGAGCACAAGTGAGTCAGAGTGCAGCTGTTCTGTACRTTTTTGGGAAAAGAGGGAGGGTGCTTGTGTGCATGGTGCAGCCACTGATAGAGGATGTATCATAGCTGGGATTTTGCTGAGTTCAGGTCAAAGTAGTAAGAGTATCTGTGTGCCGTAGTGACAGCTGGTAGCTCTGCCACAGAAATACCAGGAGACTGGTAGATTCTACTTTATCTGAGTAGTGAAAATAACCCGTAAGTTTAAAACCAAAGAGAGGGCAGACCTCAGTTCTGCCCCCTTGCCTCCTCCCTGCCATCACTCTGCCTATCTTCATTAAGCCCTGATGAAAAGGGAGGTAGAGTTAAAAAGTGATATGGCAGAAACTCACATCCTCAGATAATTTACCTCCTTTCCTAAAACCCRCTAAAGCTTCTTTTTCCATGATAAATGTTGAATGGTAAATAGACTAGTACAGATAATTACAAATGTTTTCCTTCTTTCTACCTTCCCGGTGTAGGGATCCAATAGTTCACACTTGCATTCTGCATCCTATTAATTTTTGTGAATATGAACGGCTTTAGGCTTTTAAATTGTTATTTCTCAGTTTCATCTGAACTGAATGTCATCTGAGCAGATGGCTTAGATGCCAGCCACAGAGGCTCTGAGGAATTGACATTAGGGCTTGCAATGGCAGACCTTTTTACTACCTCTTCATCCTTCTGAGATACAAAAAGAGAAGACAAACAAGTTATCCAGTTATGAGTTAAAGATTAATGTTACCATGCTTTTCCTTAACCCTTGCCTTCTCTTTCTGAGAAAGTACTTCTTTTGGTATTGCTCAGGATCTGCTTGTTTCAATCCTTTATTTAAACACCTTCAATTTGCCCTCATATCAATGTGTTATTTGTGAATGAAGTAAGTCATTGGACCACATCAGACATGAATTTCACAAGGTTTGGAGAGCTGGGAAGCTCCAGCAGTTTGGGACCATCCCCTAAGGTGTGAGCGCTGTTTGTGCTGAACTGCAGAAGTGGCAGGACCTGCACTCTCCATCAACTCTGGGGGGGTAGCAGCCTCCATGTGTTGAGCCTGACAGTAGGATGGCATCCCTTCCACCTTTGGATGGTCTCCTTCCCACCTCAGGTCATTTTGGTCGCTGAGTGCTAAGGGAGATCACAAGGAAGGAATGTTCCCCTGCAGTGCAAGGGCGTTAATTGAAGGGATGCTGAGTGCCTCTGTAGAAACAGGCTTTTTTCCCAGGAATGAAACAAGCACTGTGTTACAAAACTACAAATGAAGAACAACTTAATTACTGCACTTCCTTTGTGCATTCAGTCCTGACATTCCCCAGTTTGCTGTTGAATAGGGTAGGAAGAATGTGAATTTGGAATGGACAACACAAAATGATAACTGCTACTTATGCTTGCATATATCAGTATCTGAAATTCCAGAACGAGTCAGGTCTAGACTTAAGCACTTCTAAGTCACTTTCTAGACTCCACAGTTCTCATTCTTAGTAGGACAGGTTTTGCTGCTGCAACTTTTTTTCCCCCTTTTTCTTGTCTTTTCAGAAGATGAAAAAGCTAAGCGTGAAGTTTCCTCCTGGAGCCTGGAAGGCGATGTCAACACAAATCCCTGGTCTGGTTATCGATACACTGGGAAACTCAGGCCACACTACCCRCTGGTAAGCAGGAGATGCCACTCTACTGCAGCACTCCTATGTTCTGAACAACTCATGGACCACTCCTGACTTGATGACCACCCACATTTTTGCTGAGAGAGGAGAACTTCTTGATCTGAACCCAATGGCAAGGACATGCATGGCTGTCCTTACAGTGGTTCATTTTGGTTTAACTTGTTSTATCTCCTGGTATATTTATAATTAAGGGAGCGCTTGTGAGCATCAGGAACAGGCTTAATGTCATACCTTTTGAATGTACACTGTGACATGTATTCTGCAAAAAAGCTAGTGCTAGTTCAGATGGTATCTCCCAGCTGTTTGTTGTCCTCACTCATTATGGAGCAGTCTGTTTCTAGAAAGTTCCAGTGAATTCATTTAGAATTTGAATAAATCRTTTTAGATTATATTATGCAAGTGGTTTAAAATAACCTGGTGAGTGAACTGGTGAACAGCTGGAAGAACAGAGGTTACAGTAATCTCCTGCCTGGAATKGTGAAGAACAGCAGAGGTCAGTAAGATCTTTGGTTGTGAAAGGTGGGTTTAGAAGATGATGACATACAACTGTGTATATATGTATCTATATATATATATATAGATATGTGTATTACGCACACAGAGACATACAGATGTAACTGTATTTTTAAATTGGTACAAGTTTGTACATGGTGTAAGCTGAAGCTTTTTTTTACAGCAATAATGCCATTTTCTTTACATTTGTCTTTTCTAATTGGCCTGTGCTTGAAAAGCTGCCCCAATGRCATCTTCTCTCTGTTCTTCTCCATGTTACAGCCTCATTAGAGAAAAGATTAGCTGAGCCTGATCCCATGTGTGTTTGTTAGTGTTRTTGGAGAAAAAGGTGCTTGGGACATTTCACTGGCTAAGTCACTTAGTTGTGGTATYTCTGAACATTGGTTTTTTGTCTTGTGACTGCTGTGAGACTGATGCAAATGAAATTAGAGGTTTTGACTAAGATGATGATTAMAAGTAGCAATTTTGCTAAAGAGAATAGGGATGTATTTGGAACTAGTGCACTTGCAGTCTGTAAAGCAGCAGAAAAAAAAGCTACAATAAGACATAATACATTATAAAACCAATTTTTTTACAAAGCGGCACAGTTGGCTATTAAAAATTGTATAATATGATAGCAATAGGGGGTAACAGCAGAATGTCTGGGATTGAAACTTGGAACTTTTGGAGTGTTTACATACTTYGCAACTTTTTGTAAATGGACTTGGCCATATTTCACATTATATATTTCATATTGTATTTAATTTTGCTGTGTGACTCTGTTTTTGTGACTATAGTAAGTGGTGTTGCAACCTAACCAGCTTTGCCTGTGATTTATTTAGACACCCACAAGACCTGTGCCAAGTTATATTCAGAGACCGGATTATGCTGATCACCCACTAGGTAACCTGAAACAAATCACAATTATGAATGTTATGTTTGCTCTCTATTTTCCTTTCCATTGAAAAAGSCTTTAATGCATGAAGGAGATACTGGAGAACGGAACCTCTTTTGTCTGTTCTCACCTTACTGCTTCTCCACAGTAACTTACAGATTTTTAAAAAATCATRTTTGCAAGAATTTTTTCAAGTCCAAAGTTTGTAATAGGTTGTCTTTCAAAGGTGTACAGGAAATTGAGAGTTAGTTAATTTGATTTGGGTTTTTTTTAATCTCAAACATACAAATCCTAGTTCTGTTGCTAATTTGATAACAAGCAGCAGTTGACTGTCACAGATGAATTCTACTAAACCGTTCTCTGTGGCATCAGTGTATCTRTTGAAAATGTATTATTTTATAACAAAACCAAGAAAACCTTGCAGGATGCAACMCCCAAAAGAAAACTGGGGTATGAGTTCCAGCTGTTTTTGGACAGAGAGGGAATGCATTCAAARTTAATTACTTATTGGATTGTTTTGATATTTTCCTCTTTTTATACGAGTATTGGGGCTTTGCATTCCCCAGAAGGCTGCTATAAAGTCTGATAGCATTATTTTTTAATCTTAMTATATTCCATAGTTATTTTAAAGAGTGTAAATATTAAAACAACACCAAATACTGGATTTTATGGGGTTGCTCATCTATAAAGCTGAGATTGGACAGAATTTGGTAAGAAGAATATACATGTTTTTGTCAGCTGATTATTGCAGTAGTATAACCAGATATATTCCCATGCTCATGTAACCCTTTATAACTGTGTTAGAATGTAATTTTCACTAATTATTTTCTAAGAGCAGCTGAAAAATGCTTTTCTATGAATAAAACAACTTCCTTGTCAACTTGGTATTTAAGGTTGTGTTTTGACTAACTGGACATGATGGTTTTATGCAGTAAGTGAATGGGCTTCCTGAGCTCATGGGGCATTATGGTACTGTGGAAGGCTTATGAATTCCAATTAATCTGAATAATGATGATAATACTATGGCTTGATGAGTTTCTGTCTTTAGGCTGTGGTGAGAAGATCTGTACTTCTATTGCCCTTGGTAGGCTAAGGAAGTTCCTGGATTGGATATATGTAGCAATCATCACTCTATATAACATGGGTCTTTTTCTTTCTTTTTTTAATCCTCTCCCTTTTTTCTTTTCAGGAATGTCTGAATCAGAACAAGCTTTAAAAGGAACCTCTCAAATAAAAATACTGTCATCTGAGGATATAGAAGGGATGCGAGTAGTGTGTAGGGTAAGAGGGTTTTGATTTTTCTTGCAAGGTGCCTTTACAGTCTTTAAAAATCGATAATAATTTTACCCCTTTTTCACAGCACGTTTGAGAGTACAAATGTTCAAACCACTTTAGAGTGCTGAGAAATAGTTTGGGAAGCTTGATATCTTCGGGCTTTTTTCCTTCTTGTGACCCCAGTTCCCAGTAAAGTGTTTTGCAAGCAGAAGGATGACTTTTATCTGTTTACTGCATTTGTTATTAGTTGTAAGGGAATCTGTGCCTGACACGTTTTTGTTAAGAATATGGTTTATAGTGCATAAATGAGAACTTTTTCCTCTCTTGGAGTTGGTACTAAGTCAAAACTAAAGAGCAGAACCAAGCCCCATCCTTAAAAATTTTTGAAAAAGAGCTGTTCARTTGTAATCACTTCCTTGTGCATAACGTCAAACTTTGAAATGCATTTAGGTGGTGTGATTTAAGATTATGGCATTCAAGGAAAATGTGGTCCAAGCCTTAACTGGGGTATTTTCAGCTCTCACAGAGGTGGCTGAGTACATGACCTGGAGGCATCTCAAAGTCTTTCTGGAGCCCARCTCCACACAGCTTTCCTGGTGATCTCAATGTCGCTGGCAAAAACGGATTGCAAACCTTGTAGAGAGTAGTCCTGGCCTATTTAAAATGAACTTAAATTGAACCAATAGATCAATTTAAAATCTATTTTAATTTTTTTAATTGTTTCATTTGCAGCTTGCTAGAGAAGTATTGGATGTTGCTGCCATGATGGTGAAACCAGGAGTAACTACTGAAGAAATTGATCATGCTGTCCATTTAGTAAGATAAGTTTATTATTCTTGTGGTGTTTATAAGTATTTTCTTCTATCTCTTTATTTTTAAATAATTATTGTGTGGTTTTCTTTGTTGCATGAATTCCATTTCTTTATTTCAAACTGTTTCMCACTTTGAAGCTGGTAGGTAGTGCAGATGGCAGAAATGACCTACAGTGCAATGGTAGGTTCGAAGTGATTTAGGAACTCCTGGGCCTCTCTCTGTATCAGTTGCTTCCATATTTCTGGCTTCAGATTTCTTCTAAGTTTCTTCGCTTGCTTTCTCAGTTAACATCATGTTTTCTTTCTTCTAAACCCTTTTTGCTCCACAGATACCATTATATAAAGAACATTTGTAGGCCGTGGACTTCTTGTGCTCTGTGGTTGGCTAAGACATACAGAAGAGAAAGTTAAATTATTTATGATTGGGAATCAGAACTGAGGTGCCTCAGAGAGAACTGAAACAAGATGTTTGATGCAGTCTGACAAAATAAAGCCACAGTCCAGTGAAGTGTTTAAAAAAACATGTTCAAGAATGCTTCCTGCCTTAACTTTCCATAGATATTTGAACTTTGCTTTGCTGTCTTCTCTGTGAATCTTTTAATCTGTGCATTGTGAGAAAGGAAACAGTTTTGGTATAGTTAAGTTTGTTAGAGAGCTTCCTTTTTATCTGCATCTGCAGGTGTTGAGCTAAGATTGCTTTCATTAGGYTGGAGACTTCTGTTGAACTGCGTTAAACAGTTCAAAACTGTTAAACACAAACTACTGCATTAAASATCAAACTGCTTGCTTAGGCACAATGTCTCATATGAACAACTAGTAGTTAGCATGGAGTTACCCCTCTTCAACAGTTTATGGAAACTTTGGCAGGTTGTTGATAGTGACTGATATCCCTAATTGGTATTTTGCAGTTTTAAAAAGAGTATTTTTTTTAATTAAAAAAAAAGAGGTAACACAACTTTTTTTCTCAGTACTTTGCTCACAAAGTATGTGTATATATGTATGTGTAGGTATATATGAAATGTGTCAGTTTTGCAAAAGTACAGAAAGGTTATTACAGTGAAAGGGAAGCAGCTTAAGGTTTTAAACCTGGGGGGGAAATAGTGCTAAATATTATTTTATTTAGCTTGTGTGTCTTGCAGAAATCTAGGACTGAGTGCTTAAAAGCAGTAATTGAAAATKACTTTTTAAGACTGAGTCAATATTGCCATGCATTGTTTCAAACCTGAATATCTCAGCATTTTCAGTCAAAGATGAAAATGAGTAGAAACAAAATGAAAGTAGCTTTAATTTCTTCYTGGTAAGAAATGCAAGGTATAACAAAAACATTGCCAAGAAATGCTTGAAGAATCTTATTTTCTGGAATCACTGCTTTTCAGCCTRTCATTCTTTCTGTAAAGCTGTTGCACATTGGATTTTTACAGTGTTTTTTCTTTGTACAAAACTTACTAGTGTAAATTGTATTTTCTCTATTTAGGCTTGTATTGCAAGGAATTGTTATCCTTCCCCTTTGAATTATTATAACTTCCCCAAGTCATGTTGTACGTCAGTGAATGAAGTGATCTGTCATGGAATTCCTGACAGGAGGCCATTGCAGGAGGGAGATATTGTTAATGGTGAGTGCTGTGAAAATTAGCCTTCAACATTTTTATCTTGTGTGCACTTAAACCATGCAATAAAGTGAAGTTTCAGAAGCAGGCAACATCATTAGAATAGCTTCTTTAGAGAGGCTTTTGTTCTCATTTACCAGTTAGGATGTTCTCATTTACCTCAGCTCTTTACATACTTTAATTAATGAATTTATTAAATAAAATAATTTCAGAACTTCACTTTAAGAGCTTTATAGTTCTTCTACCCTAATCTGTGCATTAGTATAGTGCCTGAGTATTCTACTTGTCRGCTAGATTCCACTTGTTCCAGGCTGTGTATATATAGTGAATAGAATGTGTATTGAATTATTCAACCGGATTAGTTCTGTGTGAATTCTTGATTAGATGGCTCTAGATTGTCACAATTTTGCTATGCTCATGATTATTATGATGACTGTAAAGGATCCTAATGTGCAGGCATTGTATAGGTGCATGTTATCTTTTTTTGAGCATCTCACAGCCTAACAATACCAGCTGCTTTTTGTTCTTGGTACTCAAGGTGCTTAGGCCTTCTTGGGTGGTGAGAGATACTTCTATAAATTATTTGACCATGTCTTGTTTTAACCTTCATTTCTTCTTGGTTTGGTGGTAAAAGTTAATGACACTTTTTTTGTACAAACATTTTCACCTTTGTTTATTGCATTGGTTTGCTTTTCTCTTACCTTTAAATAAATACACAGAGTGTGCTAAGGGTTGACCTGCCTCTAGAAGCAGGTTGTAATCTTTTTAGATTATCAGATATTTAATACATATTGGCTTGTAATAATAGCTACTAAGTCTACATCTCAGTGCTGTGGGTACCAGCCTTTACCAGAACAAATCTCATGATTGCTGCCCCTATCTAGGTAAGGTGTGGTCTGGTTGAAAGCTCTGAGCTTGTAGGGTACATGTAACAATGTATGCCAAAGTTCCTTTATCTTACTTTAATTTCAAAGATAATGCCTTTGCACAGCTCTTTATTATTGCCAGCTATTCTGGCATTGCTGGAGTCCAGCCTAAGAAGCCCAACTCACAGAATCATGGTTTGAGTTGATAGGGACCTTAAAGATCATTTGGCTTCAACCCTTGTGCTGTTGGCAGGGTCACTTCCACTTTAAACCAGGTTGCTCAAAGCCCCATCCAGCCTGGCCTTGAACATTTCCAGGGATGGGGCATCCGCAATTTTCTCTGGGCAGCCTGTTCCTGCCTCACTACTCTCACTGTAAAGAATTTTCCTTGAATATCTGATCTAAGCCTGCTCTCAGTTTGAATTCATTCCTCCTTGTCGTGTCCCTACATGGTCTTGTAAGCTTRTTCTCCATCTTTCTCCTTAGCTCCCTTCAGGTGCTGGGAAGCCACAATTAAGTCACCCCAAAGCCTTTTCTTTTCCTGGCTGAACAATCTGAATTCTCAGCTTTTTCTAATTGAAGAGGTACTCCAGCCTTCTAGTCAACATGGTTGGCTTCATCTACACAGTGCCTTACCTCGCTGCTGTTTGCATGCGAAGGCTGTACCTCAGCCCTAGAGAGCACCTTCTGTAAGAGGCTCTAGTCATACCTTTGTCCACGTTCCTGCACTTGATTGAGCTTGGAGCCTTCTGCTTTGTTATGATGAGAAAGAACTGGGCTTCTTTTCTGTAAAGTATTGTCTGAAAAGCCTCTTGAAAAGGAGGACCAAAACATAGTTTACAAGGAGGGATAGAAAAGGTACCTTGGAGGGAATGTACCCAATGAACAACTGGAAAGGAAGCATCCATCTTTTTCTTTATTTAAAACTTTTTAACCTGGAAGACGTGTCAAAGTCCAAAATAGGTACATGGAACATGTCATTCAGAACATGTCATCCAGAAGATACTAGCAAGTGATGTCTAGTTGTTGACCCCAAAGTGTGTTTTCCCACATCTTCCTATCAAGATTGTATTGGTCTCTCTCAGCAGCTCATGTACGATATTCCTGAAGTATTATTGAACACTACAGCTCCCTTCATGACTGGTTACATGTGAAAGGATTTGGGTGTGGGTTTCTTCATGAATAGCAGAGCAATAACTCTTCTAGTGGGTTTGGTGATCTAGCAGCTATTAGACCTACCAGCTGACTGACAAAGACTTAGAAACAAAAGTTCCCATTCTGCCATAGCAAGACAACTTGATATACAAAACGATGATTTACATACCTTTTAAAATTTAATTTCCCCCTAGAAGTGCTGGAATTGATTCTGAGAAAGTACAATAACCAGGTAAATCCCCATAGAGCAAAGAGCTTCTCTTTCCCATTTTTATATTTAAAAAAMCAATGCTAGCTTGCTGTGTCTGTGTTGCATTGTTGGGGATTTTTTTCCTTCCTCTCCTCCTTTTATTTCATTAAATCAAACTGTTCACCAGTGCAACACTAACTTATTATATAGACTCTACAGGATAAGCATGACAGAACTGCTTCTGCTGGAAGAGTTTTCTTAGGGAATTCTTGTGAAGTAACACTTCACAGCTAGAGTGCCCCATTTGTACAGGTTTGTTGTTTCAGCAGTGGGAGGCAGGAGGTGAGCAGGCGCTAACTTCCCGTGTGTGCTGTGTTGGCAGTGGATATCACCGTCTATCGCAATGGCTACCACGGGGATCTCAACGAGACCTTCTATGTCGGAGAGGTGGACGAGGGTGCCCGGAGGCTTGTCCAGACCACCTATGAGTGCCTCATGCAAGCCATCGATGCAGGTGAGACGTGCCTGCAGCAGGAAGCTTTTGGTTCTCAGAAGTGTTTTCCCATATTGCCTCTGCTCAGGGTGACTCCTGGTGAGCACAAAGATGCACTGGTGTCTGGTCACCAGCTGATGATGGGTGCTCTGTAATGCAGTCATGCTTCTGTGAGTGCTGGCTGCAACTTCTTTTTAAATGTGGGCTGATGAGGGAAATATATTTGATGCTGAGCTGATCTGCTGATGATACACGGAAACAGCCTTTTTTTGACCATTGATGAGTAAGACATCCTCGATCTGAGTAACTTAGAGAATGCAACAAGCAAATTATGTTTTGGAAAATCCTACTTTTATAATTTGTATGGTGTTGCACAGTGAACTGGTGAGGTAAAACATAGTGTGAACACCTAAACATGTATCTTTAGCCTTGCCAAACCTGATGGTTATTTCATAAAGCTAGTTACAAGCTCTTGATTTTGTGTGTGTGTGTGCCAGAGAAGACAGATCCATATCTTCCAGTACCTACAGAACTTTAATAATCTTGCTTAGATAACAGTCAGGGCAGCTGCATCAAGATATACAATGAGATAAACATGCAGCTACCTTTCTAACTTCAGAAAACAAACRAAGAATTTCTCAAGTCCCTAGAAGTACTTGTACCATCTGTATCCTTTATACCCTGCAGCTTCTTAAAATCCCCATTATAATTTAATCACTTCTTGGCCTCTAAAGATTGAAGTTTAAGGTGCTACATATGGTAAGGTTTTAAACTTGCATTTAATGAAAAGTAAATGTAAATAAAAGAAATTAAAATGAACACAATTTGGGTTAAAAAATTGGAGATAGCTAGTCCAGCTGAAAAGACAAAATCCGTAGGATTGGTGTGTTGTGTATCTGTTGTGTGATCAAGAAAATACTGCCAGGTTGAGCTGTGAAGAATTGAGATTACCTGTTTATGTGGGATTACTGTTCTGAAATGACCACTTTGTTTTTCAGAGCTAAACCAGACCAGTGTGTATCTTGAGTCCTGTACTTTTTTATAGCAAATGTTACATGTTGTCTCTTATCCTTTGCATCCTGGCTTTCATGTAGAAACTGTGACAGAAATTTCCCTGTGTTAGTTACAATGAGATTAAAATTCTCACTGTAAGTCTTTTATACCAGTTTTTTAGATGCTAATGTGTTTTAAAGGGTTTTAGACATTGCATTTGAGTAGGAATTCTGGCAGCAAGTGTCTCAGCTGTTAGAAGGGGGTCACCTCTCCCCTCTTAACATCTTGGTGTTGGACCAGCCGAGCTCTTGCTGCGAGAGCTGTGTGAGAGAAGCAGAGGGCTCCTTTCTCCATTGAAATGAGTTGCACATGCTGTCAGGCCCATACTTCACAGCTATTTAGCACAAACATCACAGATTAATCTCTTCCCCATCATGTCCTTTTTTAATTTTTGGAGAAGCATGTATATTCCAGTAATACAAGTTTCTTGTTATTTTTTTGTAAATTCAGCTTAAGGGTTTCAGTTGTAGTTGCTTACATTAGCAGAGAATTGAACTAAATGGTTGCTTCACATAAAGCTTCAGTTTTATGTGAACTCTGCTTAAGATGGCTCCACACAACCACACATCTGGCTCCTGAGGGAACAGCATATATTCAGGGAGTTGGGAATAGTCTTGGGAAAGCTTGATATTTTGTTTTAACGGGCTCAAGGTTGTTTTTGGGATGAATCTTCATTAGCTGAATGATGAAACATTGTTGCTTTTGTGGTGTTATTACTCCCTTGTCCAAGTGCTCAAAGTGCATTTCTCACACCATTTTCATGTGTTTCAAACTCTCTTAGCTTGTAAGGCTTCCTAAAGGGATTGTCAAAAAAGTTAAACCTGAATATGAACATTCTTACTTGCTGTAGCATTGTCACTGAGAATCTTGTCTAAGAGTAGACATACCCATATTCCCTTTATTTATTTTTCTAAATATCAGTCCTTTGTGTGCATTTTCCACATAGTAGAGGGATAAATGTATATTAAAATATGGTTCCTATATTCATTGCAAAAAGCACTGCATCTCAGGATGTGAGAGCTCACCAAGTACTTTGTAAGTCCTTTATTTTTAATTTGAAACTTTGACATCCTTTTTATGTGAGCAATTGCATCCATTAAAGGAAGAAAGTAGTATTCTTGTGACAAAGCCATTTTCTTCTGTCTCTCGTTTTGGTTTTTTTTATATGAGATAGTTTCTTCCCTCTCTCAAGTTATTTCACTGACATACACACTCAGTGGAATAAGTGATCATAGGAAGTTGCACACTGGAACAGATGAACACACGAGCCATGCGTGCTGCAGAGACGGCATTTGATGGTTAGTTGTGTTGAAGGAAAGCTCTCTCAATTCCCTTCTGTATCTGTTTAATTTTGCAGTAAAGCCTGGTGTTCGGTACAGAGAACTGGGGAACATAATTCAGAAACACGCTCAAGCAAATGGATTTTCAGTGGTTCGGAGCTACTGTGGGCATGGAATCCATAAACTTTTCCATACGGCTCCTAACGTGCCCCATTATGCCAGTGAGTATTCATTCCCTTTATGCTGTCCTGTGGGCAAGTGATTTGCAGTGAATGCACCTAATGTACTTGAGCCATCAAGCTGGCATTTTGGCACTTGAGAAATAATTTTTGTTTTTTAACTCTGGACCATAGCATGCTTTATGAACCTGGGCTTACATTATCTGCCTGCACTAATGGTTAGTCTTAGCTCTCATCAGTACCAGGTGAGTGCTCAAAGTTTTTGCCTGAATTCCCAGCTGAATTCCCTTAGACATTCTTGTCTGACATGAACTGCAAAATGTTTCTCTCCTTACAAATTCTACTCCAAACCTCACTGCCATTTACAGATGCAAATAAAAAGCTCTTTGAATAGTGTAGATAGGTGTTGTGCCTGAATATGGATCCTGCTTCTTTCACTTTTCTTCATTTGAATGTTGTCATTTGGTATTTCTGGAAACTTCATCCTAGTGTGTGGCAGAGGAGGAATGAACATTCCCCCAGTAGTGGTAGTTTTTGGAAATGTCCATGGCACCATAACAATTTTTTCAGCAAGACTAAGAAACAACATTCACAGAAGCAAAGGACAGAAGGTTAAGTGCCAGTGGACAACTAAGGGCAGAGTAAAAATCATGAGGGAGTGATCAGCAGTTCACACTCACTTCAGCTGTAAAGCTGCCCTGATAATAGGACACTTATTTCCTCAGACCTGACAGGTGCCTCCATCTTCCCATCTCCTAATGAGTTTTAACATCTATTATGGTTATAGAATATAGTCTAGCAATTCCTGACTTTCCATGTCATCATTTCCCCAAGTTATTTTTTCTGTTAACAGAAAATCTGTTAATTGCAGGGTAAAGGACTATCAGTTCCTGGTATGTACTTTTTGTTATGTAAAATGAAGAGAATACGGATTCATTGGAGGTGGAGAACTTTCTATACCAATTAAAATCCAATCCAATACAAAGGAAATTTCTATCTTTACAGGGTATTTGCAACTTTCAACTTTTTTTTTTTCATTGGGCAAATATGTCTGTTCCCAGAAAGAAAGATTCTGGTATTTTTAAATACAGAGTCACAGCAAAAGTGGAAATATCTGAGGGCCTTAAAGTCTCTTGGAGAAAAAAGAATGCTGCTGCTTATTTCTAGCCTACTGTGAAAGGAGTTTGAAAAGCAAAAAGATAATTTTCTAAGAAAAATGTTCTGTTGCTGTTGTGGCAGCTTGATGTCCGAGATTTTTAAAGCCTCTAGGTGATACAGGCAGTGTAATAAATTAACACAATTAAGGTTAGATAGGGGGATGTAAAATGAATGCAAATTGTCTACAGCAGCAAAGTAGCTTGGAGCTAATGGTTCCTGTGCAGTTCTGGAGTTTGTTCCAGCTCTCAGGCTCAGTTACCTCTGAGCTGCACTGTCCTTCCAGGTAAAACAGGACAGAGGAAATGGGCTGAAGCCTTTCTCCAGTCAAACTGCACTCCTGGAATCATGCTGTCCCTCAGTTCATGTGCCTCCACATAAGCATTTTTGTTGCATTTAATATCAAAAAGTTCCTGTTTTATTGTCCTGGATGCCTCAAAATGCTCTGCTGTTATATGTTAGCTAATGAACACAGCATTATCACTCTGACACTGCTGTGACCCCGTTATCCAGGTAATGAGGAGGCAGTGTGTCTTTCATTAATGAAATCATGGGGTTACTTAACCACTGTCACATTTTGACAATTTATTGGAGCTAATGGCTCAGTGCAAACAAGTAAAGAGATTCCAGACCTTCTCTGAGTATCTTGAGTGCTTCTTACTTCTGTTTTTTAATTATGATTTTCCATTATAGAAGTGTGCAGAAATTCCTGTATTGTATTTTTTCAGTATTTAATAGAACTAGAGTTGAAATTCCAGTTGTTGGAGAGAAAGACAGCAATTAATTTTAATCTGCTTGAGTAAGTATTGCAGTGGTGGTGGATGGGGAGAAGGAAAGAGCGAAGGGAAATCTTTAYGTGTATATAAAAATGGAGAAGTGAACAGATCATCTCAGAAGGGCTTTTCGGACTTTACTATGTTTCTGTTGTATTCTGTTAGGAAAAGGATTTGTTCATTTACTAGGATGGTATTCTTTCTCCTAACTTGAGTGTTTATTTTATTGCAGAAAACAAGGCAGTTGGAGTGATGAAGCCAGGCCATGTATTTACAATTGAACCAATGATCTGTGAAGGTGAGCAGTTTAGCAGTAGAGTAAAATGGTTACTCTCGTTTTCTCCTAAGTAGTGATGAACAGGGTGATGGTTCTATCCTGTAGAGCTGATAGATAATTCATTTCTTTTTGAAGGAAGATGGCTGTTATTTAATAGCTGGCAGGAAGTGATGCTCTCTGTTTCCAGGTGGCTGGCAGGACGAGACCTGGCCYGATGGTTGGACCGCGGTGACGAGGGACGGGAAGCGCTCAGCGCAGTTTGAGCACACGCTGCTGGTCACAGACACGGGCTGCGAGATCCTGACCCGCCGCCTGGACAGCACTCGCCCCCACTTCATGACCCAGTGATAGCCCACACTGAGCAGGTGCATCAGAACCAGAAATATATATCTATTTTTTGCCCCTGTACTATGCATTTTTTTAAGAGTACAGAATAGAAAGATGTCACCATTTACTTTGTTCTCGGTGATTGTAGATAAGAGGAATATCTTGAAGAACCTGACCCAATATCTGCAAAAGCAGAGAAGAATTTAAAGAATTTCCTGCTTTCCTCCTACCTACAACACTCACGCTGTTCTTTCCTTTTTTCTTCAATTATCTCTTTAGCACCTTTCTTCCAATTAGACCCACAACTGCTTCTGTTGCTGCCATGATATTAGCTAGAAAAGCGTGGGTAAGCTTTCCCACTGGGACTTGATATTTTGGGATCCAGGTTTTTTTCACCATTTCAGTGTGCTCTGTCACTCTYGGTTTGTGAGAGGCACCTGAGATTTTAAGCATTTCTTATTCCAAAGACTTGCTCTTACTTCTGCAGATACTATTTTGGGCCTTGTTTGTTTATCAGTTGAGGAGGGGGCAGAAGGGAGAAAGACACGCACGTACAAGAACGGGCTACCTTTAATTCTGCCCCCATCTCTGCTGGTGGTGATTGCCACTGTGGGTGGCACACTGTGTTAATGGCAGGACTTGTTTCTCTTGATGGAGATTTGATAGGATGGGAAGTTAACAAAGTCTGTCTTATATGCAGCTGCCTGGAATAAGCTACTTTTTGGCAAAGCAGTACTTGYAGGCAGCCTCCTGCACCAAAAGTTTGGTGAAGCTGATGTATCAGACTTGCCTAGGTAAAGGAATGCAACAAGAACCAAAAAGATCCCATGATTCATGGGATCCTTATGTCYGTTAACTGTGGGGTATCTTTAAAAAGTACATCCACAGTAGCTGTGGGGGATTGGATTTGCAAGACTTACAGTGAAGTATCTCAAAACAAGTCTGAGTGTGTGAAAATGAAACACGTTCAACACTGTATTCATTTTCTTTTCGTAATTTTTAAACGGGTCATTTTCTTCCCCCTTGGTTGAGTGAGTTTGAGGCTTTTGGGAAGTCTTAGGGGGACAGCTATGAAAACTGATCTTTTTTTCCTCAGACAGGGTATAGAGTGGGCAACATTGGTATAAATTCCCCTTTATATTTTGTTAGTGGGTCATGGTGAGCTGAAAATGGTTACGTTAAGGAGTGTGGATTGATTAACCCTCTCTTTTCTCTATCCTTTCTTTTTCCATGCCCATTTCCCTTCCATCATCTTTAGTGTCTCTGCTGAGGGAATTAATTTTTTCTTCTGAATTGTAATGAAAAATTTTTCAGATCCCATTGTAGACTTTGTCTTACACCACTGTAACACAAGAAACACTTAAGCCAACACAGACATTAAAAATCATACAATCATGGGCATAAAATACACCTCTTACAAAATGTCTGGTGAATTTGTTGCCACAGATCCAAGAACATGAAGTGCTGCATACCTTTGGCTCCCCTTGGCACTGCATTTAGGTGGGGGAAAGGGATTAGTGCTTCACAGAACTGGACTCGTCTACTTCCAAATTTGCCAGAAAACGTCTTCTCTGCCCTGAGTGCCTCAGACCTCTGTTGCTGTATCACTGCAATGTTTTCATTACTTTATTCTTGTTTTAATTATGCAGTAAAGCGACSTGAAATGATGCACAGAGAGCGCGTGTGCGTGCGTGCGTGTGTGTGAAGATTTTTAACAAAACAGACTGTAGTACCTGAGTGGGATTACCTGTGCTGAATGAGCTGTGTTGAGGAGATGCCTGTCCTGGAGGTTTGCCCACCATATCCTTCACTTGAATGGTTACAATGGTCTTGCCTTTTCTATGTGTGTGTGTATGATGCAGGGGGTGGGGGGCTTCATTTTTGGTCTATAAAATAAAAGTTGCAGCTGCTTTTAACAGAAATAAGGTTTTTTTTGGTCTTGTAGTCCAAACCTAGACATAGAATTTTCCATTACATCCAGGTTTGGTTGCAGTAGTGCAAGCCCCACTGGTAGATGCACGCACCCAGTTAGAACTCACCCTTAAACCCACACATGCGCCACTTGGATACCTCTTTGTTGTTGCACTGATACAACCAAATTTAGCACRTTTTTAATGCAGGTAATCTGTGACACTATACATTTCTGCCTATAAATTGAAATCACAGCATGGTAACTGCTTGTAGTGCGTTCATACTAGTGCAGTATTTTTAAATGAGTTTTTTAAATGAGGAAAGCTTGGTTAGCATCTACACCAGATCTTGCAACATAAGAGGGCACATCAGCCTTGAGAACAGAATTTATTAAATAAAAATATTAAGAAAAACTATTTTCTCACCTGTCTAGCTGTGTCTTTGCTTAAACATGACATACTAGACTTGTGCTGACTGGATTGTGGAAATTAACTATTTTTATTCTTACATAAGTTGCTATCCACTTAAATAAAAGATCCTAACTTAAATCTCCTTTTAATGACTTTAGCAATTATATACACTTTCACCAAAACCACAATCCTGCAATTAGTTCTGAATCAATCTCTTAATGTATTTTCCCTTCACTGTTGTAAAGGGAAAACACATTAAAATTACTTACTTTACTGTAAGTCAGTGTGGAAATTTTTCATGCTGTTTCTGCAACTTGACTTGAATATTTAAGGAGTGAAGGTTTGGTAGATGGTGTTGAGTAAGAGTAACAGCAGGAGGAGAGTGGCCAGCCTGCATGTTTTACATGACAGCCAGAGAGTACATGCACATTGCATTCACAGTGGATGTGCAGTTCAATACAGTTCCTTGGTCACCAAAAATGGGGTAGAAGCTCTTGGCTTTGAGTCTCTTGGTTTGCTGAACAACTTCAAAAAAACCCTATTTCAAACATGCTCCATTCAATCAAAGGCTTTGCAGGATGAAGTAATGGCTGGGACATCAACTCTTCAGGCTGGGAAGAAGCTGGAAGTCTTTGACCCAAGCACTGTGGTATCACTACATTTCTTTGTTGTTGGTATTATAGCCTGGCTTCCCACAAACACTCTGAGATGCAGATTCTCTGAAGTAATAATGTAATGCAGACAAGATTGTGTGCTCTTCATCTAGTCTGTGCAGCATAGAGGAACAGCTGTTCCAGTGTAAGTATGTTTCATCTGTTAGATCAGCTGGGGGGTGGTTTGCCAGGTTAGCTAGTATTGTATTGATGTCATCTTCTAATTATGGACTACTCTCACTGCAACAGCTTAACAGCAAATTTTCTACTGGATTTTCTGATGTTCAGCCAGCCTTCTTGGAGCTACAAGGTATTGAGAGTCACCTCATTGTTGCGCTAAAGGGCTTAGTTTCGTGTTACCAGTTCAGCTTTTATTTCCTCCTGATGCTCAAAATCGAATTCTTATGACATTCACATTTGTTCTTTACTGTCTAAAATTAAGTAGAAATGCAGTACCTCGACTACTTTCAGAATGATGTAGGGGATATTTTTTAATGAGAGATGGAAAAGTTGTAATTGTCCCAGTTGTATAGCAGTGGCTTGGAGTAATTGTTGGTGGTGAGAGGGAATTTCTTCTAATAAGATGACTGTTTGCATTCTATGTTCTCTGCTAGAAGTTGTTTTGACCAGGGCTCTTTAAAACATGAAACTTCTCACTTAATCAGTGTCCTTGATTCACTGAGAAACAGTTTCTATGTATCTTTTTTTTTTCTTAAACTGGCTCGGCTGCCTCTGCTTTGCAGTCTATTTTCTGCTATTTCTCTGTGTTTTTCAGGATGTGAGGCACTGATTGCAGGTTTCAATACAAAAATAACCTTATCCAGTCAGTTCACTGGATAACCGAGTTAAGAAAATCTGCAACTCCAAAACTGAGACTTAACCCCTCCCCCTCCAACAAAAATATCCCAGAAAACCCTGAAGCCATCATCATGCAATGCTCTTTCCTGTTCTCCTGCAGCCCTCAAGAGAAGACTTGCTCTAATAGTAGTAGCTCCTACTTCAATTGCATGATCAGKTTTCTGATTAGAGGTGACAATCCCACGCTGTCTGCTTTTGCAATGCTGGCTGCAAAGTTTACTTCATTTGCCAGTAAGTTAAGGACAACTGTCCTACTGCAGCCTTGGAGAACACCACTAGAGCAAGTGACAAGAGCAGTTTGTGCCATGATCTTTACAACAGACCTGCCAAAGAGACCAGTGGGAAATAAGGCAGAACATGGACCACCCCAGTGAACATGGTACCCATGGACACCAAAGTCTCTGCTCTATATTTGCCTTCAAGATGATCTGGATGCTACAATCCACTGTAGTCCTAGAATAGCCTCAGAAGCTCGACAAGTTCTGGCCCCTCTTTCAGCACAGCTGCAGCAAATGCATGCTGCTTCTCACCCCTGTGCTTAGCTGTGCCTTGTGCAGTGAATCCCACATCATTTGCTGTAGACTCTGCAGAACACTCCCTCTGTGTGAAATCACTAGAGGAAAACAAGTCACTCTTAAAGCTAAATAATTCCAACACTGGGTTTAGAAATAAGCTTTTATTAGGTCAATTTGAGTTAGCCACTATTGAATTTGAGGAATGAATATAGAAACAGAAGTTCCATAATCAAGACTAATCCCATAATTCTATTCAGTGGTTAACAATTTTTTATTATTTAGTACTCAGAGTGCTCACCCTAAAATACATGGTCTTCCTAGTCCCAGTGTTTTCAGTTGTTTGATTCTATCCTCTAYCAAAAATTCCATTATAACAAGGCAGTTAGCATGGTGCTGGTCAATTAGAAGATCCACATTTGGCTCTAAAGTTTCAGGACAGTTCGAATGCTTAAAATAAAAAAGAAAATAAAAATTACCAAGAAGTCAGTTTTCTCCCCATCTCTCCCCTCCCCTTCATTGCTGAGACATATTTTAACTTCTGTCTTTTGTAATGAATGAAGTCATGCGTATGCCTGTAATATTTTTTAAAAATCCAGGATAATGCTTGTTCTCTTCAGGTTTTTTTTCGTCTCTCCTCCAGTAAAAAAAAACCTCCAAATAAACTCTTTTTCATACTAGGTGTCAGCTTTCAGTAGTAGCCAGGATTGATCAGGAGCAGTAATATTTACAGGCATTCTCCCTTTTGTCTGTTTGGAAAATGTTAGGTAGTTTTCATTACTAGTTTCCTAGGACATGCTCATGTATGAATAAAACACTGAAATGATACTGACATTTATAACTGGGATCAACTGCTGGATGAAATTTGCATAGATGCAGTGTTTCCAGTTGTAACAAATACAGTCAACTGATTTATCCAAAATAGAATCCATTTGAGCTAAAGCAGATAGACCAGTTCTCCAAAGTTATATACAACAGATAGATATAGATTGAGATCATATACAAAGACCATGCTGGTTTCTGGAGACAATGGTCAAAACTATTTGTCTATCTGCAGAGGATCCTAAATATTATTGTCTTTATTACATCTTCAGTCTCTTTAAATTCCTTAGTATGAGGGATAATATTTTAGCAGTGGTGAAAGCCTGAGACTGACCTGTCCCCTTTACCAGCTTTATATCTGTATTCTTTTACACTGTTGCTTGCTTTTACTGTGTGCCTATGTTTTGGCACATGCCTGGAAGGTCAGAGAAGTGTGTTTGTATCAGAATTAATGCATGTGGTGTATGTCACCCTTTAGCTTCCCTGTTTAAAACATGACAGTGGGCAGGGAACCTGTACTTTGACAGTATCTGATCAAGAAATCCTTGTGTACCTTTCAATATTGTGAACATTACCTTTTTCCTGAATGCATCAGCTCAAAAGCCTCATTGATTTTTTCAAAAGGCAACGTGTGAGTCACAAATTCATCAACCTTGATCTTTTTGGACATGTATTCAGTCACCAGTTTAGGTACATTGTCTACACTCTTCCAGCCTGAAAGAAGGAAAGCATACCTTGTTTCTTCCCTTTTCCACCCACCTCAGAAAATTAAAACCACAGCCCTTACACAAAACTTGTATGATCAATATGAAAAGGAACAGAGATGAGTGACATGTTTGTCCCTCCCATGGAGGTCTAGCAAAAGCATTATCCAAACAGACAGTGTTGGTGAAAAATCYTTCACTAGCTGTTCCAGCATTCAACATTAACAGCAGCCCTCACCTAGGAAAGCACACACATGGCATCTCTATCAGGCTCCCTACATTCTTTATAACCCAACACAGTAAGTTTTGTATTGCTTGGACAAAGAGCAGTGTAATAATTCAAAGTCTGAAAGTGAACTTCCATCAACTTCAGCAATTACTGAATTCCCCCCMAAAAAAAGAACTCCATCTGGTTTTGAGTTGACAGGAGAAAATGTGTATCAAGCACTCATTCCCTTTTTATTTTAAAGGTCTTTAGAGCACATTGTCATGTTGGTCCCACCATTTACTCAGTGGTTAAGCAACACAAACATACTGATGTGAGTTCCCATCTCCTCAAAGACCAGGTCCTTTCACTGGATTAAACTGAGCCAAACCTTCACTTGGTGGTAAAGCAGTTTCCCTATCCCACTCCTTTAGTACTGAGTAGGATATAGATATATTCTCTCTTCAAAATATGTTAGATATGATACCAATGTGTTAATCTCTACCCTGTCTGTAGGAATAACAGATTTTAAGTCTTTATCTTAAAAGCCAATGTAGCATTTATGAATAGCCTGTCAATCGTACATATCTTGCAGAAGCAAAACCAAGGGGGTGTGATCCTCCCAGCTTTAGGCCACAGTAAATTATTTTTATCCCTACAGCAAGAGAGAGTTACCTCCAAAGGCGGTCCCTTTCCACGTCCGCCCAGTTACGAGCTGGAATGGCCGTGTGGAGATCTCCTGGCCAGCAGCAGCCACTCCGACTATCACACTGAGTCCCCAGCCTTTGTGGCAGGCTTCCAAGGCAGCCCTCTTCGTGGACAGACAGGACAAAGCAGGGTATTTATTGCTGAGGTTTACACTGCCTGGACTTCCTTTCCCCCAGTTAATGAATCACTGCATCAGCATTTAAGGAACAGTAAATACACTGAAAATTACATTATATTTTCCATTCAGGGTTCAGATTCCCTTACACTTTTAAAGGTTCACTTTGCACTTCTTATATCCTATCTAGCTTTTACTCTAAGCTCCCACTGAGAGTTGGGATAAACTGTAATCACAGACCATATTACCAACAGTAAGGAATGCTACTGTAATTCCTGAAAATCTATCCCTATTCCTGAAAATCTGCATTTCCAAAGGTGCAATTAATTACTTGAGAAATTAGGGAAATGCTGAGTGATCGCTGAGATTTTGCTGTTCATTGCACAGTATATTTTATATGAGTTTTGCTAATTTCAACTGTCAGCACAGAGAAACTCAGGATCTCAAAAAAAGTCTGATTAAGGAAAAACCATTGGTAAGTGCCATTTTCAACCCAAGAMGTAGCAGCTGCTTTCATTACATAATTAGGATTGAGTGTAAATTGTCCTTATGAGTCAGAGCAGGTATCACTATTATTAAGAAAAAAAAAAAGATTAGTGAATCTGGCATGTTTTGTGTTAAGAAAGCAGCTGATCTTGCTGTTCAGCTGAACTGGTCCCTCCCTGCACACGCTCCTGTTGGCCAAGCACTTACCATGACTCCGACATTTCCGATACACTCAAACGAGTAATCCACACCACCATCGGTCATCTCAACCAGAACCTCCTGGATGGGCTTCTTGGAGTCTTGGGGGCTGATGCACTCAGTAGCTCCAAACTCTTTGGCTTTGGCATACTTATCCTTGTTAATGTCGAYGCCAATGATCCGGGATGCTCCTGCTATTTTGCAGCCCATAATAACTGCCAGCCCAACTCCTCCCAAACCAAACACGGCACATGTAGAGCCAGGCTCCACCTAGGAGTAAGAAAGGAATCATGAACAACAGATAAAAATTCACCCTTCCAGGGGAAGAGGAAATGCGGGTTAAGGAGACTGTAAAAAAGGAAAAAATGGAAGCAAATATACATGGCTATGAGATTTTATAGACAAGGGAAACTATACAGAAATGTAATTCTAAAAGCTCTTTAGGCACTAAGCCCTTTCTTTTGCCTGAAGACTCATGCCCACACACCTACCACCTCCGTCTCACCCTGAGCTTCAGGCTATCAGAATGACTTGCAGCAAGATGAACATGAACCAGAAAAGTAATTCATATATAGCTGCTGTCAAAAGGGGTGCAGAATACTCCACCTGAATTTCCTACAAAGGGCAAAGGGTTCTTCTAACCTGATCTGGCCTCTTATGGGGAAGTTAGAAATTCTTAGCTAAACTTCATCAGTTGAAGAGGAAGAAGGAACACAGATTTGGTACATCCCCTTTGCAGTCCTAGTGTAGTTGCTAAGCTGTGTGTGCCACAAGGCCAGCCTTTACCTTAGCAGTGTTGACAGCAGCCCCATAGCCYGTGGAGATGCCACAGCCCAGCAGGCACACTTTATCCAGAGGTGCTGCAGCATCTATCTTGGCTACAGAGATATCAGCCACCACGGTGTACTCAGAGAAGGTGCTGGTCCCCATGAAGTGGAAAATCTGCTTTCCCTTGCAGGTGAATCTGCTGGTACCATCAGGCATGACTCCTTTCCCTTGAGTAATTCTTGAGGCAAAGACAGGAAAGTGCAGAGCTTTAAGCAGCAAATACTTTCACCAGATGGAATCCACCAAGCAGCACACAGAGGCACCTGCATACTTGCACCTTTATATTCTGACCACTTTAGTAAACCTAGAAGTTCAMAGAAGTGAGATGCTAAACTCCTAAAACTTTATGCAGTTATTTCCTCCAGGGAAAACCTGAAAGAAATGGAGTTTACTCATATGTTGACCTCATTAGTTACTAATSCTAACTGCTTGTGCCACAGCACCACACCACTGTCTTGGCCTCCTTCAGTACCCTCCCCTGAATAGCACCTGTCACTTATGTCACTGGGGCTTTTTTTGAGTTTGGGAGATTTTATTCAGAACAGGAGCTGCAAATTTATCTGGGAAGCAGCTGTTAAGGGAAAAAAGAGCTGTCTGTATGATTCTGTACCACTTGAAATCTTTGGTGTTCACTCCCAAGAGCTACATTCCCTGAAGTGGTTCCATTAAGTACGGATTAAATATGGAGTCAGAGCCTTTATGTTTTCCAACCTGTGGACACAAGGTAGTAGTTTGCACCTTCACATACTTGAAATGAGAGAAACAGTTTTATTTAAGGGAAGAATAGAAATTTTAAGAAAGACTGGAAAAAAAAAGCCTAAGTGGCTCCTGAAACACCTACTTTCCAAGTCATTAAATGATGCATCAACAGATTTATTCTTCAAAGAAAACTCCTGTCAATTGCTTTTGCTAACTACAGCAGGTATACATTGAGCAAATACCATAGCATGTGTCAAAGTCATACAGACCTTATCTTCTGGCACAGGTTTGTTTTAGGATTCTTACAGAACTTGCACTCTCCACACTGAGGGATGTATAGAGGAATAACAGTGTCCCCTAAGGAAAAAAATATTCTGTGTCTAGTTATTGAGTCAAGCAAGGCATTGTGAAAAAAAATGGAAGTTACTTGATTCTGCATGTTTTTCTGTGAGCTTGAGTTCACTTAAAACCTTTGTGTACTAAAAGCTGTTTACAGTATACAGAGGTATTATAGAGTGCTAGATAAACAACTTTAATCCTGGCTGAGCAGACAGCCCATCTGAAATTCATCATTCCAGAACAAGTAGCAACATTACTGTGAAACAAAACAACCCCAAATCAACAGTGAACAACAAGACTAAACACTTTAAGCCTTTTAATTAAACCAACAGATGAAAACTACAATTTGAAAAAATAATAAATCCCCAAGTCTCTTGTAATTATACATKGATCTGATTTCAAGTAAAAAAATGCTATTCTGGGCTCTTGCAAGCTTTAAATCAAGAGCTCATTGAATAGATTAGTGTTTTCTCTCACAGACCACAGAAATCTACACAGGCATATACCACAGAATAAAATATTGTATTAACTCTTCCAAGATGCCATTTCAGTGGCCCAATTTGACAGTGGGTCTTCAAATAAAGTAACACTTTCAAGGAAGGCAGAAAACTTGTATTTCCTTACCCTTCTTTACTTTTGTTACTCCTTCCCCAACACTCTCTACAATTCCTGCTCCTTCATGTCCCAGGATCACGGGGAAACATCCCTCAGGATCAGCACCACTCAGAGTATAGGCATCAGTGTGACAGACAGCAGTGGCAACTATCTGTGAAGAAATAAATAATCTGAGACACCCTGAAGAACAAAATAGTAGCACAGATCTAAACAATTCCCTTTAGTCAGAAATTAAGAACAAATGCCAGGTCAAAGTTCTGGTTGCATTTAGGATATGGGCTAATACTTTCAATTCCTGGCAAGGCAGTTTTTCTTATTTCAGAAAAGCAAAGTCACAACAGTACATTTATATAATTTCCATCAACCAAAATGTGACACTGAATGGGGTAAAAGATGACCTGTCTTTTCCTATAGCTAGAAATCAGTGCTCCAAGTCATCTCAAAGTAGTTTAACATCTCAGATTTAAAATAAGTTAAGACTCAGAGGTAAAGTTTACAGAGAGACCATGCAGAACTCTCAGTACTGCATAAATCCTGCTTAAGTCTTCAGCACCCTGCAGAAATCCTTTCCACAAGAATAAATTTCACATTAATGTATACTTTTTGGCAGATACAGGCTCCTGTAAAGTCCTGACAAAATCAGAAACTTGGGTATAGGGAATCCAAGAGACCAATCCCAGCTCAGCAGCCAGTAACTTACAGCCTGACTGAAGTAAAAAATCCAGCATGTTACACAGCTGCCACTAATGACAAATTGCTGTCCTTGAAACAAGATAAAGGTGTTCCCAGCTCAGACATTTTTAGAGGACTTGGTCTGTAACAACTAGAATTGATCCTCAAGATTAGCCATTATCCTCAGGCTAGACTGTGAAGTGAGACTAGTAAAAATTAAAAGTGTTTTTCATAAACAGAAGATCTAAATACTGTCATTTTCTTCTCTGTAAAGCCAGCTGATATCTATTTCAACATTTCTTCTGTTGGCAAACAAACTATTCATCTTTAATATGCAGTCTCCTAAAATAGGAAACATATAGATAAGAACTGATGCAATTACCTTGATACGAACTTCATGAGCTTTTGGTGGAGCAACCTCCACCTCCTCAATAGAGAGAGGTTTACCTGCCTCCCAGGCAACAGCAGCTTTGCATTTAATAACCTAAAAGACAAGAACAAGGGAAAAAAAAAAGAGGACATCTGTTGTATAGTTCATTTAAAATAATTTTTGTTCAGCCAAGTGAGAAAATAAAAGCAGCACTATTGGCTTTTGGAAAGGATCCCAGATCTGCAATTCATCATTTCAACACAAAGGTTTAATTGCCCCACATTTGCTTTCAGGAAGCTAAACAATAATGAGTAAGCCAAGATTTGAAATTTGGATGTCATTCTCTTACTGTGTAAAAAATATAATAGGCCTGGGAGTGCTTGGGAGACAYGCTGCAGTGAAGGGAGCAACATGACTGGAAAGGTTGCATAAAAAAATGGTGGTTTAAAATCCAAGACTGCCATTCATTTCAGGTATGTTCATTAAACAGTGTTTGAAGTCAGAAAGTCCAGAAAGGGAACTGTGGAGACCCACATCAAGATTGAATTTCCTCTTCCTGATCAGGATGGTTTCCAAGTAGGATTCCAGCAAGGAGATGCAGCTGACATGCAGAGCCCCCAGCAACGCAGAGGGACTTTGCTATAAGGCTCTAACACCTCTACTGTGGCCACAGGGATCACTGTTAGCAAGTCTTCCCTCACTGCTCTCAGTGCCACGACAAATCCTGCTCTGCAAGCACACCTAAACATCCCAGGAAACTTTTCAATCCCAACGGTGAGAGCCTGGATAAGAGAGCGGGATTTCTGGATCTGTAAATCCTATTGACAGGTACATACACACCAGTGACTGAGAAAATCAGCAGGCATTACAGCCATACACTCAAGAGCAGCTTCAGGATAAGCATCTGGATTACCCTTAGAGGTTGGTTTCATGAAGATGAAAAAGTCTAAGCCATTGCTATTAGAAATATAAACCAAGAGAAGAACATGACATTTTGGGTGTTCAAAATAGCTGTGGTGTTCCCATGGAATGCTTGAAAGAAAGAGGATTAAACGTAAATTCCCAAGATCAGCAATACAGTCACTCAGCCTTTTTGAAATTTCACTTGCTGGAAGAAATAACAGTGCTAAGACCACCTTTTGAGCTTGCCAGCTCTCATGCATCACCTGTGATCAGCAGAAAAATAATGGCTAGTCTATGCCATTCTTACAACAGTATTTCTGTTGCACATAAACAGTACTAGGCTTTGCCAGAGCCAGTTAAAATCCTCACTGTACCTGTGATAGTAGAACTTGGATACTTACCTTGGCTTAAATTTGGTAAAATAAATACTACAGACCCAAAAAGCCTTTTAACAGAAAACAGATGCCTATTCCAACAGCCAGCAGGGGTCTAAATTAGACAGAAACACCCCTAACTAGAACCATGAAATCTTCTTGTCCTGCTTTTTAATACCAGGGTAAATATTACAAAAATGCACTGAATGTGCCATAGTAACTAACTGTGGAATCACAGTGTGAGCCATCAGTCATAATCTCTWAATCTACCAAAGATTTTGCCAGAAAAAAAATCTAAATTCAAAGCACAAAGTGCAAGGGGAGCCATCATTCAGTAAATCATTTACTGGTTTTCAATCCATTCCCTCATCCTCCCCTCATTAAGTCATCACTTGTTCTTGCATGGGAGACTGCGCACTCCCAAAATTTGACTTCCACAAACTAAGTTAAACACAACATTAAAGACAGAGAGGAGAAAAACAGCCTCCTTAAAGGATAAATTCTGATAATCTAAAGCTAACAGTATACATCTGGAAGCACATTTTGAAATAGTAATTTCTGATTCAGTCCATACAGCCACAAAGGCCCCTGGACTATTCAGAGTGGGTATCAGGAAAGCCCCATCTTTTTCTCTCTCTTATTATTCATAACTTAATGCTGTTGCTTTGCTGAAAATCTTGAAGCCAACAACTGGAAATAAAAACCAAAACACCAACTTCCAGCAGTTCTTCACTTCCTCTATGACCATGCTAGCACTGGAGCCCAGCTGTTGGGTTGCTTGTGGCCGTGCACACTGTCAGCTGTCTCAGTCGGGATGAAACCGAGCTCTGGCAGGGACAGAAGCTGCTCCAAACCCAGTGCCCGCCTGGAGCAGCTTCAGCGTCCGGCCAGGAGCGGCCGCCGACCCCGCTCGGGTCTCGGGCGCTGACCGCCTGCACAGAGTTCAGAAAATACCGGCACAAAGTCTGGGCTATCGCGCTGTTCCTACAGCCGTGCAGCAAACGTGCCAGCAATGGCTTTGTGAGCAGGCAGGTCTTGTTTTACCCCTTCTTTCCAGCCAGTTCGGTCGCACCTGCCCGAAGCCCACAGGAAACACGCAACGCTCAAGGTCTTCTGCTCGTTCCTCCATGCCGCGACCCAGGAGCGGCCGGAGGGCAGCCCTYAGACCCCCAGGACGCGCACGGGGGTGGAGTACAACACACAGCGGGGAGCAAACGCGTGTTTTCCTTCCTATCCTGCGAACACTCACAGCGGGAGCCTCCCACGCCAGAGCAGCGGCACCGACTCCGCCGCACGCCTCACACGCGTGGGGCAGGAGCGCGGAGCCGGCCGGACACCCCCCGCGCCCCGGCCAGCGCTGGGGCCAGAGCAGCCACGGCGACCCCGGCCCTCGGCCGACGGCAGGGYAGGGCAGGGCAGGGCAGGGAGGGTTCGCCCGCCTCCTCCTGCCCGGTGCGGGACCCTCCGCCCTCCCCCGGGCGACCTTCCCGCCGCGGAACGCAGACGCTCACCCCGTTCGCCATCGCGCACGGCTACAGCTGCCAGCGGAAGGGGAAGGGGAGCCCGCCTCCTCCTCCGCTGCGTCTCTCCCCGCCTCCCTCTCAGGGGCGGGCGAAGGAACTGGCTCCTTCTTCCCTTTTTCGCCTCCCACCGTTTCAGGGGAGGGGTGCGCTGGATCAGTCGTCAGCCTTCTGTGGCATTTTCTTCCCGCAGACCGCGGTGCGGGCCARGGTTGCAGTGTCGCCTTGCCGTGTGGCCGGGTTTGTGGCTGCTGGCGGCGGCACCAGTGTCTTCCATCACGGCTCCTTTAGTCCGGCCGGCAGATGGACATTACTGTGCCCGTGAGGGAGCACCCCTCTGTCCCGGCGCATGGGCCTGTTCCACCAGGTTGCCCAGATTCCTTCCCAGCTAACGGGGCGCCAGGGCCGCCTCTGCGCCGCTCCCTGAGGGCCGCAGCAGCGCCTGGATGTGCCTGCCTTCCCYGGGCGGGGGAATGCTGCCCTGGCTCCCGTTCTGGAGGTGCTTGGTGCCGCCTGTGTCCCCCCTGAGCACAGGGGGAAGCTGATCATGTCTGCAGAGCATTATCCTTTGTGCGTGAATCTCTTCTTGGCTGGATAAATGCAGTTTTTTGCACCCAGGTGCCGGCTTTCCTGGGTGGCAATGTGGAGAYATTATTTCAGACTGGGTGAAGGCAGCGCGCTGCCAGGGTAGGTGAAGGGATCTGCAGTGGGATGGAAATTTTGACTGGGCTTCTTGAYGTTCCATCCAGCAGGCTTTGAAGCAAAGGAGCTATTGCTGCAAGATGGGATCATTCACTGGCTCATGCTGTTGTTTCTTTTTCCGAAAAACAGTTTTTCTCCAGGCAGGGTAGGAAGGGCGTCTTGTGAGGTCTGCAGACATGATTGTGTAAGATGAGGGGAACAGTTCTGCCCTGAGCTGTTGGGATTTTCCACAAGAGGTGATGGTGCTTGAGGAATGGCAGGGTGTAACTAAGTCCCCCTCAGTAGGAAAGGGAATTTTTAATTTCCAGTGACATGCCAAAAAAAGCTTAGCAAATATCACAGATAGACAACAGCACCAGCATTTGGAAAATTAATAACAGGACATAAGCAGCTATGGCATTTAGTAAATAACATGAAAGTTACATTTAATAACAAAACTAAAATGAGAAACTAAATCTGTAGGCTCATGTAAGCTGACATGGAATTGGAGGGTAATATGGCCATATGAAGGTAATATACAGGTTACACACCTTGTCGTTGAAATCAACACTGGCCTTGTCAATTTCCTTGGTTAAATTCAGCTCTGCCAAACTCTCCCACTAATTTAATGCTCTTGGCCACCCCTAGTTTGTCASTTCTTCCAAAAAACCTCCAAGCATTTTATGTTTAGCTAAACTCCACAGATGCTCTGCTTTTTTTAGCATCTGAAAATTGCAGGCACTGATTCTGGTGGACAAAGGGACAGATACATAAATCAGACCTCTTTAGCACTCACTGTCCAGTTTCAGAGATGAAAGAGGTTGTTTATTTTTTCATCTTTCCTTCCCTTGCAGTTTTGTGATGCTGCCCCCAGTGTTGCTGTGTGCTTTTGGAAGCCCCTGRACACCATATGGTTTTGCAACTTTCTTTCTGTTCTCAGCACCATGCAAGCAAATCAAGTTACCACTCCATGATCTTGACTAAACTGTCCAAACTTTGTCAAATGTTTCATGTTTATGTAGGTAAGTTCTGTAGGAGAGGACTTCCACTGTTGCTCTGGATTTTACATTTATTTGGTTTTGGTGTTGTTCTGTCAGGTGTTACATGTTAATCAGGAGCATCAGCTTGGGTGTGGAAAAGAGGAGGGCTTGGAAGCACTCTGAGCCTGTGGGAGGGAGACTTGGCAATCACATTCTTGTTTGGTGGATGTGGTCTGTCACGTGGGAAGAAAAGTCCAAAACAACTAGGGATCAGCATTACATTTTTTTCCTACTCTAGAGGCATTCGTTTTTCTGTACCTTAGTTTAAGTTTGAAGCACAAGAAGATGTGGGGGAAGAAATCACTTGCCAGCTTGGGAGGCAGTGTATGGCTCTGAAGGAAGATGCAAGTGATCTGCAAGGTTGCCCATCCTGGGCCAGTGTGAGTGCCCGTGGCAGAAGCTGGCTGTGTGCCTCCCTCAGAAGGAGGAGCTGCTGCTTTGGCGCTGGAACTGCTGGTGAACAGATTGGCAAGGCACAGGGAGGCTGGAGCAGACTGACAAGTCTACCCAGAAGCAAAACTGAAATGCATTAATAGAAACGTTATCTGGTTTGTTTTCCTCAAGCAGATATGGTCCTAGATTGACCTACAGGTAATTTCCCTTCTATTATTAYTGTTAATTTTCCAAATCAAACCAGTAGTTTTGATGGAAATATTTCACTAGAGCAACCCTCTTAGAGCTGGGATAACCTGTGTGCTAGTTCCAGCAGTGGATGTTTGAGTGTAACTCTCTTTTTGTGGGGCATTGCTCTCAAAACCCTCTTTTTGAATTCTGATTTACGTTTCCTACGTTTTCCTGTGAAGAAGTGGAGGATAATACTTGTGCTCAAAAATGCTCAAAGCTGGTTGGTATTTCTTTGGGTAATTCTTAGGTAATTGCAATATTTTGTAAAGATAAATATAAATCTAATATTATCTGGTAATTCAAGAAGTGGTTGGTTCCAAAGGAAAAACTTTAGGAATTATTTCACTAATTGATCCTAGTATAATTCTAAAGTATACTAGAGTAAAATAACTTTTCAAAACAAATCTGACATATTCAAAATAAGTGTGAAAGTGACCATGACAGTTTTGCAGAGACACATGAAGTTGAGATGCTGAAAGATGTTTAATACTTTAGATATGGAAATAAGTAATTTGGAGAGTTTTGTGATTAAATACTCTCAGGTATCTGCATTCACTGAAAACCAAATAAAGCACAAAAAGCTGATCTGGATCTAATAAGTGCTGGTTTTAATATGTTAATGTTAAARTAACTGTGCAAGGGAAATTTGAAAAATGAAAGTGTGAAAGTGTTGTGCTGTCACCTTCTTTGCACTTGGCAGCATTTTCTTCTGGTTTGTATAAATGTCTTTGCTTTCAAATGTAATTATTTGGCCAGCTGTGAAACAAGTGATATTTTAGGAATCAAGCAGAATTTGAGGAGCTCTCYATCTGCTAAAATTTGAAGTCCCGCCCAGTTAGTGATTGTTGCCGAAGGGGCAGGAGGATCTCCGAGATCCAAGGCAGCATGCCCGGAGAGCAGGGACAGGTGACCACCAGGTGGCCCTGCTATAGCGGAGAGCTCCTCAGTACCCAGAAGGGCTTACACAATTTTTCATGTAACAACAGTTCAGAAGAATTGGTAARTGCAAGTTACAATTTACTTTAGGCAGAATTTTTTATAGTGATCGATTTTTTTTTTCATTTAGGTCTAGATTTCTTCCAAAAAGGAAAAATTATTATCTTTTGTCTCAGTCCTGCACAGATTTATGTGTTTTATTTGTAAGGCAGATACTTGGCAAATTGATTACATTTTTGAGACTTGCCACCTGTATAAAATTAAGACTTTACAGATTCCTGTGCAGTATAAGGGAAATGTTGTTTATTGGAAGTTCTTGGAGTTTTCTCAGTAGGGAAGTGCTAGAACTCAGTTAATTAACATTTATTGAATGATATTGATGTTGACTCATTACTGCCACTCTTATTGTCTTATGTTTAAAAGTAGTTCGGAGAATTATAGCTAACTTTATGTCATGGCAGAGTAATATGTGCAGAAGGTACTAAAAATTGGTGGACAGGATGGGATTTGTTTACCTTTGATAACTCATTTGTGTGTTCATCATATTCTGTGTAATTGCTGATTGTGCTAAGGGGTTTCCAGAAGTTCAAAGGGATGTGGGATGTGGTAAGTGTTGCACAAAAGAGGTCAAAAGGCACTGTAGTGTTATGGGTCCAATGTTCAGCAGTGAAAGAAGGATCCGTTTAGCAGAATGACCATTTGGAGCGACAAACCTGTTCTTTAGGGAAGATTTTTCAGAGTTGTACTGTAATATACCATGGGACTTGGTGTGAAAAAGTATATTAAAAGTACAATAACATTTGCCAAAAATGAAACAGCATCCATGGATGCTCTGTGAGTGCTCCATCATTATAAGAAAGTTATCTACTGCTTTATATAATATGCTTCAGAGCAGCAGCAACAGGGGTTTCCCTGCTTGGCTTTGCTGGAAGCTGCAGCATTCACCCAGCTGGGACAGGGGCAGAGAGGAGAGGGCCCAGTTCACAGAGGGAGATGAAGGTGGGAGGCAGCAGTAGAGGAGGGGCAAAGGCCATTGCTAACTGCTGAGAAAAAGGGTATGGTGGAAGGGATGTGATGTAAGGGGGAGCTCCTGCTGTCCCCTGGAAACACTTTTGATTGAGTACACTGCATGGGACGAGTTTGACAGAAAACCTTTATTAGTAAAGGAATTTTCCTGGGAGAGACATCCTTTTATGTCCTGTCTGGGCGCAGCAGGACCAGCAGTGACAGCAGCACAGGTGAGTTCCTCATTCTCTTCTCCCGGTGCCCCACAAGGAGAGGTGCTGGTTGAGAAGATGCCAGGAGAGCATCTGCTGCGCTGGTACCTCCGCTCGGCTTCCTTGGCCGTGTCCCTCAGAAGAGCAGGACAGTGCGGATACTGAAAAGTGGAAGGGAAGGGAGGGTTGGCTGCAGCTCAGGAGCAGGCAGTGTGGCAGGCAGGTGTGCCTGGGGACCAGCCACCTTCTCTGTCATCCAGCCTCTTCCTGACTGAGCTGCATGAGGCGTGCAGCAGCGGGGCAGCCTTCAAATCCCTGCTGAGGGGAGCCCCTCATGGGATAAGGCCACAGGATCTGTGCTGAGCTGAACCACGAGCAGGAGGGTTCCTTGTGCTGAACATGGGCTCTTCCCTCTGGGCTATGGCAGAACTTGCCGGCACTCGGCTGGGAGGCCCTGCTTCCTGAAAAGGCTCAGGCGCTCTTTGGGAAGCCAGTGTTGCATKCTCTGCCTGTTGGAATTTTAGGAGGAGGTGCTGAGGTTTGCTGAACCTCCTGCTGGTCAGGGTCTCACCTTTTTCCTGCACGTAACAACTCAAGTCCCTCGTTCACTTTAGCAAATGGCAGCGTGTGCGTGATCAGCAAGTCCGAATTGAATTTCTTCTCCAAATAGCCAGAAACTAATTTGGGGRTACATTCTYTCATCTTCCAGCCTAGAAACAGGAGAGAGCAGCTGCCTGAATAATGGGAGAAAGGCTGTTTTGGTAAGGTAGTGTTACAGTGAGGGTCAGGACTGAGTGACCGGTGCTGGTGCCACACTCTTGTGAGATGTTTTCTGCTCGTTAGGATGAGTGGGTTACTGTGTGACACAGGTGGAGGATTATTTGCACGTCTAATGCTAATGTTCAATACAGGCAATGCAGTGCTCCTCTTTAGTTGTCTTTTACTTGAAAACCCTCTTTTACTGTGATTTATCAACTGGCAAGAGAGGAAAAGCTGAAATATTTAGAGTGCATTCTTAAGTTCACTACYTCCGAGCRCAGTCCCCTTCCAGGTACGCCCAGTCAGCAGAAGTGTGGGATCGATGGAAATCTCTGAACCAGAATCCAGTTCTCCAATCATCACACAGACACCAGTGCTCATATTGCAGGAAGCCAAGGCAGCAATCTGAGGAGACAGGCAGGAGAATGAGAGAAAGCCCTTATGGGTTTGTCGTGAGAGTGCTCTTTTTGTGCAATCTCCTGCTGCTCCCTGGTAATCTGAAAACACACAGATGGYCCTGCTATAGYGGAGAGCTCCTCAGTACTCAGAAGGGCTTACACAATTTTTCATGTAACAACAGTTCAGAAGAATTGGTAAAGTGCAAGTTACAATTTACTTTAGGCAGAATTGGACCAGAATTGGACCCCTTTTGGACCATACCTGGGGAGCTTGGGGCCTCTTTTAAGATTCCTGCCATTTTCTCTCACAAAGATATGCCCAGCAGTACAGGCAGCCTGTGCGGAACTTCCCATGGAGGTGATTTTAGTCCTGAGAGGAGCCTGTGATGATCTGGGAGGGAGGACAGGTGCTGAAGTGCCACCTACCATGGTGTCCGCGTGCCCAATGGCCTCAAAGGAGTAGTCCACGCCCTGCCCGGTCATCTCAGTGAGCACCTCCTGGATGGGCTTCTGGAAGTCTCGAGGGTTGATGCAGTCGGTGGCTCCCAGCTCCTTGGCCTTGGCAAACTTGTCCTTGTTGATGTCCACGGCAATGATGCGGGAAGCTCCAGCTGCCTTGCAGCCCATGACAACAGAGAGGCCAATTCCTCCGAGTCCAAAAACAGCACAGGTGGAGCCTGGTTTTACCTGCACAGATGGGAGCCTGTGAGTCTCCAGCAGCAAGAGGAGGAGGGGGAGGTTTCTTTTGCACAGGATTGTGAGGGTGGCTGTGGTGTGCTAAACACGCCTGAGTACCAACCTTGGCTGTGTTGATGGCAGCCCCATAGCCTGTGGAGAACCCACAGCCAAACAAGCAGACTTTGTCCAGGGGTGCTGCTGCATCTATCTTGGCAACAGTGTACTCTGGGACCACGGTGTATTCTGCAAAGGTGCTGACCCACAGGAAGTGATGGATCTGCTTTCCTTTGCAYGAGAAGCGGCTGGTCTTGTCCGGCAGCAGGTTTTGTGGTTCAGAGATACTGTGGAGGAGATGCAAGTATTTGTATTTGATTGTCTGAAGCACTGATGGGGGTGCTTCAGACAGATTTATCATAAATTCAATCCCATGTAGGTGTAGGGCAAGGCAAAGTAAACTTACTGGGACTTCTGACAGAAGTTGGATTCAGGATTCTGGCAGAAGCTGCATTCCCCACACTGAGGGATGCAGAGTGGGATTACTTTGTCACCTGGAAGAAAACAATATCCCATGTTAGGTGGGTCTAAGGATGCTGCCTGTGTGACAGCTGATTCCTGGGCATGTGTTTTTGTGTTTTTATGTGTGTGTGTGTGTGTGTGTGTTGTTGGTTACCTGGTTTCATAGAGGTCACTCCTTCTCCAACACTTTCCACAATTCCAGCTCCTTCATGTCCAGGGATCACTGGGAATTCTGCGTTGGGAAAGCAGCCTTGCAGAAGGTGTTCATCTGTGCGACAGATGCCTGTGGCCACAAGCTGTTTGGAGAGGAACAAGCAGATGTCCTGGCCTCTGTCTAACTCAGTTTGTAGSAGCAGTTTTCCCAGGGGCGTTATGATGCCCCTCGGTCAGTGCTGGCACTCCATGGCAGCACACTGAGCCCAAGCTGGGCTTTCCCCTTCTGCTCACTCTGAATGCTCCATGTGGCTTTCATCTGCACTGAGCTGGAGGTGGAAGAGGAGGGGAGGCCACAGTGTGGGTACCAGAGCCCTATCCAGCAGAGCAAGGGCTGGAGACAGGAATTCCTATGTGACAACTTAGACAAGAATTAGTCCAAAAAGGAGCCCCTGGCAGATGGTGCATTTGAGCCAAGGCAGCTCTGGGCAATGAAAGCCTCTTGGAGGATGCAGATCCCTGAGTTTTACTGAAGGTAACCACAAGAGGAGCAATTCCCACAAGGAAGGAAGAAAAAGTTATTGAGATGTATTTTTACCTTGATCCGGACTTCCCCTGCCTTTGGAGGTGCAACTTCCACCTCCTCAACAGAGAGTTTGCCCGGGGCCCAGGCAACAGCAGCCCTGCACCTGATAACCTGGAAACAACCAAGAGGAATACATTGCATGGGAACGTTTGCCTTTAAAAGCACACAGTTGGGGGAAGTCATCCTGCAATCACCTAAACCCAAGGTGCTCAAACCTGGTGATGCTAAGCTGCACCTGAAACCAAGTGCTGTCCAATAAAGACTGGCCTAGTTTAGGGTCTGAGGAAGCCCCATTTGTGGTTTGTGACCCAAAGAGTATCAGGTGGAGCCTTGGAAAGTTACTGGTTTCTGAATGCTTTGGTGGATTTTTCATAATATCCCCATGTGTTACTGGCCAGACTGTGCTGTCATGAGCACTGCAGACCCTACGTGGTGGAAATGCCTATGGAGAGCTTTGATGTCAGCCTTGTGACACACTGGRCTGAACATGAGAGAGAGGGGTTATGGAATTGTCCCCATCTGATTGGCACCTGGATACTTTTTTTCCTTTAGCAAGGTTTGATTTGTGTGTGACATGGCACAAACCCTTCCCTGATCAACTCAAAGCAGTTTGGCATCAGCAAGATGGGGCTTGCAGCCTGAAAAGGGTATTGCCATGGGCAAGGCTGAGTGCAGGAGGTGAGCGGCTGAAGAGGGCACCACTGAAGAGCTGCGTTTGCTGCCAGAGCAGGAGCACAGGGTRGGATTGAGCAGGAGGGTGCTTTTCAGGGAAGCGCAATTGCATATATTGTCTCCTGAGCAGCAGGACAGGACAGAGTGGGAATGCACTACCGAATGCAGGTCTGGACACGTGCAGTTGCCTGAGAGCAGAGTCTGGTGAAATTCTCAGGGGTTTGTGAGAGGAGGGGGAGTAAGGTCGGAGGAGAGAGGGCACGCGGAGTGCTGTGCAGGCTGAGCCTTCTGCAGCGGATTTGGCCAAGAGCAGGGCACCTCGGAAAGGAGGATGGGAAATGCCTTGTCCTTACTTTTCCCGCAGTGGCCATGTGGTCTTAGCAGAGCTGTGTCTGTCGCTGTCGCAGGCTGGAGGGAAGCYGCTGCCTGGGCGTGTTGCRRGATCCGCCAGGCGTGCAGCGGGAGCAGTCCCGGTGCGGCACCGTCTCTGGAGAGCGCTGGTTAATAATGTGTGTCGGGYGCTGGATGCTGGGCGGCACGGGGAGTGCTGAGGGGAGGAGCTGGATAGCGGCAGGGAGATGRRTGGGAGCAGAAGTCCTCCAGGGAGGCTTTTATCAGTGACTCTGCCCTTGGGTCATTGCCTGCCCTCCCTGCCTGAAAGGCTCAGAGGGCTCAGAAAGATTGGTTTATTTCTTCCAGTTGCTTCTGGCAGGTGTGGGAGGAGGAGATCTGCATGACTGTTGGGGCTTCCTTGGCGTCTCCTTTTTGCCAGGTTGGAGCATTTGACCTGGTGTCCATTCACACCACGATATTTGCAAAAGGATTAGAAATTTTTAAAAACTAAAATAAAACAAATAAAAAGTCAATGAAGACGTGGTGTGGTGGATAAAGACACATCCTTCTGGGCTGAAGCTTTACTGTCTGTGGTATTGGAGCTATTTTCACCAGGGCAGTAGGGGCAGAATGTGTCAGAAAAGGATTTTTTTCCCCAGGGACCCATTTGCTTCACTCCAGTGTAACCAGCTTTGTAGGTGGGTTCACTCCACCCAGGCTTTTCAGGTTCTCCCAGAGCTGTTTTCTGCTGAGGCATTGGACAAGGTAATGTATTGCAGGGATTGGATGAGCGAGAGCTTGTTGGAGGACCATGCTGAGATTAGCAGCCCAAGTGTGATATAACCCCCACAGTTAAAAAGGAATCTTCCTTCTGTGTGACTGAAAAGACACTTTTGCAAACCTAAGGAATGGGATCATTTGCTAGAAGACTGCCACTAATGACATAAACCCCTTTTTTTGATCACTAGCCATTTAGAATGCTATAATGAGGAGAAGATTGCTCTTTCACTATTGAGAAAGTTTGGATTAGCAAAAAGGACTGGACATGATCAGAAAAAAGTGCAGCATTCTTGAATGAGGAGGGCATTGTTCTGTAGACTCAGGCTTGGCACATTCAGCTCTACAGTTGATTCACATGTCCTTCACAAAATCACAGAATGGCCTTGCCTAGATGGGACCTTAAAGGTCATGTTGTACCCCTCCCCTGCCATGGGCAGGAACACCTCTCACTAGAGGAAATTACTTATAGCCACATCTGAGTGGCCTCAGATGCTGCCAGGGATGGAGCATCCACAACTTCTCCTCAGCCTGTTCCAGTGCCTCAGCACTGTCACAGTAAAGAATTTCTTCCTAATATCTGGTCTAAACCTACCCTCCTTCATGCCTGTTTTCCTAGCAGGACACCCACCAGATGCCATAGAAGAAGAATACAGTTCTTCTCCAAGATTTTCATGTACTTTCCTGTGCCTTGCAATCCTCACTTCAGCCCCAAAATGGGCTGATTTAAGTGCTTGGCCAAAACCAAAAATACTCTGTAGGCTCTTCAGACAGACCCACTGTACAGAACTCCTGGGACACAGAGTAGTTGGCTTTGATTCCCATTCTGTCTTCTGCATTGCACAAGGGCTGGAAAGCAATTCCAGAGGATGAATGCTCTATGGCAGATATCCCATAGGGTTGGCAGTGTTTGAAGTTGAAACCAACAAATTTCAAAAGTCCTGTAACAAAGAATGAATTCATTCACCTGCTTCCTAGATAGTGTTCCTTACAGATGGCTTAGGATTTCATCTCAAACCTAAGGACATAAATGTGCTACTTGTGCTGGCACTTCATGGCTCTGAAGACATGTCTAGTGTCTGCTGTTGAGTGGATAACCTACACAATGGTTGTAAAAAGATCTTTCAAATATGTACTGTTATTTTTCCTTAAAACATCTATGTGATGCTCTAGTTCCCCAAACTTGCAAACTCACCACTTATGTGTAATGAGAATTTCTGTCTGCCCTGCTTGCCGTTGTTAAGGACCATGGGGAGCTGGCACCTCTGCAAAACATTTGAAATGCATGTAATTATTGTAGGGAGTTGATACTGAGATCCTGCTGCTGTGCAGATTTTTGTATCTGTTTCAGATAGGGGGTTGTTGTTTTTGTCTTATCCAGGTAATAGAGGGAAAATAAGATCAAACTTGTATGTCAGCAGGCATGGCTTTAATGATTAACTTTTTAATGGCCAATCCCTGTGTATCTTCGTTCTACAATGTGTGCTATCCTGACTTGCTGTATGTAGTCATGTATTTGATAAGCTTTAATAGCTGATCTGTGAGGTCAGATGCCATTACACGCAGGCACAGACCTCAAGGTGTTTGTCTTCATCTTGGTGGTCAGTTTTCTGTTCCACTCTTTATGTTCTGGTTGTTTGCTGCCTGTATCAAAGAGGTGGAAAAACGGTAGAATATTTGACAGAAATCTCTGTGGAACAGATGCTGAAACGCACTTATGAGGGCTAAGTACAAATCTTRTCTTTCCTGGTGCCAGCATCAGGCTTCTATAATTTTTAATTACAAGTCAGAGTCTGATATGAGTGCCCTTATTAATGACCCAGCATTACATTTCTGTCCACAGTGTAAGTAGGCACCTGTTTCAGAGACAATTTTTGCATTCTACTGTGAAGGACAAACTAGACCATATCCTAGCAGGATTTGTTAGCAGTATTGATAATTCCCTATTCTAAAATATGCCCTGGTGCTTTAATTTCCATAAGAACAGAAATATTGTGTACCTCTTACAAAATGATAGCAGTATGAGGCAAATGAGGTAAGGAAAGTGGGACTTAGATTCACCCTGATATATTGTACCTAGCAGAGATACAGAAAACAATTCTGACAAAGATCTATTAAAATGAGCAATTGATTATGTTCACCCTAGTGGAAAAGAATGGCTGAGGGAAGAAATGTTAAAGTAGAGACCAGGACTCTTGGAGCAATTGATGATATTGACTCTATGCTATCATAGAAAGATGGAATATCTCAACCTGGGGGGGACCCATTAGGACCATAGCCTTGCCTTTTTGTTTCTTTTTTTTTGCTCAGAAAAAATTCCTTTGTTGGACTAGCTGTGATCATAGTACATCCTCCAGAATTTTACTCTGCAATTACATTGCCAGTGAGGAATTTTGCTTTATGTTTTCTAATAGCCTAGGTATAGTACCTCTAGCACCCACATTCATGTGTAATGGGACTCAAATGCACATGTAATATCTCTTCCTCATTACAGTCTATACATTTCTCTGAGGTTTTTTCAAGATGAAAACTAGAGCAGGAGAAAAGCCTCCATTCTAAGGTCAGGATCTAAAGAGGACAAATAAGAACGAAGGAAGGAAAAGTGAGGAGGGAATAGTACAGAGCAAAGTGATGGGTCTAAAGTAGATACCCATGGTGACACCCACATTATTTGTTTGCCCCTTGATTCTCACCCAGAGGCTCTCAACTGTGCCATTACAGCTCCATACATTCCATCAATTCTTTTCCATGCAGTGCCACCTGCCTGCCTCTTCTGCCTTGCCCTTCCCTGCTGAAGAGCCTATAAGCATCCAACAGGGCACTCCAGTCACAGGACTGTGTTGTCCCACCAGTTTCACTTATGCCAACAATATTAAGTCTCTGGCACCTGGCGACATCTTCCAGGTCACCATTGCTTTTCCTCAAGCTGCATTCATTGGTATAGAAACATTTTCACCAGTGGTGCTTTGTAGCCAACACTTGTGAAGCAGATTGAGGGGTTCCCTTACTGCTCCTTTCCTCATGTTTTGGCACACAATGCCACTGTTCATCACTGGCCAGCCTGGCATTCTCCCATTCCCCTTCCCAGACTAGTTTAAAGTTCTGTCAAAGAGCCCTGCTACTTCCTGTGGTAGAACTCCTTTTCCCCTCTAAGAATGGCTGACCCTGTCAGGTGTGTGTAGACGAGGTGGTGAATACATCACCCCACAGTCGAAAACCCAGTATTTTTTTGCTTGCACCAGCCTTGGAGCCATGGATAGACCCCATGAATCTGCCTATTACTACCAGTATAATACCTCATTACCAACAGGTCAAGGAAATCACTACCAGTGTTCCTGATCTGTCAACCAATTGTCCCAAGGCCCTGGAGTCTCTGTTGATGGACTGCAGTGTCAGATGAGTTGGTTTAAAAACCTTTATTAGTAAAGGAATTTTCCTGGGAGAGACATCCTTTTATGTCCTGTCTGGGCGCAGCAGGACCAGCAGTGACAGCAGCACAGGTGAGTTCCTCATTCTCTTCTCCCGGTGCCCCACAAGGAGAGGTGCTGGTTGAGAAGGGCCCGGGCCAGGAGAGCATCTGCTGCGCTGGTACCTCCGCTCGGCTTCCTTGGCCGTGTCCCTCAGAAGAGCAGGACAGTGCGGATACTG